>OX451219.1:69343442-69481938 GCA_949628195.1 Phasia obesa
AATATTTATGTCTTATAATAACATTTTAAGTACTCATGCAGCTAAAAAAAAAACACCCGATAGATAAAAATAATAAAATCCGCACTTTAAAAAAAACGTAAGAATATTTGTCGTTTCCAATTCGTACAAAAAAAATTAACTGCGCCTTGTAGGGAAAAATCCTGATAATTATAACAGGGTAATAAATATAACCCAGAGAATGAAAATCGCTAATAATTTTAATAACTCACAAGTTGTTTGCTATAATATTGAAGAAAAAACTGTTTTTTCTTAACAGTTTTTTACATAATCAAATATTAACACGTCAATTCTCATGTTACACAATTATAGTTATTACACACACTAAATATTGTTATTCCAATTTTAGATGCAAAGGTTTGATACTTTTAGAAACGTATTCATCATTGACTGGAGAGGCTTTAATGAATTGTTTACCAAAGTTCTTAAATATAGTCAAAGAGGTGACCGGTGATGCTGACTACTCTATGTTTAATTTATCGTTGAAAGAAGATTGGAGTATAACAAAACAATTTTGCCATTCTTTGCATGGTAAGGAAAAGTGCAATCATTTCAACCATAACCAGTGATTAGATAAGAATATTTGTAATTGTCGAAACTAAACGACAAACCAGAAACAAGAATTGTGACAACCAAAAATAATAATTATAATAAATTAAAAAAGTAATAATGAATTAGGTCATATTGTTATCTATTACATTATGCAGTTGTTGTAAATTTAATACGATTGAAAATCAAATGGTTTGGTTTCAAACCTACTAAATATTTTTTAGTTTAATAGTTAAAAATTATATATATACCCGTATATATATATATATATATATATATATATATATATATATATATATAATATATCCAATTCAAATTTAATATAATTTAATATAACCAATTCAAAGAACCACTCAGGAAACAAATCTTGCGTTTTGTGGTTAAAAACTGACTTTTAAATTATTTGTGATTACTTTATAGTTTAAAAGAAGATTTACTAAAATTATTTTTTTAATTGGCTTTAAATGTTGTAAGTTAAGCATGACTATAAATACATGTTTTGCCACCAAAGTTCAAAAATCAACAGTTTATGAAACAAATTAATACTTTACAGGAATTTTCTTAGATTCATTGAAGATTCTTATTTTTTCACAAATTTTGTTTAATTTTATTTACCTATTATATGTTGGCATAAAGATTTTTAATAATTGTTAAATAATAAATAAATAAAAATCAGAAGCATTTATTTATTAAAAACAAACAATCGTAAATCGTGAACAAAAAAATATTATTAAATTAAAAATTGAAACAAAGTAATTGATGACATATAAATAATAATATCAAATTATAATCTATTAATAAAATGCTAGAGGTAATTTAAAAATTATTAAAAGTTTCTGAACTAACAGTTTCGAAGCATATCGTTTTAATGATCAATAATAGATTCGATATAAAGTTTTAATGCACTTATTTCTAAAAGTAATAACAGTAATCAATTCGTACTTAATATCTTAAATTTTTAAGCCCATATTCATAAAGTAATTTTGGTTTAAAAAATGTCTATTAACTAATTTTTGTATAAATATGTATGATATTTTTAATCAAAGCTATTTTTATATGTATGTATTTAATTTTTTTTACAATCGGTTTTATGTTTCTAAAAATAACTAAAAAAAAGCCTTAAATCAGTGTTAAAAGTTAGGTTTAAATAAATTCAAATGATTTAATTAATTAATATATATATGTACTACTTATGCCTTCAGATATACATCCAATAAAAAGATAATCCTCATGCGGTTTAAATTAGACACTGCTGGTGAGCTTCTATAAAGTTACTACAAAAATGGGAAATTTTATAAAGGTACATATATAACTAACTATTTCGATACCTAACTATTGATCAAAATATCATATTATATGGTTAAAATTAGTCTCATACATAAAAAAAAATTGTTATATAAAGTAGAGCTTTTGCAAAATTTATGTAAATATTGAAATTATAGGAAGAAGGAATTGCGTTATATATTTACAGTGTTCATGTATATTAGACCACCCATATATGCATATCTATGTGTTATTTTTTTTTTCGCTCCCCGCTTATTTGCGGCAAGTAGGGGAAAACAATACAATGTGCATAAAAATTTTTTTTCGAAATCATATGCCGACCAGGCCCCTCGCATTAAATGTTAAAAATGGTCTTAAAAAAGATATGTAGCTTTATTAATAAATAACTCTTAAACTTAGAAGTTTTCATGATTTAGTTATATAAACTTTTTATTCGTTAAAAAGGGACAAATATTTTGTTTATACAAACTTTTAACCCAAGATAAGGCGTTCGTGTTTTTTAGCGGTTCAATTCGAAGTTTAACTTGAAACTGAACTTTGAGTGTCTCTCCTTCATTTCTGAAGGCATGTTAAAACGAATTCTCCTCATCATGAGATAGAAAAGTTTGAGCTCATTTAGTAGTGAATAAAAATTTTTGGAGTTCCGACCATTTTATAGCTTAATGACCAAAAGCTGACTCAGGCCTGCAATTTTATTAAGTAATTTTAATACTGAAACTCTAGAAAGTACGCAATTCCATTATTTGGGTTTTTTATTTGTTAGTGAATCAATTTGATAGTAAATAAACATAATATTTTACCGATTAATCGAATAAAACTTAAAAAAATTTCCGATTTATCGCTCAGTTTTTATGTTGTTTTGAACGTAATTTAGTTAATATAGGTTTTAACGTTAAATTCAATATTCAAACTCAATTTTTTAAACTTTAAATTCATTTTTATAAACTTCAAATTCAATTTTATAAACTTTAAATTAAATTTTATAAATTTCAAGTTCAATTTTCTAAAGATCAAATTCAATTTCTATTTCAAGGATAAAACGTTTTTTTATTATTCTTTTAAAATAACAAAATTAAAAACAAAATAATAAATCAGTCAGGTGCTAATCAAAGATTCACACACGTAGGGTTCCATACTATGTTCAGTACAAGTTAAAGGGAACACCCTTTTATTTTAATTAATTTTCGCCACTTGTTGTTCTAGAAGATATTGTAAAATATATCTGTATAAATTTTAAGTGTCGGCGTACTACAGTCTAAATATAAGATTAGAGCAAAATTGTCTCACTATCGTTTAGTTTATTTTTTTTGTACTTGTGATAAAGCGAAAATTATACATACTTTGTGTATATTTAAACTGTAATCTTATTTTGGCTACATTAAGGCTACATACATACGTAAATTTGTACCACTTTCACAAAACCCTTAATTTTTTTATTTTTTGCTATAGAGGAGATAAATTTACACACTCTGTATAAATTTAGTTTAAAAAAATTGTTTAGAAGAGGAATTAGACATGTTGTTCGTTTAAAAGGATAAAGAATTAAAAAAAAAAATAAGGTTTTTACGTGTGATCAGTCTGACTTAAAGAATTGAATTTGATATTTAAATAATTGAATTTGATGTTTATAGAATTAAATTTAAAGTTTATAAAATTGAATTTAAAGTTTACAAAATTAACTTTAAAGTTTATAAAATTGAATTTGAAGTCTATAAAATTTGAAGTTAAAAACCTATATATTATCGTAAATTCATTTACTTTAATCGACCAAATCGTGAAATATTATTAATAAACTTGCAAGATATAAACTCTTTCGATTTTATAAGTTGATTAATAGTATTTTAGACCAGAGTCCATTTTTTGTCCATAAATCGTAGGCCTGAGTCAATTTTTGGTCATTAAGCTTTAAAATGGACGAAATTCAAAAAAATTTTATTCACACACTAAAGGACCGCAAAATGTTCTATCCCATGATGAAGATAATTCGTTCAGAAATGAATGAATGAACTCAAAGTTCAGTTTCAAGGTTAAAGTTGAATTGAACCGCTAAAGAACCACTAACGCTTTATCGTGGATTAAAAGTTTGTATAATTAAAAGATTTGTCCCCTTATAGCGAATAAAAAGTTTATATAACTAAATTACGAAAAGCTTTCAGTTTGAGTTATTGATAAATAAATCCAGACATCTATTTTACAGATTTTTATGTCCTTTTTTACTTTAAATTTTTGAAACGAAGTTTTTATGCACATCTTCATTTTTAATCCTTAGATAACTGAAAATGCGCGGGGAGTGCAAATTCTATATACATTCTTCATGAGTGCTATAATGTTTATACTTTAATAAGCAAACGTACAAAATTCGTAATTATTTTAATGTATTTACATACATATACTAGTATACAGCGTCTCACAGAATATTTTATGCTGTGCGTACCATTCCTAAGAGATGTTTTAAAAAGATTAACATTTAAAATAAAACATACAATTTTATTTAAACAACTTATGATTCCACAGAACTCATTTCCGAAAGTGGTTTCAATTCTGTAAGTCGAGTCTTTAGAAAACGAAAAATTTATTCGGAATGAAACTCATGTAGTCAGCACGTTGACTTACAAACATGGTCACCATCCCCAGCCGTGGTAACGTTAATTTTTCTGATATGTATTATTATTTGAATTCACAATAGCCCATATCACAGTGCCTTCCTTCGTTGGTATTACCGTATAACACAAAATCGTTAAATAATTGTAAATTGTCTATACTAGCTTCAAATTAATACTCCTAAATAACACCGGAGGCACTGCAGCTAACGTGTAATTCCAGTGTTGCTGAAAGTGAAACTTTTACTCTAACCATCTGTTTTATTTCTACATAGATATTGTAAGATTGCAAAGAAAATAACACGATTAATATAGGTTTTAATTGCCTGACTTTTCTTAAAAAAATAAAGTGAAATGTTGTTTTTCATGATATAATAGAGTCAAAATGAAATAAAACTAATTAAAAATTAAGATTAGTTAATCAGCTCTCCCTTGGTGGTCAAAGTCGTACTCGAAATCGACGCTTTTCAAATAGGCTACAAAAGTGTTGAATTCGAGTACGACTTCGGCAACTGTATTAAAGTTGATTATTTATGTATATCTACATAAATATTTTAATTTTTTAAAGTGGTTGAGAAAAAAATGATCGGAGTATTGCCACATTATCTTTTTAGGATATTATCTTTTTATTCAATACCCACTTATTTTTGTTTTGTTTATCTTTTTTGGATATTAGCTTTTTATTCAATACCCATATATTTTGTTTGTTATACTGTTATAATGCCATATAATAAGATAATCTAATTCGATCGGCCTAAAGAACTTAAAAAAAATCGACCGGCATTGCGATCGGAATGCACTTGAACAATGCACTTGTTTATATGCTTTTTTCACTGATAAACATTATAGTGAAACGTATGGAAGATGTTGAAAATATAAAACATTGGCTTAAATTCGCAACATCTGACATTGCAAGACGAAATCCAATTGTTAATCTACTTGGATTATTTAAGTTATATAAATTTTTCTTGCAAAGATAATAAAGATTTTTATTGATGCTTATTTTTATACAACTATTTTAACTACGACTATATTAAACGACTGCGCTTTTTATAGTTAGCTGTAAATCGGTTTACCGTTGTCAATATGCATTGCAATTTATCGATGACTGGCAACATGTGTTTGGTATTTTGTAAGGAAATGTGACGTTGATGTTGCCGTAAATTAGCTTTAATATTATCGTCAGTATTTTTGGTGTTGTATGAAAACAAAAATATAAAATATTACACAACAAAAAACATTTACTTTTGTGATTTTTTTTTTTTTGTGACCATATTATTTAAATATTTTGACAGTTAAGACAGTAGTCTTTTGGGCTATTATGGTCATTAAAAATTAAATGTAAATAAAACAATTTACTTCATCTTTCACTCAACGTTTCGTTGATAAGGTTGTCGACTTCTTCAGGAGCAGTTTAGATTTTATTAAATTCTGTTGAAGAAAGTTTTTCTTATACATATGTTCATATTTAAGAAAATATAATTAAAGCTTGACTTACGATTTAGTTTACATCAGAATCATATATTCAGTTATCATTATTAAAATTAATGAACAACACGACACAAAATTAAAAATAATAAATAAAATAAATAATTAAAGTAAACAAATCACAACAACAAACTAAAACTAAATCACAGAACTATTACTTTTGGTTTATTGCGGAAGAATATTGCAGTTTTGTTTGGTCCTTATCTTCTTTTATATTCAGAGCTTTCGATAAACGTTGTTGTATTCTTAAGCTCTCTAATGTATATCTCTTATTCTCTGATCTTTCTTTGTCCAGTATTTTGACGCTCTTAAAATCTATCATGTGTTTGCTTTCTTTTATATGTTGTGATAAAGCCGTCGTCTCTTTTCCCTTCCTAATATCTGCTTCATGTTCAGCTAATCTTGTACCAAGCGTTCTTTTTGTTGTTCCAACATATACTTTATTACACTGATCCCTTTCATTGCCTCGGCATGTTATTTCGTAAACTACATTATCTGTCTTTAATTTGTCTATTTTCGTCTTTTTGCTTGTAAATAAATGCCTTAGTGTGGCATTTGATTTATGTGCTATATTTACGTTCTTATTTTCGATGATGTTCCTTAATGTTTTACTTTCTGTCAACCTCGGTATAAATGGTACACTGTAAAAAATGGTATCTTTGGGATCTTGTTTTTCAGAATTTTGATTTCTTTTAAGTGTTTTATCGATTATGTTGTTTATGATAAAAATTGGATAGTTATTCATCAATAGTATGTCCCTTATTTTGTTTATATTATTCCTTCTCAAACTTTTATCGCAAATATGAATTACTTTCCTAACAAAGTTTGTGGCAGTTTTTTATTTTCATCGTTAAAGGTTAAGTTGAATTGAAATTAATCAATCTTCCTGAAGCTGTCGGTTTCATGTATCAATCAAGGATTATTGCTTTTCCGTTTGTTATAATTTTTGTATCTAGGTATGGAATTTGTTTGTTGCGTTCTTTTTCTATTGTAAATTGTAATTTATTGTGATAAGCGTTGAGCATTTCTAATATTATCTTTTCATCTTTTTTGTTTATAACTGCAAACAGGTCGTCCACGTATTTTGATATAAATTTTATGTGTATTTTCATCTGCTTTAGTTTGTTCATTACGTCGTCAAGAAGTGTATCTACCACTATGTCAGCAACTGTTGGCGAGAGAGGATTTCCCATTGGCATTACATATGTTTGTTGATAAAATTTATTGTCATACGTGAAGTAATTGTTGTCTGTAAGACAACATTTTAGTAGCTTAAGAAATTTTGGCTTTTGTATTGTTGTGTATAGTTTTAGAATGTCCCATTTGTCAAGTATATTATTAATTGCTTGGTGAGTCGGTATATTTGTAAAAAGTGATACCACGTGAAAGGAGACAATGATGTAACTTTCGTCCAAAGATATTGCACATAATCTGTCTTTTAACTCAAAAGAATTTTTGACATTAAATACTGGTGATATTAAATTTTTTAGAATCGATCCAAGATGTTTAGCCAGATGGTAACATGGTACCTTTGTTGATGAAGAAATTGGTCTTAGAGGGATATTTTCTTTGTGTATCTTTGGTAGTCCATATAGTTCTGGTGCTGCAAAACTATCCAATTTTTATCATAAACAACATAATCGATAAAACACTTAAAAGAAATCAAAATTCTGAAAAACAAGATCCCAAAGATACCATTTTTTACAGTGTACCATTTATACCGAGGTTGACAGAAAGTAAAACATTAAGGAACATCATCGAAAATAAGAACGTAAATATAGCACATAAATCAAATGCCACACTAAGGCATTTATTTACAAGCAAAAAGACGAAAATAGACAAATTAAAGACAGATAATGTAGTTTACGAAATAACATGCCGAGGCAATGAAAGGGATCAGTGTAATAAAGTATATGTTGGAACAACAAAAAGAACGCTTGGTACAAGATTGGCTGAACATGAAGCAGATATTAGGAAGGGAAAAGAGACGACGGCTTTATCACAACATATAAAAGAAAGCAAACACATGATAGATTTTAAGAGCGTCAAAATACTGGACAAAGAAAGATCAGAGAATAAGAGATATACATTAGAGAGCTTAAGAATACAACAACGTTTATCGAAAGCTCTGAATACAAAAGCAGATAAGGACCAAACAAAACTGCAATATTCTCCCGCAATACACCAAAAGTAATAGTTCTGTGAGATAGTTTTAGTTTGATGTTGTGATTTGTTTACTTTAATTATTTATTTTATTTATTATTTTTAATTTTGTGTCGTGTTGTTCATTAATTTTAATAATGATAACTGAATATATGATTCTGATGTAAACTAAATCGTAAGTCAAGCTTTAATTATATTTTCTTAAATATGAACATATGTATAAGAAAAACTTTCTTCAACAGAATTTAATAAAATCTAAACTGCTCCTGAAGAAGTCGACAACCTTATCGACGAAACGTTGAGTGAAAGATGAAGTAAATTGTTTTATTTACATTTAATTTTTAGTGACCATAATAGCCCAAAAGACTACTGTCGTAACTGTCAAAAAAAAAAAACATTTACATTTAAGTTATTTATTTAAATTGAAAAATACGCTATACGGGTAAAATACAGATGCTGCTAGTCTTTATTTGGGGCAAAAATTTATTGTGCGTTATCCATCAAAAGGTCCAAATTGCTAACAAACTTTGTTTTTGCATGTATCATATTGAACCTCGTCCATAGTGGACCAACTTTCCTCTCCGTAGTACTTGGAGGAAGATAAAAAAACATTTTTCTCTTAATTTGTTTTCCTTTAATTTTTGAACTCTTGTTTTATTTTATACGTTTATTATTTCCACAAACCTTTTTTTTAGCGAAAACATGAACCAAATACAACACATATATGTGATAAACAAGCAACGTCGTCGAAACATTGTTAAGGAATACCAAATTAACATTGATGTTGCCTCAAAATCTACGACGATGTTGCCGACAATAAATAGAATAAAGGCCTAGTTAGCCAACCGTTACTTTAACGAAACGTAACACATGAAAATTGTTGTTTATACTTTGTTTATCAATGACTCGTTAAAATGTAAGCTAATCAATTTTTTAACCGACTTCAAAAAAAGAAGGAGGTTATCAATTCGTCTGTGTGTTGCTTTTTAGGGTTCCGTACCCAAAGGGTAAAAACGGATCCCTATTGTTTTCGCTACAATGTCTGTCCGTCTGTCAGCGCCTTTTATCTCTGAAACCGTAATAGGTAGACTCTTGAAACTTTCACAGATGATGTATAGCTGTTGCCGCTATAGCAACAAATACTAAAACTTATAGGGTGTGTTCCAATAGAGAGGTGTTATTCACGAAAACGTGTTTATTTCTTAAACTGTAGGAGGGATACACTTGAAATTTAAAAACAGTAATTAAAACTTAGTTCACTATATAAAGAAGTATAAAAAAATAAAAATAAAAATTAAAGGGTGTTCCGATAGTGGTGTGATTTGCATGTCTAAGGCCTAAGTTTTGAACCATAAGAGGTAGACTCTTGAAATTTTCACAGAAGGTGTATAGCTGTGGCCGCTATAGCAACAAAAACTAAAACTTGTAGGGTGTTCCGATAGAGAGGTGTTATTTACGAATATGTGTTTATTTCTTGAGGCATACACTACAAATTTACAAACAGTAATTAAAACTTAGTTCGCTTTATACAAGTCTAAAAAAAATAAACCTAAAAATTAAAGGGTATTCCGATAGTGGTGTAATTTGCATGTATAAGGCCTAAGTTTTGAACTATAAGAGGTAGACTCTTTAAATTTTCACAGAAGGTGTAGAACTGTGGCCACTATAGCAAAAAATTCTAAAACTTATAGGGTGTCCCGAAAGTGACGTGATATTTGCCTTTATATCTTTATTTCTTGAGCTATAGGAGGCAACAACTTAAAATTTGCAATGATTTAAACTATGTTCGCGTTATAAGCAAGTATACAATATTAAACCTAAAAATTAACGGGTGTGCCGATAGTGACGTGATTTGCATGTATATGGCATAAGTTTTGAACCACAATAGGTATACTCTTGAAGTTTATACAGGAGGTGTATTACTATCTCCACTATAACAAACAGTAAAAATTAAAGGGTTTTCCGACAGTGACGTGTTTTGCATGTATAACGACATATTTTTAAACCGTAATAGGTAGACTCTTCCAATTTATATAGAAGATGGGTTGCAATTGCCGTTATGACAATTACTAAAAATTATAGGGTGTTCTGACAGTGACATGTTTTTCACGTATAGCAACTTATTTTTTTAATAGTAAAAGGTAGACTCTTGATATATTCTTAGAAAGAGAATTGCCATGGCCGCTATAACAAATAACAAAATTAAAGGGTGTTCCGACAGAGACATGATTAGTACGTAAATCTTTTTTGAACCGTAATAGGTAGACTCTTGAAATGTTTACAGCAAATGTTGTACTTTGGCCGCTGTAACAATTACTAATATCTAAAAGGTGATCCCTCAGTGACATGTTTTTCACGTATGTTTTTTGAACCGCAATAGGTAGGCGGATGTATATTTGTATAGAAAGTGTATTACTATGGCCGCTATAACAACAATTCTAAAATTTAAAGGGTGTTCCAACGGTGATGCAATTTTCGCGATTACGACTATAATTTTAAAATTAAAGGGTGACTCATAAGACATGAAAAAATTAACAACTTGAATTTTTAATTGTGTTGTAGTAAACATAGTACGGAACCCTACGTGTGTGAGCCTAACTCGCACTTGACTGATTTATTTTGTATGTTTGTGCCTTCAGAACTCGGTCATTTCTGAACCGATTTTAACAATTTTTTCTTTGTTAGAAAGGTTATGCTTACAGAGTGGTCCTATTTTAAAAGAAGTTTAAAAATTAAAGGGTATCCCCGTACAACATACATGTTTTTTACGTGTATTATGAACGTTATAGTTCACCAATTTAAAATTAAAAAAAGTGCGCATCACTATAGCTCCCAATAACAAAAAGTAATAAAAACTAAAAATGAAAGGGTGACCCCATAGGTGTCTTAATTTTATGATCCTATCTTTTAAGCCTTTAAAGACAAACACTTGAAAGTTGCACAAAATGTTTGTTACTTTGTCTGTTATAATAAGTATAAATATTTAAAATTAGAAATTAAAGGGTGTCTCATTAGTTGGTATAATTTGATATATATGGCCAAACTTTTGAACCGTTATAGCCAGACAGTTGAAATTTACAAAGAACTTGTATTGCAAAGTGCGCTATAATAACAAGCATAAAATACGAATTTGAAAATTAAATGGTGTCCCAATAGTTAATGTAAATTGATATATATGGCCAAACTTTTGAACTGTCATAACAACAAATATAAAATTTGGATCTATAAATGAAAGGGTGTCCCCATTATTGATGTAATTTGACCATTATGTCCCCATCTTTAAAACCGTTATAGAAAAAGACTTGAAAATTAGACAGAATGTTCACTACTATGTCTGGTATAACAACAAGTATAAATATTTAAAATTAGAAATTAAATGGTGTCCCAATAGTTGATGTAATTTAATGTATATTAAAATTTACAAAGAATCTGTATGACAAAGTCCTCCATAACAAGCATTTAAATTAAAATTTGAATTTAAAGGGCATTCCAATAGGTGACGTCATTTGATATACATATATGGCCCCATCTTTTCAACAGTTATTGACAAATACTTAACAATTATTTATAATGTCCATTACTATGTCTGTTATAATAAGTATAAATATTTAAAATTATAAATTAAAGGGTGTCGCAATAGTTTATTTAATTTGATGTATATGGCCAAACTTTTAAACCGTTACAGACAGACGGTTGAAATTTACAAAGAACCTGTATTGCTACGACCGCTATAACAAGTATAAAATTTGAATTCGGAAATTACATGGAGTTAGCCAACTAAATAATGATGAAATGAAGCCAGGAGCGCGAAGCCTCGTTCTATATAATAGCAATACCGAAAGCGTAAACACAAAAGAACGGAGGCCTATGAAATCACGTAAGCTTACATGGAAAAGGAAACGAAATCCCGAAACATGGAAAAAGAATATTCGCAAGGTAAAGCGCCAAAGAGTTGAACCATATATCAATACTTCAGGTAAACTCGTTGCAGAAAAGGAGCTCTTTCATGTTGATTGTGAGTGTAAGTGGAAATGCATCGGCAAAATAAGCAAAGATGACAGAGAATCTCTAAAGAAATCATTTTACTCTTTGGATGAAAATGGCAAAAAACATTTTATTATACGAAATACTAATTGCAATTTATGTAAAACAGGCGATGTGAACGTGTCTAGGAAAAAAAATCTTTTACGTATTCTTTCCAAGTCAACGATGAACTTGTAAACAATATTTCCTTAAAACTCTTTTAATAAGTCAAAAAACGTTATACAATGTACACTTAAAAAAAGATAAAACGACAGGCGTACCTAAAAGCGATGAACCAGGTAAAAAAAAACAGAGAACGCATTGACAAAAATGACAAGGACATCGTTAGAAAACATATAGAATTATTTCCTAAAGCTGTGTCCCACTATTGTCGAGCTAAGACAAATAAAGAGTATCTATGCAGTAGTCTTAACTTAGCAATGATGTATGGTCTATATGTTGAGAAATGTGAAGAGCAAAGTATTGCTCCTCTAAAGCAATCAATGTAAAGATGGATTTTTAATACAGAATATAATATTGACTTTTTGGCTCCTAAATCTGATAGATGCTATTTGTGCGAGGAATATAATATGGCTGTGAAGGAAAGCATATTATCAGAGAAATTTAATGAAAAATATGAACGCCATATGGTTGAAAAATCGTTTATGAGAACAAAAAGAAAATCAGATAGAGAAAGCAAAACTTTGACTATATGCTTTGATCTCCAAAACGTTATATCATTACCAAGAGGAAATGTAAGTTGTTTTTACTATAAACGTAAATTAAACGTTTACAACCTAACTACCCATGCTTCAGACGGAAATGTTAAAAATGGTTACTGTGCAGTTTGGCATGAGGGATTGTGTGGTCGAACAGGAAACGATATAGCCAGTGCTTTAGTAAAGATTCTCTATAAAATATGTTTGGACTACTCAAATGCGAATGATTTAATTTTATGGAGTGACAGCTGCGTGCCGCAAAATAGAAATTCTCTATTTTCCTTTGCCATTTCATCGTTTCTTGTAAACAACTCATTTGTTTAGACTATAACTTTAAAATATTCTACCCCTGGCCATGCATGCATTCAGGAAGTAGACAATATCCATTCAAACATTGAAAAAAAACTTAAATTGACAGACGTTTGGTCACCTGTGTCTTTTTTACGAGTTTTACTGGTAGCCAACAGAAAACAACCTTACCGTATCATAGAGATGAGCTCCAGTGACTTTTTTGATTTTCAATCGCCAGCAAAAACATTAAGCTACAGTAATGTACCATTTACCAAAGTTTCTCAGCTTACTTTAAAGAGATGTGACATATTCGATGTAGGTTATAAGCTCAGCCATGGTTCCAAAGAATGGGAAAATGTTTCAATACAAAAAAAAGGCACACTTCGAATCCTACATTTCCAGCTGTAAACAAAGCAAAATGTGTGCCAAAACTTACTAAATACAAAGAAAATGATTTAAAGAGCATGTTTAAGTGGATGCCTTCCATAGACGTAGATTTTTATAACACACTTTTTAATTAGATAAACTCATTTAAAAAAAAAATTGAATTTTTAAGAACCAGAAGGTTCTATGTGCAGGGTCACATTAAAGAATATTAATTTTTTGTTTTTTTTTAACTTTTTTTTCACATTTTCTTTTATATTGCATTAAGGAAATGAATAATTCTTATGTAACTTATATTTATTTTAAAATTTTGTAATCGCATAAAAAAAATTTATATATGAATAATTATTGCAAAAGTTTTTAGTTTGAGTTCCGAAAAGTTCTATCTGACATCTGTAATTAAAAAAGTTAATTTTTCTTGTGTTTTATTTCAACTTTTGATGAAACAAATTTTATATTCCAATAAATAACTGAACTAGCTTGTGATTTCTTGTGTTCTCTTTTTCCCTCTGGTTCTCACGTCGCGATATGTTTATACAGTTACGAGTAGGTAAATAGGTTCAGCCACTCATAATTTTTAATGTTATTTGAAGAATAACCAAAGCAATGGTTACAAAGGAAACTGTAACGTTTCTTACTGGGGAATATTGTAAGCTTTTATAATATACATATAACAAGAAGTTAAAAAATATTTTGAAAAATAAAAATGTAAATACCCCAGACAATACTATTTACTATAGACTTTTAACGTGTGCATGTCATTGAAAATCCACTACATTGGTACTATTGACTAGGTAGTTCTTTTGGGACCATATGTAGACATTGGAACTAGTGATTCACTAGTACATTTTAGTTTTAATTATTAATTTTAATTATACATATTTTCTTAACTTTTGTTGTTTTATTAAAAAATAATTACATAAATGACTGAAAAGCACTAATTCATAACAGTCGTTTTCTAATATAAAATCTAAAAATTAAAATTTTTCGTAAGTTAATATGAACAATTCAATAAGGTTGTTAAGACTATGATTATAAAAAAATTAAGATAAAAAAGTTAAAATTAATTAGTACGAACAATTCCATAAGATTATTAAGAGTATGGTTATAAATAATTTCAGTTAAAAAAATGTTAAAAATTAATATTTGTTAGAAGTGTCTTCATCCATTTGCTTTCCGTTTAATTTTGCTTTGTCTCGACCTATTTGTTTAAAAAATTTCCTTTTTTGCCGCTGAAATGCTGCTCGAAGCGTTTTATCCGAAAATTCACAAAAAGTTGAAATAACATCTAAATAGGTATTATGAAAAAAAAATTTGTCAAACTATTACAAAACAAATAACAAACTGTTTACCTATTACAAGTTTAAAGACATTTGGATAATCACACAATCTCTTTTTTTCCAAAGGGTCCATCAATATTGAAGCTCATAATAATAGTTTGACCAACTTCTTGGTGAATGTTACGTTCACCATTGCCAGTAAGGAGTGACTTTATTTGCCTAATCTATTAAATATAAATTGAAAATTCAATGCTTTTCAAAAAATTCGTTTCACTCTGAATGAGTGGCTTAAATAGCGTCCAGTTCTTTTAATTTATCCTCACTCCTAATTGGGAAAAATAGGATTTGTAGCAACCGTATTTTGCTTAGAAATTTTGTCTAGAAAAACTTTATGCTCTGCCAGAATGTCCAGTAAGGTGTTATGCCGTTTTTCGGCAGCGTCTGTAAAAAAACAATTCTGTCACTTATCCCACAAAATTTTCACAATTACCACATTCAATTAAAATTGTTTCGTTTTCACTTCTATTTTATACCTATAAAATCGATTGCTTTTTTATCTGTCGTTTATAATTCCTTTTGCTCATTATGTTTTATGCTTTTTATGATTTGAAACACAATTTATATTGATTTTTTGAATATTTAAAATAAACGTATTTTTTTGTTTTCACCTGACGTATGTACATACATACATATGTATGTATGTAAATTAAGAAGAAGCAAAAAAATGTAGACGATTTGTTGACAATGTCGCCAAAGAGTCACCATAATAGTTGACAAAAGTGGTGACATGGGGACAATTGTCCCCAGGTTTCCTTCAGGGAAGTTATTTAAAATAGTCATTAATATCTGTCGAGTAAAAAAATAGGTTCATTAAACAAAATTTTTCAAATTATTTATTATTATATTTTATTTATTAGTATTTTGTGGAAAATCCATTGTTTTTTATAGCTTCCAAGCATCTACGGAGCATTAAATTGACTAGTGCTTAACAAGTTTATAATGGAATTAAATACTAAGCATCTTGCACTATTGTCCATAAATCTTCCTTATTTTTTCATTTTAGAGGTGAGATTTTTCCTTAACGATTCCTTAACGATTGAGAAGGCCACTCCATCAAGCTAATATTTTTACCGCTGAACCACTTCTATACGACCTTAGATGTACATATGTTTATGGTCATTATATTGTTGATATTGCCATTACAGAGGCATTTCCCATTCGGCATATGACAGCATAACATCACTAAGGATATCGAGATAAAGATGTTTGTCCGTATTTTCCTTGATCCAAAATATTGGACTAACACCGCACCAAAAAAAATATTCCCATATTATAATGTTTCCACCTCCATGCTTTATGGTCTTTGTGTGTATTTTGGATCATGCGCTTTGTTTTTTTAGCGTCTTGGGAATTGGGTAAGGTTAGCTAATCTTCGATTCATCAGACCACAAGATGTTTCTCCATTTTTTTATGATTTCAGGCCTAGCCGATTCAGCGTGCACCTTTGCAAAATCCCAGCGGCCATTTCTTTGTTTATTTTTTAACAACGGAACCTTTTGTGCGTATCTTCCAAACAATTTTTCAGCTGTACTGCAAATATCGTCGTTATTTTTAAATTTTAATTTTGTAGTTGAAGAGCATTTTTACCATTTTTTTGTAACCTTCCAATAATTTGTGCAATCCTACGTTAACTATTACCAGGACTAAAATGTTTCGGGCGATCCATTTTTAAATATTCTTTGTAATTTTTCTTTCATTTTGTGTTAGTTTAGTTAAAATTTTTTAATGATAATTTTTAAAATTTTGACGTACAAATTTTTTAACTGCCATTATTTTCAAAGTGAACCTATTTTTTTGCTCGACAGATGAGCAATTCCACATCAAATCGACAACGCACTCAAAATGACTGCTTCAGATTTTATTGAAACTTTTTTATTTATATTCCTTGACTCGGAATCCAAATATAATTTTAAAAAAATTTTATCTTTTATAGTTTTTTAACTATACATACATAAATACATACTATATACAGTTATAAAAGTGGGAAAATATCGCTTGTTTGCATATGCGCTTGAGGATTAAATATACTGAGAGCGTCAAATGAAAGTAACCACTTCATGTTATTTGAAAAAAATATGTATTATATTTAAATAAACAATGATGTATAAAAACCAATATTGGATAATTCTTTAGTAATAGCATGTAAATTAAATGCATTAAAACAAGAAAGTAAAACAAAGGCACATAAGAAAAAATTTACTTTTAATTTATATTAGACTAATTAAACGCGTCAAATAAAAGAAAACAGAAGATTGCAGGTTACACCAAAAGTATATTTAATAATTTGTTTGTTGTGCTTTTGACTTTACTACAGCCTCTAACCTCCTTGACATCGATTCAACAAGTTTTTGGGTATTCAGGTGGAATTTTACTCCATTCATCCTGAAATGCAGCCATCCTTCCAAGAATTGTTTCTCTCCCTCACTTTTTGTCTAGATATTCCCACAGATGCTCAATTGGGGTAAGGGATTGTAGTGGATGATCAAGCGTTTTGGGCGTGCGATAGACAAACGATTCGCAATTTTGAATGAACGCTTCGGAGCATGATCTTGTTGAAATATCCAGCGCTCTAATATGCATAATTTCTTCACGCTAGGGGCAACATTGTGTTGTAGAATTCTGAGGTAATCTTCTTTTTTCCTTGTTGAATCGATAAACACAAGATTGCCCACCACTGAAGCCGCCATGCATCCCCAGACCATTACAAAGCCTCCACCATGTTTTACGGTTTTTATAACGCGCTTATCGTTCAATGCTTCATTCACATTTCGCTATATCTATGGACATTTTTTGACACCAATTATTTTAAATTTACTCTTATCAGTAAAAAGAACATTTTTCCAAAATTTTAATGGCTGATTTTTACGATTTTTTGCGAAATTCATCAGTTTAACTTGGAAGCTGGATTTGCTTTCACTTGCCGAACTATAGTCCGCACTTCTTTATCAGTAAGACGCTTTGGTCGTCTTTCACTTGGCAAATTCTACACTGTTTTATATTTGGCGTAATTGTCTATAACTTTTTTATCGTAAAATGGTTGATTCCAATAATACTACCTAGGTCACGCAGTGATTTTCCCTTTTTATACAAATCTATTATGATTTTACGAGCGTCAATTGATGTTAGCTTTCCCATTTTTTATTTTTAACTATTTTATATAAAATTTTTTTCTTATTTTACTTGCACTTTAAAAGTGACGAATATTTGCAACGGTACTTTACCGTTATACTAATAATAAAAAAGTTTCCGCCATTTTTGCTTTTCAGCTAATTTTTGCTTTTCAGTGGATGAGACGGTTTACTTTCATTTGACGCGTTAAATTAAATTAAAAAAGTAAATTTTTTTTTATAAATTAATTATTTAGGCTTAAGTTCTTAATTTTAAAGAGTTAAAGAAAAAATTAGACACCAGCAGAGTGGAATGCATTTTCTAGACAGCTACGTCCGTCATCAGCACTATTCATATCTATCTACAAGGTAGTTTCAATTGTTATTAATTTTCTATTTTAACAAACTTATCAAAGAAATAGGATATGAGAAATTTTAATTTGTATATTATATTTCATAGAAGATAGAGCTTTTTGAAATTGTTTTACACCTATTTCTTTGATAAGTTTGTTTAAATAGAAAATTAATAACAATTGAAACTACCTTGTAGATAGATACGAAGAGTGATGCAGTGGAATTCACTAACCCGTTTTAACGAACATCGAATCGTTAAACAAATTAAACAACAAAATTATCGATTTTGCTACGCAGCATCACTTTTTAACAATACTCGTTATTGTTTGAAATCAGCTGTTATTGTTAACAAGTCTATTGTCGTTGTTGTCGACAAGAACGTTTTTATTTGTCGTTGTAATGGCTTTTGAATATTTAGAAAATAAATTTTTGCAAAATAAGTTTTCATACTCGTTAAAAATATGTACATATTTACTATAAATTAACGCAAATTAAATTCACATTTTATTTTATTGAAAGTTTTTTTAAACTAAATTTATTCTTTCTATACAGCACGTAAATAGTTGTTTTATTTATTTATTTAAATATATCAACTTCATACATACTTTAGTAACACAATTTAATAATAATAATTTGTTTTCTTTTTGTACTTTTCGCTTTTTTGAACAGAGATGCCACATGTTACTATTTGTGTAGGCACAAAAATAGTGTTGTCTACTATCGTTAAAAAGTAGTTAGTAAATCCTGCAGTTGTTACTGCAAACAACAAAAGCTGTTGACTATTATAGCGATTGTCGTATTGTTAAAAGTTAGTGAATTGTACTACTGATGTCGGACGTAGGTGTCTAGAAAATGCATTCCACTCTGCTGGTGTCTAATTTTTTCTTTATCTCTTTATAATTCAGAACTTAAGCCTAAATAATTAATTTATTCATTTAAAAATAGTTCAAATAAAATCCATGTACATTTCTTTATATGCCTTTGTTTTAGTTTCTTGTTTTAATGCATTTAATTTCCATGCTATTATTAAAGAATTATCCAAAATTGGTATTTCTATAATGACCTGTAGAGCGTTCACAAAACAATATATCGGTTTGGGGTGTCAAGTAAACTACCCATTTCCGATTATGCCCTAACACTATACTGGTATTTATCTTCATATACCAATGGCACATACTGGATTGTAGAGCTTATACAAAAATAGTGGCATACACTCCCACTCACTGACATCATCGCGAAAATAATTAAAATGGAATCAGGAGACCTCAAAACGTAAAGATACGATTTTTTTCACGATTACTATACCTTACCTATGCTACGTATGGTAAAGTTAAAACGAATATCGATAATATTGGTGCTTACGACTTTTTGGCGGTTATATTTGATAAAAGCAGTTACATATAAATAACCAAGGTTAAAAAATATCCGTTTTGTGCTTTCGATAAAGCGGTAAATCGAATTTTAATGACACTTCCACTACCATTCTTCACTGCCACATTTAAGTTTTCTTTTTTCAGTTTTTGGCACACATAGAACATGCGATCTGAGCCAAAAAAGTTGAATTTCAAAGTAACCATATTTTAATTCGCTGCATCTTGGGAAACATTGAGATGCAGATTTATTGAAAAGTAATTTTTTTCACATATTATTTATTGAATCTTCAATAAATTTGAACTAACAATAAGTACTCATATCTTAAGTCTAAAAGAACAATTAAAAAATAAAAAGCAAAAATACATGCAATGCCCAGCCAGTGCTAGGCAAAATAATTGTATGTTTCACGGTTCCTGTTATCATTTGCGGGTCGTCCCTCTGATGTTCGGACGAAAGAAGAAATGTCCCTCCTTTCTCGAATGTACCCACGTTCATTTAGCATCTTACAGGCCAGAGGATTTGGATGCATTTTAAGCCTCCTTAAATAACTTAATGCATGTGTGATCATAAATGAATCTTATTTTGGTGCCTTTGAAATTTTCTACATTACTAGCTGAGACAGTGCTAGCAGACAGTGTGAAAGTTAAGTGCGTACATTTTTGATCATTTACATTTACTCACCATTTCAGCAACCATTTTTCTTGTAAATATTGTGGTGCTACTTGGGCGCTTTCGTTAATGCTTAAAAAAGCTTATAGAATTTTACTGCTTTAGCTTAGTTATTAAAATTCTCTCAAACAGTTTGGATATGTTCGATAAAAGGTTTATAGGTCTGTGTGGGCTTTTCTGGCTTAGGAATCATAGTTATCAAAGAAATCTTTTCCACCGTGCGAAAGTACTCAAGACGTAAATCGCATTATTACTAGTTTTATCAAAGCCAGGGGCTTGCTTTGAGTTTAAATCAATTTTTGCCCTTTCGATATCACGCATTTTAAATCTGAAGGGAACTGGAGAACTAATATCGAAAGATGGAAAGTCATCTACACCACTCGCTATAATTGGACTAAAAATGTTTTTCAAATGACCAACAAATATATTGACTTTTCCGTATAATTTCTCGCCCAAACTCCACATGAAGTTTGCAAGGGGGGCTTTTGTATCAACGGTCTTTTAAGGCTTCTACATGCTCGCTATAATGAATAATCTGATTGTGGTGTAGAATTGAGGTCTTCCAGGTAATTTTTGAGAAATGCTACTCTTCGAATTTCCAATAGCTCTCTTAACTGCTTCTTTCATTCTTGTAGTCTGTTTTCAAGATGGGGGGATCTGTGTGATTGCCACTCTCTGCGAATTCTTTTTTCACTCAATAGCCATTCGACATTTACTGAATAAATTTGATTGTATCTAGTCTGTTGTCGGATTACAGTTGCATGTTGGGAAGTTAATTTGATGTTTTTCTCAAATTTAATAAGATACATATCTACGTCTTCTGTTGTTCTTCGAAGTATATGATCAATAGGCGGGTTGTCCACTCGAAATTTTTGAAATAGTGTCAAAATACGACCTTTTGGAGTTAATTAGTCTTGATCCAAAAACGTATGTTTAGTGTTGTAGTCGCGTGTTGCTATGAAACAGAAGTCGCTATACTGTCTCTGTGATACTTGAAATCTAGGAGGTGAGTAAATTCAAGATATAACTAAGTTTTGATGAAATTCTTCAATGCAGTTGTTTGTTGCTCGAAGGCAGTCCCCACAAAAGTCATGCAGTAAATAATGTTTCATTCGTGCCTTTAAAGGTATTGCCGATCCAAACTTCATTTGGAGGTTGTTTTAACGATTTAGGTAACGTTATCGGCTCGTTTGTTTCACTATCCAAGATTGCAAAACGGTTTTCGGAAGATTTAGGGCTTCGTCCTCATTTTATTAATAAGTAAATGACTGCATAAAATAAACTATAAGTTGAAAAAGTAGTATTTTTGTTACACAAATAATAATTTTCCCATGAAAAAGTTATGTTAAACTATGTTTTTTCCACTTAATTAATACCAAATTCCTTTTCAAAAGGCTTTATTGAAAAGTATGTCAAGTAGAAGCTAAGATAAACTGTGAGCCTCTGTACTTGTATTTTCAAAATTTATAAGATCACATTTCGTATTATTACTTTTATTTTTTCTATATTTTTATTATAGAGGAATGTTCTGGCTACAAAACAAAACAAGCAAATGGACTTTCGAACACAATTGGTCCTGAATGGTCATGCCAAGGGTTAGTTTAATATTACCTTAAAATACAAAACAAAAACTAAACAATTCTAAAAATTCGATATCTTATAAGACTTCAATGAAATCAATGAATCGATATGAACCAAATGTAAGCCAAATGTATGTACGTATATATATATGTACATATGTACATTCTCAGTTTGAGTCTTGCAATTAAAATTACATATTTGGTTTATATCAATACTACATTGTAACATAATTTTTTTAAAAAGAATTTCAGACCAAAATAATGGAAGAAGTTTTTTTTAGTAAATTTCTTATTTTACCATTAAGTTTAAACTACATGCATATTTGAACCATATAATTAAATCTTTACTTTTTTGTGGTTAATTCTATTATTATTTTTATAACAGTAACTATTCTATAAAAAAATTATTGTCGTACCAAATTGTTTAATATTTTAGTACTTAATTATGGAATAATTTTTAAATTTGTTGCTTATTGAATTATTTAAATGTTATAGCAATAATTTTAAAATTTGTTTAGTTCTTAATATGTATTTATAATTATAATTAAAAAAATGTAAAGTTTTGAAAACGTTAACTAGAATAAAAATATAAACAAATGAAAGAAGCTGAAAATACAATTGTAAATTATATAATTAGTAATAAAAATACAAAACCTAAAACGATGCTAATAACATATAAATCATGTGCGTTTTTAACTATTAATAAATCAAAAGGCAACCGAACGATTAAGATCGATAAATAAGAGCTTGGTTAAAAAATGTTCAAGACTCGTACAACTCGTAAATCTAGTTTTTTAACTTTTAATTTTGGTAAACCGGAAATTATGGGCCCCAATTATCGTTCACAACATTAATTATTTTATGTTTGTATGTGTTGTCACACACTTCAAAATCTTACAATTGTTCATTAGCTGTTGTCTTATTGTCGCGACAAGTTGAAAATTTCAGAACTCAGTCATTTCTAAAAGGATTTAAACATTTTTTTCTTTATTAGAAAGGATATGCTTACAGATTGGTCCCATTCTAAAAGAAGTGTAGAATTTTAAAAATTAAAGGGTGTCACCATACAACATACATGTTTTTTACGTGTATTATGAACCGTAAAGGGCACCATTTTAAATTTTTAAAAAACTGCGTATCACTATGGTTGCCAATAACAGAAAGTAATAAAATAATAAACTTAAAAATTAATGGGTGTCCCCGATGCAGTGTTATAAGCCATAGGTAATAAAGCCATATGGCATTATTTCTCAGTGGAATCAGATATAAGGTCATATGGCTTTATTTCCATAAAAGGAATGAAATAAAGCCATTATAGTGTTATTGCACATTTAAATTTTTTCTATATAATTCAAATTTATTTGATTTCTTTTATTTACAAAAAAAAATAAAGTTTAGTTCACAAATGGAATGTTTATAAATTTTTGGTCTTCTACTTTTGTGACAGTGCTGTCTTATCCACTGCTATTTGAAACTGACTTAGCCGTATCTAAATCGCATAAACAATCAAGAAATCTATAAAAATTGCCATGTTTTGGAAGCTTCATATTAAGCTGACTATGAAAGACTTCATATTTCATCCAGTTAAAATCAAAATATTTGATGAAGGGTGAAAATAGCTTTCTGACGTCATTCTTTTAATATATTTTACAAAAATGCTTTCAATATAGAAGAAGAACGGCGGTTAAAATGCAATATAAAGCGCAAATTCCGCGGGAACGCCGCGCGCGCCGCGATCGCCCGCCGGACCATATTTCATCAACACTTGAAAATAGCCAGTCATTTTTTTGGCAATTTGTAACCGTTATGGCGTTATTTCCACTTTGGATACTAAACGATTATGGTGATATTGCACTTAAGTGTAGGCAATAAAGCCGTATGGTTTCATTTCTCATTCCATTGAGAAATAAGACCATATGGCTTTATTGCCTATGGCTTTATAATACTGCATCGGTGTCCCCATATGTGACGTCAATTTACCTATATGGCCCTATCTTTGAACCATTGTAGACAATCACTTGAAAATTGGACAGAAAGTCTAATATTTATAATTAGAAATGAATTATTTATAATTAGAAATTAAAATGTGTCCCAATAGTTGATGTATATAGCAAAACTTTTGAACCGTAACAGAGAGACGGTTGAAATTTACAAAGAACCTGTATATCTAAGTCCGCTATAACATCAAGTATAAAATTTAAATTTAAAAACTAAAGGGTGTCCCCATAATTGATGTAATTTGACCTATCTGGCCCTATCTTTTGAACCGTTATAGACAAACACTTGAAAATTAGACAGAATCTCCACTATGTACGGTATAATATCATGTATAAATATTTAAAATTATAAATTAAAGTGTGTCTCAATAGATGATGTAGTAAATTAATGCATATGATAAAACTTTTGACAGCTGAAATTTACAAAGAATCTGTATGGATAAGTCCTTTATAATTCGTGTTTAATTTAAAATTGTACATTAAAGGGTGTCCCAATAGGTGATATTTTTAACCTATATGGCCCTATCTTTGAAACCGTCACTTTTTATTACTGTGTCAAGTAATAATAAGTGTAAAAAATAAAGTGTATATGGCTCTATCTCCTGAACCGTTATGGATAGACATTTGAATATACAAAACGTATGTATATTACTATGTCCGTTATAGCAATAAGTATAAAATTATTTGATTTGGGTACTAGTTCTTACACATTACTTCCTTTTAAATTTTTAATTTCGAATTGATGCCCATATATCTGTTTTGAAGTCGTTTTTTTTTTGCAAGAATTATCTTATTTAAATATGCTTATTTTTTATTATCTGAACACATTAAAAACTAAAGGCAAAATTAGGTCAAAACATAAAAAACTAAAAAACATTTAATTTAACTGACATTTGTACATACATATGTATGTATGTATGTATGTATAAAAAATATTTATTTTCATTTTTCGATTCTGATATTTTTGGCTGCAACATTCTTAAAATAACTTTTTTTCTGCAACTGGATATCTTTTCTCAATTCATCTTTACAATTACCTTTTTCATCACTTGTATTTGAATCTGAAATAACCGTTAGTGATTAGTAGGTGGAAAAACGATAAAGTTTTGTTCATAATTACCTAAAATTACTTTATAAAAATCGTTGAAGTACTTATGTACCGAAAAATACTCTAACGGGAAATATTGGAGTTCATTAATGTTTGTTATTCTTATAAGAATTGGCCATTATTGTATTTTCGAACTTCGAAACAAAGGTAGCCCATCTGTATTTACGTCCCCAAACACATTATTTGGAGGTGTGGAAGCTTTGCTTTTGTAAGATTCGATAATTCCCAAATGTAAATATTTACCACCACTTGTAGCCATAATTATGTTTTTTTTCCGGCAGTGTATGTAAAAAATTGTTTTACATAAATATTTTCTTTAAGAATTTCCAGTGTGCAGAGGGCTCATCTTTTGTTTGTCCAATATTTTACAAAGCATGACTTCAGTTTAGCACTAATATCAACACTTCCTTTTTTTCTACAAATACTTTTAAACGTGTTCAATACTTTTGAATTGTTATTGCCGTTTTCTAAAATTGTTATTTTACAATTATTTATTTCTAAATCACATTTTTCACTGTTTAAGGTACTATTTTTTCTAATGTGGTTAAATACTTCCAAAAAATTTTCAAATTCCATTTCTTTATTGTTTTTAAATATATGTTCTATTTTCACTTCTTCAGTATTTTCCTGACCAACTGGCTGATAAAAATCTCCTTAAATTTCTTTTGCTCATTTTTTACCTTGTCATTAATTAAATATTTCACTAACTTAACACAAAGAGATTCATATATCGACTGACCCTTTGTGCTTATTTCACATTCTTTTAGATTAAACGATGATCAATGAGTTTCGTAGTTGTTTGAATAAGGGGATATACTTAAGACAACTGATTATCTTAGAGACAAAGAGAATATTTGTCGTAGGAAAAAAATGGTTTTCTGCATTACTTAGGGTTAGAGAAAATACTAGGGACTAGTGGCTACCAAATGTAACAAGTTAACCTAAGATAGTAGTGTCTGTAGAATGATGTAGGTATGGTTGGGTATGACACATCAGTAGCCCCAAGTGGACTAACTACTTCGCCTGTCACTAGTGGCGATGGATCCTAGTTTAAACACTGGGTAGTTATGTAAATACATATGTGTTTATTTTTTACTTTATTGTGCATGTGTGTATGCGTTACACGTTTTATACGTTTTTTTAATGGTTGTATGCAAATGAGGTATTTATAGAGAGATCGACTACAACAACTAATAAATGCTTAGCGAGTTTTTTTTTGTTGTTTGTTTCTTTTATTTATTATTAGGTAATACATTGTGTGAACAATTTAAAAAAAAAACAAAAAAAAACCTGTTTTAATACAACAACAAAGTTGTTTGTAAAATATTTTTTTTCTTTTTCTTTTTCCTTTTCTTTATTTTTTACAACGGCATATTGAATTGCTACTTTTAAAATAAAATAAAAACAAAAAAGGCTAATGAGCCTGTTTAATTTAAGCAACAAAAATGTTGACAAATC
Source organism: Phasia obesa (assembly GCA_949628195.1). Classification (NCBI taxonomy): domain Eukaryota; kingdom Metazoa; phylum Arthropoda; class Insecta; order Diptera; family Tachinidae; genus Phasia; species Phasia obesa. The sequence continues at coordinate 69,369,949 of OX451219.1, forward strand.
TGAATTAAATAAAAACAAAATAACTGAAAATAATTTGTGTATTAATGCTATGCCAGTTATACGTGCCCAATATTGTTCTTCACTTTTACTAAGCGATGATAATAAAATAACTACAAACAAATCGCCTTCTGAACACAGTGTTGCCAAAGATAATATGGATAGTGTAGAAAAACCCAAGACGCAAGTGGGAATTGACAGATACATAACTGTATCGAAAAGATGTCGAAGCCCTAAATCTTCGCAGATTGCACCAATGGCTAAAGTACAAAAAGACAAGGACTCTAACGGAATAAATTCCCATAATCGTTTTGCTATTTTAGATAGCGAAACAAAAACGGCACCCAAGTCGTTTAAACCACCACCAATTTTTTTAAGGGAAAAAAATTCAAATGAATTAATAAATAACTTAATCTCAGTAATCGAGGAAAATTCATTCTATATAATTCCTATCAAACGTGGTAACATTGATGAAACTAAAATTCAATTTATATACGAAATTAGTTATCGTAAAGCAGTAAAGGAGTTTGAGAGCTGCAAAAAGAACTTTTATACCTACCAGCTGAAGAGTAGCAAAGGCCTACAGGTAGTCATCAAAGGTGTAGACTCATATGTTAATCCAGTGGACATAAAAGCTGGCCTCCAAAAAGCAGGATTTAAGGTTAAAAGCGTTGACAATCTCAGAAATCGAGAGCGTGTCCCTCAACCTCTATTTCGCGTTGAACTGGAACCTGGGGATATTAGATTGAAGAAGAACGAAACGCATCCCATTTATAATCTAAAATATCTTTTACACCGCAGGATAAGTGTAGAGGAACCACATAAGCGGTCAGGACCCGTTCAGTGTTTAAATTGCCAAGAATACGGCCATACAAGGGCTTACTGCAAGTTGCCTCCGGTTTGCGTTGTGTGTGGAGAGCTTCATTGTTCCGCCCAATGCGACAAACCAAAGGATGACTCCAAGGTTAAAAAATGTAGCAATTGCGGTGGAAATCACACTGCTAACTACAGAGGCTGTCCAGTTTTTTCTGAGGTAAGGAAGTCAACTCAGAAATTAAATACTCCTGCTAGGCAGCCACAATACCAAGCAACTGCTCATTACCCTCAGTTAGCTCAACCCACAACCAAACATGTTTCATACGCGGATATATTAAAATCCAATCATGTTTTAGCACACAAAGCGACACCTACAAACAATTCTACCCCAAATATGCATCCAGAAGCTAAAGAACAAACTCCATCTGGTAACTACAATCGTCTCGAAGCAAGTATCGAGACATTAGTGGATTCGTTAAACAGTTTTATGAGCTCTATGAGCAGCATGATGCAAGAAATGGTTCGCATGCAATCTATGATGTTGCAGGCGGTACTTAACAAACCATGAACTGTTTAAAAATATGTTTCTGGAAGGCAAACGGCTTACGCCAACACAAAAATGAACTCGAGTACTTCCTGAAGAACCAACAAATTGATGCCATGATGGTTTCAGAGACTCATTTAACAACAAATAGCTTTTTTAAAATCAATGGATATATATTATATGACACTAAAGACCCCCGTGGCAGAGCATGTGGTGGTTCAGCAATACTAATAAGGGCTCGAATTAAACATCATTTACTGTGTGATTTTTGTGAGGACTACCTTCAAGCAACAAACATCTGTATTGAAGAATATCATCAAAACTTTGTTATTTCTTCGATTTATTCACCTCCTAGATTTCAAATATCAGAGAGTCAATATATCGACTTTTACAAATCACTAGGTCCCTGTTTCATAGCATCAGGCGACTACAACGCTAAACATACGTTTTGGGGATCACGCCTAATAACTCCAAAAGGTCGTGTTTTATTTGACACTATTTCAAAAATGCGTCTGAATGTGATATCAAGTGGACAACCCACCTATTGGCCTACTGATCGACAAAAAATACCTGATGTTATTGATTTTGGCATGACTAAAGGTATTTCTAGAGAAATGATTAAGGTTGAAGCGTCACTCGAATTATCCTCAGTTCATTCACCCACTATTGTCTATATATGGAATCAGCAAAATATCGTGTCGCCAACAACTTGCACAAGCATTAATTGGTTGAAATATAGAAAGTATCTCAGTACTCATTGTTCAGAAAACATACCGCTAAGAACAACAGAAGATGTGGACCAGAGTCTAATTTATTTTGATCAAAACCTTAAATCAGCTGCCCAACATGCGACAGAAACCAGACAACCAGCTAGATACAATCAAATTTATTTTGTAGATGTCGAGCGGCTCTTGGCTGAAAAAAGAAAAATTAAAAGAGAGTGGCAAGCATACAGACCTCCTCAACTCAAATCTAGACTTAAAGATTACACGAAACGGCTAAGACAGCTGCTAGAATCTCGAAGAGTAGCATCTCTGAAAAATTACTTGGAAGACCTCGACGCAACTGCACAATCAGATTATTCATTATGGCGTGCATGTAGGAACCTTAAAAGACCGGTCGTACGTAAGCCTCCCTTGCGAACTTCTTGTGGAGACTGGACAAGGAATGATACCGAAAAAGGCAATTTCTTTGTTGGACATTTGAAGAAGGTTTTCACCCTAAATGTATGTACTGATATAGCTGAGTTGCCATCAGTAGAGACTAGTGCCTTAGTACCCCTAAGATTTGAATTTAGCGATATTGAAAGGGCAATAGCAGATTTAAACACCAAAAAAGCCCCTGGCGTTGATAAAACAAGGAACAAGATGTTAGTTGAGTTGCCCCGTATAGGTCGCAGAATTATCCTGTTTGTTTTTAATGCCATCTTACGTCTTGAGTACTTCCCACAGAGTGGAAGGTCTCTTTTATAACTATGATTCCTAAACCAGGAAAAGACCACACAGAAGTAGAATCATACAGACCTATAAGCCTTTTATCAAACGTGTCAAAGTTATTTGAGAGAATATTAATAACTAAGCTGAATCCAATTCTTAGCGCGAAAGGATGCATTCCGAACCATCAATTCGGCTTCAGAAAACAACATAGTACGATCCAACAAACACACAGATTAGTAAATGTAATTAAAACGACCTTTGAAGAAAAAAAAATACTGTTCTGCGCTCTTTATCGACGTTTCTCAAGCATTCGATAAGGTTTGGCACGAAGGCCTAATATTTAAGCTAAAGCTTGTATAAGCTATAAAAGATTATTTAACGAATCGCAAGTTTTTACTAAAAGAAGGTGACTTTTTAAGCTCGCCAAAGCCGGAGTTCCCCAAGGTAGTATTTTGGGACCAATTTTATATTTACTGTACACATCAGATATACCAATTAGCACCCTAGTCCACACATCAACTTTTGCAGATGACACAGCTTTTTTAAGTATTCATGAAAGTGCCCAAGAAGCATCACAACTTTTACAAGATCACATACTCAATTTGGAAAAATGGCTAGAAAAATGGAGAATAAAAGTGAATGAACAAAAATGTACTCACATAACTTTCACGCTGCGTAGGGACTCATGCCCCCCTATTCGCATAAATAACCAACTGATACCACAGCTTTCAGACGTTAAATACCTGGGTATACATCTTGACCGTCGTCTTACTTGGAAAAGCCACATTGACTTCAAGTTAACACAAATGAAACTAAAAGCAGTACAACTAAATTGGCTTATTGGCAGAAACTCCACCCTAAGCTTAGATTGTAAACTTCTACTGTACAAGTCGATCCTCAAACCAATTTGGTGTTATGGGATTCAGTTATGGGGCACTGCCTCAGCTAGCAATGTAGAAAAAATTCAAAGGCGCCAAAATAAGATTTTACGTATTATTACATCTGCTCCCTGGTATATAAAAAATTCGAACATCCACAAAGACCTAAACAGTTAAAGCAGAAATAGCGAAACATGCAGTCACATATCTAAAGAGGCTTGAATCTCATCCAAACCCTTTGGCGCGTAACATGCTGAATGAACCTGGTTATATTCGACTAAAAAGAAGAGATACTGCTTTTCTTGGCCGTACAGTAGAGGGATGACCCGCAAATGATTGCAAAATCCGTGAAACAAACATTATTTTTGTCTAGCACTGACTGGCTAGCTGGAAAAGAATATTTTATTTTAGACTTAAGATACGATAAATAAATTATCTCAAAAATTTTTATAAAACTTTTTTAAATATAAGATAAAATTTTTTAAAAAATTTCTTTTTTTCATGACTGATTTCAAATCAAAGCTTATGAAATTTCCTTTAAAATGAGCTATTATTAGGGCTTATAGGACTGGAATTAGAATTTAATCCTCGAGCGCATATGCAAAAAAGCGATATTTTTTTGTCACTTTCTAGGACTTATAGAACTGGATTTAGAATATATTTAATCCTCGAGCGCATATGCAAAAAAGCGACATTTTTCAATTTTGGTAACTGTGTAGCGGAAAAACTGTAGGAGATAGAATTTTTTTTAATTCATATTTGGATTCAGGGAGTCAACGAATATAAATAACAAAAGTTTCAATAACATCGGGAGTGATAAATTTAAAAACATTGTTTTTTTTGGTTGATTTGACTTGGAATTACCCTATAGCTCAAAAACTATTAGAGATTACATTGTTTTAAAATTATATTTGGATTCAGAGAGTCAGGGAATATAAATAATAAAAGTTTCAATAAAATCTGAAGTATGTAGTCATTTTGAGTGCCTTGTTGACTTGACGTGGAATTACCCTATTCTAAGAAAATATACCATTAATGTTGTTTTTACTAACAAAATTATTGCGTATTTCTTGTCAGAGCTTAGAAAGATTAAATTTTTCTTTCGTAACACTACTCCCTTCTTAAGCCTGCTCGTCCCAAGCAAGCACAGATGTACCTTTTCCATATTTGGCTAGCAAATTTAATTTTTTATCTTGGGCTCTGGAACTTTTATATTCTGTAAGCAACGTCGTTTAGCTGCTTATTACTTTATAAGGTCCATCCCAATAAGCTTTTAGTTTGGGTGATAGTCCTTTATTCCGTCATGGGTTGAAAAGTGAAACCAGTTGTCCCTAGTTAAACCCCTCCAGAGTTCCCAGCTCAGTCATATCAAGCCTCACAAGGTAACTTTATCCGATTTCGAACGTATTCATGGATCTCCTAGAGTGCCTTTGAGAGTTTACGCCGCACGGTAGTTCAGAATTAATTTTCATTGGCTAAAACCTATATTTTTTGTTGACAGAGATTCTTAAAATTTTTATGTCACCAGAAAGAAAACAGATCAAAACTAAGGTAGCCGAAAAATTGGGTCAAAATATTCGCAGTAGTGGGCGTGGCATGCTGCTAAAGGCAAAGAATTTATGTTAATTTAAAAATAAAATAAAAATTGTAATATTTGATCTCATATTAATTGCGATTTCTTAAAAACTGTTATCGATATTGAGCTGCGGTTTTTTTATTATGTTGGATGAACTGTTGTTTTTAAGAAATGGTATATGCGCACCCTGTATAATTTGTAAATAGGGTGTTATGTTTAAAATTGGAAACCTCCATATATTCGCAAAGTTTGAAGTTAAGTAGTATATAACTTCTAAAGGACAAAAAACCGAAACCACCCAAAGAAAGGCAAAAGTGTTCTCTTTAAGCCTATATATACTTTTGCACCCGCCCGGATCCGCCCGCAGAACACTTTTCTATTTTAATGAAAATACTCAACATTTTTACAAACAAATTTCTATCAAAATTGCTAGTAAATTTACTTTAGAAGTCATTCACTGCCAAAAGTACAAATTGCAGATAGCAAAACATAAGGGGATAGAGAGGAATCTAACTAAAAAGTTAATTTTATTCGAAAATTGAGAATTTTAGTACACAAAACAATTTTTGGTAAAATTTCCTTAAAATCTAGTATAAGTTGTATATGACAAATTTTCCCATAGAAAACTTGTATAAACCGAATCAACTTAGGTAGTTAAACTTAGTTAAAATATGGAAACTTTCAGCTATAATGAATTGACCGAAGAATATTTTAAAAATAAAAACAAAGAAGATGTTCTAAACCATATTGAAAGAAAATTGAACATAAATGCTATCAGCAGTGAAACGCAATTGGAAATAAAAAACAAAGTATCTGATTTCGTAAAAATATTGCAAAAACGCTACAAGGAAGTTCACTATAGTAAAAGTAAATTTTACAAGCGCTTTGAAAATTGGTTACAAGGTGAACTTAGTATCCAGGTGATTTCAGAAACCACAAATAAGAAGAGTGGTGGAAGACCAGAAAAATCGCTAGATAACTGTAGCCATAGATCTAAGAGACGAAAACTTAAGAATATAAATGAAGAAATCGGATGTGAAAACATTAAAGATAGTTTTCTTTACAAGCTGCGATCACAAAAACAATTAACGAAAGTGGATATCATTGAAAAAGTCATTTCTGCTAGTCCGGTGAGAACAAAACGGATCCTTAAAAGCATTCCGACACCAAACCAGGAAAAACAGTTAAATATGTATATAATTAAAGAAAAATTAAATTACACTGTTTTGTTTTAAAATTGACCAAAAACTAGGAAATATGTAAGTATTGTCAGGCATAAAGTTGAAATTTTGACTATCCTAATGAAAATACGGAAAATACCTCAGTGAAAATAGGGGCCACCCTAAGGATAGCAAAATATTGTATTGTCATCCAAGATTGACCCGTGGACCAAATTTGAGCCAAATTGTTTAAGGAAAAGAGGGTCAAAAATGAGTTGGCACATTTGAAACGGAATTTCAAACAAGAATTAGGAAAAGCAAATCGAAAGTTCAACTTTAGGCTTGAATTTCTCAGCAACCGCTGCACCAATTTTAATAAGGCCTAAACTCGGTAAAAGCTTAAGATGTTGTCTATTGACTAAAAAAAGAACTACTAAAAAAACTTCATTAGTTAAAAAGTTACAGAGTTTTGGCCAATGAAAAACGTTTCTGAACCACTGTGCGCCGTCTTCCTCCGCCGATGTTGGCTTAAGACCAAACTCTAAATCTGCTGGTAAATTTAGCTCAGACTCAGACAATTTTCGCTGGTGTTCCCGAGGTGGAATTAAGAACAGGTGATCTATACGCCAACAAAAATTTATGAATATGCTCATCCCAATTCTTCTGGTGTGTGCTGACCACTTTTCTGAGGTACTTCTCAAGGATTCGATTAAATCTTTGGATCATGCCATCAGATTGCGAATGTAAAGGTGTCGATCTGGTCGTTATTATTTCATAACTTCAAAGATTTCTTTGAATATAGAGGATTAAAAATTTCGACCTTGGTCAGAGCGTAGTTCTAAGGGAACACCGTAGCGACACACCAGATTGCTTATAAATGCGTCTATAATCGTTCTGGCTTCTGATTGGGAATGGTATATACTTCCGGCTTTTTGTTGCAGAAATAGTCCATGACCACTAGAACGTATCGGTTTCCAGCAGTACTAGCAGGGAAAGGACCTGCTACGTCCATTGCTATACGTTCGAAGGGGCACCTAAAGTTGCCCCCGACTGCGTACTAGAAGCACTGTTTTATATTTTGTAGGGCTCTTAAATTGCACCGTAAAATGTTGGCCGTACAAATTAGAGTTGGGTTCAGCGTTGTCACAAAGAAAAATATTTTCCTACCAAAGTAGGGTTTGGGATTTCCCGGACTTTTTCACTTCCCGGGAAACGGGAACAAAATATTCGCATTCCCGGGAAAAACAGCTCTTAGAGAAAATAACTTTATTTACCGAAACAACATTTAAAAATTCATACTTTTATTAGTATAAACAGTTTATAAAACTTAAAAACAATTCAGGTGGCAAAAATAACAAATATTTATAAATACTGAAAAGGTATTTCAATAATTATTTTGTTAAAAATATAATTTTAGAACTGTTAGTGCGTTTCATATATCATTGGACATTATTTTCCTTGCTTTTGTGGGAAAGACTCTGTTTAAAAGTTGGTTCCATTTCGTTAACAACACAACTGCTATTTGACTTGAATGATCTGTTGAACAATTGTGCTGAATAAAGTTTTATGGAATTTTTTGAAACATTAGCAATTTCGCCATTTTCAAAAAAATTAAGTCACGCAAACGTTTTATCATCCCTTCGTTCATTTATTTTTCTTTTCAACCATCGGTTTTGAAAGAGTCGAATTAATAGCCAAAAACTATTCTTAGAGTGTCTGAATAATAACATTTGTTATTAACAAATTTGTGCCCCTGCGGCTCAAGGCCTCTAGTGCATCTTAAATGATATTTAAAAGGCCCACTAAATTTTCTTAAATCTGAACATATTCTTGAACCCACAACTCTGTACAATTGAAATCTATCACACTTTTTTTAATTGCTTTCTTCATTTCAACCATACTTCTCTTGTTTTTACATCAGGAATTAAACGCGACCATATTCTTGTTTATTATATTTCTCCAGACAAACTGTTTTTAGAGGACTTTTTTCAAATGTTTTTACAATTTGTCTTGCACGATCTATAACATATTTGTAAGTTTCTAAAAATACTACAATTTTAAAAATGCTTGTTTTTTATTCAGCACAATAACGATCAAATATTTGTGTGAGAACCACTGAATTTTCTTAAAAGTGCTCATGATTTTAAATTTCCCGTTTCCCGGGCGGGAACTCCCGTTTCCCAAAACCTATACCAAAGTCATCCGTAAAATCTACCAAAACTTAAAAAAAACTACTAAAATTTTTTTTTATCATAAATTAATTGTATCCTTTATTTTGTCAACTACCACGACTGCCAGATTTGACGATTTTGGTCCAAAATGTGCGGAGTTTGCCACGCAAAAAATATGAGTGTTTAAAAATACAAAGTTTTGAATTTTCAATTTCAATGATTTAAAAAATTGTAGTAATTAAAGTCAAAAAGGGCTTGTTCGCTTACTAATATTATGTGTACGATTCTTTAAAGATGTTTTTTGTTAACTTCCAGTGTTGAGAGGATTGATAACTCTCAAACATTTTATTAACAGAATTTATGGTATCCTTCAAACTCAATTCGCCTTGATTGTAAGTATATAGTGAACGCTTTTAAGCAACCTCTCTATAAGCAACATTCTTCATAAGCAACAAAAAATAACTATATTTATAATATATAATAATTATTAAAAATAAAACTTAGTTTTGACTCTTTCTTAAAAAAAGCTGCACACATTTAAATTTTGCAAGCAGAAGATCGAAATTTCGTTTTTCTAGTAGATAACAATATTAGCAATAAAGTGAAAGTGCACGTAAAAAGTCATATTATTAATATTAAAATTGAAATAATTTTTTTAAACAAATAAAACTAGAGTGGCGACACTCAACTTTACCATACCCCATGAAAACAGATATTTTTATGTATATATTACATAAAAAATACAAGTTCAAAGTATATTCGAATTGAAAAATTATTTTCGGTTTGGGTTGTTAGGTAAACTACCCCTTGCTCCTTCCCGATTATGCCCAAAATTTATACAGCTCTTCATCTCCATAAACCAAAGGCACATACTAAATTTCGTTTTAATATGACCTCTAGAGCGTTCACAAAATTTGGGAGTAAGGAAACTACCCCTTACCCTCTCCCGCTTTTATTGAACATTACAAAAAAAGAAAAATATCCTCTTCTCGTTTTTTCCGGTTTTTTTTCTCTTATAATGTCTTGACTAGCAATAAAAAATTTATTAAATTCGAACCGGAACTTGGAAAAAAAATCAAATAAAATAAATTAGTCAAGTGCGAGTTAGACTTACACACTTAAGGGTTACGTCACTGGCGGAAAACCCTTTAATTTTTATTATTTGTTATAGTGGACATAGTTATACACCTCCTGTAAAAATTTCAATTTCATTTTCAGATTCCACCTATTCATTCAAAACTTAGGATATACACATGCTAATCACGTCACTATTGGAACACCCTTTAATATTTAAGTTCAATTTTGTATACTTGTTTATAAAACAAACATAGTTTTAATTACAGTCTGCAAATTGTAAGTGGTTTCCTCTTACAGCTCAAAACAAAAGACATAAACGTAAATAACACGTCTCTTTTGGAACACCCTACGTTTTAGTATTTTTTGCTATTGTGGCCGCAGTTATACACTTTTGGTAAAATTTTCAAGAGTCTACCTATTATGGTTCAAAACTTAGGCCTTACACATACAAAGCACACCACTATCGGAACAACCTTTAATTTTAAGGTTTATTTTTTTAGACTTGTTTATAAAGCGAACTAAGTTTTAAATACTGTTGTAAGAAATAAACACATATTCGTAAATAACACCTCTCTATCGGAACACATTATAAGTTTTAATATTTTTTGCTATAGCGGCCATAGCTATACACCTTTGGTAAAATTTTCAAGAGTCTACCTATTATGGTTCAAAACTTAGGCCTTATACATGCAAATCACTCCACTAGCGGAACACCCTTTAATTTTTAGGTTTTTTTTTCAGACTTGTTTATATAGCGAACTAAGTTTTAATTACTGCTTACATATTTTTAGTGTATGCCTCTTACAGCTCGAGAAATAAACACATATTTTTGAATAACACCTCTCTATCGGAACACCCTATAAATTTTAATATTTGTTTATTAATTAATTTTTAATTTAGTGCTTGCATATTTTTAGTGAATTCCTCATACAGTTCAAGAAATAAGCACATATTCGTGAATAACACCTCTCTATCGGAACACCCTAGAAGTTTTAGTATTTGCTAGTATAGCGGTCACAGTTATATACTTTCTGTGAAAATTTCAAGCGCCTACCTATTACGGTTCAAAATTTAGGACTTATAAATGCAAATCACACTACTATCGGAACACCCTTTAATTTTTAGGTTTATTTTTTTATACTTGTTGTAAATTTTTAGTGTATGCCTCCTACAGTTCTAGAAATAAACACATATTCGTGAATAACACCTCTCTATCGGAACACCCTATAAGTTTTAATTTTTGTTGTTATAGCGGCCATCGCTATACACCTTCTGTGAAAATTTCAAGAGTCTACCTATTATGGTTCAAAACTTATGCCTTATACATGCATTTCACACCACTATCGGAACACCCTTTAATTTTTAGTTTTATTTTTTTATACTTGTTTATATAGTGAACTAAGTTTTAATAACTGTTTGTAAATTTCAAGTGTATCCCTCCTACAGTTCAAGAAATAAACACATTTTCGTAAATAACACCTCTCTATTGGAACACCCTATAAATTTTAGTGTTTGTTGCTATAGCGGCAACAACTGTACATCATCTGTGAAAATTTCAAGAGTCTACCTATTACGGTTCCAGAGATAAAAGGCGCTGACAGACGGACATACGGACAGACATTGTAGCGAAAACAATAGGGTTTCGTTTTTACACTTTGTGTACGGAATCCTAAAAAGCATATTTTTCCTTTTTTGTGATTATATTCAATACTATTTTTAGTTAATTATAAAAATAATTTTCTGTATATAAATAATTAAATAAAACAGAATGATTTAAAAATTTAATTGGGGTCAATATTAATGCCCTTATACATTAAAAAAAGTTTATTTGAAGTAATTTTTATAAAGAAAAATTGACATAAAGTAAACTTTAAGTAAGATTTAAAATTCTGTACTGTAATACTGTGCTCACCTCAGAGGTGAGTACAAGTAAGTGTCTGTGGTCTAGTAATTCTAATTTTTATCCACGGAATTACCCGGCCTTTACACATGCTAGTACAAGTGCGAAAAATTAAATACACTCACACTTTTTCTCTAATAAAATGTTTTTGGACATATATTTCATGCAGTAAAAAAATTAAAAATATTTTTGCAGAATTTTACGAAATTGCAAACACGGCAATACTGGTTTCACAAAACATAAACATTGTTAAAAATAAAGCCAATTTTTCAAGAAATTGCTAAATAAAAACTTCATAAATTAATTTCCTTGTTCAAATGAAGTGTTGTAGAACATAAGCAGCAAATTGTACAGAAGAAATAATTTAAAAGTAAAATTGCTTTGTATCTTCCTTGCAGAATAGTGTAAATTTGCGTGACTTCAAAGAATGCATTGAGGAAAATACACAAGATGAAAGCTTCTGAAATAAAACAAGAAACAACCATACACGCGGTTGTCCGCGGGAAGAAGAAAATTCAAAATTTGATAACGCTTTTAAAAATTTAATGGACATGACTGACAAAGAAAACGAGTTCACCGCTATCGCAACAAGCTTAGCAATTCAATTGCAAAAGCTTCCTGAGGAGGATGCTTATGAATTGATGGGAGAAATGCAAAACTTATTGGTATAAAGAAAATTAAGAAATATGCGAGAACGCAGATTTCGTCCAATATATGAAGATGAAAGCAGTCATCCTCATTCATTAATCTCAATGGAAGATAACGCATCCAGCACACCTGTTGCCAATTGTTTAAACAATCGAATCTCCACGCTTTTGAGAAGCTCAACCACATGTAGTTCTACAGTGTTTTCTTCTGACATATTAAGTTGTGCAATTTCTAATGCAGAGATTGAGTTTGAATAAGTTTTTTATTCTTTTGCAAATACGAACATTTTTATTAAAACTATATCTATGACGTTAGGTATAAGAGACTTAAGTCACAAAAAAGGCATTTTAAGTTTATTATTAGGTAAAACTCCATTCTGTTTTTTCTTTCGTTTGGCACCTTTAACTGAAAATAGCTTAACTGATTCTACTTGTAATCATTTGCACTTTAGGCAAAAAACCAGAAGAATTCATATAAAAATTCCACATGGATAATTTTGAAATTTAAATTACGAAGAAGTATAGTATTTTTTTTAATTTTTCTTCGATTTATTTAATGTAATTATAAATTAATTTACATAACACATATATGATATTTTAATTTAAAATTTTGATACAAAATAAATTAATAAACTTTATTTCAAAACAGTTCAAAACAAATTTTATATTATTTATAGATATTATCCAAAGTTAAAAAATAAGAATAAATACACAATAGTATTCTCGGCATAGTTTGCAAATGTTTTGAATGAAATTGTTGCTTTACCTTTGACACCAAACGAAAATGTTGCTTGAATTCTAAAACCGGCCATAAACAAAATTTAATTAATATGTACTATATGTATGTATGAATAAAATAAGAAATTTAATTACAATTACATAACTGCTTTTAACGTTAGACGTTTTAAACATGTTCAATGTTATTTTTTCCATTGGAAATCGACATTTCCATCAGTAATCAAATACCTAGAATGTTCATCCCTAATTCTGCTGGCTTATTTGTACGTTGTATGTTCCTGGTGACTAATTGGTGAAAACGGTATGGGGTGGTTTGAAAGCGAAAAGTCTGGTGTTAGAGGTTTGTCTTTTGTCTTAGTCAAAAGAAGTTGACGTTTGGACTTCTATTGGTCGATTAAATATGACAAATCTTTTAGCCAGTCCTCCAAATGCGCACTCCACAACTATTCGTGCGCGACACAATCGGTAGTTGTATATTTCGTGTAAAATGGCTTCGTGTATGGCTTCATAAGGTGTTTGTCGAGGGAAAATGCATCGTCGCCAATGAAAAAATATGGGATTTTATTGCCTCGACCAGGAACAATTTGTTTTCTTTCGGGAATATTTAGCTCTCCATTCTGTCGGCTATTGTACAAGTACGAATCCTTATATATTGTACTATCGGAAGCTTTACCGTTTGCCCCAACATCCACAAAAATGAAACGGTAATTAGCATCCACTGCTGCGAAGAGTACAACACTAAAAAATTCCTTAAAATTGTAAAACTGAGATCCGGTGTTAGCTGGAGCTTTAATGCCTATATGTTTTCCGTCCAGGGCTCCAAGAATTCACGGAAACTGCCATTTATCATGAAAATCTTTGGCATTGCCCTCCCAGATTTCTTCAGTATTTGGAATCTGTTAAAAATTAGCCCTTTTTTAATTTATATATTTTAAAGCTTAAGAAAACAATGACATATACATACATACGTATATGTATATTTTTAACACACTAATTGTAGGTAAATTTATGCTTGGGATATACTTTCCTTTAAATAATCACCTTCAAATTAGGTTCTGCAATTAAATAATTGTAGTTAAATATGTACTTATGTTCCCTACAAGAAATGGATGATTGAAACTAACACATGAACAATGAAAACTCATACATACACAAAAATAATAAAATGAGTGTGATTAACAGAGTTGAATTTTTTGTAAAATACAACTCCGCCACTTTCAATTGAGTTGTAAATTGTAAAATATATCCGCGTGTTTTTAAAATATTAAAATAAATATGAAAAGAAAAGAAATGCAATCTGTTCCGAAGACATGCTGGAGAAGTACAATGAGGAAGGTAGATGAGAAAAATATGCTTCAGGGAAGCTTATGTGAATTAATAATCATCCTCGAGGTATATACATACTTTGTTCTATCTTAAAATATTTTATAACTTATATATTTCTTCATATTTCAGATGTTTTACAGTAGCAAGGAGCGATTGAATTTTAAAAAAAAAAACCTACGAATGGCAGTAGAACGCAGTCATCATTGAGCGAATAAAAATATTTAAATATGTAAAATTATATATTAAATAAATATGTATAAACTAATTTTAAAATGTATTTTAATAAATATAAAAATATTGAATCTATTTCTGCATCAATTTTGCTTAATCAGCTGTGAGGGGTTTATTCATCCAATTTGAGTAGTCATTGTTGATTAATTTTTACATCATAGTTGAGCACACGTATGGCGAATTCACAATTCACGTACACGATTTTTTTCATAATTTTTGTCATATGCCCTTAATAAAATGATGGTAACTTTCTTGTACGCAGTGAGAAAAATTCTCTCATCAGTGACACTCAAATGATTGCTCAACTGACGGTTCTTGTAGGGTTTACTAAAGTACGTATGTATGTATGTATGTTTGTGTACGTTGCTGTAGACAAACATTCATATCCACTTGAATAATTTTAAGAGCAAGAGAAAGAAATGGTACGCATGCAATCTATGATGTTGCAGGTGGTACTTAACAAACCATGAACTGTTTAAAAATATGTTTCTGAAACGCAAACGGCTACTTCGATCTATTCACCTCCTACGTTTCAAATATCAGAAGACAATAATGATTTCTACAAATCACTAGGTCCCTGTTTCATAGCATCAGGCGACTACAACGCTAAACACATAACGCTATCGAGGGGATAACCCACATATTGGGGTACTGATCTGCAAAAAATACCTAATATTATTGATTTTGGTGTGATTAAGGGTATTCTAAGAGAAACGATTAAAGTTGAGAAGCGTCACTTGACTTATCCTCAAAAAAAAATATTGTATCACCAACGACTAGAACAAGCATAAATTGGTTGAATTATAGAAAGTATCTCAGTATGTAATCATTGTTCGGAAAACACCTAAAGACGTAGAGCGGAGTCTTTTTGATTTTGACCAAAACCTCAAAACAGCTGCCCAACATTCAACAATAACCCGACAACTAGCTAGATACAATCAAATTTATTCTGTAGATGTCGAAAGGCTTTTGGCTGAAAAAAAGGAAAGTTCGTAGAAAATTGAAAACTATTTGAAAGACCTAGACGCAACCCCTTAATCAGATTATTCATTATGGAGGGCTTGTAGAAACCTTAAAAGGCCAGTCTTACGTAAACCTCCCTTGCGAATTTCATCTGGAGGCTGCGCATGGAGTGATATCGAAAAAGGCAATTTATTTGCTGGTTATTTGAAAAGGGTGTTTACTCTAAATATATCGACTGATATAGTTTAGTTGAAATTGTCGAGGCTAGTGCTGTAGTACCGCTAAGGTTTGAATTTGGTGATATTGCAACGGATTTAAACACCAAGAAAGCCCCTGTTGATAAAACCAGCAACAAGATGTTATTTGAGTTGCCTCGTATAGCTCACAATTTCATTATTTTTATTTTTAATGCTATTTTACATCTTGAGTACTTCCACAGAGTGGAAGGTGTCCTCGATTACCATGATTCCTAAACCAGGTAAAGACAACAAAATTGAATTATACAGACCTATAAGGCTTTTACCTAATATGTCAAAGATGTTTGAGAGGATATTAATAACTAAGCTGAACCCTATTCTAAGCGAATAAGAATGTATTCCAAACCATGAGTTCGGCTTCAGGAAAAAACATAGTACAATCGAACAAACTCGCAGGTTAGTCAATGTTGTTAAGAAGACATTTGAAGAGAGAAAATATTGCTCTGCGCTTTTTATCGGCGTTTCTCAGTCATTCGATAAGATATGGCATGAAGGCCTAATACATAAGAGCTAAAACTGAATTTGCCCGTAAACCTATATAAGCTGCTAGTTAGTTATTTAACCGAACCGAAATTTATTGTGAAAGAATTAGATTTTTTGAGCTCACCCCAGCCAATCGAAGCCGGAGTTCCCCAAGGTAGTATATTGGGGCCCTTTTTATACTTATTGTATTCTTTAGATATGCCAACTAGTAACCGAGTCCACACGTCTTTATTTGCTGAGGACACAGCTTTTTTAAGCATTCACGACATACCCGAAGTAGCATCACGATATTTACAAGACCACATATTCAATTTAGAAAAATCGTTGGAGAATAAAAGTGAATGAACACAAATGTACTTGTTGTAATATTATTCTATTAACATTCATAATTCTCACTGTGTTTTGTAAAATTTTATTACTTATAGAGTATTTTTGGCTTCTCTAAAATTAGGAAAAAGGTTTCCTGATGATCTGGCCTGAGCAACCAGTGAAATACGTATAGGGACTAGCTCTTTCCCCCAAAAAATAAATTGCATTTTTATTATAAAACGTTATGGGTAATTAGCATAATATTAAATAATTAATATTTGAATTCCCAAAAATTTTATTAATAACTAAATATGCAACTGCTTGTGCAAACCTTGGCAACACTTGTTTTTTTTCGATTCTCTTGCGAGAACAAAATTAACTTATGTATGCTTTTCATCACACCTTACGTCTGCATTCAGTGATGGCAAAAAACCATCCAATTGTAGAAGGACAGTAAGGAAAAATAAAAACGTGGTTTGTTTGTTGGTGTTTTGTTGAAGCTTTAATATTCTGTAATATTATTCTAATAACCTTCATAATTCTCACTGTATTTTGTAGAATTTTATTACTTATAGAGTATTTTTGGCTTCTCTAAAATTAGGAAAAAGGTTTCCTGATTATCTGGCCTGAGCAACCAGTGAAATACGTATAGGGACTAGCTCTTTCCCCCAACAAATAAATTGCATTTTTATTATAAAACGTTATGGGTAATTAGCATAATATTAAATAATTAATATTTGAATTCCCAAAAATTTTATTAATAACTTCAAACTTCTTTTATTCACTTCTCAAATTCATGTAGCTTTTGCAATTGCATCTTACATACTAATACTAATAAAGAAAAATGCATAAATTTTAATGCTCAGTCTTCAATAGGTAGTTTTCCTATATCATTTGCTGAGATCAAATATAGGAATGATAGAATGCAGTGGGAAGATGCTATTAAAGAGGAGCTGGATTCACATGCATTTAATGGAACATGGTCACTTGTTCAAAAGCCGAAGGATAAGAATATAGTAGATTGTAAATGGATATTTACTATTAAGCATGATGAAAGTGGAAGGCCAGTTAAATATAAAGCAAGACTTGTTGCTCGGGGTTTCACTCAAGAATATCTAATTGATTATGATGAAACCTTTGCCCCAGTTGCTAGAATTGTTAGTTTTAGACTGATCATGTCGATTTCTAACCAATATAATCTAAAGGTTCATCACATGGACGTAAAGACCGCTTTTTCAAATGGTATATTAAAAGAGGAAATATATATGAAAGTTCCTCAAGGCTTAGTTAGTGAGAGTAATCAGATTTGCAAGTAATCAGATTTGCAATTTATGGCCTCAAGCAGGCCGCTAGATGTTGGTTTGAGATATTTGATCAAGCATTGAAGGGAATTGGTTTTAGTAATTCACCTGTAGATCGTTGCATTTAGATTCTTGATAAAGGGGACAATTCTAGGAACATATATGTCTTGTTGTATGTAGACGATTTAGTTCTACCAACGGAAAATATTCAAACGTTGGACAGTTTCAAATCTTATTTAATGAGTAAGTTCAGAATGACTGATCTATCAGAGATTAAGTTTTTTATTAGGATCAAAATTGAAAGGACTGATGGTCAGTTATATTTAAGTCAATCTGCATATATTAGAAATGTCCTATTAAAATTTAAAATGGAAGAGTGTAATCCTGTAAATTCTCCACTCCCAAGCAAACTCAATCATGAAGCTTTAAACACGGATGATAAATGTGATGCACCATCTCGCAGTTTGATTGGATGTTTAATGTACATAATGCTATGTACAAGACCCGATCTGAGTGCATCTGTTAATCTATTGAGCCGGTATAGCAATAAGAATAACAATGAACTATGGCAATGTCTGAAAAGAGTTTTCAGATATCTTAAGGGAACCATTGACCTAAAATTAACATTCCGAAAGAATTTTAAATATAATGACCTTTTTTGTAGGGTAAGTTCATTCAGAGCGATGTGAGAGCGATAGGAGAAGTACAACAGGTTATTTATTCAAAATGTTTGACTCCAACCTTATTTGTTGGAACACAAGAAAACAGAACTCTGTTGCTGCATCATCAACCGAGGCAGAGTACATGGCATTGTTTGAAGCAGTTAGGGAGGCACTTTGGCTGAAATCATTGCTAGAAAGCTTAGGGATCAAACTAAGGGAGCCAATTAAATTATACGAGGATAATCAAGGTTGTATAAGAATTGCAAATAATCCCTCTTGTCACAAACGATCAAAACATATAGATATAAAATATCATTTTTCAAGAGAACAGGTTGAAAATAAACTAATCAAAATTGAGTATATTCCCACAGATAAACAAATAGCGGATATATTAACAAAGGCTCTACCAGCACCACGATTTACTGGGCTTAGAAGTCAAATGGGTCTGAGTGATTGAATGCACAACGAGGACTTTTATTAATTTATTAAATTATTAATTTTGTTTATTCTAATTTGTAATGTAAATGTAATTTTTGAATGAAATTTGTTTAGTTTTAATTTTTTTATTTATAACATTTTATCCATATATTGGTCTGATTGGGTTTTTCTGGGTTTTCCCAATCCTTGCAGCAAATGTTGGACCACGATTGTTATACTCCCAGATGGGCATGACTTGTCATTTTGGTATTGGTGCGTGCAGACTGTGTTTTTTCTTGTGCTTCTCTTTTGTTAAGCGATGACAATAAAATAACTAACAAGTCGCCTTCTGAACACAGTATTACCAAAACTAATATGGATAGTGTAGAAAAACCCAAGACGCAAGTGGACATATACATAACTGTATTAAAAAGAGGTCGAAGCCCTAAATCTTCGCAGCTTGCACCAATTTCCAAAGTACCTAAAGAAAAGGACGGAATAAGTTCCCAAAATGGTTTTGCTATCTTAGATAGTGAATCAAGTGAACCTAAAACGGCACCCAAGTCGTGGTTTCAACCAAATTTCAACCCAATTTATTTAAGGGAGAAAAATTCGAACGAGTTAATAAATAAACTGATTTCACTGATTGGAGAGAATTCT
Source organism: Phasia obesa (assembly GCA_949628195.1). NCBI lineage: Eukaryota > Metazoa > Arthropoda > Insecta > Diptera > Tachinidae > Phasia > Phasia obesa. Next base: position 69,389,498 of record OX451219.1, read on the forward strand.
TTTTATGTAATTCCCATTAAGCGTGGTAACGTTGATGAGAAAAAAATACAATTTATTGATGAAAGCAGTTATTGTAAAGCAGCAAACGAGTTTGAAAGCTGCAAAAAGAACTTTTATACCTATCAGCTGAAGAGTAGCAAAGGTCTACAGGTAGTCATTAAAGGTGTAGATTCATATGTTGATCCAGCAGAAATAAGAGCTGGACTTCAAAAAGCGGGTTTTAAAATAAAAAGTGTAGATAATCTCCGAAATCGAGAACGTATCCCCCAACCACTATTTCGCGTTGAACTAGAACCTAGAGATATCAGATTGAATAAGAACGAAACGCACCTCATTTATAATCTGAAATTTCTGTTACACCGTAAAATAACAGTAGAGGGGCCGTATAAGCGATCAGGACCCGTCCAGTGTCCAAATTTTCAAGAATATGGTCATACTAGGGCTTACTGTAAGCTGTCTCCGGTTTGCGTTGTATGTGGCGAGCTACATTGTTCCGCCCAATGCGACAAAGCAAGGGATGACTCGAAAGTTAAAAAATGTAGCAATTGCGGTGGAAACCACACTGCTAACTACAGAGGCTGTCCAGTTTTTTCCATGGTAAATAAAAACCACCCAAAAATTAAGCTAAGCACCCACACTATCGAGCAAATCCTCATTATCCTCAGTTATCCCAACCAGCAACACAACATGTTTCATACGCTGATATGTTAAAAACCAAACTTCAGTACACAAAGCGACACCGACTAATTCTACTCCTTATTTGCACCCAGAACCGAAAGAACAAACACCATCAGGCATAGGGGTAGTGCACTAAGTTTTGAATGAAATCAGCATTGCACTACCACTAAATCATATTGCAAAAGAAATTATTGCACTATTTTGTTTGCAGCTTAGTGATAAAGTGGAAAGCTGCACTAGCAATCAAAAGAATTTAGTGGTAGTGCAAATGTTTGCAGATTTAGTGCAAGAATTCTTCACTCACTCAATTGATTGCAAAATTTTTACTTACAAGCAAAAAAAAATCAATTGATTGCAAAATTTTTACTTGCAATCAATAAAAAGCTGCATTTATTCATACTCTCAATCAATTTTCAAAAATTATTGGTCGTGAGAATTTTGAAATCAATTCGTTTTTTTTTTTTTGAATATTTTAAACCAAAATAAAAAAGTGATGTAACGTAATGAATTTTTTATTCAGTATTAAAACAAGGTACATAATGGTAACAAATTAATTATTAATACTATATAACAGTTACATACAAATTTTCAAAGTCAGTTCAAACATTACTAGGTAAGTTAGATTCCTAGATTTTAGTGCAATTGACGAAGTAAATAAAACGATTGTTTAAATCACGAGTCTTCTCATATCTTTGATATTAGATAATTCAACAGTAGAACAAAATGTTAGCATATGAATAGAATTAAATACTTCTCTACTGGATTTTGAGACTGAATTAGGTTGTCTTAACAAATATCCAGTAATTAGGCAAATGTTTTTAAAATTCAACACGCATTTGCCTTCTTTTGCACCTGTGAGGCCTTTATTTTTCTTTAGTGGAATGGTAGACACTCAGAAGATAAAAAATTTGGTGGTAACAGTTTTGAAAAGTTTGTTGCAAATAATTTTTTGAATTTTACTTTTTTGTGTATCCATTTTGTTTATTGAAATAAAAAAAAAGTTTGATAAACTAAAAATTAATTAAATTATTTTTTGAAGGTCTAGATGGTCATACTCGTATATTTATGTTACATATTGTTACGGACCGGTTGGACTGGCGAGGTTTCCATCTAGCTCTTATTTTTCACTCTTCAGGGGGTCCCAACCCTTCTCGCCAGCCGCGTATCCGAACTTATAAAAAAGACAGAAAACAAAACTAATTAACACTACAAAAACTACACCACACAAAGAACCCCGAGACAGATGGTCGTCTCGTTTGCCCTCCCAACCATGTCGCAGCACTTCCTTTAAAATTTTGCTCTACGACCCACAAAAAAAAGACACTTAACCACTTCTCCTCTTACCTCTCCATCATTGTCTTCTCCTTTACTAAATTATCATAGAAAGAATCTACATATCAATCAAAAATTACAAATTTTTATTAAATACATGAAAACGCAAAATTCAAATAAACACAAATATATAAAAATTTATGTATGGAAATAAAAAAAAAAATAAAATAAGTTATATAATAAAAACAAAAAAAAAAAATAATAATTATAAAATACAATAAAAAAAAAAAATTAAATGAAATATGTATATATATATAAAATATTTTGAACTTCTTATTTATTCTTCTTTTTTATAATTTTAGTCCTCAAGCTATCCTTTTTTAAATCAATCGCGTTTTCTTTCTAAACAAAAAAAATATTTTTTTCACCTAAGAGAGCTCCCTGAGATGTATATTTAATTTTGGCTGTAACTATCACTCATAAATTCTTATCGTGACTAACTTGAGCTCTAATTATGAAACTAATATTCACTGATATTTATATATATACATTTTCTCGCGACAAGTCAGGGACACATGTAACTTAACCAAAAAGAAACACACACACACTAATACATTTAACGAGATTCTTACAAATTGATTCCACAAAATCACAACTACACTTAACATTACTTTTTTCTAATTTAAATTGTTTTTTTTTTTTTTGGGTTCTCACTTAAAAACCTATATTTAATTTTATTTTTGCGGCCAAACTATTGTGCCTATTAATTTTGGAATCTTGCGGCAGGTTTTCGTCCCGGGAGTATTATTTTCCTTCCAAATCAAACTTTCTTATAATCACTTAGGATTTCTTATTTCTGTCAGACTACTCATTAGCAATAAAACTCTTACCTGGCTATTTTCTGCTGCTGATGCATAAGGGTAGGTTCGACGATTCTCTGCAACTTCCCGAGAAAATAGCCAGCTAAAAACAAAAACTATGTTCAAATAAAAAAAATCGTATTTACCACCATATTGAACTCACGTTTTTGTTTTACAATAATTTATATAATTTAATTAGTAGTTTTTTTTTATTAAATTGTCGTTATTAAATTAAATTATGTACTTTGAAGTTCAACTTTAATTTAAAATCAACTCCCGCAACTTTTACACTTGACCACTTCTTTTTCACTTTTAATCTCGTTTATATCTCTTGCCTATACAATACTCTATCCTTGTTTCATAATCCGAAAGTTCCTATATATATACCTTCTTATTACCCCGCCAATTCGCCATATTTTTTAGTATTTAGGATTTTAGCGGGCTATTCTTTTTTGCTTTCTTTTCAGTTTTATCAACCTGAATTGTAACATTCAATTTTTGAATGAAATTCAACCCTGTGCTATTTACTACAAAATTAGTGCGAAATACAACACTGTACAAAATAACAACATTTACAAACAGATCCATTATACATGAAGAATATGTAAACAAACAGGTAAGGATATTTTTTACAAATTAATTATTATTCTTTTTTATTTCAGTGGACATAACAAACATTATACTATAAAGGTAAGTAAACAAAAACAATTAAGAATAAATAGAAATCTATATATGTATGTAAATAAACATTTATTCTACAGGTCAGAAAACAAAAGGAATACCAAAAGAAACAAAAATAAAATCTACAAACAAAGCTAAGTGAAACTGAACAAGGCTAAACAAAACAACTAAAAACAAAAAAATAATTTGTAAAACAAACAGTTTATAAAACAAATTACTACTCCAATAAAAGACAAATCAAGAATCTAACAAAAAAAAAAAAAAAAACTTTACAATCAACAAAGAACATACACAGGGCGAAATTTTCAGCATAAAATAAAAACTGAATTTTTTTCACCCGCAACAAAACTCCGGTTTCGCTGGCTCTAGCCAGAGGGAACGGTGTGCGGGGTAAAATTTTATTACGAAGCCCAACGTGGGGAACTCCCATGACCCGAGAAAGAGTCTCATTCTCTACTATAGAGTTAGCCGGGCAAAAACAGTATGTATGATACTTTTAAGAAATTAAAAACTAATTATTTTACCTGTGCATTATATTATTTCAGGCAACCTCGCCATTAATAGATACAGTGAACCTAATATATAGCCATCTCTGGACAAAAGCTCTCTTCCGATTTTTTTTTCAGGCGAAAGAAAATCGTAGAGGCAACCCTTTAAAAAAAAACTTAATAATTCTTGTTACCGAGTAGTGCTCGGTAGAGTACAATAACGTACCGGAAAAGTTAAACGAACGCCCTTTTGAGGCAAACAAACAACAAAAGATTAACAACTACGTTCTATGAACTGCGTCAAGTACTTAACGGGTTCCACCTCTATAAAAATCAGTCCCTGCCTAGAACTCACCATCCAATTCTGGCTACTAACCTCAAGAACTTTTATTAACACAAAAATTCTGAGTGTTATCCATCGGATTCACCTGACGGGAAGTATTTTTTCTGTAAATCCATCTCTAACAAGAATAATTACTTTGTGGTTTCTCCTTTCAGCATAAGTTTACATCGTTTTGACTAGCACAACAAAGGTACTTAACCTATATTGCACTATTAAACAACTAAACCTAAACGAAACATAGAGAATCACAACTTAACTATTAATATCACAGATTTTTTTATCACGGTTATTTCCTTAATTTAATATTGCACAAGTTGACTAAATTGCTGTAAGCAGATTAATTAACCATAATATCACAGGCCATATTGAACAATTAGTTACTAGATATCCCAGCAAACACGTCCACCTCAATTAAAGAAACAAAATAAAAGCAATCATTACGAATAGGCAGTAGTATTTGACAAGGCAAGAGATTAAAATTTGAACCAGTGTTTAAAAATTATGCAAAAATTATTTAAACAACAATTCAATGTATTTTTTTAGTATGTGTAGAAAAGGAAAAAAAATGAAAACAAAATTTGGGAAATATAACTCAAGGGAAACTAAACTTTTTACAAATAATTCTTAACATAAAAACATAAATCTCATGCAATAAAACTAAAGTTATATAAATACTTATCATACTAAAAATAAAAAATACATATATACAAAAAGATAAGTAAACAAATAAGTTAATAAATACATAATTAATAAATAAACACAAGATAAATAAATTAGTAAATAATAAAAAAAAAATATAATATAAAATATAAGCATGCAAAGATAAAAAAATAAAATAAATAATTAGATAAATAATCAAACAAGTAAATAGCCAAAAGTAAAAATAATATATATATAAAAAAATATATGTACAAATAAATATATGTATAAATAAATATGTGTACAAATAAATAAATATATGTATAAATAAATAAATAAATAAATACAAAAATATTCAAATAAACAAATATAAATCAAAAAATAAATAATCACAAATAAATAATTACAAATATAAATCAACAAATAAATAATTAAACAAATAATAAAACTAATAAATAATTAAATCTAAATAAATAAATAATCACATACATAAATAATGAAATAAATAATTCCAAATATAAATAAAAAAATAATTTAAAATAATTAAATAGGCATATAAATAAATAATCAGACTAAATAAATAATAAAACACAAATATAAATTAAACTCATGCAAAAATACACGCAACAATCAATCTAAATTTTTGGTTAAGGCAATGATGGACGGATGCGAAGTGGTCAACGAAAAATTTTACCGATTCTTTGTGTGGCATAAAAACAAAACTAAAACAAAATTACACGAAATCACTCACAGAACTGAACGTATATAAGGCTGATACTACACACTTCGAGATACACATGATCCGACAGGCTATCAGACATTACACATCATCCAACACTATCAATGACTGAAAAACTGAACTCTACAACATCACAACATAAAGAAACGAATACAATACATTTGGGGACGCATTGGGGTCACTCTCAAGCTATTGCACTCATTCCCATTGATTCTTCTTGGCCTTACTTAACATCCAGGAGTTCCATCCACATACAACACATCCATTTCGTCCTGGAGCGGCTACATGGACCAACTCCTGCAATGTGGTTTTGGCTGTATTTTGGCTATTAAAAAAAATTATTTGGCTATTGCCACATGCTTAGGTGTTATACATGTAATACTATTTACAGCTGAAGATGACTTTAATTTATTTTAAACTCATCTTCAGTTGTCACATTCAACTTGGGCGCCATATTGTTACGGACCGGTTGGACTGGCGAGGTTTCCATCTAGCTCTTATTTTTCACTCTTCAGGGGGTCCCAACCCTTCTCGCCAGCCGCGTATCCGAACTTATAAAAAAGACAGAAAACAAAACTAATTAACACTACAAAAACTACACCACACAAAGAACCCCGAGACAGATGGTCGTCTCGTTTGCCCTCCCAACCATGTCGCAGCACTTCCTTTAAAATTTTGCTCTACGACCCACAAAAAAAAGACACTTAACCACTTCTCCTCTTACCTCTCCATCATTGTCTTCTCCTTTACTAAATTATCATAGAAAGAATCTACATATCAATCAAAAATTACAAATTTTTATTAAATACATGAAAACGCAAAATTCAAATAAACACAAATATATAAAAATTTATGTATGGAAATAAAAAAAAAAATAAAATAAGTTATATAATAAAAACAAAAAAAAAAAAAATAATAATTATAAAATACAATAAAAAAAAAATTAAATGAAATATGTATATATATATATAAAATATTTTGAACTTCTTATTTATTCTTCTTTTTTATAATTTTAGTCCTCAAGCTATCCTTTTTTAAATCAATCGCCTTTTCTTTCTAAACAAAAAAAATATTTTTTTCACCTAAGAGAGCTCCCTGAGATGTATATTTAATTTTGGCTGTAACTATCACTCATAAATTCTTATCGTGACTAACTTGAGCTCTAATTATGAAACTAATATTCACTGATATTTATATATATACATTTTCTCGCGACAAGTCAGGGACACATGTAACTTAACCAAAAAGAAACACACACACACTAATACATTTAACAAGATTCTTACAAATTGATTCCACAAAATCACAACTACACTTAACATTACTTTTTTCTAATTTAAATTGTTTTTTTTTTTTTGGGTTCTCACTTAAAAACCTATATTTAATTTTATTTTTGCGGCCAAACTATTGTGCCTATTAATTTTGGAATCTTGCGGCAGGTTTTCGTCCCGGGAGTATTATTTTCCTTCCAAATCAAACTTTCTTATAATCACTTAGGATTTCTTATTTCTGTCAGACTACTCATTAGCAATAAAACTCTTACCTGGCTATTTTCTGCTGCTGATGCATAAGAGTAGGTTCGACGATTCTCTGCAACTTCCCGAGAAAATAGCCAGCTAAAAACAAAAACTATGTTCAAATAAAAAAAATCGTATTTACCACCATATTGAACTCACGTTTTTGTTTTACAATAATTTATATAATTTAATTAGTAGTTTTTTTTTTATTAAATTGTCGTTATTAAATTAAATTATGTACTTTGAAGTTCAACTTTAATTTAAAATCAACTCCCGCAACTTTTACACTTGACCACTTCTTTTTCACTTTTAATCTCGTTTATATCTCTTGCCTATACAATACTCTATCCTTGTTTCATAATCCGAAAGTTCCTATATATATACCTTCTTATTACCCCGCCAATTCGCCATATTTTTTAGTATTTAGGATTTTAGCGGGCTATTCTTTTTTGCTTTCTTTTCAGTTTTATCAACCTGAATTGTAACATTCAATTTTTGAATGAAATTCAACCCTGTGCTATTTACTACAAAATTAGTGCGAAATACAACACTGTACAAAATAACAACATTTACAAACAGATCCATTATACATGAAGAATATGTAAACAAACAGGTAAGGATATTTTTTACAAATTAATTATTATTCTTTTTTATTTCAGTGGACATAACAAACATTATACTATAAAGGTAAGTAAACAAAAACAATTAAGAATAAATAGAAATCTATATATGTATGTAAATAAACATTTATTCTACAGGTCAGAAAACAAAAGGAATACCAAAAGAAACAAAAATAAAATCTACAAACAAAGCTAAGTGAAACTGAACAAGGCTAAACAAAACAACTAAAAACAAAAAAATAATTTGTAAAACAAACAGTTTATAAAACAAATTACTACTCCAATAAAAGACAAATCAAGAATCTAACAAAAAAAAAAAAAAAAAACTTTACAATCAACAAAGAACATACACAGGGCGAAATTTTCAGCATAAAATAAAAACTGAATTTTTTTCACCCGCAACAATATATAAATTAATTTACTGTTTTATATAATCATTAATAAATATAAAATTAATTGAATCATATTTTTAATGAAGTATTAGTCTTCACTTTTGAATTAGTGAACAAAAATAACAATAAATCAAATTGACCCTCAAATTGAATGCAAAATTTCTTCTTGCAATCAACTTGAGTGAAGAAAAAAAAGTTGCAATATATTGCTGATTGCATTTTTTGAAATTAAAATAATTAAATTTTAGTGCAAAGACTTTTTAACTCACTATCACTAATGTTTATTGAGGCTGCAAATTTTGCAATCACCATTAGAAATCAAAAAAATGAATGCAATAATTTTGAGTGAAGATTGCAGAATTAGTGCACTACCCCCAACTATGCCATCAGGTAACTATAATCGCCTCGAAGCAAGCATCGAGACATTAGTGCATTCGCTAAACAGTTTTATGAGCTCTATGAGCAGCATGATGCAAGAAATGGTACGTTCATGGTAACAAACCATGAACTGTTTAAAAATATGTTTCTGGAAAGCAAACGGCTTACGCCAACACAAAAATTAACTCGAATACTTCCTGAAGAACCAACAAATTGATGTCATGATAGTTTCAGAGACTCATTTAACAACAAAAAGCTTTTTTAAAATCAATAGCTATACATTATATGACACTAAAGACCCCCGTGGTGGTTCAGCAATTTTAATAAAGGCTCGAAGCAAAATATATCTGTCTTGTAGAATTTCATCAAAGCTTACATATTTCTTCGTTCTATTCACCGCCTAGATTTCAAATATCAGAGTCAATATAGCGACTTATACAAATCACTAGGCCCCTGTTTCATAGCATCAGGCGACTACAACGCTAAACATACGTTTTAGGGATCACGCCTAATAACTCCATAAGGTCGTGTTTTGTTTGACACAATTTCAAAAATGCGTTTGAATGTGATATCGAGTGGAAAACCCACCTATTGGTCTACTGATCGGCAAAAAATACCTGAAGTTATTGATTTTGGTGCGATTAAGGGTATTCCAAGAGAAACGATTAAAGTTGAAGCGTCCTCAGCTCATTAACCCATTTTCGTCTATATATGGAACAAACAAAATATCGTATCACCAACGACTAGCACAAGCATTAATTGGTTGAATTATAGAAAGTATCTCAGTACTCATTGTTCGGAAAACATCTCGCTAAGAACACCTGAAGACGTAGAGCGGAGTCTTATTGATTTTGATCAAAACATCAAATCAGCTGCCCTACATTCAACAATAACCCGACAACTAGCTAGATACAATCAAATTTATTCTGTAGATGTCGAACGACTCTTTGCTGGAAAAAAGGAAAATTCGTTGAGAATGGCAATCAAAGAGATCTTCGAAACTCAAAATCAGACTTAAAGAATGCACGAACCGGCTAAGAGACATGCTGGAATCTAGAAGAGTAGCATCCCTGAAAAACTATTTGGGAGACCTAGACGCAACTCCTCAATCAGATTATTCATTATGGCGTGCTTGTAGAACTCTTAAAAGGCCAGTCTTACGTAAGCCTCCCCTGAGAACTACATCTGGAGGCTGGCAAGGAGTGATTCCGACATTTGTTGTTGGACATTTAAAAAGGGGTTTTACCCCAAATATATCAACTGACATAGTTGAGTTGCCAATTGTCGAGGCTAGTGCTGTAGTACCGCTAAGATTTGAATTTTGTGATATTGAAAAGGCAATAACGGATTTAAACACCAAAAAGGCCCTGGCGTTGATAAAACCAGTAACAAGATGTTATTTGAGTTGCCTCGTATAGGTCGCAGAATTGTTCTTTTTATACCCTTCACCACAGGTGGAAAGGGTATATATAAGTTTGTCATTCCGTGTGTAATTTCTACAATATTCATTTCCGACCCCATAAAGTATATATATTCTGAATCCTTATACATAGAGAAGTTGATTAAGCGATGTCCGTCTGTCCGTCTGTCCGTCTGTCCGTCTGTCCGTCTATCCGTCTGTCCGTCTGTCCGTGTTAGTGTGGTAATGTCATTTGCCAAGGCACCAGAAGAGATACAAAAAATTTAAGCACACCAATCTGTCAGGCATAGTTTCGAAAATTTTGGTATTGCAATTCAGCAACATCGGATCATTCCTTTGGAGGCTACGGGCCAAAAACCACGCCCACCTATATTTTTTTCACGTTTTTTCAGGTTTTTTTTAAATTTTTTTCAGCTTTAATGATTCTGTTTTGCCTTTTTTTCTCAAATAAATATTAGACTGCGACAGGTAGATCGCAAAGAGTGCATACAGATCTCGGGGGATCAATAACCCCCTGCGAGGGGCGATTTTTGTTTGTTTTTAGATTGGTAGGGTTTTTCTGCTTTGATTTGTATTAGTGACCTTAATAGAAAGCAATACACATAGAGGTAGCCAATGGACCCACAGGGTACCCACTGATAAATAGGAGCAGTTAAAAGGACCCCCCATGTGTCAATATGAGGAAATTTTTTTTTGTAAGGATTTTTTTTTTGCTTTAGTCTGACTATTCTAACTCAATATAGACTGCAGAAATGTCCTAAATTTAACAAAAAAAAATTTTTTAAAAATTTAAAAAAAATTTTTTTTTAAAAATTTCCAAAAAAAAAAAATTTTACAAAAAAATTTACAAAACATTTTCAAAAATATATTTTACAGAAAAATATTAAAAAATTTTTTTTTTTTTAATTTTCCAAAAAATTTTCGAACAAAATTTTACAAAAAATTTTTAAAAAATTTTTACACACAATTTTAGAAATATTAAAACAAAAATTTCAATATTTCTTTGAAAATGAAAATCATGACTGTAACATAACATATAATTAATATTAAGATTATACATATGTATGTATGTGTGTATATAGAGTAACATATTTTTATACCCTTCACCACAGGTGGAAAGGGTATATATAAGTTTGTCATTCCGTGTGTAATTTCTACAATATTCATTTCCGACCCCATAAAGTATATATATTCTGGATCCTTATACATAGAGAAGTTGATTAAGCGATGTCCGTCTGTCCGTCTGTCCGTCTGTCCGTGTTAGTGTGGTAATGTCATTTGCCAAGGCACCAGAAGAGATACAAAAAATTTAAGCACACCAATCTGTCAGGCATAGTTTCGAAAATTTTGGTATTGCAATTCAGCAACATCGGATCATTCCTTTGGAGGCTACGGGCCAAAAACCACGCCCACCTATATTTTTTTCACGTTTTTTCAGGTTTTTTTTAAATTTTTTCAGCTTTAATGATTCCGTTTTGCCTTTTTTTCTCAAATAAATATTAGACTGCGACAGGTAGATCGCAAAGAGTGCATACAGATCTCGGGGGATCAATAACCCCCTGCGAGGGGCGATTTTTGTTTGTTTTTAGATTGGTAGGGTTTTTCTGCTTTGATTTGTATTAGTGACCTTAATAGAAAGCAATACACATAGAGGTAGCCAATGGACCCACAGGGTACCCACTGATAAATAGGAGCAGTTAAAAGGACCCCCCATGTGTCAATATGAGGAAATTTTTTTTTTGTAAGGATTTTTTTTTTGCTTTAGTCTGACTATTCTAACTCAATATAGACTGCAGAAATGTCCTAAATTTAACAAAAAAAAATTTTTTTAAAAATTTAAAAATTTTTTTTTTTTTTTAAATTTCCAAAAAAAAAAAAAAATTTACAAAAAAATTTACAAAACATTTTCAAAAATATATTTTACAGAAAAATATTAAAAAAATTTTTTTTTTTAAATTTTCCAAAAAATTTTCGAACAAAATTTTACAAAAAATTTTTAAAAAATTATTTTTACAAAAAGTTTTTACACACAATTTTCGAAATATTAAAACAAAAATTTCAATATTTCTTTGAAAATGAAAATCATAACTGTAACATAACATATAATTAATATTAAGATTATACATATGTATGTATGTGTGTATATAGAGTAACATATTTTTATACCCTTCACCACAGGTGGAAAGGGTATATATAAGTTTGTCACTCCGTGTGTAATTTCTACAATATTCATTTCCGACCCCATAAAGTATATATATTCTGGATCCTTATACATAGAGAAGTTGATTAAGCGATGTCCGTCTGTCCGTCTGTCCGTGTTAGTGTGGTAATGTCATTTGCCAAGGCACCAGAAGAGATACAAAAAATTTAAGCACACCAATCTGTCAGGCATAGTTTCGAAAATTTTGGTATTGCAATTCAGCAACATCGGATCATTCCTTTGGAGGCTACGGGCCAAAAACCACGCCCACCTATATTTTTTTCACGTTTTTTCAGGTTTTTTTTAAATTTTTTTCAGCTTTAATGATTCCGTTTTGCCTTTTTTTTCTCAAATAAATATTAGACTGCGACAGGTAGATCGCAAAGAGTGCATACAGATCTCGGGGGATCAATAACCCCCTGCGAGGGGCGATTTTTGTTTGTTTTTAGATTGGTAGGGTTTTTCTGCTTTGATTTGTATTAGTGACCTTAATAGAAAGCAATACACATAGAGGTAGCCAATGGACCCACAGGGTACCCACTGATAAATAGGAGCAGTTAAAAGGACACCCCATGTGTCAATATGAGGAAATTTTTTTTTTGTAAGGATTTTTTTTTGCTTTAGTCTGACCATTCTAACTCAATATAGACTGCAGAAAGGTCCTAAATTTAACAAAAAAAATTTTTTAAAAATTTAAAAAAAAATTTTTTTTAAAAAATTTCCAAAAAAAAAAAATTTACAAAACATTTTCAAAAATATATTTTACAGAAAAATATTAAAAAATTTTTTTTTTTTAAATTTTCCAAAAAATTTTCGAACAAAATTTTACAAAAAATTTTTAAAAAATTATTTTTACAAAAAATTTTTACACACAATTTTAGAAATATTAAAACAAAAATTTCAATATTTCTTTGAAAATGAAAATCATGACTGTAACATAACATATAATTAATATTAAGATTATACATATGTATGTATGTGTGTATATAGAGTAACATATTTTTTTAAATGCGTTTGATTTTTATTTTAAATGCGTTTGATTTTTATTTTAAATGCGTTTGATTTTTAAATAGATGATATCTCTGTTTTAAAACCTAGGTGCATTAAACACATAGACATCATCAGGATACCGACTACAAACTGTCAAAAATAAAATACACACGTTTATAGGTAAACGATTCTTTTGAAGCCAGCAAAGCTACATGGCTACACGACCACCGTTTATCTGTCGTCAACTTAGGCTAATTTGTATTTTATTCAACAAAAGAAAATGTCACAAAACTGTAAATTACAAATTCATATACAAACAAAAAGTATTGGAGGAAATATTTAAAAGTTTTTGAAAAAGTTTTTTAATTTTATAAAAGCAAAATAAGTATTTTTACAACAATGTCAGAGTTTACGATGTAGCTGTCGGCTTCAATATCATTAAGTAGCTGACAACACGGCGACAATTGTAGCAAACGGAATTTGTTTTCATTTGTCTTCTATTTCTTTACAATATGGATAATGCTGTACATGTCTGTATAAATAAAATCACCGTGGTGAAGGGTATAGAAGATTCGGCACGGCCGAATATAGCACTTTTACTTGTTATTTTTAATGCTATTTTACGTCTTGACTATTTTCCCACAGAGTGGAAGGTGTCCTTGGTTACCATGATTATTAAACCAGGAAAAGACCACACAAAAATTTAATCATACATACAGATCGAATGTGAGGTTATGTTCATCACGATGAAACTCCGTAATGTTTGAAGTAAGGAATTCCACACTGTCAATTTTTACAGAAGATGTCCCTTTGTCTGTAGTGAGTTTCTTCATTAACTCCTGCAAAGCCAAATGATCCTGATGATGTTGCTCCTTTAGTTGCTGTAGAAGTGAAGTTATAGCAGCTTCCATGTTTCCGCGTTATTGTAATTTATAACTAAAAACGAAAATTTTGTGTTGTTTTATTTTTTTATTTTGCTGAAAATGCAAAATTTTTCTTTAGAACTTTTCCTAAATTTAAATTAATTTAAATATTTTGCATTTATAATTTTTTTCTTTCTCCTCGTTGCCAATGTTGTAATCTTCAAAATTCTTTTTTTTCACTTCTTAAATTCATCTATCTTTTACAATTGCATCTTACATAGTAAGACTACTTTTACACCTTGCAATAAACGACGCAACTTTTTCATGCAACTTTTTTCTTGGATGTAAGAGAGGTTGGGTGGCAAGCGGGGTTGCAAAAATTGCATGACATAGACCACTTTTACACAAAGCCTGACGAGGCATTTATTGTTTTTTGTTTTTGATTATTTTCATTTTATTTTTTTAAAGTGTTGTCTACTTTTTGACTACAGAAATAAACGACAAGTTGTATTTTTGTTTTGTATAAAAAAATTATTTCCAAATTATTATAAAAATTTAATTTTAAACAAAAATGTCACAAGAACAAATTGGGCGGTACTCTTAGTTTCACAGTTACGGACCCCATTAAATTTGTATGTAAAGTATGGTAAATCTCGACTATTTTAGGGTAAAATGAGGTAATATGCGTGCGATTGGAAAGGTAATTAAAAGTATTATCCAAATAAAATGAAATTAATAAAAATAAATCAGCCAAATGCGAGTCAGAATCACACAAGTATGGTTTCGAACTATGTTCAGTTCAACTTTAAAAACTCAAGTCTATAATTTTTTACGTCTTATGAGGCATGCTTTAATTTTAAATTATTTTTTCTACTAGAGCATAGTACTAAATATCCTGTGTAAATATCAAGTGTTTGCCTACAAGGTTAAGAAGAGAAAGGCAAATTCCGCACCTTTGAGACATTAAGGGACCACCCCATTATTATTATACCCTTCACCACAGGTGTAATTTCTACAATATTCATTTTCGACCCCATAAAGTATATATATTCTGGATCCTTATACATAGAGAAGTTGATTAAGCGATGTCCGTCTGTCCGTCCGTCCGTCTGTCCGTGTTAGTGTGGTAATGTCATTTGCCAAGGCACCAGAAGAGATACAAAAAATTTAAGCACACCAATCTGTCAGGCATAGTTTCGAAAATTTTGGTATTGCAATTCAGCAACATCGGATCATTCCTTTGGAGGCTGCGGGCCAAAAACCACGCCCACCTATATTTTTTTCACGTTTTTTTTTAATTTTTTTCGGCTTTAATGATTCTGTTTTGCCTTTTTTTGTCAAATAAATATTAGACTGCGACAGGTAGATCGCAAGGAGTGCATACAGATCTCGGGGGATCAATAACCCCCTGCGAGGGGCGATTTTTGTTTGTTTTTAGATTGGTAGGGTTTTTCTGCTTTGATTTGTATTAGAGACCTTAATAGAAAGCAATACGCATAGAGGTAGCCAATGGACCCACAGGGTACCCACTGATAAATAGAAGCAGTTAAAAGGACCCCCCATGTGTCAATATGAAGAAATTTTTTTTTTTTGTAAGGATTTTTTTTTTGCTTTAGTCTGACCATTCTAACTCAATATAGACTGCAGATAGGTCCTAAATTTAACAAAAAAATTTCAATCAAATTTTTGAAAAAAAAATTTTAAAAAAATTTTTTTAAAAAAAATTTTAAAATTTTTTTTCAAAAATATTTACAAAAAAATTTACAAAGCATTTTCAAAACAAAAAGATATTTTACAGAAAAATATTCGAAAAAAATTTTTTTTTTTAAATTTTCAATAAAATTTCACAAAAAATTTTTAAAAAAATATTTTTACAAAAAATTTTTAGACTCAATTTTCGAAAAATTAAAACAAAAATTTCAATATTTCTCTGAAAATTAATATTATGAGTGTAACATAACATATTTTTAATATTAAGAATATACATATGTATGTATGATATAGAGTAACATATTTTTTATACCCTTCACCACAGGTGGAAAGGGTATATATAAGTTTGTCATTCCGTGTGTAATTTCTACAATATTCATTTCCGACCCCATAAAGTATATATATTCTGGATCCTTATACATAGAGAAGTTGATTAAGCGATGTCCGTCTGTCCGTCTGTCCGTCTGTCCGTCCGTCCGTCTGTCCGTGTTAGTGTGGTAATGTCATTTGCCAAGGCACCAGAAGAGATACAAAAAATTTAAGCACACCAATCTGTCAGGCATAGTTTCGAAAATTTTGGTATTGCAATTCAGCAACATCGGCTCATTCCTTTGGAGGCTGCGGGCCAAAAACCACGGCCACCTATATTTTTTTCACGTTTTTTCAGGTTTTTTTAAATTTTTTTCAGCTTTAATGATTCTGTTTTGCCTTTTTTTGTCAAATAAATATTAGACTGCGACAGGTAGATCGCAAGGAGTGCATACAGATCTCGGGGGATCAATAACCCCCTGCGAGGGGCGATTTTTGTTTGTTTTTAGATTGGTAGGGTTTTTCTGCATTGATTTGTATTAGTGACCTTAATAGAAAGCAATACACATAGAGGTAGCCAATGGACCCTCAGGGTACCCACTGATAAATAGGAGCAGTTAAAAGGACCCCCCATGTGTCAATATGAGGAAATTTTTTTTTGTAAGGATTTTTTTTTTGCTTTAGTCTGACCATTCTAACTCAATATAGATGGGAGAAAGGTCCAAAATTTAACAAAAAAATTTCAATAAAATTTAAAAAAAAAAAATTTTTTAAAAAAATTTTAAAATTTTTTTTCAAAAATATTTACAAAAAAAATTTACAAAGCATTTTCAAAAAGATATTTTACAGAAAAATATTCGAAAAAAAAATTTTTTAAAAAATTTTACAAAAAAATTTCGAAAAAAATTTTTAAAAAAATATTTTTACAAAAAATTTTTAACACACAATTTTCGAAAAATTAAAACAAAAATTGCAATATTTCTTTGAAAATGAAAATCATGACTGTAACATAACATATATTTAATATTAAGAATATACATATGTATGTATGTGTGTATATACAGTAACATATTTTTTTAAATGCGTTTGATTTTTAATATATGATATCTTTTTTAAATGCGTTTGATTTTTTAATATATGATATCTCTGTTTTAAAACCTAGGTGCTTAAACACATAGACATCATCAAAAATGAAACGTTGTGGCTGTCGTCAACTTAGGCTAATTTCTATTTTATTCAACAAAAGAAAATGTCACAAAATTGCAAATTAAAAATTCATATGCAAAAAAAAGTTTTGGAGGAAATATTTAAAATTTTTTGAAAAAGTTATTTAATTTTATAAAATAAAAGTAAGTATTTCTACAACAATGTCAGAGTTTACGATGTAGCTGTCGTCTTCAATATCATTAAGTAGCTGACAACACGGCGACAATTGTAGCAAACGGAATTTGTTTTCATTTGTCTTCTATTTTTTTAACTTATGAATAATGATTTTTTCTCATACGAATTTATTTAAGTAAAGAGTCAACTATATGGATAATGCTGTACATGTCTGTATAAATAAAATCACCGTGATGAAGGGTATAGAAGATTCGGCACGGCCGAATATAGCACTTTTACTTGTTAAATTTATTTTCGTTTCTTGTTGTTACTGTAGATATTGTTAAATATAATATGTGTAAATTTTAAGTGCCAATATAAGGTTATATATGTAAAATCGAGTCATTATCGAAACACAATTTAAGTTTTGGTTTTGATATTTGTTCTAGGGGACAAATTTGTACATAGTTTGCGTAGGTGTAAGGTGTCTACCCGTTCCGGTTCAAAAATTAGGCTACAACTATTCGAAAATATTTGCCACTCACGCAAAACCCTTTGTTTTTATTTTTTGTACTTTTCCATAAATTCACACACTCAGTATATACTCGCGTTAAAAAAACAGTCATATTCGCGAAAACTGCATCACTATCGAAATACTCATTATATGTTAGTAATTATTGTTATAGCTTTATATGAAAATAATAGGAGCCTACCTATTGCGGTAAAAAAGGCAATATAAGTGAAAAATATGTCCCTGTCCTAACACAGTAATTCACCTCCTGCAAAAATTTGAAGACTCTAACTATTACACTGGGGAACAGCTGTTTTGGTGCCGAGGGTTTTTGAACTGATTCTATATCAGTTTGATGTCCTGAATTCAAATATCGTATTCATTTTTCCCTATCAGCTCCAGTTTGTAAGATATACAATTTGAGAGAAATATGAGTTCTATGATATCAACTTAAATCTAAAGTGTAATAAACAAAAGTAGATTCGAATTTTTTATTTTATTTATACCAAATACAATCTTAAGTCAAAGTTACAAACAAAAAAAAAACATTAAAGAAATCAAATATAGTCACTCGACACTTCTAAAACTTCTTTTCCGCGACATTCTTGAATGTTTTTGCAAACAGTCCCTCTTTAAACTCCAGCAGTAATCTGCCATCATGTGGATGTCCCATCTTCCTTGGTAGCGGTCCTCCATGATTTTTATATCTTGGTGAAATCTTTCACCTTGTTCCTCACTCATGTCTCCTAAATTTTCTGGAAACCGGTCCAAGTGGCTGTCTAAATAGTGTAGTTTTATACTCATATTGCACCCTAATGCTTTAAAGCTGTTCAGCCTCTTGTTAACAATTTCAACATAGTTTTCACTTTTATGTTTGCCTAGAAAATTTTCTACAACTGCAACAAATGATGTCCAAGCTTCTCCTTCAACTTCATTCATTGAATTTTTGAAGGCAGGATCTTTAATTAATTGTCTTATTTGTGGGCCGTCAAATATCCCTGCTTTGAGTTTTTCTGTGCTCAACTGAGGCATTTTTACCCCTATATATTTAAAACAAGGCCCATCCTTATCAAGAGCTTTTACAAATTGCTTCATTAAGCCCAACTTTATGTGTAACGGAGGAAGAATGATTTTTTCTCTTTCAACCAAAGCGTCCTTAATGACATTCTTTTCCCCAACGTCCATGTTTTTTCTCAGAGGCCAATCTTTTCTAAGCCAGTGGTGTGTTTTGTCCCTACTGTCCCAAAGGCACAAGAAACACGGATATTTTGTGTAACCACTTTGCTGCCCAAGAAGAAAGTTCACCATTTTTAAGTCTACACATATCAACCATTGATGTTCGTGATACTTTATCTTCTGCAAGACTAAACCTATTGTGTTATATTCTTCTTTCAGTTTCGTTGAATGAGCTATCGGTATTGAACCATATTTATTCCCATTATGTAGAAGGACACATTTTAAACTTCGCTTTGAACTGTCAATAAATAGGCGCCATTCATCTGGAATATATGCAGAAAGTCCCATTTCTTTCATGAGTCCCCTAATTTCGTGACAAAATACAAGATTGTCTTCTTGAGAAAAGAATGGTAGCAGATCTTTTTCTCTTGTACGGTAAAAGGTAATTTTGGTTCCTTGTTCCAGTAAATTTTTCTCTTTTAACCTAGAAGCCAGTACTTCAGCAGCTTTTTTCGATAAATTGAGATCCCTGGTGAGATCATTTAATTCGTTTTGATTGAAGCGTTGAGGAACTGAAGACGTCCACTCATCGTCACTGTTAGTTTCATTAGTATGGGAAGAGCGATCAGAGGGACAATGTTCGTTATCGGAGATATCTGGTAGCTCATAAAATGTTGGAATCGGTATTTCATCTGAGTGCGGAATAGGGCGTATTGCCGAGTCTAAATTGGGATAAGTCCATTGATGGCGGTTATTTCGATTGATTCCATTAATATTTGCTAAACAGAAATAGCAATCATCGACGTGGTTTTCCACACCATTGGTACGCCGAATTTCAAACATTTTCTTTTGCCGGTAGTCCACTGCCGTAATTGCTCTGTGCAAGTTTTACATACGAGATGCGGGGCCCACGTTTTGTCCTGATCACCAAGCTTAACTCCAAAGTATGCCAAATATGCTAGCTTCACAAACTCAGTAATAGCTCGTCTGTTTTGTTGGAACATGTATTCCCCGCATATATAACAAAACACATCAGGTTGATTGACACACCTTCTTCTTGAACTGGACGCTGAACTCATTTTAATTCTGTTCAACACTCTTTTCTTAACACAAAATAACACGCCGAATTCGATCTACTCTCTTTAGCAAGACGGCACAAACTGACGAGACTTACCTGAGTTAGGGGTATAAAAGGGTCAGTTCAGGTACCTGGGCGACAATGCTTCCACTATTTATAGATTTACCTGGAATTTACTCATTTTCAGACTGACAATAACACAATTGCACCTACATTAATGATTCTAAAATAATTTTAGAACTCTCAGAAACCAATAAACTGCATAGAAACCAGATGTGTAGATAAATTTATGTATCTAAAAAAGTAGAGCTGATAAAGAAAAACGGATTGCACCTATAGATTTAGCTTCCCAAATATAGTTAAAATCAGCTCTAAAATCTTAGGCACCAAACAAAAATTTTGTTTTTGTTCCCCTGTGTTATGGTTCAAAATTTAGACCGCATACATGCAAATCTCCTCACTATTTATTTATATAAATTTTAACTTTATTCCTCTTACTGATTAAGAAATAAACACATATACGTGAAAAACGAGTCTCTTTCGGAACACCCTAAAAGTTTTAGTAGTTGTTGTTATAGCGGCCACAGATATACACCTTCTGTGTATACCTATAACGATTCCAGAGATAGAATGCGCTGACAGACATTGTAGCGAAAACAATTGGGTTACTTTTTACCTTTGGGAAACATTTTAGGTGAACAAACAAATATTTTTTTTTTTTAATTTTCATTCTTTTTGTCAGAACATAGACAAGAAAATCCTTTAAAAAAAACTTTTTTATGTGCTTGCTTGATATTTTATAATATTTTTCATTAATGTCAATTTAGTTAGATAGTACTTTTAATCATAGATAATACATAGATGGCCAACTCTCCAAATGTCAAAAACGTGGCTACAAATGTCTTCACACACACGGGTACGGTGTGAATTCAACACACTTAGGGGAGTAAAATTTTTATTCACCTTTAGACACTATTACGCGATATTCGATTGCACTTTTCAAATATTTAAACAATTTTGAATTTTTGCACAAAAAATTATTTAACAATTTATTGTTTTTCAAATTTATTAGTACAAAATAAATTTAATTTTGTTGACATTTGTTTGGTGAAATTTATTTCTACACAGTATTGTATTTTTTTGTCTTTTAGGGGATGAAAATTTTCAAATCAATATAATAAATATTTAAAATTAGCATTCAATATAACGTTTTTCGCACAAAAATATATTAGCAAAAAATACAAAATTCATAAATTTATTAAACAGCAAAAGAATTATTTAATTTTAACATCTAAAATTGAATTTAAAAAAATATTCTGTTTTTACAAAATATTTTATACAACTATGTGCAGTTTAGGTGCTGTGGGGAATTTTTTTTTAAACCAACACTTATACAATTTTGTCTACCAATACATTCTTAGACTTAGGTTTTTTGACACGAGACTTAGGTTTTTTGACGTTTCAGTTGACTATCTATGTGTTATCTATGCTTTTAATTACCATTCCAGTGATACTCATATTATCTCATTCCATTAAATAGTTGAGATATACAAAACTTTACATAGAAACTTTAGAGGTCCGTAACTTTAAAACAAATTAAAATTAATTTTATTTTTTTATTATATTTTTTTATTAATAATTATAATGTGTGTGTGTTAATATTATATTTAGAATGTTTAATCGCTTAATCATAATAAAATACGTTTAGTTGACAATAAATTTTTTTGTTTATTTATTAATAAGCATAAAAAACAAAACTTTCAAAAATAAATATTTTGAAAAAATTCAGGGTTTCAAAGAATACAGGGTTTCAAAGCAACTTTAAAAAATAATAGGAAAAAAAACTCGGCGTTTGTTGCAAGGTGTAAAAACGGTCATAGCCTGACGAGGCATTTTTTGTTTTGGATTATTTCAAAGTATATCTATATAAAGTACATGCAGTTCTACAACAAATACAACATTACAAAAACCACAGGAAATTTGTTTGTGTAAAATTCGTTCTAAAAGTCAAAAACAGCTGACTAAAACAAAAAAATGTGTATATTAAATGTATTGAAACTGGTATATAAATTGAAAACAAAACTAAAATTGTTATTTTGTGCGCATAAAAGCTTTGAATAATTTCTGCAAAAAAAGATACTAATAAAAATGTGTTTAGTACCGTTGTTAAGTGAATTTGTGGCTTTTGATGATGTGATACTGTTACAACGATACATTTTGTCATAACTTTGGCTCCAGAAGAATTCGGCCGTATAGCGCAAGAGGATGGTGGATTGACTTCATTGATTGATTGGTTGAATTAAACGCTTTAAAAGCCAAAACTGTTCAAATGTTGTGGTTGGATGATTTGGATGAATTAGAAAAGAAACTGAATGAGGTAGAAGAGAAAGAACGCCTCGATGAATTGGGCATCAATAAGAAGCAAGCCAAAGCTATGGCCAAAAACAAAGCAACAGCTAATGTCGCCTTGAAAAAGCGTAGCAGCTACAAGGACGGTAATGCTGACGTATTTCCTGATCACCAGGGCGTTAAGGTCGAATTCAAAGTTACAGAAGAAATTCTACAAAATTTCTAATGAAGAATCAGATGATTGTCAAATGCAAGATGAAGTGGTGTAAGAGTCGACACCACCCAAGAAAAAGCCTGTTACCAAAAGACCACGCAAAAATAAATCCTCCAGTGATAGTGAAAAAGACAAAAAGGTATGTTTCCGCATAAGAAACTCATAAAAGTAAAATTCAATCATTTTCTTTTTGCAGAAGAAGAAAATTGTAATTGAAAGTGCAGAAATTAAAGTTGCTTTACCCGGTTTTCCTTTGCCGGTGCAACAGTTTATCTCAAAACCTAATGCTGACAAGGCCGTTAGAGAATATGCAGAACAGTTCAACTGTAGTGTTGTCTTATTACTTGGCATGTTTGTTAAACCTGAAGACAATAGTGTTCATCGTGATTTAGGTATAATTAACATTAACAACGCTTATTTATGTGAATCGATCCAAAAACACCTGTTATTACTTAATGAGCTTAAATTATCTATGGAATATTATAAAGATTGTAATTTTATGGCTGGATCATTTTATAAACAATATAATGTTAAAGTTACAAGAACACATATACTTCCAATTGTTAAAAGTTTAATAGATAAATAAAGTCTGTATGAAAAATACTCAAAATATTATGTATTATGCACCTTATTTATCTTTGGAAAGAAAAAAAAAATTTTATTCTTTTATTTTTTAAAATTTTTTAAAACTTTTTAAAATTTTATTTTTTTAAAACATTAGATACAAATGCTAACACTTCAGTAGAAAAATATTTACTCAGCATCCTCATCTTCATAGGCTTTTGAGAAGTGGACATCGGAGTTAACGTATAACTTCATTTTAACCCCCTCGAAGGTAACGTTGTTACCCAATTTGATAACTTTACCGTGAATTACCTGTTCACCAAATATTTTGTTTATTTTGTTCTTGAACTGAATATGTAAAAAATAATAATTAAATAACTTAATACATATTTCTAAAACAGTTTAAAGTATTTACTTTTTACCTTCTGGGTGAATTTTCTTCCACTTCACTTTCTTTCACGCTCATCTCAACATCTTTCAGTTGCACAACAAACGGCTCAGCATTTGGCAAAAGATATGTTTTTGTTCCCGAGTGTATGACGCTTGACTTCAAGAAATGATCCTGACATATTAAATCCTTTGTGCCAATCTTTTATCACAAATTTCTTCCCATGCTTGCTTCTTTAGAGGGTCTTTTGGCACACCAAACAAGCTGCCACTTCCACTTACATATTTTTTGTTGCACAAACAACAAACACGCATTTTCCTTTTTATATTTTTAAAAAAGTAATTTATTTATAGGGTTTTATATTTTTTGCTTTTTTTTAAACACTTTTGTCCACTTTTTATTTCACTTTTTCACTTTTGAAAAATTCTTTGAATTTAATAAAAACAAACACAATGGCGCTTTAAAAATGAAAACAAATTTTGACATTTCAGAACAATAATAAATATTCACAGCTGTGGACTTGCATGTACTTTATATAGATATACTTTGGATTATTTTAATTTTTTAAAGTGTTGTCTACTTTTTGACTAAAGAAAAAACGACAAATTGTATTTTTGTTTTGTATAAATAATTTATTTCCAAATTATATATTATACAGTATTTTTCGGTTAATTGCACATCAAAATTTGCACAACTTTTTGTTCAATTAACCGGGACACCAATTAGCCGATATCCGTTTAATTGAACAGTTTGTTCAATTAAAATTGAATTCAATTGAGCAATCATTTGAGTGTCACTGATGAGAAATTATTTCTCATTACGTAGAACAGAGCTACCATCACGTTATTAAGGGCATGGTATAAAAATGAGGCAAACATTTGTGTACGTGTGATTTTACATCTCTCTCGAACTTATTAGCTCTTTGGACTAATGAGCATATCTCTGTACTGCTCACTCTACTGCTTTTTACTAATCAACTATGCTGTAAAAATTAATCAACGATGACTACTCAAACTAGATAAATAAACCCCTCACAGCTGACTATGCAAAATTGTGCAGAAACAGATTCAATATTTTTATATTTACTAAAATACATTTTAAAATTAGTTTATAAATATTTATTTAATATATAATTTTACATATTTAAATATTTTTATTCGCTCAATGCGTTCTACTGCCATTCGTAGGCTTTTTTAAAATTCAAGCGCTCACTGCTACTGTAAAGCATCTGAAATATGAAGAAATATATAAGTTATAAAATATTTTAAATGGAACAAAGTATGTATATACCTCGATCTTCCCGGAAGCATATTATTCTCATCTACCTTCCTCATTGCACTTCTCCAGCAGGTCTTCCGGACAGATTGCTGGGATGTTAGCAGTATTCCCCGACGTTGATTTTAACTTATGCAAATATGTATGTACATAGTCTGTGAAGAATAAAATAATAAAGTAAAAATTTGAATTAGTTACTATTGCTTGAGTGAAATTTGCTGTCCTTAATTTCAGCCCTACCTCTTCCGTAGCAACAAGGGTCTTCAAGGAAAAAATGCTGGCGACTCCATGTTAACACATTCTATATTTTTAATAACTTTTTCATGCACCAAACTACTTTTTACATATATTTTCTCTTCATATTTATTTTAATATTTTAAAAACTCGCGGATATATTTTACAATTTACGACTCAAATTACAGTGGCAGAGTTGTATTTTATAAAAAAATTCAACTCTGCTACTCACATTCATTTTTTTATTTTTGTGTATGGATGAGTTTTCGTTGTTCATGCGGTAGTTTCAATCATCCATTTCTTGTAGGGATACTTGTATTATAGCCCTTAATAGACACTATGTAAACATTAGGTAATATACTAAATTTGTGATTTTGCAACTACCAACAACGCTACAGTGGCACACGTTTTATTGACGTGAGCCAAGATAGCGTCGATTTTGGGAATTTAAAAACCGGGGAAAAATAAATACCCTGTAATGGGGAATTTTACTAATAGCGTAGATTTTTACTAATAGGGTCGACGAAATAGCGTCGATTTTGGGAATTAAAAACCGGGGAAAAATAAATATCTGTAATAGCATAGATTTTGCTGATTTTTCCCATGGAAACTATGATACTCCCAGGAAAAGTGACTATATATTTTGAAAATATAGCCTTTAATGAACATTTTGAAGCAATCGTTCCAAAAAATCGCAGAGCCGTTCCCGAGAAAAGTGGCTTCATCCCTAGTGGGCACAAAAAACCGTTGCTGATTTTTCCCATGGAAACTATGATACTCCCAGGAAAAATGACTATATATTTTGAAAATATAGACTTTAAATGAACATTTTGAAACAATCGTTCCAAAAATCGCAGAGCCGTTCCCGAGAAAAGTGGCTTCATCCCTAGTGGGCACAAAAAAACCGTTGCTGATTTTTCCCATGGAAACTATGATACTCCCAGGAAAAATGACTATATATTTTGAAAATGTAGACTTTAATGAACATTTTGAAGCAATCGTTCCAAAAAATCGCAGAGCCATTCCCGAGAAAATTGGCTTCATCCCTAGTGGGCACAAAAAACCGTTGCTGATTTTTCCCATGGAAACTATGATACTCCCAGGAAAAATGACTATATATTTTGAAACTATAGACTTTAATGAACATTTTGAAGCAATCGTGCTAAAAATCCGCAGAGCCGTTCCCGAGAAAAGTGGCTTCATCCCTAGTGGGCACAAAAAACCGTTGCTGATTTTTCCCATGGAAACTATGATACTCCCAGGAAAAATGACTATATATTTTGAAAATATAGACTTTAATGAACATTTTGAAGCAATCGTTCCAAAAAATCGCAGAGCCGTTCCCGAGAAAAGTGGCTTCATCCCTAGTGGGCTCTGCGGATTTTTAGCACGATTGCTTCAAAATGTTCATTAAAGTCTATAGTTTCAAAATATATAGTCATTTTTCCTGGGAGTATCATAGTTTTCATGGGAAAAATCAGCAACGGTTTTTTGTGCCCACTAGGGATGAAGCCACTTTTCTCGGGAACGGCTCTGCGGATTTTTAGCACGATTGCTTCAAAATGTTCATTAAAGTCTATATTTTCAAAATATATAGTCATTTTTCCTGGGAGTATCATAGTTTCCATGTGAAAAATCAGCAACGGTTTTTTGTGCCCACTAGGGATGAAGCCACTTTTCTCGGGAACGGCTCTGCGATTTTTTGGAACGATTGCTTCAAAATGTTCATTAAAGTCTATATTTTCAAAATATATAGTCATTTTTCCTGGGAGTATCATAGTTTCCATGGGAAATATCAGCAACGGTTTTTTGTGCCCACTAGGGATGAAGCCACTTTTCTCGGGAACGGCTCTGCGGATTTTTAGCACGATTGCTTCAAAATGTTCATTTAAGTCTATAGTTTCAAAATATATAGTCATTTTTTCTGGGAGTATCATAGTTTCCATGGGAAAAATCAATAACGGTTTTTTGTGCCCACTAGGGATGAAGCCACTTTTCTCGGGAACGGCTCTGCGATTTTTTGGAACGATTGCTTCAAAATATTCATTAAAGTCTATATGTTCAAAATATATAGTCATTTTTCCTGGGAGTATCATAGTTTCCATGTGAAAAATCAGCAACGGTTTTTTGTGCCCACTAGGGATGAAGCCACTTTTCTCGGGAACGGCTCTGCGATTTTTGGAACGATTGCTTCAAAATGTTCATTAAAGTCTATATTTTCAAAATATATAGTCATTTTTCCTGGGAGTATCATAGTTTCCATGGGAAAAATCAGCAACGGTTTTTTGTGCACACTAGGGATGAAGCCACTTTTCTCGGGAACGGCTCTGCGATTTTTTGGAACGATTGCTTCAAAATGTTCATTAAAGTCTATATTTTCAAAATATATAGTCATCTTTCCTGGGAGTATCATAGATTTCAATGGAAAATCAATAACCATTTTCCCTTTTTTATACTTATATACCAAAAAGCTACGCCATTAGTAAAATTCCCTATTACAGGGTATTTATTTTCCCCGTTTTTTAATTCCCAAAATCGACGCTATTTCGTCGACGCTATCTTGGCGCACTTGTTTTATTGCCAATTTTTCTTAATCAGCTGTTATTTTTTTATTTTTAGATTTATAAAATTGTTTTTAAATAAAGAGAAATAATTTTTCTAGCAAAAATGTTAAAACCAAAAGCGTTAACCCAAGTTCTAAGTCAAGCAAATACAGGCGGTGTTCAAAATACTCTGTAAGTTGTTAGAAAATTAAATGTTTATACATAAATATTTATAGACGTTAATACACAGGCTGTTAAGTCAGGAAGGTGCTTTATTAGCATATTCCGGTTACGGCGATAAGGATAAAGACGCTCGTGTAACGGCGGCTATAGCAAGCAGTATTTGGGCTGCTTATGAAAAACATGGACGCAACGCTTTCCGGGAAGATCGTTTACAGTTCGTTTTGTTGGACTGTGAATGTGGTCATGTAGCAATAACAAAGGTACTTTCATTAATGTATGTATGTAGATTTTTAGTTTTGAATCAAGTTTAGTGAAACTACTCCAATATAAAATAAAAGCATCCAGGGAACAAAGTCTAGTTTACAGCCGTATCATAAAAATAAAAAATGGTGCCTTTTGCGTGTAAAATTAAATTTTAAGCAAATATGTATGTAAAGTAAAAAAAATTGTGGCGACCCACAGAGGACTATTTTGCCAATCTACCCGGACATTAGGAAATTAAATTAAAGAAATGTAAAAATTTAAGTACCTACGCAGATCGACAGAAAACAAAATTCTGTATCGAGTAGTGAATTTTTAAAACTTTTGCTCGAAATTTGTCGTTTTGGAGAACAAATTCAGGAAAGTTGAGTAAATATCTAGCATACGTTTTTACTGACTACGATTTTAAGAGGTTTGAAAATTTTTTTTTTTAACTAAACGTATAAAGGTTTTAAAATTAAAATTTTTTTCCTTAAAAGGCTATACTAGTTTTAATTATTATTAATTTTATATTTAAACAAACTTATCAAAGAAATAGGATATGAGAAATTTTAATTTTTATATTATATTTCTATCTACCTTGTATATAATTACGAAGAGTTGTGATGATGGACGTAGCTGTCTAGAAAATGCATTCCACTCTGCTGGTGTCTAATTTTTGTTTATCTCTTTATAATTAAGAAAAAGGTTAAATAATTAATTTATTCATTTGTTATATCTTACTATTTTTGTCACCTGAACTGTTTTTAAGTTTTATAAGCTGTTAATAGTAAAACTATAAAACTATGAATTTTTAAATACTGTTTCGGTAAATAAAGTTATTTTCTTTAAGAGCTGTTATATACTTAATACGTATATAGATAATAACTCACTTTTGATCGAATCTCAGTATGGTTTTATGGTGATAGAAGTACCACTTCACTTCTTTTAGGATTAACGGATAAAGTTCGTCAGTCAGTCGGTGGTATCAGTGTACTCTTGTCGCTAGATCTTACAAAGGCTTTCGATAAGGTCGGTCATGGAATTTTACTTAAAAAGCTATATTATAACTTTAGATCTTCATGTACAGCATGTAAATGAATAGCATCGTTTCTAGCTGATAGGTCCCAGTATGTATTTATTGGTAGCAGAATATCCAATATATTACCTGTTAGAAGTGGTGTGCCACAAGTTTATGTCCTTGGATCTTTTCTTTTTGACTTGTATATTAATGATATTTTTAGTTGTATCAACTTTAATTCATGTGTTTCTTTTACATATGCAAATGATTTAATGTTTTTATATAGTGGAGACGAACCATTTGCTGATGTTTTGCAACAAATGATAAATTTTTGCATTAGTTGGATGTTTGAAAATAAGCTCTTCGTTAATGCTCAAAAAACTAAAGCTACATATATTCTTTGGAAACTAAGTACAGAACTTTTTAGTTGATTTTATTGGTACGAGAAATGAATTTGTTGACAAAATATACTGTTTGGGGATATGGTTGGATAATAAATTAAATTTTAAAAATCATATAAATTATATGATTTCTAAAGTTAATTATTCGTTACGAAAACTTTATAGCATTAATTTGATTATACCAATACACGTTAAAATCATGATTGTTCATTCTTTAATTATGCCCATTTTCCTATATCGTATAAAGGTATTTAGTGGTACAGTTGGATTTTGTTTGGTAAAACTGTGAAAACTTTTTAATAGAGTTATTAGATATCTGTATAATTTAAGATTTAGGAGTCATGTATCTTTGTAAGAAATTGAATTTGTGTGTTGTTCGTTTCACAACTGCGTAAACTTAGAGTTTTACTATATTTTTATAAAGCATTTAAATGTGGTAACCTTTTATATTTGTGATCATTTTTTAAGTTTGGTCGCTCTAGACGTAATTGCCAAATAATTATACTAACATTAACGTATACTTTGAATAGATCATTTCATGTTATAGTGGCTCACATGTTTAATAAGTTGCCTATATATTTGAAGTCATTTTTAAAGTAAGAATTCTGGAATATATTCAACAATTTACTATTACCAACATTGATTGTATAAGAAATAATTGTTGAATTTCTTATGTCTACCTATCAATTGAGATTCCATGTTTTAAAAATATTTTTTTTTCTTGTTCAATTCTTTATTTACATAATTAATTCCACTTTTGTGGTTTGAATTATTTATTTTCCTTAAATTTGCTATTTTCTATAATTTTTTAATTTATACATATATTTGTAATTACTTTTTTGGCTCTTTATTTACTTACGTTCAGTTTTTTTTATTTAACTGTTTATATTTGAATGTTATATACCGTAGTATTTTATGTTTTTTTCCAGCTCATAGAGCCATAATACTACTGTATATCACATTCAAATGTAAACAAATAAAAAATTAAATGTAATTAAATAAATAAATAAAGGGCCAAAAATAATTAATTAAAAAAAATATATATCTTAAAATTTATACAAAATAATAAATAAGGAAATATAAATTTCAGGTTATCTAATGAGAAAGAAAGAAATCTAAAACCTAGAATCTCAATTGATTAAATGAATGATAAAATAATAATTATTTCTTACGCACTCAAAGTAGGTAATAATAATAAAAAAAAATAATTATCTTATATTTTTCTGAATATATTCGAGAATTCTCCTTTTAAAAACCGAAGATGAGAATTCAAATAACTTCAAATAATGAGGCAAAATATTAAAAATGTGAGCAACTCTAACATGAAATTATCTTTCTAACAAGGAATTAATTTTGGTATAATTATTTGGCAATTACGTCTGGAACGTCCAAACTTAAACAAACGACATCAAATAAAGAAGAAGACTAACCGTATATGCCTTTATGAGCTCGGTTATTTGAATAAATAAATAAATTAGATGATAAAAATAATAAAACTGAAACTTTGCCTTTCTGTCTGTGTTCGCATCACGTAAAAACTACGGGATAAATTTAATTAAATTTTTATCGAAAGGTACTTTAGTATCTAGGTTAAGATTTTCGATAATTTTTTTTTCGTAAAAATATCGAAAATAAAATAGAGCAAAGAGTCTTGCACTATCGTTTAATGCGTATGGTCGTGATTTTCGCTGTTTATTTGTTTATTACAAAATAATTTACAGTTAGTCTTTTTTTCTTTTAATAAAAACAACAAAATAAATTCTTACATTTATAAAATTAAAACACAAACAGAAATAAAGCGTGTGCGTGTCGATGATGTTCTTGCCTCTCATAGGCAGAATATGACTAAAAAATCAAAAACAAACAGTTCTCAGAGAACTGAAAATCAAAACTTTTTTGCTCCTCTCCAAACTATTGATGATCTCGATGAAGAAGTCGTTATCGATAAAGTTTCTAAAATAAAGTTACCACCTATAACAATTCTTAAGTGTAAAATTGAACAAATACACGAAATATGTAGAATATTAAAAATCAAAGAATATTCGATCAGAAAAATTTCAATTGGCTTAAAATTGTTTTGTAACAACAAAGAAGACTTTGATGCGGTCAGTGATGCGTTGACAAATAAATTTCAGCATGAGCATTTTACATATGCTACAAAACATGAAAAACCTTATAAGGCTGTACTGCTAGGTCTTGATAAAACTGACCCTAATATAATCAAAAGCCGCTTAGAAAGATTAGGCCTTAAATGCTTAGATGTGAAAATAGTTACCAAAGCTAGAGAAAACAATAATGAACAAACCATATTCGTTGTCTACTTTGAGCGTAAATCAATTACGTTAAAGGAATTAAGGCAAAATTATTCAACCATTGAATATATCAAAGTAAGATGGGAATACCAAAAACCAAATAATACCAAAATAACACAGTGTTACAACTGCCAAATGTTCGGACATGGATCTAGTCGATGTAAAGTTAAAACTTTTTGCGGCAAATGTGCTGGTGAACACCACACTAAAGATTGCAATGCAGCGTTTGAAAAATGTGCAAACTGCAGTGGAGACCATAAATCTATGTCGCCGAACTGCCCAAGCAGACAAACTTATGTTCAAATAAAACAACGTGCTATACCAAGACTTTCTAGTAAAAGAAATCACTCACATAATAATGCCGCTAATTATAATGTAAATTTTCCAAATTCATTAAACCAGAACCAAAATGCAGATAATAGCTTTCACAATGTTAGAAGCAATGTTTCATGGAATAAAAACAACAGCAATAATAATTTATTCACGTTTGAAGAAATTAAAAAACTCACGTTTGAACTAATTTCCGGTTTAAAAACTTGTAAGTCTCGCGAAGAGCAGTTCGAGGTAGTTACAAACCTCGCTTGTAAATTTCTATATTCATGAATACTAAAATAAATATAACATCATGGAATGCTCGAGGTATTCGACATAAAAAAGAAGAACTTTTCAAATTTTTAGAAAATCGCAATGTTGACATTTGTTTATTATGTGAAACATGGTTAAATGAAACTTTATCATTAAAACACAAGGACTACTATTGTTATCGCTATGATCGTCAGCAGGCTAGGGGTGGGGGCGTAGCAATACTAGTGAAGAGAAGTATACCCCACCAATTATTACCAAAAACTAACACAACCTTAATAGAAAGCATTGGAATTAAGATATTCTGCAATTGCGACCAAATTTTTATCTACTCCTGTTACTTCCCTGGTGGTGCATCAGGCTCAGGCCAAAATAAAGTCCAATCTTTTAAATCGGATCTTCACAAGTTAACAAGCACAAATAACAAATATGTTTTAGGTGGAGATTTTAACTGCAGACATAGATATTGGGGGTGCCAGCGAAGTAATTGTTGGGGCAACATTTTATATGACAAAATTCAATTAAATACTACACAAATTCTTTTCTCACATGAACATACATACATACCTGCAGATGTAAATAAGCAACCCTCCACATTAGATTTTTATCTAACGAATATTTCACAGCATATGACGGCGGTAAGAGCAATAAACGACTTAAGCTCAGATCACCTTCCAATTAGCAGCATCATAAATCTCGAATACAGAGAAATAACAATGCTATACTATATTTTTAAAAAAGCAAATTGGAACCGTTTTAAAAACAGTATTAATAGTAATACCACTCTGCCTGATATCAATGGAATAACCAATACCATTCACATAGACACAATGATAAACCAGTTTAATAGAAATGTAAAAATCGCTATAGATGACTCTGTGCCAAAACGAAAAATTTCGTATCCCCACAAACCATTTCCTCATAACATTAAAGTTATGATTCAATTTAGAAATATCTATCGACGAAACTGGAAGAGATTCGGAGATATAGAAGACCACAGACAAATGTCCCGACTCAACAATGAGATCAAAAGAGAAGTTCAACAATTCAGAAATCGAACATGGAACAATATGCTATCTTCACTGGACAAGTCAAAATCCCCTTTTTGGAATATAACGAAAATATTCAAAAAGAAATCAAAATTTATTCCAATACTCAAACACAATGGCGTAGTATGCTTTACAGATGAAGAAAAGTGTGAACTCTTGGCTCAAAGTTTTAAAGCAAATCATTTTATTTCGGCAAATCTCAGCGATGCGAACACAATAACGGAAGTTAATAATGTTGTGCACAGTAGTTGTTCTGAAGTCACGAACCAAATACATTCACAGTTCACCAGCCAAAGAGAAGTTTGTGACATAATTAAAAAACTAAAAAATAAAAAAGCTCCAGGAATAGATCAAATTAATAACAAATGTTTAAAAATGCTACCAAAAAAGGCTATAAAGTTTCTTACCACGATGTTTAACGCGTGTTTAAAATTTTGCTATTTTCCTACGGCGCACAGTGGCTGAAAATCGTTTTTCGTTGGCCAAAAGTAAATTTTTTTTTTGTCACCGATTTTTAAAATTTTTACGTCATTTTGTAGTTAATATATCCAAATTAAGGTAGCCAAAAAATTATGTTAAAATATTGATAATTGTGGGCGTGGCATGCTGTCAAACTCAACTTTTTTTTTAATTTCAGAAAAAGGTGTTCTTCTTTGGTTTTTTATCAAAATTAAATGGTTACTACTCGCAAGCTATCATCGATAATGGTCTGCGGTTTTTTTTATAATGTTGGTAGGATTATTGTCTTTAGTTGTTGTAAGTAGACACAGCTCTAGCGTTTAATATTAGGGGCGTTATGAAATATTTATGAAACTACTATATTTTCCTCAAATTTAAACTTTAGTGGAATAGAACTTCTAGGGAACAAAAGGGAACAAGAAACGTATACAACCACGAGAAAGGTGAAAGTGTCCTCTTTAAGGCTATATATACTTTTGCACCCGCCACGAGCCGCCTGTAGAACACTTTTTTCATTTTAATGAAATTACTCGAAAAAAATTCATATACAATGGTGTATTAAATTTTCACTTTTTTGCCTAAAAGTTTATTTTTTTTAGTTTAGGCTACGTATAACTAAAAAAAATAAATATAATACCTTCGAAAGGGTTTAATGGCTTTGTTTTGATCAGCAAAAAATAAGTAATAAAATTATCACAATGGGCTCTACAGCAAGCATATGATCTCTTTCTAAATTTACCTGTTATCAAATGTTAGGGTCAACCAAAGTCATAAACAATTTTATAACAATAATTGCGACATTAAACCACTAAAGTTAAAAAACAACCCCATATTGACGCATGAGTGCAGTTTTGTTCAATTTAAGCGCTACCTGCTATGAAATTAAAGATCAGTGTGTGAAGAACATGTATCTAAAAATTTATAAAAGTACGGATTCGTTAAGGGATTACTCAGTAACAATTTAATCCTTTAAGTGTACGGATAAAACATAACAAACGCAAATAAAAATATTCAAAAGAAAATGGATAGCTTCAGTTATAAAGAACTGGCCGAAGTGTATTTTAGAAACAAAAATCAGGAAGATGTTCTTAGTTACGTTAAAATAAAATTAAACTTAAATTCGTGTAGCACCGAAATGCAAGAGCAATTATATAATTTCGTCAAAGCACTAAAAAAACGCTACAAAGAAGTTATGTACAGTAAACAAAAATTTTATATAAAAAGTGCAAAGTGGTTAGAAGGTCAACTTACTGTCGCTGCAGAAACAGCAAAGCAAGATAAGGCTGGAAGACCACGCAAATCATTAGTGGACAATTGCAGCGATAGATCTAAGAGGCGGAAGCTTAAAGATATTAACGATGCCTTTGGTTCTACAAATATAAAAGAATCTTTCCTACATCAATTACGATCACAGAACCAATTTACAAAAGTGGATATCATTGAAAATGTTGTTAAAGCTAGTCCACCGAGAACAAAACGGATTCTTAAAAGTATACCAACTCCGAATGATGCAATACAGTACACAAATGAGGAGGCATTAGCATTATTTCTGGATTTGAAATTAACAAAACAGCAATATATTAAACTCAGACAGCGTGCGATTGAAAAAGGCTCAAATATATATCCAGCATATCATCACATAACCGCTGCTAAAATGGACTGTTTGCCATCAAAGGACACTATTACAATCACACCAATTTCGGCAGAGGTACAACTACAATCTCTACTTGATCACACAGCCGCACGGTTGCTGCAATCAATAACAGGAAATGAGTTGAAGAAATACGGAAACACAAAGTTAATTCTTTTTTGTAAATGGGGATGAGATGGTTCTTCGGGACAAAAACAATATAAACAAGCTGTATGTGAAAATATTTCTGACTCAGATATGTTCATGGCATCATTTGTACCATTGCGATTGAAAAAGATTTTGGAAGATTCAGAGCCTTAGACTAGTACAACGCAAACAATGGATATTTGGAAAAATGAGACACCATCTTCTACGAAATACTGCAGGCCAATCAAATTTCAATTCAAAAAAGAAACAAATGATGTTATTAATAACGAAATTAGTGATATCAAGGCCCAAATTACAGCACTACAGCCATTACAATTACAGTTAGATGGGCAGCAAATTGAAGTAAGCTACCAGTTAGTCCTGACAATGATAGATGGAAAAGTGGGTCAGGCTTTGACTAACACGAAGGCTGCATCCAGCTGCATTATATGCCAAGCAACATCAACCCAATTAAACCAAGTCCCAGCAAAATCATTAGATAATACCGATGCATATGAATTTGGATTATCACCACTACACGCAAGAATACGACTTATGGAACACATACTAAAAATCAGTTATGATTTGGATTTCGGGTCTTCAGGATCAATAAGAAACAACGTGACCAACAAAGAGTTAAGAAGTTCAAAAAAGAAACATGTTCAAGATGAATATCGCAAACGTGGACTGATTATAGATCAGCCAAAACAAGGGTCAGGCAATACAAATGATGGCAATACCGCAAGAAGATTCTTTTCAGATCCAGAAACAGCATCTGAAATAACAGGAGTGGATTTCAACCTTATTTTCAGATTTAAAATAATACTAGAAGTACTTGCGTGCAATGAAGAAATTGACTGTAGAAAATTTGGAGATTATGCTAAGGAAACTGCAAAAATATATACAACTAACTACCCATGGAGAAATATGTCTGCAACAGTTCACAAAATCGTTTATCATGGTGAAGATGTCATTAAATATCATTTTGTGCCACTTGGAGATCTATCAGAGGAGGCTCAGGAAAAAAGGAACAAGGATTACATATTTTATAGAGAGCACAATACTAGGAAAATTTCACGGAATTCAACAAATGAAGATCTATTTAATATATTATTGGCAACGTCAGATCCGTTCATATCCAGTATTCGAAATCAATGGAAAGTGGACCATCGGGATTTTGATGAAGAAGCCAAAAAAAAATTTTTTTTTTTGGGGGGGGGGGGGTGAGGTGAAGGTAGCGCAGAAGATCCGAGTACATTTTCCATTCGTCATGAAAGCTTAAAAATTAATTTTTTATGCAATCTAGGCTTAGGTAATACAATTTGTTAATTATTGACATTATTTTTCATATAATATGCTATATAAACGCCCACAAAAAGGGGGCGGGGTCCAAAAATAAAGTTTTATGATTTTCTGGCTCCAGGGTAAAGACCTTGAACCTTCTTTGACATAAAAATGTTTCATTTGCTTAACAAATTTACAAAAAAACTTGTAAAAATGTGTAGTTTTTCAGGGGTTGGTTTAGTTCTTCTTAGGGGAATTTTTTTCCCCCTGGTCCAATTTGGCCCATTTACGAACTTAGCCTGCCCTATCCTTCAAGATATATATGTACCAAATTTCAAGGATCTAGCTCTTTTCGTTTAGACTGAATCGTGTTCATGCAGACAGGCGAATGGACGGACGGCCGGATGGACAGACGGACGTATGGACAGACGGACATAGCTATATCGTCTTAGATTTCATCACTGATCAAGAATATATACTTTTTTGGATCTTAGAGGGATATTTTACTATGTTACACACAGAATAAACCCATATTTCACTCAGAAAGTTAAAAAAATTAAAATGTTCAACTTTGACCTCGAATTCCTTTAAAAGTCCTCAATCAATTTTAATGTAATTAACACTGAATCAAGCTGAGCTAAATATCTATCCATTAAAAAAAAATTATATCAACATTTTGATCGGTTCAAAAGTTACAGAATTTTGGCCAACGAAAAACGATTTTCAGCCACTGTGCGGCGTGGAAAATATCCAAAACCATACCAATACTAAAGCCAAATAAGAGTGCGGATTCTCCAATATCATACAGACCAATTAGCTTACTTTCTGCAATAAGCAAAATTTTTGAAAAAATAATAAAGGAGAGAATTAACAATTTCATTGATGCAAATCATGTACTTCCTTCGCAACAATTTGGTTTTAGGAAAGAACACAATACATCACAACCTCTACTTAAAATCAGAAGTCTAGTTAAAAGAAATTTTCAAGCTGGCAAATCTACAGGAATGGTGCTTTTGGATATAAGGGCTGCTTTTGACTCCGTCTGGCATAATGGGCTCATTTACAAACTAAAACAATTTAATTTCCCAACATATTTATTAAAAATTGTAAACAGTTTTCTAAGTAATAGATCATTCCACGTATATATAGGTACAACGTGTTCTCAGCAAACATACATTCCGGCTGGCTGTCCGCAAGGTTCTTGCTTGTCGCCCGTTTTGTACAACTTATTTACTGCAGACATTCCCTGTTTTGCAAGTTGCACCACTTCAATATTCGCAGATGACACTTCCATTCTCTGTTCCGATATTTACGCCACTAATATTGTAACTAATCTGCAATTAGCACTTACTGAACTACACAAGTATTTTAATAAATGGAATATTCTGGTTAATCCTGAGAAAACACAAGCAATATTTTTTACAAGAAGAAGGAAGGCATGTTTTATCCCACAAAATCCTATCCAGTTTTTAAATCAAAACATTAATTGGGAGAATACAGTCAAATATCTCGGTATCATCCTCGATACCAAACTTTGTTATAACGAACACATTTCTTATCTGCTTCACAAAATCAAAATAATGACAATTCTGATGTACCCTATTATAAATAGGAAGTCAGAACTCAATATAAAAAACAAAAAGCTAATTATCAAATTAATTTTCCATCCAATAATGTTTTACGGCGCTCCAGCCTGGTCCACATCCGCAAAATGTCATCTGAAAAAACTTCAAGTTGCTCAGAATAAACTGTTAAAATTGATTTTCAAACTGCCTTGGCACTATTCCACCCAACGTCTTCATACTCTTGCAAACTTTGAACTCATCTACGACAAAATTGAGAGGCTAACAACTAATTTTCATACAAGATGTCAACTTTCCCAGTATGATCACATAAATGATCTGATCTCATCTTAAATTTTTATTTTTTTCACATCCCTAGTCTTAAGTTTTTTATCATATACTAATTCAAAAAGGTTTTTGTTAAATTTTATCCTTCCGTTTATAAAACAACACCACATCTACAAATATATTATAAATATTTAAAATAATAATTAAGTAGAAGAGGAACGTAGTTCCTAAACTCTTTGCCTTAAGAAGACAATTGTAAAAATTATTAATATTATCCGAAATACCAAATAAATGAAATGAAATGAAAATAGAGCAAAAGTAGTGAAAGTACAGATTCAGTGTTAAACTTATTTTTTAAACAATATTTACAGACCTCTACAATAATTTTAGAATTTTATTTTTTTTTTTGGTTTCTCTCCAAAAAATTGGTAAATGGCAAAGGTACGAAACCAAAGCGCCAGGGTATGATTGCCTTAGCTTCCTCCAAAATCTGCAGAGCGACCTATACCTTCGTATAGGAAGTGAGACTCCAAATTCAGCTAGGTAAAATTAATGAGAGTTTAATGGTGCTCCTCCAGTGAAAATCTTGAGTTTATTGGTACTCCTCCAGTTAAAAATTGAGTTTAATGGTGCTCCTCCAGTTAACAGTTGAGTTTTTTAAAATGGTGCTCCACCAATGTCCGACTTATTTAAATTAAAATTTATAGGTTATAAACGATAACCAAACGATTACACGTGGCTGATTAAACAACCACCAATAACAGTACCGTAGTACAGCTATTCGAGGACGCCAATCAGCCAGTGTGAGAACGAGACGCAAACCACTCGAAGGCCGAGCAACAAGGACGGCCTGATTGACTTTAAGCGATAATGACAATGACGCACGCACGTGTTCCCCGACCCAGAGCTACTTTACGACTGTTTTAGAATTTTATATAAAGCTTATGTTTCTGAATAATGACCCAGGGATGGGTACTTTTATATAAAGTAAATACATAAACCATATTTGAAGCACTATAAAACTAAGTCTTAAAATTTTTACATTCAGCATGTTGGGTAGAGAACAATTAAAATGGGCAGGGCACTCATATTCATATACTATTGAAATTCGTTTTGTTCCCTAATTCGTAGTTATAAGTATGAACTTTAAAATGTAAACCAATGCGGCCATCTAAACAAATTGCTGCAAAAAATATTGCACGATATACATAAATACAAATAAAATTTTAAAGAAGAGATAAATTTCAGCAACGAAGCTAAACCGAAGAAAATATTGTAAGGACGTTTATAAAGTGGCGGACACAGCTAGTTACGCATAAATTATTTTCATATAAATTAAATACTGTAAAGAAATAAATTATGAAAATTTATTTTTATTAATATTCTTGG
This sequence comes from Phasia obesa, assembly GCA_949628195.1. Classification (NCBI taxonomy): domain Eukaryota; kingdom Metazoa; phylum Arthropoda; class Insecta; order Diptera; family Tachinidae; genus Phasia; species Phasia obesa. The sequence goes on from OX451219.1 coordinate 69,429,796, forward strand.
GTGGTGAGGATTGGTTAGGAATTGTGAAGACACCTTCTCTTCCACATAAGAGCTTCAAAATTAATATTTTTTTGAAATTACAAAAAAAAATTACATTTTCGAGTTTCGGGGGTGTGATTGGAGGGATATCACCCCATCCCCATAGGTTAGGTTAGGTTAAACGGGCCGCCCGCAAAAACGCGAGTTCACTCGGAGGCCAATAAGGCCCATTGTGATGCCCCAACGATCGTCAACCCCCACCATTCCCTAAAGAGCTCCGATACCGGTGGTTCTTGTAAACCACCCGGAGCTTTTCACAAAGCCTAATAGGCTACTCAGTGTCACATCCCTGAGACAGTCCAGGTCCTGGAAGAATCTTTGACCCAGAAATTTGAGCCTACGCTCTTGAAGAGCCGGGCAGTCGCAGAGAAGGTGTTGAACTGATTCCTCCTCTTCCTCATCCATACAGCTTCTGCAGCACCCTCCACGAAAGATTCCCATACGCTCCGACATACGTCCGATCATACAGTGTCCCGTTATAACACCAACCAGAAGTGCTAACGAGCTTTTCTCGAGGATCAGTAGTGCCTTTGTCCTTTTTTTATCAATTGAGGGCCAAAGGATTCTAGATAATCTGCAAGTGGTTAGTATAGACCACCTGCGAGCCGTTTCCTTCAGCGACCATTCTCCCAGTATGTTAGACATTTCGGCCAATGGGATATTGATTTCCCCTTGGGCAACCGTCACATCCAGGTTCGAACCGTTCCTCGCACATTGATCGGCCATCTCGTTTCCACGAATGCCCTCATGTCCTGGAACCCACACTATCATTATACGATGTCGTTCAAGTAGGGCTAAAGATTGTATGCAAGCTAACACACATTTAGATTTCACTACTTTTGAGTTAAGGGCCTTAATGGCGGCTAGACTATCTACGAAAATATCGATAGTCGACGCCTCCATCGCAAGTTCCTCAATTTTCCTTGCCGCTACTGATATAGCATATATTTCAGCCTGGAACACGGTGCAGGTATCGGGAAGCCTAAGTGAAATTGAAAGATCAAGATCCTCAATAAGATGCTGAGGGACACAGCATTTTTTTCCGTAATCTCTTCTAAAACGTCAATATTGGAATTTAGGCTACTACCAGTAATATTTACTGCTTAGAAACAGAGAGTTTTATAGAAATTTGAGTGTCGCACGCATGTGTCCGACGTGGCGCCAAAATAGTGCCGAACAAGTACTAATTGATGTTCTCTACCAACCGTCAACCAGTAAGGCCTCTAGTTCTAAGCATCGCTTAGCGAAGAAGAATAAAAAAACCAATAGCCATACTTGCGTACACCAAAGGAAAAGCTGAGATTGATTTATCAGACCAATGCTGAAAGTGCCTTGGCAGTCAATGTGTTAATATAATGTAAATTAATAATTCAAAATTTCGTCGTTATTTTTATTGTTAATTTTTGCAAAAATAATTTGTTTTTATATTTAAATAGACGAATCCTAGAAAAAGTAGACAAAAAATCTACGAAACGTCGGGTAAAATAAATAAGAGGAATTTTTATTTACTTATAAACTTAGGCCTATTAGCTTAAAAGCAACAACACAAAAAAAATTAAAATTATGTATGTGTTTCACTTTCGCATACATGGGAGAGTATTGTTAAAATGGTTTTACACGGCGTGTATTTGTCATATTACCTGTCAGTTTGATAATCCTTATGTAATTTCATGTTTTTGTCAAAATAACCATTTTACATACGTTTTTAATTTTTGCTTTCAAACGTACATGTGTAATTACATGTGACATAACCTACAATATATAATTTTGCTGCCACACAGGGTTGTCAGATATGGCGATTTCTTACCAAACGTGGCGATTTTCAATCTTACTTGGCGACATGCCGACTTTTTGGCGATTTTTAAAATAGTTGGCGATATTGGAACTGAATTAAGAAATATCAAAATGGATAACAAAAAAATTTAAGTTTCAAAAGCAAATTGTTTTTCAAATTTAAATATTCGGGTATGTTCTGTAATCCGAAACCGAGTGAAATTGAATCCGAATGAAATTTTAATTGTCATAACTTTTAAATCTTACAACATTTTGATATTATTTTTTATACATTTGATTAAAGACTATTTACATAACTTCCTTGATTGCTAATGTTTTAAAATAATAGGCGCAGCTAAGTTATATTTTTCTTTAAAAATTTATTCGATATCAATTTCACTCGGTTTCGGATTACAGAACATACCCGATTATTTTACTTTTGGAAACCGAAAACTTTCGAAATATGTAAATTTATTTAAAGTTCACGAACATCTTTCCATCAACAAACAACTTGCATTTTAAAATGTTGCAATTCCTTATCACAAACAAAATTTATTGTTTTGAAAGATTTTTATTATAAATCCTAACATACTTTTGGATACTTATCAACCACAATATGGATACTTATCAACCGTAATAGAAAATATTAACTTTTGTTTTGGAAAGATTATAAAAAATATATCCTATCTAATTAGTTAGTTTTGATTGTTTTATTCTCTCTAAGTTGAAAGAATATTTTTTACTTTAATTTAATTTTGAAATAAAATTGGATTTTTTTAAATTTATATGTTGAATAAGATCGATTTCGAAACAATGCTATAAATTTTGTGAATTGAAATAAGGCATATGACACTCAGCTGTTGATCTTTAGTAATGTCAAATAAATTTAATTCCTATAAAACATATTCTAAATAAGAACACGGTGACAAATACTTTATAAATGGATATGTTCAGGTCTCCATTTATAATACAGTCGAATTCGGTTAAGCGCAAATGAAAAATTACACGATTTATTTTACACTTATTCGGAATTTTCAATTAGAAGGACTACGTATAAGTGAAAACGGGTTTCATTTAAACGAAGTAAGCAATTGATATTAAAAAAAGTCGTATATTATTAAATTTCACTTTAGGTTAATTTTATTAACTATAATATTTTATTAACTATATTGTTTTTTATCGCCTTTTTTTCCGTTAAGCGAACTAAAAGGCTTAAAAAATCAACGAGATTAAATGTTAAGAATTTTTATTTTCAATAAAGCGATTTATTATTTTAACCGGCGTGCGATTAACCGAAATCGACTGTAAAAATCACTATTTTTTCAATGATTTAAGTAAAAATTTTACCTTTCTCGTGTTCACAAACCATTTTATATAAAAAGCAAAATATTTATATATTTTGGCGACTTTATCTATTTTTGGCGAATTTTAGCTATTTCGATTAAATTTATTTTTTGTGATTATTTAAAAAAATTTTTAAAATTAAAAAATTTTCTACATATCAGAGGCAAATTTTAACAAAAAATTGTTTTGGCGATTTTTCACATCGATTTTGGCGAAATAGGTGAAAATAAATCTGACAACCCTGCCGCCACACAGTTTTTTATTTGCAACCACAGCTGATGAAAAGACGCAAACCTTGTGCTTTTACCACATTTTTAGCGCTTTTGGTACCACAAAAAGCATAAAATAACAAAATATTACAGGATGTCAGATGCTTTGTCACATCAAAATAGAACACGTTCTAAATGAAAAATGTCATATGTATTGTACGCATGGAAAATACACATGTTATGTTTGAAAGGGTTCACACGACGTGTATAGAATTTACACATGGAAAAGTGACAAGTCATATGAAAAATAAACGCCGTGTAAAACCACTTTTAATAAACTCGAGGGAGATAAAAAATTCACATGTACACAATGCTTACATCATTTTTGTCATTTTGCCCTTAAGAATGTGATGGGAAGTTTATCATACGCAATGATGGTAAAATCCAGTGACTATCAAATGAGCGGTCAAATGACTGTCACTGTTCTTGTAGTGTTTTACATCATAGTTGATCACACGCACGGCGAATTCTCCATACACGTACACAAATTTTTTCCTCACTTTTGTCATATGCCCTTAATAAAATGATGGTAACTTTCTTTTACACAAAGAGAAAAATTCTCTCATCAGTGACACTCAAATGATTGCTCAATTGACGGTCACTGCTCTTGTGGGGATGTTAATAGATATTATACACGAAAACCTCCATATTAAGGTGAATGCATCTAAGAAGTACTTAAATACGACACGTATCGGATAACTGGAAGGTTGATATCAGCTTAGGCACAAAGTACATTTGTCAAGAAAGAAACAAAAATAAACTACCCAATTTCTACGAAAATGGGAATATAAACAAAAACTAAAAAAAGTACACAAAAGTTAAGAAAATCTGCAATTTCAACAAAAAGAAAAAATATTGTTATGGTAAAAAAAGTCCTTTTTATAATATTTATTAAATAAAAGATACGAGTTGTTTTTGTTTTGAAGAAAATACTTGAATGAAAATATTTTATTTTCATTTGACAAACAATTTTTTTTTGTTTTAAAATTAAATGGCAAACAATAATAAGTTATATTTTCCAGGGTCTGTAAACATAGTAGTATTTTTTTTTTCGGAAAATCCAGCCGACCTGTACCTTTGCACAGGAAGTAGCGTCGACAGTGTCCACTCCAAGAGTATTATTGGTCTCCACCAGTATAAACGTCAAAAAGTGCGGTTACAATCCTCACTTGTGAGTTTTAATTTGGTCGTCCACCAGGCTCTATCATCCAACTCAAGTAATTTTGAGTTCTATTTTTAATATCCACCAGGTTCTTTTATCCACTTAAAAAAACGTTTTTCCTCTCGTAAATTCTTATATACATAAGTATGTATCATTGTGTATTTTTCTTCTTTTCTTATCAGTTTTTGTTCTTTCAATCGTTGAAATTTATACATATATACATACTGTTTTTTTTAACAGTTTTACATCTTAAAACAGAAAGCACAATTATATAAATGTACAGTGGAAAATTATCGACGAAAGCATGTGGATAATGGAAAAAACTACTAAAAACTGTAATTCGATACAATGCGAGAGTGAGACGCAAAACTCTCGAGGCGTATTAAACAGAATCAGGCATGATCGCTCTTAACAAATAATGACGATGACGCAAGAGTTGTTTATTAACCCGGAGTTGCCTTACAACTGTTTGACAAACAAATCTAAAAACCATAGCATAATAATTCAGGTGAAACTGTTAGAACAACAGATTAAATTTGCTTATCTGAAAATGTCAAAACTTGAATAAAACTCTGTTCGCGCACTTAAAAATTAGTATTTTAACTTGCAATGTTTACTTAAAGAAAAGATATTTATGTTTTTTTAAATCAGTTCTCGTAGGAAGAAATTTGGTATTCGTCATAACCATTATTTAGACGGGTTAGAGGGAGAAGGATATTGGGAAATAATAACACCAAATTTTATGTTTTTCAAAACGTTATAAATTATGTGTTTATTCAACTTTGATAATTTTGTACGGTAAGTATTTATAACAAGGTTTTATATAGGGTAAGTATATAGGTAAATAAATTTTAGGTTAAGGTAAGTATTCAACTTTAATAATTTTAGTTCATTTTTAGGTTTTATAATTTTATTTGTAGATTTTAGGTTTTTTATTATAGATTTTAAGTTTTAACAATTAAGTTAAGTTTTAGTAATAGATGTAAGTTTTATCACTAAATTCAAAAGTTTTAACCTTTTAATAGTTTTTAATTTTATTTATTTTTAGATATAAATTTTAACTAGGTTGTAAGTTTTATGCAGTTTTTTCACTATTTTTTATTGAAGCGAACTTAAAAACGGGAGCGAGCCGGCAGCGAGCGATCTTATTGAAGATTGACGAAAAGATATTTTTATTTTTGTTGAGTTTAAATTGAAGTTGGCTGCAGTTACATGGGGGCGTTGATGATTCCAGGGTTTGGGTTTATACCATTGTTCGAATGAACATTCTCCCGGGCCTAGAAACTTCATTTAATTATTTAATTTGCTGATGATCCCATGATCAGCCACCCGAAAGATGAATCTTGGGCCACAAGGGATCCACCATCAATATGTATGGTATTGGGTTGCAAAATGGTAGTATACAAATCACCACCAATTTCCATAGATATTGGAGTGTTGGAGTAAAATTCCGGGTCTGCTAGGGTAATCCTGCACACTTTGTTTTTTATTTCTTCATTCATTGGATGAGGGTATGGTTTTTTGGGTAAATCGCTTACAACTTCCATATAGATTTCAAATTGTAAGTTTAAATTGTAGTTTGGTGCAATTGTAGCTTTGACATACTCTGCGTTATCTATATGGAACGCTTTTAGCCAACTGTCGCGGACAAATGATGAAGCTATCCGGGATTTCGTCAGGCTAGGGTTTAAAATAGCTCTTGCCAACTTATTTCCTTTATTCATAATCACTTGAAGTATTGTAGTTGGAACAAATGTTTTAGTGATACAGGTTTGGATTACAGCTGCCATGGAGGAGGTTGTTGTTGATGAGCGTCTTTGAACTGGGGTTGGTTCATCAATTCTGGGAGAACTGGATGCTTGCCCACGGTCATCCTTCAAATCCTTTAAAATCCTAGCTGGCCCATGAAGAAGAGTATGGTGCTTACTACTGCATTTTGTACAGCGTGCTTTACTGGTGCATTTGTCGATTAAATGGTTTCTTGCCAAGCAGTTGACGCAGTAGTGCAGGCGGACTGCAGTTTTATATTTTTCTGCTAGATTTAACTTATTGAATCTCTTGCAAGACGACAAGCTATGGTCCGCCTGACAAATGCCACATCCAAAATGACGTTTGGGTTTACGGGTGTGTTGGCTGTTTTTACCCCTGTTTGATCTATGTTGTGGACGAGAGCTAGTTTGGCTTTGTCTGTGTGATCGTGGACGATCATTGCGACTTTTATTGGAACCACGGCTATTGTTGTTGGATGCCATTTTCTATTTAAAAAGTGAAATTTTTAAGTGTTAATGTATTATGATGAATAAAGAGTTAGTGTGTTAGGATGAAATTAGTATGGGTTAGTGTTGTGTAATGCAGTGAAGTTAGTAGAGTTGTTAGGGTTTGAGTATTACAAATTAGACTAAGACGTAGGTAGAACAACAACTTTAGTTATCGGTCGGGTTAAAGTTCCTGTCGAAGTGCGTACGTCAACAACTCTGTTTCTTCTGTCGGAACCTGGGTAAGTCTTTATTACACGTCCAAGTGACCATTCGTTGGGTGGTAAGTTGTCTTGTCTAATTACAACAATATCATCAACTTCTACTGAACGTCGAGGGTTTTTCCACTTATATCTTTTATGGAGCTCTTTAAGATATTCATCTTTCCATCTTCTGCAAAAATAATGATGTTGAATCTTTAACTTTTGCCATCTGTTTGCCAGGGTAATGTTTTCATTACAGAAATCTGGTTCTGCGGGGGTGAGTAAGGGTGAACCAATCAAAAAGTGACCTGGTGTCAACGGGTTTAGATCCTGTGGGTGTTCACTTGACGGGCTTAAGGGTCTAGAGTTAAGGCATCCTTCAATCCTTGCAAGTAGTGTTGCGAACTCTTCATAAGTGTACTTTATGTTGTTTAGCTTTTTTAGGTGGGACTTGAAACTTTTAACACCTGCTTCCCATAAACCTCCCATATGAGGTGCTCCTGGAGGTATAAAGTGCCACGTCAAGTTTTGAACACTATTAATTGATGTTACAGAACCTTTTAATTGTTTGATGAATTCCTGTCGCTCTTTTTTAATCATTTGGCTTGCTCCAATGAAATTTGTTCCATTGTCTGAGTAAATGGCGACAGGGCTTCCCCGCCTCGAAAAAAATCGAGCGAACGCTGCCATAAAGGCTTGGGTAGACAAATCAGATGTAGGCTCCAAGTGGATAGCTTTTGTTGCAAAGCGAACAAAAACGCATACGTAACCTTTTGTAATTCTGCATGCTCTGCCATTATAAACTTTAATGTCAAATGGTCCAGCGAAATCTATTCCAACATTAGTAAAGGCTCGGGTAATTTGGGTGCGCTCTGGTGGCAAAGCAGCCATAAATTGGGTAGTTTGTCTATTCTTATACCTCGTGCATGGTAGACATTTGTTTACAACTGAACTAATGAGGTTCTGCAGTTTGGGAATCCAGAATCCTGACCGTATTACCCTCAGCATCAGTTGATTTCCTCCGTGTAGGGTAATTAAATGCACATGTGAGGTTAACAATTTAGCAAATTGACTTGCGTAGGGTATTAAAATTGGATGTCTTTCAGAATACGACAAACTGTTGGAATTAGCCAGTCGACCATTGGCACGCATAATATTTGCAGAATCTAAAAATGGGGTAAGTGTAAGTAGGTTACTTTTTCTGGGTATTGGGTTATTTCTTTGAAGACAATTATAATCTTCATTAAAATATTGTTTTTGACATAAAATGATAAGTCTGTCTCGTGTTTGTTTAATTTCTAATGCATCAATCTCAATACTTGGGTGGGTTGTTAAAATTTCAAGTCTATTACTGACTGTATGAGAATTATTTCGATCAAGTATAATTCTATCATTTCGAACTGTGTTTCTCCGGGTACATGCTGCACGATCACAAAATCGATAGACATATGACATGACTCTTAGTGCTTTAGACAATTTTGAAAATCTTGACAAAATGTCTGTGTTTGTGTTAATCGTATTTTCCAAGGAAGGGTTAATATTTACCGTTGTAGAAAACGATTGATTAATTTTAGCTTCAGCTTGAGTTATAAATGGTTTTTGTGTTATTGGCCATGCTGCAGCGGATTCTTTCAACCAGGAAGGTCCATTCCACCATAGCGTGTGATGCTTTAGCTCATCTGCGTTACATCCTCGACTAGCAATATCAGCAGGGTTATCATGAGAGGAAACGTGGTTCCAATTGTCAACTCCAACGGTTTCCAGAATTGTAGATACTCTGTTGGCTACAAATGTGTTCCATGAGTTAGGGTGTTTACTGAGCCATGCTAGTACAATTGACGAATCTGTCCAAAAATACGTCTGATGAAGGGGTAGTTTGAGCTGGGTAATTAAATTGTGTGTCATGTTAGCCAATAACACTGCACCACAAAGTTCTAGTTTTGGTAACGAGATAGCTTTGATTGGTGCAACTCTTGTCTTGGCGAAGAGTAGGGTTACTGTATTAGGACCGTCTATGGGTGTAACTCTTGCATATAATGCTGCAGAGTAGGCTTTTTCAGAAGCATCTGAAAAGCCATGAAACTCAATTTTTGCCGAAGGTGAAAAATTAATCCATCTTGGAATACTAATTTGATTAATGTTATCATAGAACTGCAGAAACTTTTGCCATTTTATTAGGGTGAGTGGGTTAAGACATTCATCCCAAGCTGTGTTATCTTGCCATACTTGCTGCATAATGATTTTAGCAGAGACAACAATTGGTGCTAACCAACCAGCTGGGTCAAAAAGACGAGCTATATCTGATAGTACAGTTCGTTTTGTGTATGCTGATTTCCTCTCAATTAACGGCACATTGAAAAAGAATTCATCTTCCTTCGCTTTCCATCTGATTCCAAGTGTTTTGGCGTTGTTGGATTCGGGTAAGGTTAATAGATCCACATCTAAAAGATGATCTTCGGGTAGGCCACTTAAAAGTTCTTTAGTGTTGGATATCCATTTTCGTAGAGGGAAACCAGCAGAGTCAAGAGCTGAGATCAACTGAGATTGTGCAATTTTAGCTTCTTCTACAGTATGACCACCAGCCAAGACATCATCAACATACATGTTGTTTCGGAATACTTCTGAAGCGATTGGGTGGGTATTTTGAATGTCTTTGGCTAATTCGTGTAGGGTTCTAATAGCCAAATAGGGTGCACAGTTAACACCAAATGTAACTGTTTGCAGTTCATAATCTTGAATGGGTTCGTTGACGCTTTTTCTAAATAAAATTCGTTGGTAGGGTGTGTGGGTAGGGTTTAATAAAATTTGCCTGTACATTTTTGTAATGTCGGCATTAAAAACGAATTTGTAAAAACGCCATTTCAAGATAAGTACAACTAAATCTTGTTGTAGGGTAGGACCAGTGTGTAATGCATCATTTAAGCTGTTACTGTTCGATGTTTTGCTGGAAGCATTAAAAACTACTCGAACTTTTGTGGTTACTCTATCCATTTTGACAACAGCATGATGGGGTAAGTAATACTGGGTGTTTGAAGATGCGTTCGGGTTATATTGAACGGGTTTCATATGACCTAAGTCAATGTATTCTTGAAGCACGTTATCATATTCGACTTTTAGCTCTGGTTTCTTCATTAAATTCTTCTCGTTCCTTAAAAATTGTGCCATTGCAACGTGGCGAGAGTTTCCTAACTCTACGGGTGGGTATTTGAACGGAAGATCTACCTGATAACGGCCATTGGGTACTCGACGGGTTGTTGTCGTATAATTTTCTTCACAGGAACATTCTTCTTCAGAAATATTGGGTTTTGTGGGTATTTCTTCAATTTCCCAGAATTTGGTCAAAATCCTATCAAGCGTAACGGAACTGAAGTACGATACTACTGTTTGGGTATTGGGTGAGTTCTGAACGGGCCCGGTCAAGATCCAACCAAACTCAGTTTCTTGAGCTATTAATGTGTCTAGAAATTCTTTCTTAACACCAGATTTTAAAATTTGGGGGTAAAAATCGCTGCCAATAATAAAGTCGATTGGTCGGCTTTTGTAGAACTTTTGGTCAGCTAACTGAATATTTTCGAAATCTGTAATAAGGGTTGGGTTTAAGTTTTGGGTGGGTAAATTCTTCGTAAGAGTTTTTACAACGATTGCTTGGATATTCAGTTTGAAATTGTTTTGGGTGTTGGATCTCAACAGAACTTCACAAAGTTTATTTGATCGGGCCGAAACGACTTCATTCAATCCAGATATTTCGGCTACTATTGGGGTTGTTGGTAGATGCAGCTTCCTTCTTAACTTATCGGAAATAAAGGAAAAGTCCGATGCTGGGTCAATAAGTGCTCTTGCTGGAAACATTTCTCCATGGACTTCAACTTTCAGAACTGCAGTTCCTAATAACTTTGTTCTATTATCTAATATGGGTTTGCTTGATCGGGTTTGTGTAGAAAATGTCTGTAATGCATTTCTTGATGTTGATGGTTGGTTATCATCAACTTGAGTGTTTGAGTTGGTTGGGTTGGGTTTGTGTAGAAGGGTATTGTGTCTTCCACCGCAATGTCTACATGTAAATGTGCTACGACAATCTTTAATTACATGAGCGATTGCTAAACAGTTGTAACAAATCCCATTCTTTTTCACAAAATCAATTCTTTCAGTAACTCCCAATGATGTGAACGTTGAACATTCACGTAATGTGTGGCTACTTTTGCATAACTTGCAAATTGAACCGTCGGGTTTATTTTGTGTGTTGGAGTTACTTTGTACATTTGATTTGTTTTGTCGATTTTGGGTATTTGGGTGATTTTGTGTGGAATTTGGGAATCTGCTATTATTTTGTGGGTGTGGGTTATTTTGAGTTGTGTTATGAAAAGCTTTACCTCTTCTATCAAACTGATTTCTATTTTCTTGGAAAGTTTTTGGCTTTGGGTTTGGGTTAGGGTTGGAAATTGTATCTATTACATCATTAACGGATGTCAATTCCTTAAATGTATTTGTTAAGAATACGTCAAGATCAGTCCAAGAGGGCATTTCAGCACAATCTTGAAGAGTTTTTTCAAACTCTCTTCGGGTTTCTCGGGGTAATTTGGTGGAACAGAGATATACGAAGATCGGATCCCAGTTATCCGTATCAATCTCTAATGAATTTAAATTTGCAATACAGTAATTTATTTTTCTTTGAAGTTTTCTAATTGAGGTGCCGCACATTGTGTTTACTGCGGGTAAATTAAAAAGGGTTTTTAATTGTGCATTTATTTGCATTCTTCTATTCTCATACTGAGAAACCAATTGGTTCCATGCAATTATAAAACCTTCATTAGTCAGAGGAGCGTTGTCTACTATCTCTTTGGCTTCGCCGCTAGTTTTTTGTTTAAGGTAGAAAAGTTTTTCTACACCACTTAAACGGGTATTGTTGCCATAAATGGCTTTGAAGAGATCTCTAAACGAGGCCCAGAACTTGAAATCTCCATTAAATGTTGGCATATCGCATGGGGGTACATTGAAGGCGCCGGAATTGTGGTTAACCGGAGGCTCGGGTAAATGGGGTTGGGGTGGCGTGGGTAAATTGGCCTGAGCTTCAATGTGCCGGGTAATTGCTTCGATTGACTCATCGATCGAAATCGAACTCGTCCTGTAAAAATTTTTGGCTGACCTCACATGTTTAACAATTTCCTTGAAGTTGATCGCTTCCGCCTTAGCGGGGTCATTAATGTCAGGAGACTCCCTAATCTGCTTATATTTTCCATCGATGTTATGCCATAGTTCCTCAAGATCACGTTTTTTGAAGTTTAGTGCGGGTATTGACTGAGATTGTTCTGGGGTAGCACGATAATCCTCATCAAATGCACTCATATCAACCTTGATATAGCGCATGAGATCATAAGCCAAAGTTTTGAGTTCAGACATAATTTCGGTTTATAAAAAAATACGAAAAATTTAAGAAACGATTTTATTTAAAATTGGGTTTGGGTATTAAATTGAAAAAAAGGAAAAAAATTACCAGCAGACAAAATTTCCTATTGGGTATTTTATATAATTGTGTACGCTACACACTGAACGATATTATGCGTTCTTGAGAGCAATATATTCCGATTGGGTATGGGTATTAAGAGGGTAAATCAAATATATTGTCTCCAATATTTAGAAAAATCTCAAAAAATAGGAAATTATAAAGTAAGTTTTTAAATTTACAAACTTACCTTGTTTGCTGGGGGTAGGGTACAAACCGTTATTATTGTGTGTGATATGTTATTAATTGTGTGTGATATGTAGTGTGTTTTTGTCTTATCTTCCCTCCTTAGAGTTGTGTTATTGTTGTATATTGATGTTGTGTGATGTTTTAATGTGTTGTGCTGTTGTAGGGTGTATTGTGTAGTAAAACAAGTTTTTTTTTTGTTATTTTAAAGATTTTTATTCAAATTATAAAATAAAAATAAATTTCATAAAAAAAAATTTTTGATTTGCAGGGTATTAATTTTTTTACTGCAGGGTCCTATGAACTGCAGGGCACTTGAATGTTAATATATGTATGTATGTAATATGTGTTATTTGTTTTTTGCCAGTTTTCTTTTCTTCTTTTACTAGGTAAGTTTTTACAAAATTATATGTTGATATGTATTTATGTGTAGTTATTAAGCGGGTGGGTTTCTTTTAATATGTTTATTTATGTATAATTGTATGTACATATATTTTTAGAACAAAAATTTCACAAATAAATTCACAAATACAATTTAAATAAATTTAATAGGTAAAAATTTTTTGTTTTTTCTTTTTCAATTATTTGTTTAAAATTTTTAAGGGTGGGTAATTAATGTATTTTTTGTCACACTTTTTTATTTTGTGATCACTGTTTGTCTTATATTTTAGAAAAACTTTTGTTTTTGTTTTGATCGTTTTGTTTTGTGGACTGTATTTTTTTTGTAGGTATAGCTGTTTCACTTTTTAATTAGTAGGCTTTTAAGGACCATATTTAGACGGGTTAGAGGGAGAAGGATATTGAGAAATAATAACACCAAATTTTATGTTTTTCAAAACGTTATAAATTATGTGTTTATTCAACTTTGATGATTTTGTACGGTAAGTATTTATAACAAGGTTTTATATAGGGTAAGTATATAGGTAAATAATTTTTAGGTTAAGGTAAGTATTCAACTTTAATAATTTTAGTTCATTTTTAGGTTTTATAATTTTATTTGTAGATTTTAGGTTTTTTATTATAGATTTTAAGTTTTAACAATTAAGTTAAGTTTTAGTAATAGATGTAAGTTTTATCACTAAATTCAAAAGTTTTAACCTTTTAATAGTTTTTAATTTTATTATATTTAGATATAAGTTTTAAATAGGTTGTAAGTTTTATGCAGTTTTTTCACTATTTTTTATTGAAGCGAACTTAAAAACGGGAGCGAGCCGGCAGCGAGCGATCTTAATGAAGATTGACGAAAAGATATTTTTATTTTTGTTGAGTTTAAATTGAAGTTGGCTGCAGTTACATGGGGGCGTTGATGATTCCAGGGTTTGGGTTTATACCATTGTTCGAATGAACAACCATATTTAAATTAAACCAATAATAATTATTTTTAATTATAATGTTTAATTATTTTTATTATAATGAATGATTTGTCATAGAAGTGTTTGCGAACAGAGCTCATGTTATTTGTAGTTTTCTTTATATTTTAGTTAAATATTTTGAGAGTCGGACAAAAACAGGTTCGCCTTGGTTATAAGGTCGGTACGCAACTCGACTGTTTCAGTTTGCCATAAGAAGTGTGTGTAAAAAAAAAACAGCCTGAAATTCTGGTTTTAAAATTTCCAGGCGGCTTTCAGTTTGGTAGTACGCAGCTAAAAAAAAACTAAACGGATTTTTTGACTAATACAGGAATGTTAAAACAAAAAGTGTAGACCTTTTTTCTTCAACTGAAACAAAAATTAATGTTGAGGGAATTGTTTGGTAACGGAATTTATAACATTTCATGTTTTTTACACTTTTAAAATATTATTTTTCCATTTCTGTGTCGATATAATGTTATTGTGTACAATATGCAATAAAATTTTAAAAACACGACTACATGATTTTTATTTCTAGAAACGACTACATGATGAATTTTAGTTTTGTAGAAATAAAGGCAAAAAATCAAACCTGGAATTCCGTAGAGCTGCGTACTGGGCTCTACCTGTATTATTATACCATGCTAAAAACAAATATTAAATGCATTGAGTACATAAATAGTTAGTTGAACAAGTTAAAATTTCAGTTGTTCACCACAATACCCCCTTTACAAAGAATCAAACCTAGGCTCTTAATATTTAATATTTCATTTGCCATTTCATTGTTTTGCGGACTTAATTAAGTCTGTCTATAGTCTATAGCTCTTTCCCGTTAATGTAAATTTTAAAGAATTTCTTGTATTTCTTTGTATATTATTGGGGAAAAAATATAATGATTTGATTATTTATTTATATTTGGAAACAAATAACTGACCACAACAGCCCAAAATATATTATTGGTCACAAAAAGCAAAACTAAAAATAATACACTTTAACCATAAAATAACATTTTGCAATTTAAGCAAATATGTAACTGAAATAAATCAAAACCATCAGAAACCAAAATAAACAATTCCATTTTTTCATTAAAGCTAACAACAAATTATATTTACATACATACATATTTTATTATTCTGCTTTTAATTTGTTTTACTTTACCATACGTAGCATAAGGTAAAGTATAGTAATCATGAACAAAATCGAGGTCCGGATTTCGACGGATTTATACTTTTTGAGGTCTCCTGAATCCATTTTAGCTATTTTCGTGATGATGTCTGTGGGTGGGTGTGTATGCCACTATTTTTGTGGAGTTTGTACAGGTCATACCGTTTGACATATTAGTATGTGCCTTTGGTATATGGAGATGAAGAGCTGTGTAAATTTTGGGCATAATCGGGATGGGGCCAGGGGTAGTTTACTTACTCCCAAATTTTGTAAATGGTCTACAGGTCATACCGTATAATATATCAAATTGAAATTAAGTACTTTGGTTTATGGAGATGAAGAGCTGAATACAATTTTGGGCATAATCGGGAAGGGGAAAGGTAGTACACCAAACCGAAAATAATTAATTTTTCGATTCAAATATACTTTGAACTTATATTCTTCATGTATTATATCCGTAAAAATATCAGTTTTCATTGGGTATGGTAAAGTTGGGTGTAGGCCACTATAGATTTTTTGTAGTAAAACTACGTAATTCATAAGAAAAATATAAGAAAATTTAACATCTTTAAAGACTCTTGTTTTGCAGTGTTTTACGTTCATATTTAACTGTCAAGAGATTATGGCCAGTTTTTGAATTCGTATTTAAATGCAAATTTAGTTAATTTTCATTTAATTTTAGGTTGTATTTAAATACTGTTTCAGTTTTTCAGTCTTATTTAAATTTTCTTACTTAATTGTGGTAAAAATATGTTAGCACCACACGTAAATTTTTTTCCGTACACGTACTTAAACTTTCGTACATGTTCTTTTTTGCCGTACGCGTACTTAATATATAGCTACACACGAACATGTTTCGTTTATGTGTGTTCTGATCGAAAAATTCGTGAACTGTTCCTATTCGTGTACGCAACCAAATATTAAAATAAAACACATTCATGATTATGTTTGACTGCGTACAAAATGTAGAAACACACATATGTATGTAAATAAAAATTTATGTTCATTGCTTTCGAACGGTACATGTTGTGTACGATGTGTGTTCTTTCTGAACCTTGGTTTCATATGCAGATATTTAAAAATTAATCGTGCATACGTTTTAAGGATCAACACTAATTACTCCAAAAGGTCGTGTTTTATTTGACACTATTTTAAAAATGCGTCTGAATGTGCTATCGGGTGGACAACCCACCTATTGGCCTACTGATCGACACTATTGTCTATATATGGAACCAGCAAAATATCGTGTCACCAACAACTAGCACAAGCATTAATTGGTTGAAATATAGAAAGTTTCTCAGTACTCATTGTTCGGAAAACATATCGCTAAGAACACCAGAAGACGTGGACCAGAGTCTAATTAATTTTGATCAAATCCTTAAATCAGCTGTCCAACATGCAACAATAACCAGCTAGGAACAATCAAATTTATTCTGTAGATGTCGAGCGGCTCTTAGCTGAAAAAAGAAAAAATCAAAGAGAGTAGCAATCACACAGATCTCCTCAACTCAAATCTAGACTTAAAGATTGCACGAAACGGCTAAGACAGCTACTAGAATCTCGAAGAGGAGCATTTCTTGAATATTACCTGGAAGACCTCGACGCAACTGCACAATCAGATTATTCATTATGGCGTGGTTCCTACATGAACCTTTAAAGACCGGTCGTACGTAAGCCTTCCTGACGAACTTCTTTTGGAGACTGGGAAGGAAATGATACCGAAAAAGGCAATTTATTTGTTAGACATTTAAAAAAGGTTTTCACTCCAAATATATGTACTGATATAGCTGAGTTGCCACCAGTAGAGACTAGTGCCGAAAGGGTAATAACGAATTTAAACCAAAAAAAAAAAAAAAAAAAAATTAAAAAAATATTCGATTATTCGATCAGTTCTTATGTTGTTTACTTTACGATTAATGGACCAAAACGTGACTCTGGTCTAAAATATTATTAATAAACTTGTAAGATATAAACTCTTTCGATTAGATCTTTAATGTGTTGTTATATACATGATTTTTGCGTATTTGTTTTCAGATATTATAGACACATATGTATATTAGGCTGGAACGTTGGTAGATGGCCAAAAATACTTTTTTGTATTACTCGTTCTAATAGTAATAAAAATGTGTCTTTTTATTTGAGAAGTTATTCTACTTCTTATAACATTTATGTATCCCTCTGTTTTGAGACCATTTTGTTCAATTTGGCGATGCTATAAAATTGCTCAACTTTGCAATATTTATGCTGATAATCTTTCACTTGGCTATACCCTGATAATACTGCATCGTTTGAGCGAAAAAATTTTCTGTTGTTGTTGTGATAATATAACAAAAAACTTTAATTCTGCTCTTTTACAACAGTAAAAAATGTAACTTTTATTATAAAAATTTGTATTGTTTTTTATGTTTAAACTAAGAAAGCTTACAGAAATTGCATGAAAATGTATATTAAATATACCCATACGTGTATTTCGAAGGCGTTTGTTGGAGAATGAGTTTCTATAATTTTTATCAATGCTTTTAAAAGCTAAGAGTTCTTACTATACAAGTTGCTGCATGCATATGTGACGCAAGCTGATGAAAGGGTCCTTATCTTCACAGGATAAAATTTTCAGTATGTTCCAAAACGAAATTTCATGTTTTCTGTTGCACCAAACGATCTGTTGAGAACAATTACTAATTATATTTTATTTCATATTTAACATATTTAATTAGGCAGTCTGAAACAAACTTGCACAAATTAGTTGTCCACCTTTAATCTCGAATATCTCAAAACTATGCTTTTGAACTAAAAACTTCAATAACTTCATAACTTCGTCAGAAATTGACGCTTTTGTCTGATATGAATTTTATCGAAAAACATCAAAAACTAATTTTGACCCCTGGCAAGACAAGATTTCTTTCGTCAGCTAGCGTCACATATAGTAAAATATTGTATTTAGGACAACTCACAACCACCCACACAGAAAAAATGGTAAAACTACTTCAATTAAAACAATTGTTAGAAATTTGTAATGCCAATTAAGTTGTTTGATAATTTTCAGCCTGCAAACGATTGGATCATTATTAATTAATTTGTAGATTTGAGGTTTCTTTATGTTTTATAACCAATTAAATTATTTAATTAAAAACATAAACGAGTTTTAATTAAGCATTAATTTGTGTGTATTAAAAAAGTAAAAAGGCTTTGAGTAAAATTAAAACCAACTGAAAAAAGTAATTGTATTTTAATATTTTTAAATATTAAATTCTTAATTGGCACAATAAATTTTGTTTAATGCAATACAAATATAAATTTTAATTGAATAAATTAAATATTTATTTAATTTCTAGCTTTAAATAAATCCCCATTTTTAATAAAAAAGCCAATGTGTTATATTTTTTATTAAAATAAAAACTAACATAAAATAATGTTTTAAGTCAATTCAATATACATACAATAATATATGATGTGTCTTAACCCATTCGCTGCCAAGGACCTGTATACTCGTCTTTGGCAGGGTGTCACGCATTGTCAAGACGAGTATACTCGTCCTACTTTAAATACATACATTATTACATGCTGAATTTTAAATTAGCAGGTGTTTTGTGGCCACAAACATAAATAAATATATATTTAAAAAACTTGAAAAAATACTATAAATAATTTTTTTTACAAAAATTATACTTTATTTTTTATAGATAATTATCTTTTACAATTAAGCAAAAATTGGCAATGGGAATGACTTCATATAATTTAGGCTTGGCAGCGAATGGGTTAAGTATATTTGGGAAACCATTATCTATCATTTCTTCTAAAAGAAAAAGTATTGTTATATTACACATTTAAAATGCATATAATAATAATAAAAAACGTACCTTTAAAAATAATAAAAATGTTGTAACTTCATTTCGAAGATCTTTAATCATTGTTCGTTTTGTAAATTTTTGTTAATATATTTGTATATATAATGATCTTTAAAGAATAATAAAATAAGAATAAAAAAGACAAAATTTTTTTTCTGTGCAATAACCTGAAATAATTAAATAAACTAAACATTTTATATTTTGTAAATTAATTTATATTTTTGCAGGTTGCTAGTATACTTTTGTGCCTCTATGCTAAGGAAAATGTTGGCCTCGGTCTTTTAAAACAAAAGGCAATGGCCTTAGCTGCTTACTTGGAAGGACCACTTAAGCAAATTGCGGCATCATAATACTTATGTCTGAAATTGTTTATACGCATGTACCTACATAAGTACGCCAAAAATATTTCAGTAAAAATAATTTAATGTGTATTTTTTAAGTTATTCTGAACAAAACAATTAATTACTTCAAATTTAGATTAACAAAATTGGAAAAAATAAAAATAAGTAAGAAATCGAGATACATATGTACTTTCTTTAATGTTAATATATACTGAAAGTGTCCTGGAACCGTTATATTTCGTCTCTCACTTGGTTTTATACAAATATAAAAAGTAATAAAACACACTATAAGGTAGAAGCATCTTTACGAAAGCTTAATAATTGTTTAAAGTAAAAAAAAATCCTGGACAATTCAGCTTAATCAACTGAATATAGTTTAAGAGTCCTGTCCATACTAGTTGATGCAATATAATGAGCGTTCTTGCCGAATCGAACACCAGTAGCTAGCGCCGTGTGGTCGTTAAAAACTTTTAAATCTTGCCATTGTTTGCACATATAAACTCTGTAAAAAAGAAAAAAATAATAATTAGCAATGTGTTTTAGTTTAATTATATGAATAATATTATAATTAAGTTTTTACGCTCTAGTTTTTTTTTATAAAAATATTGTAATTTATTTTTATATTCGATATTTCGCTACACCATTGGGTAGCATCGTCAGGAATTAAAAATAGTTTATAATATTTAATTGAATGAAAATATTAAAATGATTGAAAAAACTTTTTGTCAATCAAATTTAAAAAACTAACATTTCAAAACATTCAAAAACAAAATTTTCAAAAGCATATAAAATGTTACTACGAATGATAAAAACATTTTTAAACCTATACATACAGTGGATCAATAAAGTCTAGGCACAACATGATTTTTAAAAGTGTTTCGTCAGTAACTTTGCATCTGCATAACTTGATAAAATTATTTTCATGCTATTTTCAAGATTGATAGGTTTATTGACCATTTAACACGAAAAATAATTCATATCTTATTATTTCTAATATACAATGGCTTTTAAACTAAAAAATAAGGTAAGTCTATGTAAAAAAAGTTTAGGCACACATGTGAAAATTTTCGGTATATTCGGGGTTTTTGCATGTCTAGTATTTGGTTGAACCTCCTTTAGCTTGGATAATTGCTTCTAAACGTCTACTCATACTTCTTACTAGGTTAGATGTTTCATCGGGAGTATTTTTTCCCATTCTAACCGAAGTGCCGCTTTAAGTGATTCTTAGGATGTAATGTGATGTTTCCGTATTTTTTTCTCTAGTAAGTGCCAAATATGCTCTATAGGATTCGTGTCTGGCGATTGCGGAGGGGTTTCTAACTATTTGCAGTGGTATATGAGCCATTCCTGCACAAGATATGAAGAATGTTTTGGGTCATTATCTTGTTGGAACAAGAATTTCCCATTTAAGCCCAGCTTCGCAACACTTGGAGATAAGTTTTCTTTTAAAATATTTAAATAAGAGTGCTTGTCCATTTTGTCGTCTATAAAGACAAGATTTCCTACTCCAGATGCCGCCATACATCCCCAAAACATAACATTGCCACCACCGTGCTTCACAGTCTTAATAATATTATTTTCTTGAAGCTCTTTGTTTGCTTTTCGCCAAATTTTTTGTGGACCATCTGAACCAAAAATGTTAAACTTTGATTCATCACTAAATATCACACTGTTCCAGAAGGCTGCAGGGTGATTAATGTGGAGTTTTGCGAACTCTAACCGCTTTTTCTTGTTTATGTCCGAAAGACAAGGTTTGCGACGGGGAACTCTTCGATGATATACAGCTCTATGCAGCGTATTTCTTAATGTTTGTGGATTCACCAAAACTTTTCTTCATTTCCCGACACAATTCTACAGCTGAAATCTTTGGATTTTGAGCCACTACAGCAACAATGATACGCTCCTGACGAGATGTAAATTTTTTTGGACGTCCTCTTTTCCTCTCACGCTCTAATTTGTTGGTTTTTTCATAATGTTTTATGATGTTTCTTACACTGGTATAGGGCCTCTGTACAATCACACCAATTTCGCGATAGGATTTTCCCTGTGCATGAAGATTTATTATAAATTTACGGACATCTACGGAAATTTCTGAACGATTGCTCATTTTGCTGTTTTCGTCACGAATTAAATACCAAGAATATTTTTTACATTTAAAACTCTCGCTTACTGAGGATTTAACATGTGCATAAACATGAGTTGAAATAAAAAAGTGAAAATTTACCGTTATACAAGGGATTAAAGGGCATTAATGCAGTACGTGTCTAAACTTTTTTTAGATAGACATAGCTTGTTTTTTAGTTTTTAAAGCGTTGTATATTAGAAACAATAAGATATAAAATATTTTTTGTTTTAAATGGTCAATATAACTCTCAATCTTTAAAACGATATCAAATTTATTTTATTAAGTGAACCAGATGCAAAGTTATTAACAGAACACTCTTGAAAATCATGATGTGCCTAAACTTTATTGATCCACTGTATTTACATAAAATTTCTTATATTAAAAAATGTTTAAACATTTTTTAGAAAAACCAAAATAATTTTAAATTTATACATACATATATGTACATAAATTACACCGGAAAAGTTACAAAGAATTAAAGATTATATTATACTATTATTTTTATGTACTAAATGTCTATAATTCTGTGCAACATTTTCTGTATCTGCTTTAAAATTTATTCTTTTTTCAATCGGAACTTTAATTATTTGTAACATTTCTAACACATAACGACGTTTATAATTATTTTCCAAATTTAGAATTGATACATTTTCAAAGTTGGGATAGTGATTACTTTTTGAACAGTGGGAAGACAATGCTGTTTTTTGTAAACTGATGTTATCCCTGTATCTCTGGTCTGATTTATGTCCAGCTATTCTCGTTTTCAGTTTATTCTTCGTTGTACCTACATATACTTCATTACAGTTCTCTTTGTCATTTCCCTTACAAGGTATTTTATACACTAAATTTGACATATCTAATTTTTCTATTTTATCTTTTGGCTTGCTAAATAATCTATTTAATGTATTATACGTTCTATATGCCATCTTGTATTTAACTGTATCAAATATTTTTGATTTTTCCAATCGTTCAGATAAATCCGGTACATAAGTTATGGATTTATATGTCTTTGGTTCTGTCTCATTTATTGTATTTGGTTTTCTATTACTTTTGTATTGCCTTATTAATCTATTAATTAGCTGAATTGGGAAATTGTTTTCGCTTAATATCTTTTTAATTTCATCTATATTCTTTCTGTGGAATTCTCTGTCACTAATGGTTAACACTCTTTCTATGAAATTTTTTGCTGTATTTATAATTATTCGTTTATTTTGTTTAGAATAATAATTAATAATTCTACCCGATACCAATCCATAATCAATTTGTTGTTCTTTCTAATTATTAAGGTATCTAAATATGGAAGTTTTGAATCGCATTCCTTCTCTATTGTAAATTTAATGCAATTATCAAATTCATTAAATGTTTGCAGCATATTGTTAACAGCTGGTTCAGAAATTACACAAAACAAATCATCTACATATTTGGTTATTATACTTGGTTTTATACTTAATTTTTCAACACAAATTTCAAAGAAATTTCTCCATAACTATATCCGCTACAATTGGAGAAGCAGGAGATCCCATTGGAAGTCCTTTCTGTTGTTTATAAATTTTCTGATTATATTGGAAATATCTGTTATCCTCTATACAAAACTTGAGAATACGTAAAAATAAGGATTTCTCTATTTTTGTAAACTTTTCTATAATATCCCATTTTTCTTCTATTGTATGAATTGCTAAGTCAACAGGTATACTTGGAAATAATGATACTACACCTAATGAAATTAATTTTTCATCATTTTTTATATGTAGATTATATAAACCCTTTAGAGGTGGCGCTATGTGGTCTCAAAGTTGGGAACCTCGCAGCTGAGAATTATTTTACAGCTTGCCACTTCTTCAGTTTTATTACGATTTTTTAAAATTATACATGGTCTTAAAGGTCTTGTCAATACCTACAAAATGGTATCTAAATTTGCAAATAATAATTTAAAATTATGGAGTTATAAGCATTTTAGGAAATAAATTATTTGATTTTTCGCTACCCTGGTCCAGTTTTGTTTTAATATTGCGTACAATTTTTACCCAATTTTTTCTAAATTTGAAAATTGCATCTTTCCTAAGTTAAAAACTAGACGATTTTCAATTTAAAAAATCCAAAATTATTGCGTTTTTGTGTACTTTAGCCCAAAAAAGGACATTAAGGTTTTTTTTTTAGAAAAAATTTTCTTAAGGAATATATACAAATTTTATATTTTTGTATAAGCTAACTATATGTGTGTACGTTTAAAAAAAATCGTATAAAATCGATCATCCTTGTAGAAGATAGAGGTCACACAATATGACCTAGTTCACATCGAAATTTTGAATTTAGCCTATATATTCTAAAATGCCAAAGCTGGGACCAAAAAAAAAAGGCTGCTGTAATAAAGCTATATATACTTCAAATTGTTTTTGAAAGTATTTTATGAGCCCTAGTCCGTATGTAGACTTTATGGGCAAAAGAGTAAAAAATGCCAATTTTGGGATTTTTGGTCCTTATTTTGGAAATTGTGGAATTTCCTTTTTCTTAATATTGCATATTTTTTGTCATATTTTTGATCGTACTATGTTGTTTTCTGAAGCCGATTCAGCTTAGTTATTAATATTCTCTCAAACTACTTTGACATGTTTGATAAAAGGCTTATAGGTCTGTATGATTCTACTTTTGTGTGGTCTTTTCCTGGTTTAGAAATCATAGTAATCAAAGAGACCTTCCATTCTGTGGGAAAGTACTTAAGACATAAGATGGCATTAAAAACAAAAAGAATAATACTGCAACCTATACGGGGCAACTCAAATAACACCTTGTTACTTGTTTTATCAACGCCAGTGGCTTTTTAGTGTTTATATCCGTTATTGCCCTTTTAATATCACTTCGGTACTAGTCTCTGTTGGTAGCAACTTAAGTGTCCAACAAATAAATTGCCTTTTTCGGTATCATTTCTTGCCCAACCACTACAAGAAGTTCGTAAGGAAGGCTTACGTCCGACCGGTCTTTTAAGGTTTCTACATGGATGCCAATGCTGTTTTTTGTAAACTGATGTTATCCCTGTATCTCTGGTCTGATTTATGTCCAGCTATTCTCGTTTTCAGTTTATTCTTCGTTGTACCTACATATACTTCATTACAGTTCTCTTTGTCATTTCCCTTACAAGGTATTTTATACACTAAATTTGACATATCTAATTTTTCTATTTTATCTTTTGGCTTGCTAAATAATCTATTTAATGTATTATACGTTCTATATGCCATCTTGTATTTAACTGTATCAAATATTTTTGATTTTTCCAATCGTTCAGATAAATCCGGTACATAAGTTATGGATTTATATATCTTTGGTTCTGTCTCATTTATTGTATTTGGTTTTCTATTACTTTTGTATTGCCTTATTAATCTATTAATTAGCTGAATTGGGAAATTGTTTTCGCTTAATATCTTTTTAATTTCATCTATATTCTTTCTGTGGAATTCTCTGTCACTAATGGTTAACACTCTTTCTATGAAATTTTTTGCTGTATTTATAATTATTCGTTTATTTTGTTTAGAATAATAATTAATAATTCTACCCGATACCAATCCATAATCAATTTGTTGTTCTTTCTAATTATTAAGGTATCTAAATATGGAAGTTTTGAATCGCATTCCTTCTCTATTGTAAATTTAATGCAATTATCAAATTCATTAAATGTTTGCAGCATATTGTTAACAGCTGGTTCAGAAATTACACAAAACAAATCATCTACATATTTGGTTATTATACTTGGTTTTATACTTAATTTTTCAACACAAATTTCAAAGAAATTTCTCCATAACTATATCCGCTACAATTGGAGAAGCAGGAGATCCCATTGGAAGTCCTTTCTGTTGTTTATAAATTTTCTGATTATATTGGAAATATCTGTTATCCTCTATACAAAACTTGAGAATACGTAAAAATAAGGATTTCTCTATTTTTGTAAACTTTTCTATAATATCCCATTTTTCTTCTATTGTATGAATTGCTAAGTCAACAGGTATACTTGGAAATAATGATACTACACCTAATGAAATTAATTTTTCATCATTTTTTATATGTAGATTATATAAACCCTTTAGAGGTGGCGCTATGTGGTCTCAAAGTTGGGAACCTCGCAGCTGAGAATTATTTTACAGCTTGCCACTTCTTCAGTTTTATTACGATTTTTTAAAATTATACATGGTCTTAAAGGTCTTGTCAATACCTACAAAATGGTATCTAAATTTGCAAATAATAATTTAAAATTATGGAGTTATAAGCATTTTAGGAAATAAATTATTTGATTTTTCGCTACCCTGGTCCAGTTTTGTTTTAATATTGCGTACAATTTTTACCCAATTTTTTCTAAATTTGAAAATTGCATCTTTCCTAAGTTAAAAACTAGACGATTTTCAATTTAAAAAATCCAAAATTATTGCGTTTTTGTGTACTTTAGCCCAAAAAAGGACATTAAGGTTTTTTTTTTAGAAAAAATTTTCTTAAGGAATATATACAAATTTTATATTTTTGTATAAGCTAACTATATGTGTGTACGTTTAAAAAAAATCGTATAAAATCGATCATCCTTGTAGAAGATAGAGGTCACACAATATGACCTAGTTCACATCGAAATTTTGAATTTAGCCTATATATTCTAAAATGCCAAAGCTGGGACCAAAAAAAAAGGCTGCTGTAATAAAGCTATATATACTTCAAATTGTTTTTGAAAGTATTTTATGAGCCCTAGTCCGTATGTAGACTTTATGGGCAAAAGAGTAAAAAATGCCAATTTTGGGATTTTTGGTCCTTATTTTGGAAATTGTGGAATTTCCTTTTTCTTAATATTGCATATTTTTTGTCATATTTTTGATCGTACTATGTTGTTTTCTGAAGCCGATTCAGCTTAGTTATTAATATTCTCTCAAACTACTTTGACATGTTTGATAAAAGGCTTATAGGTCTGTATGATTCTACTTTTGTGTGGTCTTTTCCTGGTTTAGAAATCATAGTAATCAAAGAGACCTTCCATTCTGTGGGAAAGTACTTAAGACATAAGATGGCATTAAAAACAAAAAGAATAATACTGCAACCTATACGGGGCAACTCAAATAACACCTTGTTACTTGTTTTATCAACGCCAGTGGCTTTTTAGTGTTTATATCCGTTATTGCCCTTTTAATATCACTTCGGTACTAGTCTCTGTTGGTAGCAACTTAAGTGTCCAACAAATAAATTGCCTTTTTCGGTATCATTTCTTGCCCAACCACTACAAGAAGTTCGTAAGGAAGGCTTACGTCCGACCGG
Organism: Phasia obesa; assembly: GCA_949628195.1. NCBI lineage: Eukaryota > Metazoa > Arthropoda > Insecta > Diptera > Tachinidae > Phasia > Phasia obesa. The sequence continues at coordinate 69,456,631 of OX451219.1, forward strand.
TCTTTTAAGGTTTCTACATGGATGCCAATGCTGTTTTTTGTAAACTGATGTTATCCCTGTATCTCTGGTCTGATTTATGTCCAGCTATTCTCGTTTTCAGTTTATTCTTCGTTGTACCTACATATACTTCATTACAGTTCTCTTTGTCATTTCCCTTACAAGGTATTTTATACACTAAATTTGACATATCTAATTTTTCTATTTTATCTTTTGGCTTGCTAAATAATCTATTTAATGTATTATACGTTCTATATGCCATCTTGTATTTAACTGTATCAAATATTTTTGATTTTTCCAATCGTTCAGATAAATCCGGTACATAAGTTATGGATTTATATATCTTTGGTTCTGTCTCATTTATTGTATTTGGTTTTCTATTACTTTTGTATTGCCTTATTAATCTATTAATTAGCTGAATTGGGAAATTGTTTTCGCTTAATATCTTTTTAATTTCATCTATATTCTTTCTGTGGAATTCTCTGTCACTAATGGTTAACACTCTTTCTATGAAATTTTTTGCTGTATTTATAATTATTCGTTTATTTTGTTTAGAATAATAATTAATAATTCTACCCGATACCAATCCATAATCAATTTGTTGTTCTTTCTAATTATTAAGGTATCTAAATATGGAAGTTTTGAATCGCATTCCTTCTCTATTGTAAATTTAATGCAATTATCAAATTCATTAAATGTTTGCAGCATATTGTTAACAGCTGGTTCAGAAATTACACAAAACAAATCATCTACATATTTGGTTATTATACTTGGTTTTATACTTAATTTTTCAACACAAATTTCAAAGAAATTTCTCCATAACTATATCCGCTACAATTGGAGAAGCAGGAGATCCCATTGGAAGTCCTTTCTGTTGTTTATAAATTTTCTGATTATATTGGAAATATCTGTTATCCTCTATACAAAACTTGAGAATACGTAAAAATAAGGATTTCTCTATTTTTGTAAACTTTTCTATAATATCCCATTTTTCTTCTATTGTATGAATTGCTAAGTCAACAGGTATACTTGGAAATAATGATACTACACCTAATGAAATTAATTTTTCATCATTTTTTATATGTAGATTATATAAACCCTTTAGAGGTGGCGCTATGTGGTCTCAAAGTTGGGAACCTCGCAGCTGAGAATTATTTTACAGCTTGCCACTTCTTCAGTTTTATTACGATTTTTTAAAATTATACATGGTCTTAAAGGTCTTGTCAATACCTACAAAATGGTATCTAAATTTGCAAATAATAATTTAAAATTATGGAGTTATAAGCATTTTAGGAAATAAATTATTTGATTTTTCGCTACCCTGGTCCAGTTTTGTTTTAATATTGCGTACAATTTTTACCCAATTTTTTCTAAATTTGAAAATTGCATCTTTCCTAAGTTAAAAACTAGACGATTTTCAATTTAAAAAATCCAAAATTATTGCGTTTTTGTGTACTTTAGCCCAAAAAAGGACATTAAGGTTTTTTTTTTAGAAAAAATTTTCTTAAGGAATATATACAAATTTTATATTTTTGTATAAGCTAACTATATGTGTGTACGTTTAAAAAAAATCGTATAAAATCGATCATCCTTGTAGAAGATAGAGGTCACACAATATGACCTAGTTCACATCGAAATTTTGAATTTAGCCTATATATTCTAAAATGCCAAAGCTGGGACCAAAAAAAAAGGCTGCTGTAATAAAGCTATATATACTTCAAATTGTTTTTGAAAGTATTTTATGAGCCCTAGTCCGTATGTAGACTTTATGGGCAAAAGAGTAAAAAATGCCAATTTTGGGATTTTTGGTCCTTATTTTGGAAATTGTGGAATTTCCTTTTTCTTAATATTGCATATTTTTTGTCATATTTTTGATCGTACTATGTTGTTTTCTGAAGCCGATTCAGCTTAGTTATTAATATTCTCTCAAACTACTTTGACATGTTTGATAAAAGGCTTATAGGTCTGTATGATTCTACTTTTGTGTGGTCTTTTCCTGGTTTAGAAATCATAGTAATCAAAGAGACCTTCCATTCTGTGGGAAAGTACTTAAGACATAAGATGGCATTAAAAACAAAAAGAATAATACTGCAACCTATACGGGGCAACTCAAATAACACCTTGTTACTTGTTTTATCAACGCCAGTGGCTTTTTAGTGTTTATATCCGTTATTGCCCTTTTAATATCACTTCGGTACTAGTCTCTGTTGGTAGCAACTTAAGTGTCCAACAAATAAATTGCCTTTTTCGGTATCATTTCTTGCCCAACCACTACAAGAAGTTCGTAAGGAAGGCTTACGTCCGACCGGTCTTTTAAGGTTTCTACATGGATGCCACAATGAATAATCTGCTTCTGCAATTGTAATTTCTTCGAGATTCTAGTAGATGTCTTAGTTATTTCTATAAGTCTGGATTAGAGTTGAAGAGATCTGTGTGATTGCCACTCTTTGAATTGTTCTTTTTTCGGCTAAGAGCCGCTCCACATCTACAGAATAAATTTGATTGTATAGCATGTTGGGCAGGTGATATAAGGTTTTGATCAAAATCAATTAGACTCAGGTCCACGTCTTCTGGTGTTCTTAGCCGTATGTTTTACGAACAATGAATACTGAGATACGTTTTACAATTCAACTAATTATTGCTTGTGCCAGTTGTTGGTGACACGATATTTTGCTGGTTCCATATTTAGAAAATAGTGGGTGAATGGTCTGAGCATAATTCAAGTGACGCTTCAACTTTAATCATTTCTCTCAAAATACCCCTAATCATACCAAAATCAATAACATCAGGTATTTTTTGTCGATCGGGGGGCAATAGGTGAGTTGTCCACTCGATATCACATTCAGACGCATTTTTGAAATAGTGTAGTCGCCTTATGCTATGATTCAGGGACCTATTGATTTGTAGAAATCGCTATATTAACTCTCTGATATTTGAAATTAGGAGGTGAATAAATCGAAGAAATAACAAAGTTTTGATGATATTCTTCAATGCAGATATTTGTTGCTTGAAGATAGTCTTCATAAAAATCACACAGTAAATGATATTTAATTGAAGCCTTTATTAGTATTGCTAAACCACCACATGCTCTAGTTATTAATTCTAGAGCATGTTGTTAAATAAGTCTGAAACCATCATGACATCAATTTGCTGATTCTTCAGGAAGTATTCGAGTTCATTCATGTATTGGCGTATGCTGTTTGCGTTCCATATAAATATTTTTAAACAGTTCATGGTTTGTTAAGTACCGCCTGCAACCTCATAGATTGCATGCGTACCATTTCTTGCATCATGCTGCTCTTAGAGCTCATAACGAATGTTTAACGAATGCACTAATGTATCTACGCTTGCTTCGAGACAAGTATAGTTACCAGATGGTGTTTTATCCTTGGGTTCTGGCTGCAAATTTGGAGTAGAATTAGTTGTCGGTGTCGCTTTGAAATATATTGTTTTTTAACAATATATTTTTAACGCTTATTTTGTGATGTAACAAATATTTCAGATTATAAATAGGGTGCGTTTCGTTCTTCTTCAATCTGATATCTCCAGATTCCAGTTCAACGCGAGTGGTTGTCGCTAATAACTGAAATTAATTTATTAAATTGGAGGTAGTTTGAACGACTTGAGTGCCGTTTGAGGTTCACTTGTTTCACTATCTAATATAGCAAAACAATTTTGAGAATTTATTCCGTTGGCATCCTTTTCTTTATGTACTTTAGACATTGGTGTCATCACTTAACAAAAGCGATTAACAAGATTGGGCACGAATAACTAGCGTAGCATTTATACACAAATTGTCACTAGTTTTTAGGGTTCCGTACACAAAGTGTAAAAACGTGACCCTATTGTTTTCGCTACAATGTCTGTTCGTCTGTCAGCGCCTTTTATCTCTGGAACCAAAATAGGTAGACTCTTGAAATTTTCACAGATGATGTATAGCTGTTGCCGCTGAAGCAACAAATACTAAAACTTATAGGGTGTTCCGATTGAGAGGTGTTATTCACGAATATGTGTTTATTTCTGGAACTGTATGAGGCATATACTAAAGATTTACGAACAGTAATTAAAACTTAATTCGCTTTATAAACAAGTCTAAAAAAATAAACCTAAAAATTAAAGGGTGTTCCGATAGTGGTAAGTTTTGAACCATAATAGGTAGAATCTTGACATTTTCACAGAGGTATATAACTGTGGCCACTATAGCAAAAAATACTAAAACTTATAGGGTGTTCCGATAGTGGCGCGCTTTGCGTGTATATGGATATAGTTTAGAACGATAATAACTAGAATCTTGAAATTTTTACAGGAGGCGTATTCTATGGCCATATAACAAATAGTAAAAATTAAAGGGTGTTCCGACCGTGAAGTATTTGCACGAATATGGCCTAATATATTAACCATAATAGGTAGGTTCTTGAAATTTTTACAGATGGGGTATTAATATGACCCCCATTAAAAAACAAACAATTTACTTAAATTTACAAAAAAATGGGTGTAGGTCAATCACTCTACCTGGAAAAGATGCATCTTTTGGTATTTACAATCTTTTTCGTTATAAATAATATAAATATTTTAAACTCTTCTTTTGAAAATTAATTTTCCCAAACCTTTTTCGTTCAAGAATATATTTTGTATTGATACCTACATACATATCGTTAGCTAAAAAAACAAGCAAAAATATAATTTTACAGAAGAAGCAAAAAACTTTGTAAAATGAAAACTAATCTATACCATACGTCTTGATTTTTGTTAATAAAAGCGTAGAAGTGTGAAACTTGGTCCAGGCATGTAGTTTAATGACATTCATAAAAATCAATCAAAATTTCGTTTTTGATTTTTTGAATAGTAACGCCTTACAAGGCAGTAATTTATGATAATCTTAAATTGTTTTTTTTTTTTCATTATATAGAACACAAATTTATGGTGAGCCAATGGAGAATTTAGTTAATGAACAAAATTGTACAGGGTGGCCCAAAAAAGACTGAAGGATTAAAAATAGTTATATCTTTTTTGTGTATAATATTTTTTTTTTCTTTTGCAGGTTATTTACTGTTTTTTGGAGATAAATCATGGCTACATATGATGTGCAGAAACGCGTCAAAATTATTGAATTTTTTTTATTCTTCTGGAAGGTCAATTATTACAACTCAACGAAATTATCGTCGTCATTTTAATGTCCGAACAGCACCCAGTGACAACATAATTAGGAACTTAGTCTCTAGTTTTGAGGAACATGGAAGAGTGTCAGATCTTCCAGGAAGAGGAAGAGGTCGATCTGTGCACGCCTGCAATATGCTATTATTAAACGATCTTATAATGAGCTCATTTCCACTTAAATGGCTATGTTAACAAACAAAATTGTAGATTTTGGGGCACTCACAATCCTAGGGCATTATATCAGCGTGAATTACACCCCGCCAGATGTAATGTTTGGTGCGGTGTTACGGCTGATAAAATTATCGGTCCATATTTTTTTTAAGATGTGGATGGTCAACCAGAAACCGTTAACGGGGCTCTGTATAGGACTATGATAGAAAATTTTTTGCTCCCACATGTTGAGAATAATCAAAACATATGGTTCCAGCAAGATGGAGCAACTGAGCATACAGCAAGAGCGACAATGGAACTTCTTCATAACATTTTTGGTGAACGAATAATTTCCAGAAATTGTGGTTTTGCTTGGCCTGCACGTTCACCAGATTTGACTGCTCCATATTTTTTTTGTGGGGCTATTTGAAAGGAGTTGTGTATATCAATAAACCCCAAACAATTCAAGAGCTTAAGCAGAACATTCAAGCAGAAATAAGGAACTTGGAACCAGAAACTCTACGGGCAGTAATGGAAAATGCGGTTAAAAGAGCCAATTTTTGTTTGCAAGAAAATGGACACCATTTGAGAGATGTTATATTTCACACTTAGATGTAAAAAATTAAATATTTAAAAACATAAAAAAAAATAATAAAAAAATACAGTTATTTTTAATCCTTCAGTCTTTTTTGGGCCACCCTGTAGGTATTAACACTTTTGTCTATTTTGATTTTTCTTTATCCATTAACACTACTAGGTATTTGTCAATAGGTACTTACTTTGTTTTTTCAAATAGAAAAAATATTACTTTATTGTCGAAAAACTCACAATTTGTTTACCTTACTATAATTATCTCTTTTAATTCATTAAATTTTTTTGCAAAAATAGAATACGAGTACATGTACATGAATTCCAGGAATACTTGCAATCTCTTAACCCTTCTTTCAATTGAATTTGATGTTTATTTGTGTATGCAAATAGCCCATTTGTGGCAGGTAAAAGAATTTAACGAATGTAGCAAATCCAGTTGGGTTATTACTTCACAAGAAAAGTTTGCATGTAAAAACAGAAATGTCTTGCATCCCAATGCAAATAATTTTTTTTAAACATATGCCTTAAACTGTTTACTTGTACTTTCAACATACAGAGTTTAAACTTTTCTCATTAACAATGAATTTGTCATAAAACTCTTTCACAAAAAAGTATATTTTTTGTTAATTACTTCTTTTCAAAAAAATACTTGAAATTGTTATTTTATTATACTGTCCACTAATTTTGTCAAGTATTAGTTATAATAATCTTAAAATAATAATTATTTTTCATAAAAATTGAACCCAATTACCACTTTCTTTAAATATGTACATCTCGTACATAGATGTTTCAAGATTTTTATTAACAGAATTGCAGCCCTACATAAACATTATAACATTATTTTTCGAACGCTAGTCAATACTTTGACAACGTGCTTTTGTGAGTGGTTTGAGTGTTCTGCAAAACAATCAGACAACAGCAAGAAATTTTTACACTCTTTCGCTAACAGCACATATAAAACAAGGGTGTGTTAAAAACAGTCAATTGTTAGATAGTTAACACTGCAAGCAATATCATTAGTACATATTGATGTTAAAAGACAGAACAAAAGCAAGCAATTTAAATGTGAGTGGACAGCGAAAGTGAATCAACTCGTGCAGGTCTCTGGTGTGAAAACGAAATATTATGTTACGTTAGATTTTTTGATAATCACAATTGTCAGTCGATTTCTTACAAAATCCAATGCAAATCTTAATACTCAGTATTATAGTGTAAAACGGGCTTTAATAGCGGTAAAAATAATACATTGGTGACAAAACGTGAACAACCATTATAGTTTTCAGAGATCACTACGACGTGTTATGCGCAGAATCATCACAAATTGACGTTTTTCCTTGTGGAACTAGTTACCATAATAACGTTATAAAATAAATTTTACATATTTATCTAAAATTTAAGATATATTGCTTAGGTAAAATTTTTGTTTATTTTACAAATTTAATGTTATCCATAACAACCATCTAGGTAAATTCTAATAATATCGCTTTAACTTATTTTGTACTTAGCAACCTGCTAATATTTTGTTTTGTATGTTTTTACATTAAATATAATGCTAAATATACACGAAAATAAGATTTTGAGAAAGACATGAAATTGTTAAACGTTTCCATTTAAAAAATATATTAAAAAGCATACACACCCTTATGCTGATGAATTCTTATTTATCGGTATATAATTATAATTAGTTATTATTAGTTCCTGTTAAATGTTATTTCTTTCATTTTGAAAACAATAAAATGTTAAAAATGCGTAAATTCAAGAAGAAAAACAAAATCTATCAATCGTATAATGGTAAAAATGAAGTGTGTTTAACCTATAACTCTATTAAAAGTATTTATATTTTGACAATATAGATTTTTATAATGATAAAGATTTAAAGGATCCCGAAGCGGCTCACATTATAAATTTGACAATTGATAACTTCAATGCGGTAAGAATATAAAAAAATTGTATTTGTGGTTTTTAAAATAACTTAACGTTTTTCTTAACTAAAGAAAGGCGAAATTTTCAATCCACCCGCTCCAAGTGTGCTAAAAACAATTGATCCAGAATACATTTCGGACGCATCTTTGCAACGACGATCAAGAAAATTTCGTATGAAAACGTAAATATTTACTTGCTTTTTTTTTATTTATGTATGTATATTATTTTAGGTTTTCTTGTTATTTCTCATTTGTTTATTGACACGAATTGAGATGTCTATTTAGGCATGCAAGTTAAGGTATTGCAGTTTTGTTTATTATTTAATAAAATTCATTTCAAACATTGTTTTCCCACGATTTGTGCTGACGACATGTCTAGCGAAATGACAACTATTAAGTTGCATAAAATTGTTTTCCCACAAAAACTGCAATGTTAGCAAAATGTTAAAAAAGCAACCAGGTACAAATTATAATGATTGCCAATAGTTTAAGTTAGTCTTAAGAAAACAATTGGATGAATAAGAAGGAAAGAAGAACGTAAAATTTGTTTTTTTAAATAAATTCTAAAATCAAAATTTAATTACACAATATTAAAATATATATGATATCGGTATATGCATATCTAGTTTTTTGGCCACGTTATATTTTTAATTGACTCTGGTTCTCGGTATAAAATGTTATGTCTAAAGTGGAGGGGGTTGCACCACATATGTATATAAACAGAACTTGAAAACAGTTCCTCCATGCCTAATTGCCATGGATAAAAATAGCGCGTAGGACGAAATGAAACATTAAAAGAAATATAGCTTATCAAAAAACCAAAACATACATTTCCTCTTATCTATATATGTATATAAAAAAAAATTTCATTGTGTTAGAAATTGATGTTCTCTGGAATGCGTGAACCGATATTGTTTCTGCAAAGTTTATATGAAAGGTGATGTCAATACCAAGGTTTTTATGTACAAACGGTCTCTGTATGTATATTGGTTCATGAGTTATAGCCGGAATAGTTGGCGTGGTACCGCCCATACAAAGTAAAAAATTATTATCGTGTTCCTGGTGAACTGCAATAAATAGCGCCTTGCAACTTTGCAAGAGTAGCCTTTGTGCTAAGGCGCATAATCTGCCAAAATAAAGAATGCATTGGTCTTCAGTGAGCGTGGTACCCCCCATAGAAAGTAAAAAATTATTATCCTGTATCTAGAGAACTGCAATAGGTAGCGCCTTGGAATTTTGCATCAGTAACCCCCATATTAAGATACATTGTGTAGAGAAACATACAGCTATGGACACATAAATGGCACAAACTCCAATTGAGCATAAATTCAAGCGCTTTACAACAAAAAAGGTTAAAAATACAAGTTTTTTGTTTTCTTATTATTCGTTGTAAGAATATTTATCTCAACAGCGCTCAAATGTTCCGCTATATTTCGTTAATAATTTACCGTTATATTTTTTTATAAAAAGTGCTTATTTTCAGTGGACATATAAATGTCACAATTTACTTAAAGAAAGCAGTTCTCGCGAAAACTTCTTTTAAACCACTTCGTATTTTTCCTAGTTAAAAAATAACTGTAAAGTGTGAAAAATTTTTAAAAATGGGTTCAGGTAAACGTACTACAACTGAGGAAAGGCGAATAATATGGAAAATGCATGAAGACGGAAAAAAGGTGTCAGAAATTGCTGAAATAATGAAGGTTTCTCGAAAAAAAAGTGTATAATGCAATCAAATCATGTGTTGTATTGAATAAGGGAAAAACTCGGAAGCCAAGGCCTCGAAAAACAAATGTGCGTACGGATGGAGCTATTGTCAGAATGGCGAAAATTGATCCATTTAAGTCTTCACGACAGATAGCATCCGAAATTAACGAACATTTGGGTGTGGAAATATCCAGCAGACTTGTTAGAAGAAGATTAAATGAGGCAAATCTCTTTGGGCGAATTTCCAGAAAAAAGCCACTCCTCTCAAAAAAGAACATTTTCAAACGACTAGTCTTCGCCAGAACGCACAAAGAAAAACCTATTAGTTTTTGGAGAAACGTGTTATGGAGTGACGAAACTAAAATAAATAGAATAGGACCAGAGGGCAGAACCTTTGTACATCGTCTTAAAGGACAAGAATACAATCATCGGTACACTCAGAGGACGGTAAAACACGGCGGAGGTAGCATTATGGTATGGGGTGCATTTTCTTGGCATGGCGTAGGTCCTCTTGTAAAAATTAATGGAAAAATGGAAAATGAATAGACATTTTAAAAAATCATATGGAACCATATGCTTTCGATTCGATGCTAATTAAGTTTAAATTCATGCAAGACAATGACCCCAAACACTCCTCCAAACTAATAAAAAATTGGCTTAGTGCAGAGAAGATCGATGTTTTGGAGTGGCCAGCCCAGAGCCCTGACTTAAATCCAAGAGAGAACCTTTGGAACGAAGTCAAGGTTGAAATAGCGTAGAAAAATTATAAAAATATGGACGATTTGTGGTCGGCCGCGCAAGAAGCTTGGTATGCCATACCCAAAGCAAAATGCCAAAAACTTGTGGAAAGTATGGGTCGTAGGTGCGAAGCGGTCATCGGAAATAAAGGTTACAGTACCAAATATTAACGGTAAAATATTTTTACATACCAAACCCCCAAATAATGCAGTACTTAAATAATTTTTTTCTTATATTTAGATATTGTGCCATTTATGTGTCCAGTTCATTTCGGTGGTGTTTTTTTCTTTTAATAATGAAATTTTTTTTAATTAATGAATTTTTATTTTAGTTGTTATCAATAATAAAAATACTTAATAACTGTTAGAAAAAAACTAAACAATTGTTGTTTGTTAATTGTTTTTACCCAATAGCAGCATAAGAAAGAATTCTTTGTAAGATGTGCCATTTATATGTCCATAGCTGTAGACTGAATTTGAATGGAGGGCGTGGTACCTCAATACAATGTGAAAAATTATTATCGCGTACCTAGGGAACTACAGTAGGTATAGTCTTGAAACTTTGCACAAGTCACCCTCATACTAATGTGCATAGTCTAGAAAAATACAGACTGGATAAGAGTACTGGGAGTGGTACATCCTATTGAAAGTAAAAAATTGTAATCGTGTTAATACGTATAGTCTAACAAAAAACAGGTTGGATGGGAAAATTTTTGACTTGCGTTTTCGCGTTAAAGGTTGGTCAGACTTTTATACTTTTCTTCCAGGTATTTATTGTATTTTTTGTGGGTGGGTGTAGCGAAGCGCACCGGGGATAGCTAGCAATTTAAAACAAAGCTGAAATTCAACATTGTTTTTCGACTTTTTGAAGTTGGCAGCGTTATTAGAGATTATACTAGTGTAGGACGGTAGATTTAATGGATTCCATTTTAAGCCTCGAAGACAAAATAACAAGAACTAATTTTGCACATATTCCATGCTATTGCTATTAACTTTGTTCATAGGAACCGAAATTATTGAGACGTATTTCACAAAAGTTCTGGCAAGAAAAGTCTACAGAGTTTTGTAATATACGGGTCACTAAACGCCTTCGACCTGCGATTTATAAATTTAAGAACTGCACGTGCTTTAATATTGGTTAAAGAAATATGCTGTTTAAAATGTTATTAAGCATCCATTAAAATATCTATATAGATCTTAAACGACATTCAGTTTGACAAGTCTGTGACCTGAAACAGATTTGCACTTTTAAGGTTTAATTCCATAAGGTTAAGATTATACCACGAACTAAAAGCATCTACGAGTATGTAAGTCTTTATGCAAGAGGATATGATCAGTGTGATGATTGTAAGTTTAGAATATCTTTACGTCGATTTGTTTACTGAAAAATAACAGTTATTTTTTAAGGTACATTTTGTTTCGAGATATTTATTAAGTTTTACTTTTTGCTAAGAGATTTACATAAATTTAGCATAACGTGAAATTCAATCCCAACGATAATATTGTTACAGGTAGACCTCCAAATTATTATTAGCGCGTTTTCATGCGAGATGTCATCAAAACAATTTTATGAAATGGGAGTTGCAACAAATGTTCTTATGAAAAGCTGAAAGCCCATATCACGCGTTCACGCTTTGTATGCTGCTCATGCCGCTTACGCGTTCTATATTTTTCTAATTTTAAGTAACATGTAACGCTTTTAATGCTCCAAGTTTTTTGTTTTGATCAGCCCCATGAAAATATTTTTTTATGAAAGAAAAATAATTTTTGCAAAAAATTCTTCAAAAATTATAAAATAAATTATAATTTATAGAAATCACTGAGTTTATGCACATTTGTACGCACAAGCTGTGCCTATCACGTCGTGGGCGTCCTGACAATGTTTTGCTCGGTTTTGCTTTGAAAGTATTCCACATCTATTGAAAGACTCTTACTTATAGTGCTTCAGTAATGGTTTATGTATTTAATTTATATAAAGGTACCCATCCCTCGATAAAATTTATAAAAAATTCTAAAAATTATTGACACATCTGTAAGTGGTGTTTAAAATATTTTAACAACAATGTAATTCCATAAAGTAAAAATACAAATTTTAATTAACTGGCGGCATCTTCTGTTGCGTAATATTTTCTAAAATATCCCACTTTCAAAAATAAAAAGGTGCGTGGTAAAAATGTAACCGTGTTGAAAATATCCCAGTTTTAAACCGAAAATTTCAGCACCTTTATTTTGATAATATTGGTATGGTTCACTTATGTATGGAACAAAATATCGGCCAAATGGCCGCCGTGTACCGGCGGCACACCTTTATCCGATGCTCCAAATTTTCGAGATAGGACTAGGTACACAGGAAAGTTTAAATAAATAGTACGAATTGATTTTTCTTTTTTTTTTGATAATACAAAGTACCGAATTACATTCTGCAACTTTTGTCGCTGCAATTCTTCATTAGTAGTGGAGAGAAGAAATAAAAAGGGTACACATATGCATGTACTCTTGAAATTCATTTTGTCTTCTCATTCGTAGTTTTAATTTGGATGTTTGAAATGTAAACAAATATATACATCAATACAAATTGTTGCAATAACAATTGCATGATATAAACACACATTGTCGCGTTTATTCTTAAACCACGTAAGCGCCAAGAAGTCGTTTTTCAGAAAACGAAAAAAACTTAATAACTTCTTTAATATGGGTTTTAAAATATTTTTTTTTTTTTTTGCAAAACATGGCTGTTCGACTCTCTGAAGGATATATTGTTGCTTAGAATTAATTGTATCCAAATCTGACACTTACGTGGTTTTGGCGCAAACAGCAAATTTCTGTGTGTAAATAAACATTTATTTTTGTATTTATAAAAAAAAAAAAAAACTTTTAACTTTACTAAAAATGCTTCAATTGGCCTGCAACTTTCATGATTTTTTTAATCTTAAATACAAAAAAATTAGTGGTTGAGACTTTAACATTTCCAACTTGAAATATAAAAACCATTACGAGGTTTTGAAAATGGATTTATTTATTTTTCATACAAACTTGTTAAGATGAGAATGTAGTCTGGTTGCAAATGTTATTTACTACCATAAAAACCAAAAAAGTAAATTTCGAAAAAATGTCGCTTACGTGGTTTAAGAAGAAACGCAATATGAAACATGCAATATGAAAGAAGAATCGAGAAAGATTGCAGCGACAAAACTTGCATAATGTAATTCGGCACAAAATATGAATTATTTTACAAATATTATGATTTTGATTTAATAATAAAATAAAAAAATCATCAGAAAAAAGAAACAAATTGTTAAACATTTCTTTAAATGTGATTGTGTCGTTATGCGAAAAAGGTAACATATTTTTACGTTTTACTTTTTCCAGATGGGTTATTTTAAATGCAAAATAAAATAACACCCCCAATTACAAACTAAATTACTTATAGGTCCATTATGGATGGCAACCGAACTTCAGTTCAGTGGGCAACGCAACTGATTTGAACCATTTTTTTTTTTAATTTGGCTTTAAAATTGATTCACACCCTTTGTCATTCTTCTGCTGAACGTATTGGTGGTCCACAACTATTGAGCTTTTGTGAAATTTCTTTTCAAGATTCTACAGTGCATTCTTTTGTTTCCATTTGCTATATTAATAGCTCAATTTGTTGTCTGGTGGTAATTTTTACCATTTTGTAATCTACAGGTACAATACATATTTAATTAAAAAATAAAGTAATAAAAAACATTCTTACTTTTTTTAAAAGCCTTTTTCAATTGAAAAATCTTCAAAGCAATTAGAAAAGCACGGTTGCCAATATAATTCCTATTTGGCAACTGATGTTGATACCCGTCAGTTGCCACCCGTAACATAGTTTGGCAACTGGCAACGCAACTGAAGTCCGGTTGCCATCCGTAATCGACTTATTAATTTGTAATACAAATTTTTGAGAGCGAATTGATTACCTCATTTGAACATAAATATTTGTTCTGTAATGTTTTAAGTTGGCAAATAATTTATCGATGTTAAAGATTTTGTTTAGAATTCAGTCAATTCGGTCAACAGTTTTCAAGGTAACTAAAATAAATTTAATTACAATTTTACCCGACACACGGAGGGAGCAAAAGCCATTTTCGCGGATAATTTATTATATCAACGACTACAATAGTGAGGCTCACAATATTATGTGGGTAGCTCTTTAAATTTCATGTTTGGACAAAATCTTGGTGGTATATGAGGAGACGGGTACCCCCCATACAAAAAATTAATATTATTCCTATATCTACAATTGCACGGCACCCTAAATAAATGAGGGTGACTCATAAAACAAACTGCATGTGTAAACCAAATCTTAAATGTATACGAGGGGGAAATGGGTACCCCCAATACAAAAAAATCATAATTTTCCTATATCTGGAGAACTACAATAGCGAACAACTCTAAATAGAATGAGGTTTACTCTTAGAACAAACTGCATGTTTCAACATCTTTTGGCGGTTCAAAAGGAGAGAGATGGGTACCCCCATAAAAAAATAATAATTTTTCTATATCTGCAGAATTTAATAGTGAAGTTAATTAAATTTTATAATACAACAAGTAATGTTGATTTTAATTCTTAGTGAAAACCACAAAAATTTCAAATGACAATTGTAATTACATGCAGTAATAAGTACATGATCCAACAATAACAAGGATTTAGGCATGTTAATAAATAATAAACTGCCAAATTTATAAGTAATGGTACATTAGCCAGTGATGGAGGGTGACGCTAATCATTATAATACATCAAAATATCAACACCCTGGCATGATTCAGGTGTGACTCATGCTTAACTCACTGGTAACAAAATACGACATTTGAACATCTATACATATAATAAAACAGTAACTCATTTCCTGTCTGTGTTCGCATCACGTAACAACTACTGCATGGATTTAGTGAGGAGGTACCTTATTATCCTGATTCATATATAAGATACTTTTTTCCGCAAAAAAACAGTCAAAGCAATTTTACCGATTCTTTAAGGCGGGAAATTTTCAACAATTTACAGAGCTTTACAATAATTTTATAAATTTAAGAATTTTATCCAGGGATGGGTACCTTTACATAAAGAAAATACGTATACGTACGGTGACCATAACTTTTAATAAAATTAACAAAAAAATTCAAAAAGTTACATAACAATGTAATCATAACTAATTAACATATTTAAACATAAGCTAATTTACATATCGCTCCTTTATTGCAACTTAGTCATATCTCGAAAAATCAAAAATTTGAAGTTACTTAAGCAAAATAACTCCTTGATAGATTTTTTATGTGTAAAAAAAAAATGTTTGCCTTGTATCTCAATCTGAACCGATATTAGAGCGAATATATATTACTTAAATTGCGTTTTGCTAAGTTTGATTTTTTCATATTACGCGATTTCAGTCCCTCGTATAAAGCTAAAAAAACTTAAAAAGTTTGGGAAGTCATAATATTTATGAAAAAAATCATGGCAATGTGAATTAATTTTACTAGCTGGAAGCACGGCAACAGTATAATAATAGAGGTATATGCAAGGCTAATTAAAAAAAACTAAAGAACCTGTTTTTACCCGACTCACAGTGGTCAATTTCGCGAGATAGCGGTCAAAACTCTATAACTTTTGACCGGATTGGTATTTTTTTACGCAATTTGTTTTGTTCAATAGGAGGGACTTTAAGCTTCAATTTGCGTGTTCAAACGTAAAAATCGACTGATAGGAACGTAAGTAATGTGGAGTTAAAAATTTTAATTTTTTGTTGAGTTTCCATGTAAAAGTTGAATATTTTGACATTTTAAATAGGTATTATTTTATAATTTCTTATTTTCTTCAATCGTATTTTACAACCAATACCTATTTATTATTCCTAAACTTAATTTTGGTCAGAAAATGCCAACATTTGGCCCCTGACATTTATTTAGTCTCAATATTCACAGGGGACAAAGGTTGGTTTTTTTGGAAGAAAGCTAATTCTTGTGAGGATTAAACTGAAAAATAACACTGAAATTCCCAACAATATCAATACCATTTGGATATATTATATACAGAACACAACATCGATAAAATTTTAAGTAAACTTTTACTATTGATTTAAAGTGCACATATATTTTATTTAAATGTATTAATAAAAATTTATACTAAAATTAGAAACAAATTATAATCTTTAAACTAGTATTAATTAAGCAATATTAGTAAAAATTTCTTCCAAATAGCTTTGATTTTCATTTTGCAGTAGTTGTTTAGCTTCTTCTTCTAACTCTAATGAGGTTGATTTCCATTTTTGTCGAATACTGGACATATATGGGTCTGATGTGCACAACAAAATATTAATAAGATCTTCATTAGTACAATATCTGGAAATTTTTCTTGTATTGTGCTCGCGAAAGAATCTGTAGTCTTTGTTCCTTTTTTCTTGCGCTTCTTCTGAGAGATCTCCAATTGGAAGCATATTGTGCTGAATTATTTGTTCCCCATGGAACAAAATTTTGTGAACTGTGGTTGGCATATGTCTCCAAGAATATTTTTGGTTATAAAGGGTTGCTGTCTCATTAGCATACTGACCAAATTTTTTTGCATCTATCTTTTTGCTACATGCTATAACTTCTAATATGATTTGGAATCGTCGTATTAAATCATAATCTACTCCAGTTATAGAACTGCAGTTTCTGGATCGGAAATAAATCTCCTTGCTGTGTTTCCATCATTAGAATTTCCTTCTCCTTGCTTTGGCTGGTCAATTATAAGGCCTATCTCACGGTATTTTTCTTGTATATCTTTTTTTTTGCTTTCTTTTTTTTCCAAATTTTCTTTGTTGTTTCTCACTGTTTCGCCTAACGGGCCAAATTCCAAATCGTATCCCAATTTAAGAATATGCTCCATAAAACGAATTCTAGCATAAAGAGGTTACATTCCAAATTCATATGCTTCATTAAAACTATCGTCTTGTGTTGGTGGTTGGCTCAATTGACTTGATGTTTTTTGGCATATGGTGCAGCTTGAAGAAGACTTTGTTTCGGTTAAAGCTGGTGCAACTTTTCCATCGATCATTGTAAGTGACATTTTAAAGTTAACTTCGATGCATTGGTCATTAAATTCAAATATCACTGGTTGAAGTTCTTTAATTTCATCTCTTATTTTGCCAACTTCTTCAGTTATGACATCTTTAGTTTCTTTTTTGTAAGCAAACTTTATTGGTCTACAAAATTTTGTTGACGAGGGAATTTCATTCTTCCATACATCTATCTCTGCAGCCCTACTAGTTGACGGCTCTGAACCAATATAAGTTTTTGTTAAACGTAATGGAACGAAAGAAATCATGAATAAATTGGCATCTGATGAATTTTCCGCATTACATTGTTTGTATTGTTTCTGGCCAGAGGACCCATCACATCCCCATTTAGAAATTAAAGTCATGCTGAAATTTTTAAACTTCTTTAAATAGTCAGCATCAAATGTCTTTAATAATCGTTCTGCAGTGTGTTCAAGAAGATCCTGCAATTTTATTTCTCCTGAACTTGAAGTTACACTAAAAGCAGTTGGTGAAGGTAAGCAATCTTTTTTGGCAGAAACTATATCTCGATATGATGGAAAAATTCCACAATTTTTTTCATTGGTTTGCTTCCGCAATTCTGTATATTGGTTTTTAGTCATTTTCAAATCCAAAAATAGTGCAAATGCTTCTTCTGGAGTAAATTTATTTTCTTCAGTTGGTGTCGGCATACTTTCTAAAATCCTTTTTGTGCGTCTGGGGCTTGCTTCCACTATTTTTTCAATGATAGCAATTTTACTCTTTTTAGTTTTCGATGGTTGAATTTGATGCAGAAATCCTTTATGATGCTACAAGAAACTTCTTCATTGATATGTTTAAGCTTGCGTCTTCGTGATCTTTCACTACATTTATCAATTGGCTTTACTGGTCGACCACCTTTTCCAGTTTCCGTGGTAGTTACTGATGGCTTTTTAAAAATAATTTTATTTCTTAGCCATTTTTGGTTGCGTGAGTAAAACAATTTCTTGTTTCTGGAACATTGATTGTACCGCTTTCTTGAAGTATTTAAAAAGTTTTTTATTTTTAAGTTATGAATTTTAATTTCTTGTTTGTCGCATATTTTGAAGAATGGATTATTAATTATATGTAAAATGATTTCGTTTTCATCTTTCCGTTCAAAATATATATGTATGAGATAGAACAGTATAACTGAATTTAGCCATTGTTTAAACAATAATGAAGAAAAAAATAATGCATGGATTAATATACTATTGCTCGAAGTTTCAACATGATCTTTTTACCTCTTTGAAACATAATATAACATGTATTTGGTTTTACCAGTTATTTCCATTGGTTTTAAATTTATTTGCAATTTTCAGGTATTTAAGTTATGTAATATTAGATAGCAATAAAATCATTTTTTACCTTTTCCAAATGAATTGCCAGATACCACATAATTTGAGAGTTCTATTGTCATTTTTGTCAAAACTTTGATACACCCTTCTATGTGGACTAGGTCCAAATATGGGCCAACTTCTAATTTCAACAGAATTTTTTTTTTGGGTCAATAAGAACTCTTGTACAAAATTTCATCAAAATATATGCATAATAGCCACTTTCACATACAAATAACTTCTCAAAAAATATAACGTGCATTTGTACCGAATATCTTACCTTGGGTCAGAAAAATTGCTGTAGCTTAAAAAGTGCAGTCCCGATGCATGGACATGTATATATAGGAATGTAGGGGAGAGTTAGGACTACAAAATAGTAAATTTGTGTTTTGACTCCGCTTGACTCACTGGAGTTGTGCTCTATGAAGTAGGAAATTTCCGAGAAATTTGACCTTTTTTAAAAAAAATATTTAAATTGTTCTGAAAACAGTAGAGCTTCAATTTTTTTTACCAGTAATAGGAAATAAGATAAGTTACAACAGAAAAGTTATTTCGTCCAAAAATCTTAAAAAAAAGTTATGATTATTTAAACTTTAAAAATTAACTAAAAATATCATAAATTTACTAAATTCTGAAAAAGCCCATTTTGGACCACCCTGATATCAGTGAAATAGTTGAAATAGAGTTCTAATTTTTTGGCTCCCGAGGTTTACTACTGTCTACTTTCATATAAGTAATATAATAACTGTAAAATCGGAGAACAAAAATCAAAGGAGTTTTGGCCGCTATCTCAAAATATTGACCACTGTGCGACTGTGTAAAAATATTTTACTAAAATATAAAGAGTAATATAAAAAACAAAAGCTGTGTTCGCAAACACTTCTATGACAAATTATGTATTATATATATATATATATATATATATATATATATATATATATATATGTATATATATGTATTATATAAATACAAAGGAAGCATTTTTAAGAAAAGTTTTTAAATATCTAATACTCCGTACATACAAGTATAAAAAGATTTTAGATATTTGTTTAACATAGGTAAATATATACAAAAAATTATATTTGGAATCGGTTATATACATTATTTATTTTTATTCACGCATGATTCCTTTTGAAAATTTATTTAAATAAATATTTTATGAGTATAAAATATTTATTTTCAAAAAATATAATAATCGAAATTGATTACTATGGGGAAAGCATATCCAGATAGCTATTTAGCTAGTGCTCAACTAGCTCATCAGTGGATTTTTCCCAATTTTTCTGAATAAAAACTTAGATTTTTATGCTTGAAACTTAATAGACTAAATGAGAAGTTCAATCAGTCTAGAAAGAAAGCCAAATCTAAATTTCTAAACAAAATAAAAAATATAAAAAAAAAATAAAAAACCATAGTAACCATTTCGATTTAAAAAGTTTATTTTATTCTTCTTTCAATTTGCTACATTAAGGGTTTCCATTGGATACCATTCATAATGTATCAAAAAGAGTTTTGAAAAACAAAAATAAAAATACAAATTAAAAATACGAAAATCGTATTTACTCAGCGTGCGCATGCTGTTATATACAAAAAATTATATTTGGAATCGGTTATATACATTATTTATTTTTATTCACGCATGATTCCTTTTGAAAATTTATTTAAATAAATATTTTATGAGTATAAAATATTTATTTTCAAAAAATATAATAATCGAAATGGTTACTATGGTTTTTTTATTTTGTATAGAAATTTAGATTTGGCTTCCTTTCTAGACTGATTGAACTTCTCATTTAGTCTATTAAGTTTCAAGCATAAGAATCTGAGTTTTTATTCAGAAAAATTGGCAAAAATCCCCTAATGAGCTAGTTGAGCACTAGCGAAATAGCTATCTCGATATGCTTTCCCCATACTAATCAATTTCGATTATTATATTTGAACAATTTGGGTATTGTTTAAAAAACAATTAATGTTAATTAATTGTATTGATGATAGGGAAATTTGTTTGCTGGGATCTAGAAGGAGTTTAAAATTATAATTCCTCGTCAAGAAGAGTTATAATTTTTTTGGGATGTAAATAAAAGAGAGATTAAGGGTGAATAATCTTTTATTTATTTATTTGGGCTTTTGGGTTTTAGAATTCTCACCTTTATTCCGGAAAATCAGTTTCTTCTTTTGTAAGAAAAAGGCTTGATGTTTGAGTTGAGTTTTTTATTTTACAATGGGTTATAAAATTTTAGGGTTTAGAACGATGTTGTTCGATTGATGAGGAGATACTAATTAAAAAATATTTTTAAAGTTACGGTTTTAAAACTTCGTTAATTCTTTCATAAAACACAAACTTAAAAAATTGACAACTGGAAGTTCATAATTCATTTTTTACCAGATTGGCAACTTTAAATTTTTCATTACGTTGTTTTTTAGATACATTGGTAAGAATAAAAACGGTAAGTATAAAAAAGGTAAGTATAGAAAATTATTTAAATGTAAGTATTTTCAAATCTCACAAATGGTAAGTAAAATAAAAGGTAAGTAAATATAAAAAAAAGAATTTAAGTCCAAGTTTGCACAATATTTTATGAAAATAAATGTTTTATACTCATAAAATATTTGTTTAAATAAATTTTCAAAAGGAATTATGGGTGAATAAAAATAAATAATATAAGTAAATATATTTCATTTAAAATTAAAATTTATAAATTTCAATCTCCAATAATTCATTTTGATCAATATTAAAATTGCATAAGTTCAGTTTTCAAAGTTATCCTGGTGGGTCACCTGTACAAGCAAAATTACTATGACACACTGTCATTATTCTAAAGAGCTCTTACATTGTGGGTTTCAATACACTACTACTGAGTACGTTTCGCCTTCATTAAGGGACTTATACAGGGCCCTGCAATTTTAGGAATGACACCTAAATAAATATGCAGTACTTGTGAAATAAATCTATCGATTGCAGGTTTAATAAAGGATTAAATAAAATATCACAACGCACTGAGTGATATAAAAAACTGGATTTTTTTTAGAAATTATTAGTAATTTTTAAGTACGCGAACAGAGTTTATACAAGATTTGACATTTCCAGATAAGCTAATTTAAACAGCTTTACCTGTATTATTATACCATGTTATGTGGCAACCAGCTGTCAAAAATTCATTTAGTATTTTTTTTTAAATTGGAAAAAAGAAAAAAAATAATAATTATTTTGAAATATATTTCAAGATTAAACAAAAACTACAAACTTCTACCAAGAAAAGGTAAAAAAGATTTTTTTTAGTTGTTGGATGTGATATTTTAATTACACTGCAGATAATATTGGATTACATTGTCTATTGCAGCCAAAATGGATTAGCTACAACATGGTCCTATGTAATACAGTCATGGACTATGTTATTCTTAAACAAGAGTTTGGAGTTAAACGACAAGTGTTCGCGTTTTAACGAATACATATAGTGTTGCCAATAAGTGTAGAGTTCGTGCAGTAAGTACTACATATGGTATTTTTTTGTAAAATTATACATTGGTAATTCAGATGTCATTTGCTTTTATTTCGGTAAAATCATTTTTGCCTGTGAAATAGAACTTGTGAAATTAAAAATATCATAAAGATAATAAATTTGTTATTAATTAAAAAAACATGAACTATAGTGTATGTGCATTTCTGCACATCACTTTAATAATAAGTGTTTGCATACATATGGACGACACTTTATGTAATTTAAGAATCTTTTGTTTAATTTTTAATTTCATAATTTTGTCGTAGGTTAAGGAATTCATTGTCAGCAAAAATTTAAGTTCAATGGTTTTTGAAGGCCAGACATTCACATTTGTTTGTAAGCAGTAAGAAATAAATTCCAAAATGCTGACTACTAAGAAATTCTACTATATAAGTCACCAATTTTTATCAATAAATTCAGAATTAATTTGCATTTCAAAAGAAGCGTTTTAATTCTCATGCCGCATTAGCTGAGCATTTTAATTCTCATGCCGCATTAGCTGAGCATTTTAATGATCAGCTAATGCGGCAGAAATGCTAAGAAAATACTAAAAACTGTTTCTTTTTATTTCTTTAAAAAAAATCAAAACTTATTACATGGCGATCCTGCCAAACAAAAAAATATCCTTCTAATCCTTCTTCATACATTAAAACTTTTACTTTTTTGTTGTAAGCCTGCCAAAGGCAGAAAAAAACTTAATCCTTTCTTACATAAAAAAAACAGGCTTCCTAATGACAAAACAGGAAGAAATCGACAGCATATTCAAAAAATGGGAAGCAGTGACTAAAGGACTAGAAGAATACATTCTAGTTCCTGTAAGCGAAATTTTGGAAGAGCAGCCTATTTACATACCAACTCCTAAAGAAGCGGGTCCAAAACCCATAACTATTGAGGAATACAAGACGCGACAGAAATTAAGAAATTTTGAAGAAAAACAAGTGGCGAAAAACTTGTGCCGAATTGCAAAGGATCATTAATATAAGCCAGGGCAAACAAAAAAGAAGACTAATAGACGAACTAAAAAACCTAAAACTAAAGGGTTGGAAAAACTAATGTTAGAAACCTTCGAAATCACGGAAGAAGATAGACTAAAACAAACATTGGAGAACATGAAAATGGGTATAGCAGATACAAAACTTGACCAGGCATCCAACACCTATGCAGTAAATGACAATAGGGTATCCTTAAGTTTAGACATAGTGATAGTTTTGGTAATAATAATATTAATGATAACACTTTGGAAATTATTAAAAAACTATATAAAAAAAGAAGTTACTACTAATGTGGTAACAACATAAAAAAATATATGTATATATATAAAAACATAAAAAAAATATATGGACAAAATCATTAAAGAACTCCAAAAACTAATAATAAACGCAAAAAAAATCAAAGGGACAAAATATACAGAAGAAACAATACAAGAAAAATATCTTATAATTAACGAATACGGTAGGCAATTTGGAAAACTAGTAGGCAATTTATCAAATCCACTTAGACAGAAAAAAATTGAGGCATTTAAAACGTTAAAGAAAACTGCATTCGAACTTTTGAAAGAACACGCCAATATCAACAGTTCAAACACGTCGAATTTTGATAGCAAAAAAGCCTCGGATACAATTCCGATTTTTGACGGAAAACATGCACACCTCGATATATTTCTATCAAAGGTAGAAATGGTTCATGATGAACTTAGCGAACAAGAAAAAAAGAAATTAATAAAATATGTTACTGCTATGAAACTAAACGATAGGGTAAGAAGTATTTTGATAACACAAGACATACCAAATACATTTAATGAACTAAAAGCAACACTATCAGAATATTTAAAATCAACAAAGACAGTCGGTAGTCTTCATTCCGAAATCAGAAATATTAGACAAAGAGGCAATATGTCAAGTTTCAGAGAAAAATTAAACGCACTAATTTCAGAATTAACCATAGTACAATTCAGTGACCTAGAAGAAAGTTCCAACGAAGTAGCACGTTCTACAATCAGAATAATGAATGAAAAGTTAGCACTCGAAACATTCCAAGAAGGTTTACAAGAAAACATAAGAACAGCTGTAGTAGCAGCACAACCTAAATCGTTAGCACAAGCATTTGAAATAGCTAGCACACAAGAAAGACTACTACAAGCAACAAAATCATTAAATATTTTCCACATACATAACAAGGGACGACGCAAATATAACAATTACAACACTTACACAAGAGTGTCGGCGAAAACACACGTAATAACTATTCACATTAATAACATTATTTATGTTACAGAAATGATCAACAAACAAAATCAATTAATGGAAGGCATGGTGGCTGATCAAAAAATATTAAGAAATCAATTTTCAAAATTACAAGGTAAATTTCAATGTTTAGGTTTGTTGATTCTTAAATAATATCATTAACCTATTGTTTATTTTTATTTCAGAAACAAAAGAATACCAAAACAAAGTAAAAGTGGAAATGTTGGCCAACCACAATACACCTACAAACTTTTAACCAGACTAAAAATTAAGAAAATCAAGAAAAACTATTAAATGATAAAGCTAGTAATAATGATTTAATATGTTTATGTATATACCATATTTTGTTAATGTAGTACTAAGATCATGAATATAGTACTGAGTTTATGAATGTCTATAAATGGTTAAATTAATAATGTATTTAATAAATAAATAAATTACAACTTCATTGTAAAATTTTATTTTTAAAATTTTCTCCTTCGGTGTTCCTTGCAGTAGTAATTTGGACTAGTTTTAAAACTAACACTCTGGGGTGTATCATGGAGTAGTTTCAAAACTAACCACTTGTAGGTACTCTGTTGAGTAGTTACATACAGTAGTCTTGAGACTATTCGCATGTATTCAAAGCTGGGTTATATGGTTTAGCCCTAGGACATCGTAATGTTAAATGGACCATGTTTTTTCTATACATATGGAGACTAATGGACTAATCCTAGTCCATTATGGAGTATAATTTGCATGAGTGTATAGACTAGCGCGTTATATGCAGGGATCGTCAACAACAACTAATACAGCATTAGCGATGTTCTTTGTTGTGTGTGCCTATCATTCAATAGACCATTAATGTTGTTGTTACACACCAAATTATTGCGTATTTCTTTTTAGAGCTTTTAAAGAATAAATTCTTCTTTCGTA
>OX451219.1:69482138-69743068 GCA_949628195.1 Phasia obesa
ATATATATATATATATATATATATATATAATATATATATATATATATTAAAAGCGCAATTAAAAATCTAGCAATATATATATATATATATATATATATACATAGGTTTTTACAGAAAAAAAAATTTTGCCCCGTCTACTTTTACACCCACTATTTTAATTTACCTAAAATCAGAAAACAGCTTCATCGATTTGACTAAGTTTTCTTTCAAATGTTTGTATTTTTATTTTAACTTTTCATCGAAGTAAAAAATTGCCACGCCTACTTTTTTCTATTTATCTTAAATCGGATAACAGTTGCACCGATTTAGCTAATTTCTTCTTCAAATATTCGATGCAATCCAATTTAAGTTTTGAGTAATTTTAAAAAATTTGTTATAATTTTGAAATTTTTTATTGCAACAGTAGGGCTTCATCTATCTATATAAATAAAAATGGAAATATAAGATTATAATAAACAATTGTAGAAATTACAAAACCAAATTTATAAATTATATTTCTGTTCAATCAAATTTAGTTGACTTCGTTTTGTCAAACTGTGGATCAAATTGATCGGTTGATAACAAATAAGTGCAATAACAAATAATATAAAGTTTTAATCATTCCTTAAAAGTGATATGTTTTTTTAATAAAGAGTGCAAGTAAGTAAATTGCAATCAATTCATGAACTTGAAATAAATTAAATCGTTTTATCTTCAACAAATTTATAGATTAGGCTACTATAGATTGTAGATTTTCAAGTTCTAAACGGTTAAAAGGTAATAGAAAAGTGTATAAATTGAGAGAATTGTAATGCCGCCGGTAAGAAGGACCAATTTAGGGCGCAGAACTCGCAACGCTTTAAGCCAAGTGCATACTCGAACTAATCAAACTGCAGAGCAAGTCCAAGAGCGTAATAGACTTGAGCGAAATCGATTATCGCAAACACGTTCATCACTTACACAAGTTGAAAGAGAACATCCGAATGAAGTAGATTTGTATCGAGTGGGACACAATCGTGCCATATAATCCATTCGAGGGATAACAAATTCAAATATACGTGCAAGAAGAGAAACAAGTATTGCATTGAATACTAATCGAGCTGTATTCCATTACAACAGGACAATGGATTACAGTACAGCCCATCCCGTTACTATTGGTTCGATGAGCTCCGTTTGCCCACATTGTAAGGCAATGAAATTTATAAATGAATCTCCTGGATTGTGTTGCGCGACTGGCAAAGTAAAGTTGATACCACCACCAGAGCCATTGCATTCATTAATTTCTGGAACAAACCCTCATTCCAAACATTTCCTGACACAAATCCAGAACTACAACAATTGTTTCCAAATGACTTCATTTGGCGCAACAAATACGATTCGGGATAATTTCATGCCAACTTTTAAGGTAAACAAAGTCCAGTCACTTCCACCATTTCATTTCGGTTATGTAAAATAAAATATTACAGAGTCAAGGCCAAATATATCACCACGTAGGTTCACTTTTACCATTCCGGGTGCTGATTATAAATTTCTACAGATTTACTTCATGGGTAATGTAACACAAGAAGTAGATCAACGTTGTGCATACAACAGTTCCGTAAAAAGACCAATTTTTGAGCAGCTGCAAACATTTTTTCATGAACACAATCAACTGATTGTTGATGTATTAGAGCGCATGCCCTCTGAAAATCACAGAATTGTTATCAGACCAGATAAGACTCCCGCAGGAGAGCACGCGAGGCGTTTTAATGTACCTACTATTGATGGTGTCGCCATTTTCGTCGTTGGCGAAAATTTGGAATCCCGCGATATCGTTCTGCATCGACGAAATAATCACCGGCAATATCTTAAGTCTAAAAGAAAAATATACTTTTTAAGTCCAGCCAGTGCTAGACAAAAATAATGTTTGTTTCACGGATTTTCCAATCATTTGCTGGTCATCCCTCTAATGTACGGGCAAGAAAAGCAGTATCTCTTCTTTTTAGTCGAATGTAACCAGGTTCATTCAGCATGTTACGCCCCAAAGGGTTTGGATGATATGCAAGCCTCTTTAGATATGTGACTGCGTGTTTCACTATTTCTGCTTTAACTGATGGCATGTTTAGGTCTTTGTGGATGGTTGAATTTTTTATATACCAGGGAGCAGATGTAATCATACGTAGTATCTTATTTTAGCGCCTTTGAATTTTTTCTACATTGCTAGCTGAGGCAGTGCCCCATAACTGAATCCCATAACACCAAATTGGTTTGAGGATCGACTTGTACAGTAGAAGTTTGCAATCTAAGCTCAGGGTGGAGTTTCTGCTAATAAACCAATTTAGTTGTACTGCTTTTAATTTTATTTGTGTTAACTTGAAATCAATGTGGCTTTTCCAAGTAAGGCCACGGTCAAGATGTATACCCAGGTATTTAACGTCTGAAAGCTGTGGTATCATTTGGTTACTTATGCGAATAGGAGGGCATGACTCCCTACGCAGTGTGAAAGTTATGTGAGTACATTTTTATTCATTCACTTTTATTCTCCATTTTTCTAGCCATTTTTCCAAATTGAGTATGTGGTCTTGTAAAAGTTGTGATGCTTCTTGGGCACTTTCATGAATACTTAAAAAAGCTGTGTCATCTGCAAAAGTTTGATAAAAGGCTTATAGGTCTGTATGATTCTGCTTTTGTGTGGTATTTTCCTGGTTTAGGAATCATAGTAATCAAAGAGACCTTCCACTCTGTGGGAAAGTACTCAAGAGGTACAATGGCATTAAAAACAATAAGAATAATTCTGCGACCTATACGGGGCAACGCAAATAACATCTTGTTACTTGTTTTATCAATGCCAGGGGCTGTTTTGGTGTTTAAATCCGCTATTGCTCAATATCGCTAAATTCAAATCTTAGGGGTACTTCGGGACTAGTCTCTACTGTTGGCAACTCAACTATATCAGTACACATATTTGGAGTGAAAACCTTTTTAAAATGTTCAACAAATAAATTGCCTTTTTCGGTATCATTTCTTGCCCAGTCTCCACAAGAAGTTCGCAAGGGAGGCTTACGTACGACTGGTCTTTGTTTTGACTTATTGAAGAAAATATTTTTCAAATAATTTTCACATAGTAACTTCTTTTAATTTTTAAATAAACTTTTTAACAAATATCAAACCAACAGTTTTATAATAGGTTATGGGCGACATTAAAGATAGTGTTGGTATACCGCAGTTTAACGGTCGCGGTTACGATGAGTAGCAATTTCGTATGAAAATTCATTTTGAAAATTTGCATTTTGTAGAGGTTCTAACCATTAAAAATGCTTGACAATTTTCAATGCATATGTAATTGCTTAACTGTTGCTTAGAAAAAGTGTGCAGCAAAAGCAAAAAACAAATAAAAGAAGAGCAACTCATTTGCTTAAGCTTGCTATGTGTCTCTTTCTGCAATTGAAGATCTACAAAATAAGGATTTCCAATATTGTTTTACAGCAACAGCAAAAGAAAAAACAAACAACCTATTGCTTAAGCAACAGCAAACGTTTTCAAAAAAATTGCTTTGCTGATTGCTTTGCTGCACAAAGAGACACATAGTAAGCTTAAGAAACTGAGTTGCTCTTCTTTTTTTGCTTTGCTTATAACAAAATGTTTTATAAATGCTGAGGAATTCAGTTTTTTTATTTTCTGAAAAAGATGTAAAGCAAAAATTTTACTGCTGTTGCTATTTTTAAGCAAGCAATTCAAACTCTGGTTCTAACACATGCAACAAATATTGCATTGTTGGAGTTTAATAAGAACGATAGAAAAGCAAGAGACAAACTGGTTTCATTTGTAAGTAATGATTGTCTGGGATACATTCGAGAAAGGCAAACTGCTAAAGAGATGTGGGAAGGTGTTCAGAATGTATTCGCGAAGAAGGCCGTTGTAAATCAAGTACTAGTTAGGAAGCAGATAATGAATCTGAAAGAAGGACAAACGGTAACAGAACATCTAATGAAATTTGAAAATTTAGTAAGAAATCTGAAGATGACTGGTGCTAATATGGATGAAGGTGATATTCTTACATAACTGTTCACGTCGGTGCCCGAATAATTTGATCCGCTAATTACCGCCTTGCAGAATTTAGAGGAATCCAAACTGAATTATATTAAAAGGACGGCACCAACTGCGTTTGCAGGAAAAAAAAATTTATGAAAAAATTTCAAATTATGAAAAAATTTCAATTTCAAATAAATCTTATCAATGCCGCCAGGGTGAGGCCCGTAGTGCAAAATGTGTCAAGAGTTCAAATTCTGTTTGTTTAATGGCTGATTCAAATAAATCGATTCACGGTAGCAAATTTAACAAATACTGAGAAAAATCATTTATAGCAGACACGTTATGGTCACATTGGACAATCTTCTTTTTATGATCTGGTAAGCAAGAATATGGTCGATGGTATTGATGTCAAACCAGAGAAAATCGAATTTTGTGATGTTTGTGTAGAAGGAAAACCATGTCGTGATCCTTTCAACCAAACACGTAACAAATCTAGTCAACCACTTGAAAGATTTCATTTAGATATTTGTGGGCCAATAGGTCCAGTAGCTTCGGATGGTTCCAAATATTTTGTGTCGTTTATCGACGACTTTACTCACTTCTCAATGATATATACAATTAAAAAGAAGTCTGAAGTGTTCAAAAATTTAATTGCTTACGAGGCGATGGTAACTGGTAACTGGTAAATTTGGAATTTCAATTTCAAAACTCACAATAGATCAAGGCCGAGAATATGGATCTAAAGAACAAAAGAATTGGTACAAGCTGAAAGAAATTCAAGTGGAAGAAACTATAGCCTATTCGCCTCAACAAAATGGCGTAGACGAACGTTTCAATAGGACCTTAGTAGAAAAGGTAAGAACAATGTTATTTCAATCAAGCATGCCTAAGTATATGTGGAATGAAGCGGCTTTATCTGGTGTATATTTAATTAACCGCAGTCCTACAAAGGCACCCACTCAAGATGTCACACCAGCAGAGATGTGGTTCGGGTATAAGCCAAACATAAGATTCCTTAAAGTCTTTGGCTGCAAGGCTTATGCTTGGTGCCGAAACAAAAGCGTCAAAAACTCGATGCTAAAACTTAAAAGCTCGTTATGATCGGATATGTTCCAAATGGCTACAAGTTGTGGGACATGTATGCGAGGAATGTAGTCACTTCAAGAGATGTTAAGTTTGATGAATTGAACTTTCCTTATGCAGATAAGAAAAAAGAAGAACTTAATTTAATAATAAGAAGTAACATGCAAAGTGATGAGTACGAACCGATTCCTGTTAACACAAACAATGATGAACTAACTGAAAATGGCGTAAATGGAACTGATGATTACATAAAGAAAATGATCATACAACAATTGAAAATAGTGAAGAACAAACTCTGAGAAGAAGTCAAAGAAATAGAAAACCAACAAGCAAATTCCTTGGATTTAGTTTTAGCTATTCCATTTATTCTGAAGCTTATAATTTAATGGACTTTCCTGGCCAATTCACAGATATTTCTGGTCGTAGTGATGCTGCTAAGTTGTATGAAGCTATTAAAGAAGAATTGAAAACAATGGAGTCAAATAAAGTTTGGAAAATCGTTAAGCGTCTGGAAAATGCCAAATTACTAAAATCAAGATGGATTTTTAAAATTAAATGCGATGAAAATGGACATCCAACACGTTATAAAGCCCGGCTAAAAGTAAAAGATTTTCTCTAAAGGAAAGGAATAGACTATAACGAAACTTATGCACCTGTGGCTAAGTTGGCTACTATTCGTGTTTTGGTGGCTATTGCTGTAAAGAGAAATTTAACTCTATATCAAGTTGACGTCAAATCGGCCTTTCTAAATGGACATCTTCAGGAAGAAATCTATATGGATGTCCCAGATGGAGTGGATGTAAGAACTGGTATGGTATGTCGTCTTCAAAAGTCTTTTTATGGTTTGAAACAAGCTCCAAAGTGTTGGAACGATAAACCTAACCAATATATGATTACCATTGGCTTTATCAGATCAAAAAACGATTATTGTTTGTATACAAAATTCGAAAATTCTGATGTGTTGTTTATAATCATGTATGTGGATGATTTGTTAATTGCTAGTAGTAGCGAAACACTTATTGAACGTTTTAAAAATAATTTGTCCAACAAATTTGAATTATCTGGTTGTGGAACACTTAAACATTTTTTGGGAATGAAATTTCAAAAAGTTGATGGGAATATTTTTATATCGCAAGAAGCAAGTATCACAAAAGTACTAGTCAAATTGATTGTAATCCAGTGAAAACACCAATGGATAAAGGGCTAAAATTATCTTTGAACCAAAGCCAATTGCCAGTTGAAAAACCTTTTAAAGAATTGCTTGGAAGTTTAATGTATATAATGCTATCCGTTAGACCCGATATTTGTTATTCCGTAGGTTACCTTGGCCGTTTTCAGCAACATCCTTCAGTTGAGCACTGGCAAGCACTAAAACGAATATCTGAAGGGCTCCTTAAAGAGAAAGCTGACATGTAACGCGGACAACACAAATGTTTTTGTTTGAATATGCTGATGCAGACTGGGCTAGTGATGATATTGATAGAAAGTCAGTAAGTGGTTATGTTTTTAAGGTGTATGGTTGTACGGTTTCCTGGGCTAGTAGAAAACAACAAACAGTTTCAACATCGTCAAGCGAAGCAGAATATGTTGCCTTAAGTGGTGCTGTTTCAGAAGCTATTTGGTTGCGCGGTTTACTTCAAGACTTCAAAGAAATTGAAAATGAAGCTATGACTATTTATGAAGACAACAATGGGTGCATTTGTATGGCATCAAATGTGGAGTGCAAAAAATTTAAACACATTGATTTTAAACATCACTTTATTTAGGGATTATATTGAAAAAGGAGTTGTTAGAGTGAAGTCGATAGGAACTGCTGATCAATTGGCTGACATATTTACTAAGTCTTTAGGTAATAGTAGATTTATTAAACTTTGTAATTCTTTGGGTTTGTATGATTGAGAAGGGGTTTTATAGAAAATCAATCATTGAATTATGTTTTGAGTTATTGAAAAAACTATTTTTCATTCTATTGTATAATTTGCATAGAGTAATTTGTCTCTATTTTTCTTTTAATTTTAAAAATAAACTTTAAATAAACTTTTTAACAAATATCAAACCATTTTATTTGTAATAATAAATAAATAAATATATATATATATATATATATATATATATATATATATATATATATATATATGTATGGTTTGATATTTGTTAAAAAGTTTATATAACTATATATATTATTTGTTTACTTTTCAGTACTTAAAATATTAAATTTAAATATGAGTAATAGAGACTTCATTTTGCATAATTTTAGTATATTGCACGTGCTCTTTGGGAATCCGAGTTAAAAGCATTTACAGAAATGAAACAAATGCAACAGCAATTAGAAAATCTCCAGAAAAATAAAATTTTAGAGGAGCTTAAAAAAGAAGTTGCGGAACATCAACGCGTTCTGATGGAAGTTCAGGAAACTTATGGCCGATTTTTATTTCTACTTAAATTAATTGTAAGTACTTTAGCAAAAACACGTAAAATATTTTATAATGACGAACGAAATGAATCAAAACACGACATTTAAGATGCAAAAACAAGTTATATAAAATTTTGCTGTTTAAATCAAGTAATTAAAAACATTTACTTTGCGAAATTTTGCATACTTCAATAAAGTTTCAGTAAAATTAAAAAACTGTTTGAGTTTCTATTATCTTTTGTTAATTAAACAGAGAAATTCTAAACACAAATAGTATTAACTGATTTCATAACCTTTTGGTAATATATACATATAATAAAAGAGTAACTCATTTCTTGACTGTCTGTCTTTTTCTTTAAAACCATCACGTTAAAAACTACAAAATAGATTTTAAAAAAATTTTATCAGGAGGTACCTTTGTATCCTGATTCCAATATAGGATACTTTTTTCTTTATCTTATTTCCAAGAGAAAGAGCAGTGAAAGTACGCCGATTTTTTAAAAGTACTCCATACTTTAAGGCGTCTTTTATTTTTGAAAGCAGCATATTTTTTTGTTGATAAATTTTTTATTTGTCGAAGTTGAGCAAGAAGTGTCTAACTCCACTTTGTTAAAATCGTATTTTCTTAATTTAAATTTTTAAAAATAAATAAATTATTCCAAGATTAAAATGGTCAATAATAACTAATATTCACTAATATTTTCCTGCTAAGATAAAACATGAGTAAAATTGTTTCAAAAACACAAATACAAATTAAATTTTAGTAAATATACACAGCTATTTGCCTGAATCAAGACAGTAATTAGTGAACAAAGTTAACAGTTTATTGCTTCAAAATTCTCACGTATAGTAGAAAAATCCACATGAATCAAAGTTAAGAATTTAATGTCAATAATTTACCTCAATCTTTACCAGTTGGATCACAAAGTGTAGACTTCTACAATTCACATACTTACTACAATTCACATACTTAAACTTGAGTACCATAAACACTTGTGATCCAACAAAATGAAAAGCATTCACTCAAGAACAATCAGTAATGAAATTTTTATATACTAACCTTTTCTGTAATAAAAATTTGAACTCTAAATTTCCCATGTGATATTCACGCATTCGTTTATATTACAATGCAAAAAAAAAAAAAACATTTTGTATTTTTTATCACATTTTTGTATTTTTTATTTTATCGACTTAATCGAATTTTACTTTTAAAGGTAAAATTTTTTTATGATTTTGTTTCAATTTAATTTTTCTTTGCTATTTTTTTCATTTTGACAACTATTTCGATAAAGTTCCGATAAAAATTAGAGAAGAAACTGATTCCTTCGTATTTCAGAAGGTAATTCAATCTGAATTACGTACAAATGAGATAATTCGCTCTCAAAAATTTGTATGACGAATTAAGTAATACAGTTTGTAATTGGCGGTTGAATTACGAATGAGAGAGCGAATTACGAATAAAGGCTGTAGTGGAAACATGATATTACAATAATTTTTAGAATTTTATATACATTTTATAATTTTATTTAGAGATGGGTAACTTTATATAAAGTAAATACGTAAGAGTTTTAAAATTTCGTGTGCAATACTTTCAAAGCAAAATCGAATATAGATAAAAAATACACTCTCCGTGTGGTGGTATTGGATGCCACCTCTTCACTTGGCCAAAATCCTTCAGAGACTTTATATAGTAGAAAAATTGAGTTTTTTACACTTTTTTTCGAAACTCATAAACTCAATTTAGAAAAACTGCTTATATATTGTAATAGAAGGGACCATAGGCAACACTCTCCATGTGGTGGTATTGGATGCCACCTCTCCAATTGGCCAATTTGGCCAAAATACTTCAGAGACTTTATATAGTACAAAAATTGAGTTTTTACACTTTTTTCTAAACTCACAAACTCAATTTAGAAAAAACTGCTTATATTGTGTAATAGTAGGTACCCTTGGCAAGACTCTCCATGTGGTGGTATTGAGTGCCACTTCTCCATTTAGCCACTTTGGCCAAAATCCTTTAGAGACTTCATATAGTACAAAAATTGAGTTTTTTACACTTTTTTCTAAACTCACAAACTCAATTTGAAAAACTGCTTATATATAATATGAATTTATGTTCATTTATCTCAGTAGGGCTTGCAATTGCTGAAATATCATTATTTGCAACAAAAGAAAGTTGTTAAAAATATTTTTAAATTGTTGAAAAATTCACATTTTAGTGTGTAAGAGGTTACGTCATATACGCATTTAACTTCACACTTAAATATGTTTTACGTACGTCATTACGTCAAAAACGAATATAATTGACATATTTAACTTCACACACATAAAATAAATAATAATAGAAATAAAAATAACGAAAATAATTATCATAAAATTGCTCCAATAGAATCAAAGCAAAAAAAAAAATTAGTTACAAAGCACTACTAAATATTTATTCTCAAAACAAATTTCACAATAGAAAAAAAAACAAATAGAAATAATCAAAATAGCAGCAAAGGTTTATCTAAAATTAAGCAGAAATAGGGAAATAGAGAAAAAATATTCTACAAGGACAAAAATAACAATGTCAATTCTCCATTTTAATAACATTTTTCCGCAAAAATATCTTATTTTCAAGAGAATGTAGATAAAAGTTTGCAATTTTACCGATATTCATACTTTAAGGCATATCGGTAAAATTGCTAAATTGAAAACGGGATATTTTAAAGGTACTGCCTGTTATTTTTTAAATCGGTATATTTTAAACACCTTTTACATAGCTTTACTATTGGTTCGATGAGCTCCGTTTGCCCACATTGTAAGGCATTGAAATTTAGAAATGAATCTCCTGGATTGTGTTGCGCGACTGGCAAAGTAAAGTTGACACCACCATCCCATATCCCATAATTTTTTGGCAAGGTGAAGACGGTGATCACTTATCGATTACAATGATAAATCCCCTAACAGGTTAATACCAAATCTCTATAAAAGATTATATACGTTTAATCATTTTACTGACAAATTTATAGGCGCTGAAACAAACAAAAAAGTAAGTTCAATGAACTATTATTCATATCGACTGATGGTTCGCGAAAATGAGGACAATCACATCTTGAAATGTCGTCGTCTTTTCCACCAATATGCAGTCGATATGTATGTAAAAATTTAAACAGAACGACTGACATTCATCAGATTGAATCAGAGAAAACTGCGTTCTGAGGAGTATGCCATAAATGCAGATGGAAATGCACAGATTGTCGGCCGGATGACTATCCTCCCAGCAACGTACATCGGAAGTCCTCAAGATATGAATATACTCAAGATGCCATGTCGTATGTTCGTCACTACGGCACTCCGGATTTATTTATAACTTTTACATGCAATCCGCAGTGGGGGGTTGAACTGCAGAACAGTCAATCTCGAGACGTATTTTCCAAACAATTTCTGGACATAGGGAACGGCAAAATTCCGGTGGATATTTCGACCGGCTGTATTCAATTTCCAGTCGATTTCTGCCAGTTTACCGAATCAAAGTCCAAACTCATCCGAAAGGTTTTCCCAAACATTATACAAAATTACAGAAATCATGATTGGTTGAGCGAACGTTATATATTGGCTGCGAAAAACGTTGATGTCGACGAATTGAATTTTAAGATTCAAGGTGAAATCCCTGGCGAATTTAAGACGTACAAATCGATGGATTCCGTTACTTCTAAGAACGATGTCGTCAACTATCTTATCGAATTTTTAAACTCCCTGGAATTACCCGGATTACCGCCACATAATCTCTAACTAAAAGTTGGATCAGTATTCATAATGTTACGAAATATAAACCAACCACGTCTTTGTAATG
The DNA here is from genome assembly GCA_949628195.1 of Phasia obesa. Lineage (NCBI taxonomy): Eukaryota > Metazoa > Arthropoda > Insecta > Diptera > Tachinidae > Phasia > Phasia obesa. Next base: position 69,493,460 of record OX451219.1, read on the forward strand.
GCACCAGACTTTCGGTAAAAAAAAGTAATGAATAACGTTATCGAAGCAACAATACTTAAAGGAAAGTACAAAGGATAGAATGTTTTGATACCTCGGATCCCAATGATTCCAACCGACATGCCATTCGATTTTAAACGCTTGCAGTTTCCAGTAAGGCTCGCATATGCAGTGACAATCAATAAATCACAAGGGCAATCATTGCGTGTTTGCGGCATTAACCTTGAGAATCCATGCTTCTCGCAAGGTCAATTATATGTCGCCTGTTCACGCATCGGAAGTTCATTAGCATTATTTGTTTATGCGCCAGACAACAAAACAAAATATATCGTATACCACAATGCATTGCAATGAACAAAATTTTGGTATCCTAGCAAGAAATTGAATAAGTTTTATTTATTTTTTTTTTACTGGTAATCTAAATATTGATTTTATCAACAAAAATGTAAATAGAATATTATTAGATTCACATCATATATACATACAAACATACCCCAAACCTACGTACATATGTATATGAACAAAATTTTAATTAAAAAACAGTTGTTTTTCCTCTTTTTAACGCATTTTAAAAATCGAACCCAAACGTTTTTTCTAATTTGGACAGGACAGCGTCTGTCGGGTCAGCTAGTATTAAGTTAAAATTTCTCATTAATAAAATTTGTTGGGAATTTTCTCATATCCTATTTCTTTGTTAAGTTTGTTTAAATAGAAAATTAATAACAACTGAAACTACCTTGTAATGGGTGATTTTTTTGAGGTTAGGATTTTCATACATTAGTATTTGACAGATCACGTGAGATTTCAGACATGGTGCCAAAGAGAAAGATGCTCAGTATGCTTTGACATTTCATCATGAATAGACTTACTAACGAGCAACGCTTGCAAATCATTGAATTTTATTACCAAAATCAGTGTTCGGTTCGAAATGTTCAAATGTGACAAATTTTGTTCAGCGATGAGGCTCATTTCTGGTTGAATGGCTACGTAAATAAGCAAAATTGCCGCATTTGGAGTGAAGAGCAACCAGAAGCCGTTCAAGAACTGCCCATGCATCCCGAAAAATGCACTGTTTGGTGTGGTTTGTACGCTGGTGGAATCATTGGACCGTATTTTTTCAAAGATGCTGTTGGACGCAACGTTACGGTGAATGACGATCGCTATCGTTCGATGCTAACAAACTTTTTGTTGCCAAAAATGGAACAACTGAACTTGGTTGACATGTGGTTTCAACAAGATGGCGCTACATGCCACACAGCTCGCGATTCTATGGCCATTTTGAGGGAAAACTTCGGAGAACAATTCATCTCAAGAAATGGACCGGTAAGTTGGCCACCAAGATCATGCGATTTGACGCCTTTAGACTATTTTTTGTGGGGCTACGTCAAGTCTAAAGTCTACAGAAATAAGCCAGCAACTATTCCAGCTTTGGAAGACAACATTTCCGAAGAAATTCGGGCTATTCCAGCCGAAATGCTCGAAAAAGTTGCCCAAAATTGGACTTTCCGAATGGACCACCTAAGACGCAGCCGCGGTCAACATTTAAATGAAATTATCTTCAAAAAGTAAATGTCATGGACCAATCTAACGTTTCAAATAAAGAACCGATGAGATTTTGCAAATTTTATGCGTTTTTTTTTTTAAAAAAGTTCTCAAGCTCTTAAAAAATCACTCGTTAGATAGATACGAAGAGTGCTGTTGCCGGACGTAGCTGTCTAGAATATGCATTCCACTCTGCTGGTGTCTAGTTTTTCTTTATCTCTTTATAATTAAGAACTTAAGCCTAAATAATTCATTTATTCATTTAAAAATAGTTAAAATAAAATTCATATGATTACATTTTAATATAATTTATAAATCCGAACATATTATAGTAAGCAAATTCCATTTGAAAATATATTTATACTGTTTTTGTTTTAAATTTTTTCAATTATTGCTAAATAAATCTATTTTTTGAGTTACTACCATATTTCGGAAACTTCTAGATATATATTTTTTTTATTCTTTTGAGTTGTGACGTTTAAGTTGAAATTTTAATAGTTTAAAAAATGATTCGTTGCCACTCAAAGTACAGTTTCAAGGTAAACTTTGAATTGAATCGCGAAAAAACCACTAACGCTTTCGTCGTTCGTTAAAAGTTTGTATGAACAAAATATTTGTCCCTTAATAACGAACAAAATGTTTATATAACTAAATTACGAAAATATATCAGTTTAAGAGTTATTGATAAATAAATCCAGACATCTTTTTAATGCCATTTTTACTACTTAAATACGAGGGGCCTGACCGGTTTACATTTTATACACAAAATTTGTATACTCTTAATTTTTAATCCTCAGATAACCGAAAATGCGCGGGGAGTGCAAAAAACAATACTTTTGCACATCCCATATATTTCATGGGTGCTCTAGGGTACACACATATTTTTTTTTTTTTGTTTAGTGAATTGATTTGATAGTATATTTAAGTTAGTGTCTTCTTTTTTATTAGAGCATTTTTATGTTAAGCATTATTTCAATGGCTGAAATAAAAAAATATAGTTTCTTTGTGATCAGCATCCCCTAATCTAAAAAATGCAATACAAAGTTCAATCATTTTCGCTATAAAGCAGTGTACTTATACAATTTAATAACCTTCAAAAGGAAGGCAAATATTGATTGAAATATTGATATTAATGAAACAAATGAAAATGCTACTCGATTTACTTTCGACACTTAAAAGTAAATCGTAATGATTTTCATACACTAAAAAAGTGAATTCGAGACATAACGGAAAAAGTTCGGAAACGGTTTACTGAACAGGGGTGAATATAATTAACCGGCTTCAAAAAAAGAAGGAGGTTATCAATTCGTCTGTGTGTTGCTTTTTTTTTTTTTTGTATGTTTGTGCCTTCAGAACTCGGTCATTTCTGAACCGATTTTCAAAATTTTTGCACTATTACAAAGGTTATGGCTACAGATTGGTCCCATTTTAAAAGAAGTTCAAAAGTTGAAAAATTAAAGGGTGTCCCCATACAACATACATGTTTTTTACGTGTATTATGAACTTTATAGGTCACCAATTTAAAATTAAAAAAAAGTGCGTATCACTGTAGCTCCCAATAACAAAAAGTAATTAAAAAATAAAATTAAAAATTAAAGGGTGACCCCATAGGTGATTTAATTTCACCTTTATTCTCCTATCTTTTGAACCGTTATAGACAAACTCTTGAAAGTTGCACAGAATGTTCGTTACTATGTCTCTTATAATAAGTATAAATATTTAAAATTAAAAATTAAAGGGTGTCCCATTAGTTGGTTTATTTTAATATATATGGCCAAACTTTTGAACCGTTATAGACAGACAGTTGAAATTTACAAAAAACTTGTATTGCTAAGTCCGCTAAAATAACAAGTGTAAAATATGAATTTGGAAATTAAAGGGTGTCCCAATAGTTAATGTAAAAGTAGTATATATGGCCAAACTTTTCAACTGTTATAGATAGACAGTTGAAATTTACAAAGAACCTATATTGCTTAGTCCTCTATTACAACAAGTATAAAATTTGGATCTATAAATTAAAGGGTGTCCCCATTATTGATGTAATTTGACCATTATGTCCTCATCTTTGGAACCGTTATAGACAAACACTTGAAAAATAGACAGAATGTTCACTATGTCTGGTATAACAACAAGTATAAATATTTAAAATTGGAAATTAAAGGCTGTCCCACTAGTTGATGTAATTTGATTCATATGGACACAAAGTTAAAATTTAAAAAGAATATGTATGACAAAGTCCTCCTTAAAAAGTATTTATATTAAAATTTGAATTTAAAGGGTGTCCCAATAGGTGACGTCATTTGATATATATGACCATATCTTTTAAACAGCTATTGATAAACACTTAACAATTCGACAGAATGTCCATTACTATATCTGTTATAACAAGTATAAATATTTAAAGTTATAAATTACAGGGTGTCGCAATAGTTTATGTAATTTGATGTATATGACAAAACTTTTAAACCGTTACAGACAGATGGTTGAAATCTACAATAAACCTGTATTGCTACGATCGCTATAACTAGTATAAAATTTGAATTCGGAAATTTCAGGGTGTCGCAATAGTTACCGTCTTAAAGAAACATGATTTTAAGTTTGTCTGTTTTGAAGTCGGTTTTTTTTTTGCAAGAATTATTTAAATATGTACCTATGAAAATATTTGTATATTTTTTTTTGTAAGTGTTAAAAATGTACCTTTAACCAGAGTTTGAAAAAAAAAAAACACTAAAGTACGCTACGATAGTGTTCTGTACTGAATGAAGTTTTTGAGTTCAGTACACAAACACACTTGTTACAAAAAAATACAAAATGCACAAAAAAATTTTTTAGCGTTTGTGTATGTTAACGCAAACAAAATACCGTACACAACGATCGTTGGCTGATGAGCACAAACACTAAAATAACGTACTGTTCTTTTTTTAGCGTACTTTTAGTGTTCTTTTTATGTATGTGTACTGATCTTTAAGATTTTATGTAGTGAACTTTTAGTGGTTGCGTTTTTTTCTATAAAGTATTTTTAGTGTTTGCGTAGAGTATTTTTTAGTGCTTGCGTAGTGTTCTTTTAGCGTACTTTTTAGTGAACTTTTTGTGTATTTTTAATGATCTTTAGCGAAGGTTTAGTGATCTTGTAGAGTATTTTTGTGAACATTTCTTGTACTTTCGGTTAGAAATGAAAATTTAGAAATGCATTTTGTTATTTATTAAAAAAAATGTTTAAAAAAACTATTATTTAATTTGTCATTTGTTATTCTGTAGTATTTTTGATATTATTTTAATTTAATGTATGTATGTAATTCTACTATAAAAAATCTTGAAACGAATATTGAAAGAAAGGGGAAATTGAAATAATTTTTTATGAGAAATAGTTATTATTTTAAGATTAGTGTAATACTTGACGAGTTGGTGGACAGGATAACAAGACAACAATTTCAGGTATTTCTTATAATACAGTCATGTAAGTACTTAACAAAAAGGTTTTTTAATGAAAGGGTTTTATGACAAAATCATTGTTAATAAGAATAGTTTAAAATATTAAGAAAGTATAGATAATAGTTTTTAGCATCTGTCTCAAATTTGCATTTGCATGCAAAATTTTTCTTTAGAAGTAATAATCCAACTTTATAATATAAATAAATATTTGGGGAAAATGTTTAGCCATTTCTCCATTATCGCTGATTTGAGAGAGTCCTTGTTTTTGATATCCCTTTTTTCTTATTTGCCGATCCAGATTTTCCGACAAATGTTCAATGGAGTTGAGATCGGGAGACTGGGAGATGACCAAACTGTTTTGGAGAGTGGTAAAACAACCATTCTTCACTATTTTAGCAGTGTGCTTGGGATCGTTGTCTTGCTGAAAGAACCAAAGTACGATCAGACTCAATTCTTCGACGCTCTCTACCAGTTGCCTTTTAAAATGTTGAATTAATATGTTTTAATCATAGTGTTTTCTATGAATACCAAATTTCCTACACCATTGGCTGCCATACATCCCCACACCATCACCGAACAACCACCGAGTTTTACTGTAGACGTTACATTTTGCTGGGCAAATTCAGAATTTATCGTCATCCAAATTTAATCCGGCTTTTTCTTACCAAATATTTCAAATTTACTTTAGTCACTGAAAAATACATTCATCCAGAATATATTGATTGACTTTCGTACTTTTTCGTAAACTCTCGACGTTGACGTTGATTAATTACCGAAATACACGGTTTTCTTCTTGGAACTCGTCCATACAGTCCAATTGCATGTAGTGCTCTGCGTATTGTCCTACTGATGCATTGTGTTATATTTCCAGATATTTTTACAGCTCTTTTTGTTGAGTTTTTCCTCAATTCCCGCACAATGGACCGTATTTGAGTAGCGTTTAGTTTGGCTGACCATCCAGATTTTGGGAGGTTTTATAAATTTGAAAAAATTTTTTATTTATCAATTATATTCTTTACAGTGTTGTGACTTCTTTTAATTATTAAACCGATCTCTGCCAAATATTTTCTTTGTGAACATACATATCGTCACCTAAAATGCAAAAGGCCGTAACTACACTTTTTAGTTTTTTACAGGAGAAGGAATAAACGTTATAAATTAAAGACTACTTAAAACTTAATATCCACATTTTAGAGTCAAACTTAGAAAACAAACATAACACACATTGAAAGATAATCAAAGCCAACTTTGTTATGATATATTTTTTGGAAAAGTGCAGTTACGGCTTTTTGGTTTAGTTGACGTTGCAGTTACGGCCTTTTGTTTTTCACCAATAAAGTCGTTATTTTTGGACGTATACATGTAAAATTTGCAGTGTAGATGTGTTTCGGTTAAGTTCGTCATAATCAATCAAAAAGTAAATTTTGAATTTTTGAGTAGTTACGGCCTTTTGCATTTTAGGTGACGATATATTGAGGTTTGTTTGCCCATTTTTAAAAAAGTACAAAAAGAATTATTTTTTGAATTTCTTGTGACAAATCAAATGAGTTAATAATTTTTATAACTTGAAATCAGAAAGTTTTTTTGTTTTTGTTCTATATTTTTTGTTCTTGTTAGAGTTTTGATTTTCTTTTTTAATAAAACATGAAAGAAGGATATACTATATAAAAAATATAAAATACTAGTGTATTTTACCCGGCGTTGCCTAATTGCTTGCAATTATAGTTTCACGACAAAGCATTTGCATACATCTCAACAACAGCATCGGGTTCAACCAATCGAGGAGGTGATTAAGGAAACGCAAAGAAAAAATACAGGTGTATAGCAAGTGAAAAATCGAATGGTCAGAAAAAGATTCCGCTCAACATTCCAATTAGAAAGACCGAATGTCATTGTACACATAAGACATTACGATACATGGTTAGGTAACTTTTCAAGTGACAACAAAAAATCATAAATGGAAAATTGAGGGCATTTTGTTGATATTTGTATGGGAATATATAGGAAAATTAAATGCCATATCTCCAGAATCACTGGGGCCATTTGTGCAAACTTCACATAAACCATCTACAGACCATCATATATACATATAGATTTATTTAAATTATAAAGAAATAAATAAATGACAGATTTTAACATGAATGCCATAGGTGTACAGTTTCTTTTGACGCTCACAGTATGTTCGGATGAGAGAAGAAATGTTCCTCCTTCTTAGACGAATGTAACCAGGTTCAGTTAGTATGTTACGGGCCAGTGGATTCGGATGAGTTTCAAGCTTCTTTAAATACCTTATGGCAAGTTTCGCTATTTCTGGTTTAACTAATGGCACGTTTAGATCTTTATGGATGTTCGAGTTTTTTATATACCAAGGAGCAGATGCCCCATAATTTAATGCCATAACACCATATTGATTTTAGAATTGACTTGTATAATAAAAGTTTTCAATCTAAAGCTAGAGTAGAATTTCTGCCAATAAGCCAGTTTAGTTGGACTGCTTTTAACTTCATTTGTGTTAAATTTAATTCTATGTGACGTTTCCAAGTAAGGCGCCGGTCAAGATGTATGCCGAGATGTTTGACGTCTACAAGCTGGGGTATCGTTTGGTTATTTATCCGAATAGGGGGGCAAGATTTTCTACGCAGTGTGAAAGTTATGTGAGTACATTTTTGTTCATTTACTTTTATTCTCCATTTCTTCAACCATTTTTCTAAATTGGATATGTGGTCTTGTAAATATCGTGATGCTACTTCGGGTCTTTCGTGAATGCTCAAAAAAGCTGTGTCGTCAGCAAATGTCGATGTGTGAACTCGGTTACTAGTTGGCATGTCTGAAGTATACAATAAGTATAAAAATGTCCTCGGTTAAATAACTATCTAGCAGCTTATATAGGTTTACGGGCAAATTCAGTTTTAGCTTATATATTAGGCCATAATGCCATACCTTATCGAATGATTGAGAAACGTCGATAAAAAGCGCAGAGCAGTATTTTCTCTCTTCAAAAGTCTTCTTAACAACATTGACTAACCTGTGAGTTTGTTCGATCGTACTATGTTTTTTCCTGAAGCCGAATTGATGGTTTGGAATACATCCTTTGTCGCTTAGAATAGGGTTAAGCTTAATTATTAATATTCTTTCAAACAACTTTGACATGTTTGATAAAAGGCTTATAGGTCTGTATGATTCAATTTTTGTGTGGTCTTTTCCTGGTTTAGGAATCATGGTAACCAAGGATACCTTCTACTCTGTGGGGAAGTACTCAAGACGTAAAATGGCATTAAAAATAAAAAGAACGATTCTGCGAGCTATACGGGGCAATTCAAATAACATCTTGTTACTGGTTTTATCAACGCCAGGGTCTTTTTAGTGTTTAAATCCGTTATTGCCTTTTCAATATCACCAAATTCAAATCTTATCGGTATTGCAGCACTAGACTCGACAATTGGCAACTCAACTATATCAGTCGATATATTCGGGGTAAAACCCTTTTTCAAATGTCCAGCAAATAAATTTCCTTTTTCGGTATCACTCCTTGCCCAGCCTCCAGCTGAAGTTCGCAAGGGAGGTTTACGTAAGACTGGCCTTTTAAGGTTTCTACAAGCACGCCATAACGAATCTGATTGAGGAGTTGCGTCTAGGTCTCCCAAATAGTTTTTCAGGGATGCTACTCTTTGAGATTCCAGCATGTCTCTTAGCCGGTTCGTGCAGACTCAAAAGCAGACTTAAAGAATTTTTCTTTTTTCAGCCAAGAGCCGTTCGATATCTGCAGAATAAATTCGATTGTATCTAGCTAATTGTCGGGTTATTGTTGAATGTTGGGCAGCTGATTTGAGGTTTTGGTCAAAATCAATAAGACTCCTCTCTACGTCTTCAGGTGTTCTTAGCGGGATGTTTTCCGAACAATGAGTACTGAGATACTTTCTATAATTCAACCAATTAATGCTTGTGCTAGTCGTTGGTGATACGATATTTTGTTTGTTCCATATATAGACGATAGTGGGTGAATGATCTGAGGATAATTCAAGTGACGCTTCAGCTTTAATCGTTTCTCTTGGGATACCCTTAATCACGCCAAAATCGATAACATCAGGTATTTTTTGTCGATCAGTAGCCCAGTAGGTGGGTTGTCCACTCGATATCACATTCAGACGCATTTTTGAAATTGTGTCAAACAAAACACGACCTTTTGGAGTTATTAGGCGTGATCCCCAAAACGTATTTTTAGCGTTGTAGTCGCCTGATGCTATGAAACAGGGACCTAGTGATTTCAAGAAATCGCTGTATTGACTCTCTGATATTTGGAACCTAGGAGGTGAATAAATCGAAGAAATAACTAAGTTTTGATGAAATTCTTCAATACAGATGTTTGTTGCTTGTAGGTAATCTTCACAAAAATCACACAGTAAATAATGTTTGATTCGAGCCTTTATTAGTATTGCTGAACCACCACATGCTCTGCCACGGGGGTCTTTGGTGTCATATAAGATAAAGCCATTTATTTTAAAAAAGCTATTTGTTGTTAAGTGAGTCTCTGCAACCAGCATGACATCAATTTGTTCCTTCTTAAGGAAGTACTCGAGTTCATTTTTGTGTTGGCGCAAGCCGTTTGCGTTCCAGAAACATATTTTTAAACAGTTCATGGTTTGTTAAGTAACGCCTGCAACATAGTAGATTGCAAGCTCATAAAACTATTTATCGAATGCACTAATGTCTCGCTGCTTGCTTCGAGACGATTAAAATTACCAGATGGTGTTTCTTCTTTAGGATGCGATTGCAAATTAGGAGTAGAATTAGTTGTCGGTGTCGCTTTATGTACTGCAGTATGATTGGTTTTTACCATATCAGCGTATGAAACATGTTGTGTTGTTGGTTGGGCTAACTGAGGATAATGAGCATTTGCTCGATATTATTGGTGCTTAGCAGGAGTATTTAGTTTTTGAGTGGTTTTCCTTACCATGGAAAAAACTGGACAGCCTCTGTAGTTAGCGGTGTGGTTTCCACCGTAATTGCTACATTTTTTAACTTTCGAATCATCCCTTGCTTTGTCGCATTGGGCGGAACAATGTAGCTCGCCACATACAACGCAAACCGGAGGCAACTTACAGTAAGCCCTAGTATGACCATATTCTTGACAATTTAGACACTGGACAGGTCCTGGACGCTTATGCGGCTCCTCTACAGTTAGTTTACGGTGTAACAGGTATTTCAGATTGTAAATGGGTGCATTTCGTTCTTCCTCAATCTGATATCTCCAGGTTCCAGTTCAACGCGAAATAGTGGTTGGGGGACACGTTCCCGATTACGGAGATTATCTACACTTTTTATTTTAAAACCCGCTTTTTGCGGGTTCAGCTGGATCAACGTATGAATCTACACCTTTAAGGACTGCCTGTAGACCTTTGCTACTCTTCAGCTGATAGGTATAAAAGTTCTTTTTGTAGTTTTCAAACTCGCTTACTGCTTTATGATAACTACTTTCATCAATAAATTGTATTTTTGTCTCATCAATGTTACCGCGCTTGATGGGAATTACATAAAATGAGTTCTCGCCAATAATTGTAATTAATTTTTTTATTAAATCGTTCGAATTTTTCTCCCTTAAATAAACTGGAGGTGGTTTGAACGACTTAATTGCCGTTTTATGTACACTTGTTTCACTATCTAAGATAGCAAAACGATTATGGGAATTTATTCCGTTAGAGTCCTTGTCTTTTTGTACTTTAGCCATTGGTGCAATCTGCGAAGATTTAGGGCTTCGACCTCTTTGTTTGTTTGTAGTTATTTTATTGTCATCACTTGGTAAAAGTGAAGAACAAGATTGGGCACGTATAACTGGCGTAGCATTAATACACAAATTATTTTCAGTTTTTTTGTTTTTATTTAATTCAGCATTGTCAACATTTTTATTGCTTAAATTAAACAGGCTCATTAGCCTTTATTGTTTTTATTTTATTTTAAAAGTAGCAATTCAATATGCCGTTGTACAAAATAAAGAAAAGGTTTGTTTTTTGTTTTAAATTGTTCACGCAATGTATGTTTTGTTTTTTGTTAATGCGAGCTTAAAAAAAATCGCGTCCGCACTTATCAACGCCAAAAACAGAACAAAATAATTAGCAAAAGTAAAATTTATTATTTTATGTAATTATACAGTTATATTAATATATATATATTAATTTAACCTATAACCTATATATGTATCGGAGACATATTTTCTTAGGCTTGCTGCTATTTTTTTGACCGCAGCTGTATATATATATATATATATATATATATATATATATATATATATATATACATATATATTTATATATGTACTTTTTTGTGGATACCTAAGCGTCGTAATAACCTGTCGATTGGACCAAAGTACAAGCTTTAAAAACTCACATTTTAGGATACAATAATTAAATATTTTCTTAACTCGACTTAAGGTGTTTTGTCAAAAGTCCCGAGAAATGAAAAAGTCGAGGAAATCCCAAACCCTAGTAAACATCTATGAAAACTAAAAAGTTCGTTGTGGATTTATCATTACAATTATGTACTAAATTACAATTATGTACTAAATAAACAATAAATAAACAGTGTTGTTCATTTATGTTGTCCATTGTTCTTATATTATAATAATAGATAGTTGGAGGTTCAGTTTCTTTGATTAGACATTAGTGGAATTCACGGTTTGCTATTGTAGACCTTTTACACCTTGTAGCTTTGGTAAATTTAAAATAACCTATGTATTTTGTTGTTGTTTATCAATATTTACCAAACCTACAAGATGAAAAAGGTCTACAAAGCAAACAGTGAATTGAAAAGTTAGCAACGAAATGTAATATTTTTGAGATATGCGTTTTACTTTTATTTGATAAAAGGATTAATCCTTCGCCGAAAGGGCGAATCTCATAAAAAAAACAATAATTGACTGCCTATTTCAGAGTGTCACACGAATTCGTTCTTTCGCACAATAACATTTAAAACAAAAACAACATTTGTATTTTTTTTTTTGTTTTAAATGTAATTGTGGAAAGAACGAATTCGTGTGACACTCTGAAATAGGCAGTTAACATTTTAGAGTATAATTTAAAAATACAGCACTTAAATTTTTTCTGAGTATGTACATATGTATGTATGAAGAAATTTTAGTCGAAATTATTTAATCTGTTCAATGTCTCTACTTTCAATTTTTAGTAATAAAACCGTAATGACATTCAGTTTTTTTCGTCTTTTCTTAATCTAAGATTGAAATAGCTAATGTTAGAAGAAGAGAAATATAATATAAAATGAATTTTTCCCGATTTCAAAAAAATTGTAATTAATTTCAAAACTTGAAACCTATTTTTCTTTTATTATTTATAAAAAATATTGTATTTTTTTTTCTTTTTTAGGGTTCCGTACCCAAAGCGTAAAAACGTAACCCTATTGTATTCGCTAAAATGTCTGTCCGTCTGTCAGCGCCATTTATCTCTGGAACAGTAATGGGTAGACTCTTGAAATTTTCACAGATGATGTATAGCTGTTGCCGCTATAGCAACAAATACTGAAACTTATAGGGTGTTTCGATAGAGAGGCGTTATTCACGAATATGTGTTTATTTCTTGAACTGTAGAAGGCATAGACTAAAGATTTACAAACAGTAGTTAAAACTTAGTTCGCTATATAAACAAGTATAAAAAAATTAGTCAATTGCGAGTTAGACTCACACACGTAGGGTTCCGTACTATGTTTAGTACAACTTTAAAACTTCAAGTTGTTAATTTTTTCATGTCTAATGAGTCACCCTTTAATTTTAAAATTAAAGTCATAATCGCGAAAATTTCATCACTGTTGGAACACCCTTTAAATTTTAGTAATTGTTTTTATAGCGACCATGGTAATACTCTTTCTATAAAAATAGACATGCGCCTACCTATTGCGGTTCAAAAAATAAGATAATATACGTGAAAAACATGTCACTGATGGAACACCCTTTAGATATTACTAATTGTTACAACGGCCGAAGTACAACATCTACTGTAAACATTACAAGAGTCTACCTATTACGGTTTAAAAAAATGAGGCTATTTACGTACAAATCATGTCTCTGTCGCAAGCAAGTTTAAAAAAATAAACCTAAAACTTAAAGGGTGTTCCGATAGTTGTGTGATTTGAATGTATTGTAATATATGTGGGAATTTTTGGCTAAATTCCCTATTTTTTAAATAAAAGCTTATAGTTTTGTATTTTTAAGTCCTTTATTTAATAGGTTTTAGTTTTAATAAGTAGTTTTTAATATAGTGATTAAAATATATATAATTTACATTAAGTTTTTATATTTTATTTGGTTATTAATTTTAGTTATTTAATTATATTAGCTAGTTAATTATATTAGTTATTTAATTATATTAGCTTACGCGCCTATTGTTTTTAGATTTTTAAAACTTTTTTCATATAAAATATTACGGTTAGCAGCATCAAATAAAATTGTCATCACTGTATTACAGCTGTTTAGTTTGTTGACAATCTTAAGTCATTGATGTCTGATAAAATTTTTTTAAATGTTTTCCAAAAAGAAAAAATTAACAGATTTTCCGATAGACCAAGTCGAAAGTGAAATGGTAAAAAGCTCCATAAAGTCTTATAAACAAACAACTATACAAAGGGTTTTTTCTTAAATACACTTGCAGTTTATTGTTTAATTACGTACTTCTTGTACCTGATATGTACATACATTGAAATGGATCTCAGAATTTATTTTTGTTCTCTTATATACCCTTAGAAATATGAATTTACAATTTTTTGTTAAAAACAAAAATTTTTCCTAAAGGTAATTGTGCAGGTAAATCAAAAATACTGTATAGGTATTTAAGTTTAAAATTAACATTCTTTAACACAACTCTATTTTACTCCTCTCGTCACTGTTTAAACTCTGTGTTTTCTTGTTAACGTCTTTCCAAAACTCTCCACAAACTCTATCTTTTATCTTGCCTATATTTTCTTCTGCTGCCAAATGTTTTCGTCAAAGCCTACTATGTGTTTTCGTATATGTGTTAGTGACTTTTATGTTTGTGTTTCTCTGTGTGTTGTGTATGAATGTTTTGTATATTGTTGTGTTTGTATCTAGGCTACTTAGTTTTTCTTAGCCTACTGTTTATAATCTGTCCGTATTGGTTGGTTCTAAATCTACTTGGAATATCATAGCCTACTAGATATTTGTCATGCATCTCGTATTTATAACAAGTAGTCCGTTTGTACAGTGGTTTGGCTACCACATCCTACATGTATAAGTTTCGAACCATAATAGGTAGACTCTTGCAATTTTCACAGAAGGTGTATAACTGTGGCCACTATAGCAACGAATATTAAAACATAGGGTGTTCCGAAAGTGACTTGTTATTTACGTTTATGTCTTTATTTTTTGAGCTGTAAGAGGCAACCACTTACAATTTGCAGACAGTAATTAAAACCATGTTTGCTTTATAAACAAGTATACAAAATTGAACTTAACTATTAAAGGGTGTTCCGATAATGACGTGATTTGCATGTATACAGCCTAAGTTTTGAATGAATGGAATCTTGAAATTTTTACAGGAGGTGTATAACTCTGGCCACTATAACAAATAGTTAAAATTAAAGGGTTTTCCGCCAGTGACGTGTTTTGCATGTATAAAGCCTTATTTTTGTACATCTTGTACAGAAGATGTGTTGCCACGGCCGACATGACAATTACTAAAAAAGGGTGTTCCGACAGTGACATGTTTTTCACGTATAGTGACTTATTTTTAAATCGTAAAAGGTAGACTCTCAATATATTTATAGAAAGGGAGTTGCCATGGCCGATATAACAAATAATAAAATTAAAGGGTGTTCCGACAGTGACATGATTTTATAAACCGTACTAGGTGGCCTCTTGAAATGTTTACATTAGATGTGTTACTTCGTTCGCTATAACAATTACTTAAAATTAAAGTGTGTCCTTTGGTAACATGTTTTTCACGAATATTAGCTTATTTTTTGAACCGCAATAGGTAGGCTCCTGATATTTTAATAGAAATTACCATGGCCGCTATAAAATCAATTACTAAAATTTTGAAGGGTGTTCCAATTATGATGCAATTTTCGCGAATATTGCTTTAATTTTAAAATTTAAAGGTGTCCCATAAGACATAAACAAATTAACAACTGGAATTTTTAAGTTATACTGAACATAGTACGGAACCCTACACGTGTGAGTCTAACTCGCACTTGACTGAGTTATTATTTGCATATTTTGTGCTCATATAATTAGTCATCTGAAAAAAGATAGTTATCACATGAATATAGATTCTTTCATTAGTTTTACCTTAGTTTTTGACACTACGTGTTTTTGACAACCTAGTTTTTGACACTACGTGAGCAGTGCTTGGGGCCATTATCTGGTTGAAATGCTCAAGCTAAAGGTAATTAATCCGCTTTATTATCTTCGAAATGATTCTCTTATAAACTCCTGTTCATTTCACTTGTCAGTTCTCCTGCAATTTTAACATCTGGACCAACTCTTGACGACGTTAAGCAACACTGACTAGCCACCAAGCTTTATAATTTTTTAATGTATTTTGGATTATATTCTGGAAGAGGTGGACGTCTGACATAAGGTTTGCATTAAATTTCGACTCGTGATTCTAAGCCGCCAATTCGAGAAATTTGGAGTCCTTATACAAATGTTCTTTGGAAAAAGCTTTTATTTGTTTAATACTGTCATCAGGAGTTGGTCCATATTTTAAAATTAAAGGAAAAATGGCGGGTGAAATGAACAGGAGAATGTTAGAATATCATTTGGAACGTGATTATGGGTTATCTTTACCTTTAGCTTGAGGATTTCAACAATATAATGGCCCCAGCACTGCTCACGTAGTGTCAAAAACTAGATTGCAGGGAATAAAATGAAGACCTTATGTTAACCAGCACAGAGTCGTGAATTAAATCCTATAGAAAATCAAAAGGGGGTTATAAAAAGGGCAGTAGCTTAACGAAAATTCAAAAACAAGACCATTTTAATAAAAATGATGCAGGTGTAATGGGAGGAGCTAAGTCCAGCCCAATAAGTTGAAATGTTCCAAACTATGACACAACGATATGTTAAAGTGCTAGTGAATTAGTATTATCCTAATATAAGGTAAAATTACTAAAAAAAATTCTATATTCATATATAACTATCTAACTATAACTTCATATATAACTATAACTATCTCTTTTTTCAGATGACTTAATTATATGAGCACAAAATATGCAAATAAAAAAGAAAAAAATACAATATTTTTTAAAAAGTTTAATCTAAAAGAAAAATAAGTTGCTAGCTTTGAAATGAATTAAAATTTATTTAATATTGTGTTAAAGTTTTTTTGAAATCGTGAAAAATATGTTTATTATAAACAATCTTTGGTAAATCCATGTGAGTGACTTAATTATATGAGCGCAAGTGTGTGTATGTACATATGTACAATATTTTTTATTTTTAAAAATATTTTTAATATATCACAAAAAAATAAATTTAATCGAAATAGCTAATAGCTTTAAAAATATTTTGTTTTTTTATTTATTGAAATAAATATTTATTTGAAATAAGTAGTGAACACAAGAAAGGTACAATTTTTGCTTAAAACAATTAACAAAAGCGGGTTTTATAATAAATGGAGACCTGAATTTACCCATCCTCTAGGTATTTGACATCTTATTTAGAATACATTTTATGGGAATTAAAATTATTCTAAAATACTAAAGACCAATAGATGTGTGCAACATGCTCTATTTCCATTCACAATATCTATGGCATCAAAAAAATAATACTCTTTTCTTTATTCAATACTAGCTATCCCCGGTGCGCTTCGCTACACCCATCCACAAAAAATACAATAAACACTTGGAAGAAAAGTATGGCCAACCTCTAACTCGAAATTTTTTTAGTTTATATGCAAGGTACGACGCCTACTGTGTTTTGCTTGACTATACATACATATTAACACGATATTTTTTTACCTTTTGTTATGGGAGGTACCCCTATCCTAATCCTATCTGTGTTTTGATAGACTATGCACATTACTCTGAGAGTTACTTGTGCAAATTTTCAAGGTTTAATCTATCGTAGTTCTCAAGGTACACGATAATTTTTTACTTTGTATAGGAGGTACCACGCCGACTGCCCCAAACCAGTTTATATATTGTAGACTATGTGCATTAGGGGCCACTTTTGCAAAGCCTCAAGGCTCTAACTATAATAATAATAATACATAATTTCTCACTATGTATAGGAGGTACCACACACACCATTCCAATTCAGTTTGTGTTTCTCTAAACAATGTATCTTCGTATAGGAGTTACTGATGCAAAACTCCCAGACATTACCTATTGCAGTTGTCTGGATACAGGATAATTTTTTACTTTGTAAAGGGGATACTGTGATCACTATCCCAATCCAGCCTATGCTTTTCTAGAGTATATGGGTATGCGTTTTACTTGTATCTACTTTTCAGATCATATCTATTATAGTACTCTATGTACACGCTAATAATTTTTCACTTTGTATGGGAGGTACCACGCCCACTATTCCAATAAAGTCTATCTTTCTCTAAACAATGCAAGTTAATATAGAGGTTCCTGGTGCAAAATTTCATGGTGCTACCTATTACTGTTACCAAGCAACACGATGATAAATATTTAGTTTGTATGGGAGTGCCACGCTCACATCGAATATCAAAAAAAAAATAGTACCATATTTTACCATCCGTATATCCAATAACAAACTGTGAAAATTTCAGGAAGATCGGTTTACTTGTGTAGGCAGCTATAGCTTTCCGACAAACAAATATACAAACAAACACATTTTGTGCTTTATACATATATATATACATATATAGATTATGCTAATTATCGATAACTTTTTATAATAAAAATGTAATTTATTTGTTGAGGAAAAAGAGCTAGTTCCTATACGTATTTCACTGGTTGCTCAGGCCAGATCATCAGGAAACCTTTTTCGTAATTTTAGAGAAGTCAAAAATACTCTATAATAATATTCTACAAAACACAATGAAAAGTGTATATGTTAATAGAATAATATTACGGAAAATATTACAGAAGAAATAATATTCAACAAAACACAAAAAAAACAAAATACGTTTTCATTTTTCCTTACTGTCCTTCTACAATTGGGTGATTTTTTGCCATCACTTAATGCAGTCGTAAGGTGTAATGAAATGCATACATAATAGACAACCCATATATACAAATGTGTTAAATTTTTCGCTCCCCGCGCATTTTCGGTTATGTAGGGGGTCAAAAATACCCTGTGCATAAAAATTTTGTTTCTAAACCATAAGCCGGCCAGGACCCTCGCATTTAAGTTGTAAAAATTGCCTAAAAAAGCTGTAAAAAAGATATGTGGCTTTATAAGTCAATAACTCTTAAACTGAAAGTTTTTCGTGATTTACTTATGTAAACTTTTTATTCGTAATCGAATAAAACTTATCCGATTAATCGAATAAAACTTTAAAAAAATATTCGATTAATCGATCAGAATTTATGTTGTTTTGAACGTAATTTAGTTAATATTCGTATTTACATGCCTCCAGAAATGAATGAGAACCACTCAAAGTTCAGTTTGAAGATAACCTTCGAATTGAACCGCTAAAAAAGCACTTAAGCTTTATCGTGGGTTAAAAGTTTGTATGAACAAAATATTTCTCCCTTTATAACGAATAAAAAGTTTATATAAGTAAATCACGAAAACCCCTCAGTTTAAGAGTTATTGATTAATAAAGCCACATATCTTTTTTACAGCTTTTTTAGGCCATTTTTACCACTTAAATGTGAGGGGCCTGGCCGGTTTACATTATAGAAATAAAATTTTAGTGCACATCTCAATGTTTAATCCCCAGATAACCGAAAATGCGCGGGGAGTGTAAAAAATAATACTTTTGCAAATCCCATACATCTCATAGGTGCTCTAATACACAAGTTATTTTGTTTCAGCAAGAGAATCGAAAAAAAGCAAGTGTTGCCAAAATTTTTTCTTTCTATTTTGCAATCAATGTTTGTTGGAATTAAGTATTGAAATTAGCATCTAATTTGTAAAAAATATTCTTTCAGCAAGAGAGAATAAAACGAACTTAAGTCTTACTTCAAAACTTCCTTTTTATGTAAAAAGTAAAGTATAAAAAATTAATTTTTTATACTTTACTGTAGCTGGCTGTACATAATTAGATAGAATATCATCATTTTGATAAACATCCAAAGGAAATGTTGGAATTGATAAAAATATTTGAAAACAAGGAATTTTATTTATGATTAGGAATTGCAAGATTTTAAAATAGAAAGATGTTCGTAAACTTTTAATAAAGTTTCCAGTTTTCAGAAGTAAAATCATCTTTAAATATAAAAAACATCTTTAAATTAAAATGGAAAGATGTTCGTGAACTTTAAATAAATTAATATATTCCCAAAGTTTTCGGTTACCAGAAGTGAAATCATCTTTAAATATGAAAAATAATTTACTTTTAAAACTTCAATTTCTTCATTATCCATTTTGATATTCCTTAATTCAGTTTCTAATGTTGACCAAAAGTCAATGAGAAATCGTGAACACAATTGCTAACTATTATAAAAATCGTCATGTAGCCAAATCAAAATTAAATCGGCAAATAAGATTGAAAATCGCCACGTTTGGCGAAGATCGCCATATGTAACAATCCTGTTCATTACAACAATTTTAAAATAAACTTATTTTAAAAATTTGCATATGTTTATATATTCTTTTTAGAGATATTTTGATGAAGTAATTGCGCCAGAAGATGTAGAACATGGTATCAAAGAAAGCGAAGATTTTAAATTGCAACAGTTGACAGAAATTTTTGATTTACAAATAAACGGGAAAAATCCAATTGGAGAAAAAGAAATATCCATTATTGTTAGTTACATGAACAAAATTGTTCGACCATATTTGGCAAAAAGAACTCACCTAAATGCTGATATTTGGATAAAGGTATCAAATAATTGACTAATTTTAATTCTTTCAATCAGCCCTATTACGGATGTCGTTGTCACACATCGACGAATCGGAATTTTCTGATTGTTTTCTTTAATCTATTACAATATTATCATCGTTGATGTGTGAAGACATCCGTAATAAGGCTGATTAGCTCTTATATTTTATATAAATATTTAAATATTATTTAAAATTAAAATTTTTTATATTTTTAAAATTAATTAATATTATGGTTGTCCTAGTTTGTCGTATTTGTTCTAGTAAAAAATGGTCGCAGTCGAAGTATGACTACGACAACCATGATACGTCTGATTATTTTTTGCTTACTATCTAACGTAAAATTTAACAAGAAAATTTTATATATTAACAAAGGGATATGAATGCACAAGGCAGAAAATTTTTAACTACAATCGACGTTTCAACCATCTCGCATTGTTAAACCATATTGTTGCCCTTGTTCATGACAAATCGGTATACAAAATAATTTACTATTTTAATTAAAATAAATAAACATAAAAATTAATTTAGAAAAAAACATTTCCTGAAAGTACGAAATCCCAAAAGTTTTTAATGGAACCTCAAGTCTTGGAAAATAGAATTGAATTTCTAAAACAGCGTTCTTTGGAAATTTTGGAT
Organism: Phasia obesa; assembly: GCA_949628195.1. Lineage (NCBI taxonomy): Eukaryota > Metazoa > Arthropoda > Insecta > Diptera > Tachinidae > Phasia > Phasia obesa. Next base: position 69,514,050 of record OX451219.1, read on the forward strand.
AATTTTGAAAAAAGGCAAAATGAAGAGTAAGTATATTAGCATTTAAACTACATTTTAAATAAAATATTTTAACAAATGAATTAATAGTTTTTAGTTGTATGTGATTAATTTTACAGAGAGATAAATAAAAGTTATATACTAGCAGATTGTAAATCATTTTCTAGACCGCTACATTCATCTTCAGTATTATTCGCATCTATGAACAAGGTAGTCTCAATTGTAAACAAATTTTATTAAAAATTGGAAAAAAAATTTATACATTTTTTAAACATTTACAGCTGTATTCATAATGAAAAGTTGTTCACTGTCTATGCACTCGACATATCCAGTACATAACTAAAATACCGATTAAGCTTCTGTACTCGATATGTTGTAGATCATTCATAATACGTTTTTATCAGCTACCTAAAACAAAGTTTGCCAACTCTGTTTTATAAAAATTATCTTTGTTTTTTGACATTTCATTTCATTTTTAACAAAAAATTTAATACAGTTTCTTTTATCCATTTTTTGAAATAGTAAAAAATCGAAGAGCACACCAAAACTAACCTTTTTATCTGCCAAAAACAAACTGATAATTTACCTAATCATATACTGTTTTGATATTAACTTTAAACTACATATAACACTAATCTAATTAATCTTCATAAATTTAGTGTAATTGTACATATATTCTAAATACCACTTTTATATGTAAATTTAGGCCCCTATAGGGTTTACATCTCAAATATATCTCATTTGGAATTTTGCAATTTGGTATTATCAATTACAACTCATTGCATAGTTATTTGTCAAATAGAATGGACGTGTATTTGTAAGCTTATAATAAACGTATAACAAATCAAAATTAATTCAACCTTATTACGGATGTCATTGTCACACATCGACGACGATAATATTGAAACAGATTAAAGATCAGAATTGTCTGATTGTTTTCTTTAATCTATTACAATATTATTGTCGTCGATGTGTGACAACGACATCCGTAATAAAGTTGATTGAATGAATTTAATTTAATAAACAAACAAAAACAATAAAACCTGTTTTAAACAGAACAACAAAGTTGTGCGAAGGAAGAACAGTGCGAAGGCTCATTTATGAGTCCCACAATTTAAATATTTCTAGGAAAAGTGCGAACAGAAGCAGTAGAAATGCATGTTATACTAAATGCTGACAAAAATAGTGAAAACACCGAAATAAATATAAACAAAAACACTGATGTGCTTTTAAATGCTTCGCGAATTTACCATACAAGTTCTTGTTCACTGTTGTTGCTAAGTAGTGATAATAAAATAAATGTGAATAAATCGTCGTCGCCTTGTGAATACACTACGATCAAAACAATAATGGACAGTGCCAAAAAACCCTTGACGCAAGTGGGAATGGATAGATACATGACAGTATTATAAAGAGGACGATGTACTAAATCTTCACAACTAGCACAAATGTCTAAAGTACACAAAGATAGGAACTCGAATGGAATAAATTCCCAGAATCGTTTTGTTATCTTAGATAGTGTAACAAGTGAACCTAAAACAGTACCCAAGTCGTCCAAACCACCTCCAATCTATTTAAGGGAGCAAAATTCGAACAATCTAATAAAGAATTTAATTTCAGTTATTGGGGAGAACTCATTAAATGCTGTTTCTATTGAAGGTGGTAACATAAACGAGACAAAAATACAAATACAAGTAATTGACGAGACCAGTTATCGTAAAATAGTAAATACATATGAAAAATGAAAAAAACTTTTATACCTATACTTTTAGGTAGTCATTGAAGGTATAGATTCATATTGTTACGTTTTTACTTTACGTTGGGTTCTTTTAATTGCAAAATAAATACACACTGATATTACTTTTACTGTAAGTCACTTTATTTATGGAACCCAGATCTGTAAATGAATCATTCTTTTTTGATTTTAATTGGTTACAAATTAGCAAATTTGGAATTAATACTGTTCACACAAAAAAATGAATTTAATGAAATTACAATCAATTCAAACGAATCAGGCAGAAATGAATTTCAATTCGTTTTCAATTCAAATGAATTTGTAGCATGAGTTTTAACGTTTTCATTTCAAATGAGTATGTTTAATGAATTGCAATTCGTTTCCAATTTAAATGAATTTGTTGAAATGAATTGCAATTCCTTTTACAATTCGTTTTGAATTCATTCAAATGAGTTAGAAAAAATAACTAGCAATTCAAATGAATTTGGTACAATTGTACCACAAATCCCAACACTGGAAGACACTATGTTAAACATGCTAAAAAAATGATGAACGCAATAGATTCTGCTAGTACATATGTATCTGACTTTATTATATGAAATATAATATAACAATGAACTTGGTGCACCCAATTCAAAAATTATTAATTCATTTGTAACAAGGAGTTGAAATAAATATAAATATAAAATATTTTTACTTTTGTTTTTTAGTTTAATCCAAATTAAATTGAATGCAATGCTTCCCATTATTCTAGGGAATTTTGAAATTAAATTATCACAAAATAATGAAAACTTTGCTAAACATCTGACAGATGGGACAACAAAATTGATAAAAGAGATATTTAAAAAAAAATCATTTGCAAACTCTAATACATTTTATGACAATACTCATAACTCTAGTTTAGCAAAAGTGGAAAAACTCCAATGGTATTTGATGGTAAATTATTATAACAAAAATATTTCTTAAGCAATTCGAAATATGACATGGTATAAATTTTAGTGCTTGGTGCAAGACTTAGAGAAATTTCCTTCTGATCAGTGCAAAAAAGTTGAAAAACAAGTAAGAAAACGAATACAAGCTCAAAAAGAAAGTTCCAGGAGCGCATTGTTGAAACAAACTCTTCTTCATAATTGGATGAAACATTTCAAAAAACACGCTCTGCTGCAGAATCAATTGGTATAATATAAAAATTGGGCAGTATAGTCTTTGGATAATACTTATAAATATTTTTGCTTTGCAGCTTACCTGACATCAGTTCCTGCTATAGCTAAATATGTACCACTTTGATCAAAACATAAATCTTTTACTTCATAAGTGTCGTCTAATTGTATTGTTTTAAAATTTTTTAGTTTACGCAAATCCCACAGTTTAACGCAGGAATCATCAGCTGCTGTTGCAAGGTAGTAACCGTTTTCCGAAAAAGATATTGCAGATATTGGACCTGTATGACCCGGAAAATTGGCGACATTACTTTGTTCTTTTAAATCCCAAATTTTAACTTGTGAATCATCTGTGCCGGTTCCGAAAATTAAGCCATCTGGATGAAACTGAGCCGTCGTAAGACCAATCTCGGCCGTATCAATAACCTAGAAGATAAATGAACAAATCAATTAAATGATAAGCGAGATGATTTTTGTATAAACCTTTGTAAGAAGACGTCCAGTGCGAATATCAGAAAAAGCCCAGTGTTTATCAGAAGACGTAGACAATATATAATCTCCCGTTGGGTGCAATGACAAGCCAGTAATCGGACCATCATGACACCTTAATAACAATTGTGTCTGAGATGTTGGAACATTCCAAATACGTATAGACATGTCTGGGGAACCTGTGATGACAGTATCTTCATCCGGATGATATATTACTTTGGTTATCTTCTTTGTATGGCCCTTAAGTATAGCTACTACCTGTTCAGTATCTTTGTTAAATACGGTGGCATTTTTGTCATTACCTCCCGTTAAAATTTTACTATGATCTGCACTGTTGATATCCAGTGCTAAAATGCCAGGTATAGAAGCTGAATGCAAGCCTGGGTGTGAAGCTATGGTAAGAAAGTTCTTGATTTGGTCTTGAGTAACTAATTCTTCCGGAACTGTTCTACCGCGCTTTTTTCTTTCCTGGGTAAGAACAGTGGCCTTATCCTGCAGCTTCTGTATAATCTCCGCACTCATACCCGCCTGTTCTATAGGCTGAGATGCAAGACCAGCTGCTTCCGAAGCAATTGCGGGCTGTGGAATGGATGTTGCTGCAGTTGTAGCTCCTATACCAGCCTGCGGTTTCAGTGTAGCTAATGCTTCTCGCGCAGCTGCCACCTCTTTGTTTAAACGAGCTATAACGCGACATGCGGCGTCATGTTGATAAAGAGCATGCGATAGCTCCTGACGGGTCGTTTGTAATTGCTGCCGCTGTGTAAATGAATGTAACATTAAAGCGTCCCACTCGTCCTGTAATGTTTTCAATGTAGCTGGAATACTTGTAGCAGTTGGAGGCTTCGGCTTAACAATCGGTGGTGTCTTTACTTCAATTAACTCTTCAGCTTTCATCTCTTTACCGGTAACTGGGTCAACACCATTTTCCAATATATACTTCTCTATTATTCGCTTCTCGAAAATTGCTCCCGAATGGGGAGATATAACAGGGATATCGGGGACTTCGTTTGTTACTAAAAATACATACATTTTTGAGTATAAATTGTGGTTTCAGATTATACCTAACCAAAATTATAATCTTATAATGAATAAAACTTACTCGCACAAATTAATGACATCTTAATCTTTATTTCTAGAAATAATCAAGCGTTTACTAATTTAAAAATCTTATTTCCACAAGAAATACAGCTTAACAGCGGCAAAATGAAGAACAATTACTTCCTTACTTGATGTAGTGTTGCCAGAAACAATTTCTATTACGAAAACTATTATTCCTCGTCTACATTACCATGACACCATGGCACAATTAACAAGGTAGACTCGCGGCGAAAAAAGAGTACAACTCTGTTATAAAAATACGTACATTTTGTTTTTGTATAAATAATCTTTGGATGTCAAAATAAAAAATGTTAGTACATTTTGACACTAGAAGATGGAGACAACAAATAGTCAGCTGAGCTCTCGAGTTAACCTGTTATGAATTCGCCTTGCCATGGCACAATAAACAAGGTAGACTCGCGGCGAAAAAATAGTACAACTCTGTAATAAAAATACGTACATTTTGTTATTGTATAAATCATTTTTGGCTGTCAAAATAAAAAATGTTAATACGTTTTGACACTGTAAGATGGTGACAACAAATAGTCAGCTGAGCTCTCGAGTTTACCTGTTATGAATTCGCCTTGTACATTACCATCGTCTACATTTCCATTGGCTACATTACCGGCCGTCACCATTAGACATTAACATGTCTTAACAAAAGTCAAACTTCATTTGAAAAAAATATTATTTTTAATACTGTTTTTTTTAGCAAATGAAGACGGGAGTTTACCAGCCGTCAACATTTGACATTAACATGTCTTAACAAAAGTAAAACTTCATAAAGAAAAACATTATTTTTAATACTGTTTTTATATATGAAGTTTGACTTTTGTTAAGACAGGTTGATAGCAAATGAAGACGGAGGTTTGGACATAAAATGATAAACATTAACACTAACATCATGTTAGTATGAAATGTAGAATGCCCATGTTAATGTTATTTCCAAGTTTAACATGGCTGTTAAAACATTTGTTATAAAAACTCTTTTATAACATGACAATGACGTTGTTATTGAGTTTTATGTTGACAGTAGTATTTTCAAACAGCGCCATCTGTTGCGCAATTACACTCCTACTATCTTCTGTGCAATAAACATTCAACAACATTGTTTAAAAACAGAAAATTAAGTTTAAACGGAAAATGACAGAAACAATCATTCGTCACCTATAACAACAGGCATAAATTACTTCACTACAAGAAATGGATGATTGAAACTTACACATGAACGATGAAAACTCATACCTACACAAAAATAAAATGAATGTGAGTAGCAGAGTTGAATGTTTTGTAAAATATAACTCTACCACTGTAAATTGAGTTGTAAATTGTAAAATATATCCGCGTGCTTTTAAAATATTAAAACAAACATGAAAAGAAAATAAATGTAAAAAGTAGTTTGGTGCATAAAAAAGTTATTAAAAATATAGAATGTGTTAACATGGAGTCGCCAGCATTCTTTCCTTGAAGACCCTTGTTGCTGCGGAAGAGGTAGAGCTAAAATTAAGGACAGCAAATTTCACCCAAGCAATAGTAACTAATTCAAATTTTTTACTTTATTATTTTATTCTTCACAGACTACATACTTACATATTTGCATAAGCTAAAATCAACGTCGGGGAATACTGCTGACATCCGCTCAATCTGTTCGGAAGACCTGCTGGAGAACTACAATGAGGAAGGTAGATGAGAAAAATATGTTTCCGGGAAGCTTATGTGAGTTGATAATCATCCTCGATATTTCATAGGTTTTACAGTACCAGGGAGCGATCGAATTTCCAAAAAGTCTACGAATTGCAGTAGAACGAAGTCATCGTTTAGCGAATAAAAATTTTTAAATATGTAAAATTATATATTAAATTGGTATAAACTAATTTTAAAATGTATTTTAATAAATATAAAAATATTGAATCTGTTTCTGCACAATTTTGCTTAGTCAGCTGTGCGGGCATTCATCCAGTTTGAGTAGTCATTGTTGATTAATTTTTACATCATAGTTGATACACGCACGGCGAATTCACGTACACAATTTTTTTACTCACTTTTGTCATATGCCCTTAATAAAGTAAACCTAACTTTCTTATACACAATGAGAAAAATTCTCAGACATGTTGATAGCAAATGAAGACGGGGGTTTAGGTTAGGTTAGGTTAAATGGGCCGCCCGCAAAAACGCGAGTTCACTCGGAGGCCAATAAGGCCCATTGTGATGCCCCAACGATCATCTACCGCCACCATTCCCTAGAGAACTCCAATACCGTTTGTTCTTGTAAACCAACCGGAGCCTTTTACAAAGCGTAATAGGCTGCTCAGTGTCACATCTCTGAGACAGTCCAGGTCCTGAAAGAATCTTTGGCCCAAAAATTTGAGCCTACGATCTTGAAGAGCTGAACTGATTCCTCCTCTTCCTCATCCATACAACTTCTGCAGCACCTTTCACGAGAGATTCCCATACGCTCCGACATACGTCCAATCATACAGTGTCCCGTTATAACACCTACCAGAAGTGCTAACGAGCTTTTCTCGAGGCTCAGTAGTGCCTTTTTCCTTTTTTGTCAATTGAGGGTCAAAGAATTCTAGACAATCTGCAAGTGGTTAATGTAGACCACCTGCGACCCGATTCCTTTAGCGACCATTCTCCTAGTATGTTAGATATTTCGGCCAAGGGGATATTGATTTCTCCTTGGGCAACCGTCACATCCAGATTCGAACCGTTCCTCGCACATTGATCGGCCATCTCGTTTCCACGAATGCCCTCATGCCCTGGGACCCACACTATCCTTATACGATGTCGTTCAAGTAGGGCTAAAGATTGTATGCATGCTAACACACATTTAGATTTCACTACTTTTGATTTAAGGGCCTTAATGGCGGCTAGACTGTCTACGAAAATATCGATAGCCGACGCCTCCGTATCAAGATCCTCAATTTTCCTTGCCGCTACCAATATAGCATATATTTCAGCCTGGAACACGGTACAGGTATCGTGAAGCCTAAGTGAAATTGAAAGATCAAGATCCTCAGAGAAGATCCCCGATCCAGTCCCCGTGTCTAACTTGGAGCCATCCGTAAATATTGAAACCGCATTGTTCCGAATTACAGAGTTCTCCTTCCACTCTTCCCTGCTAGGAATTTTCACGACAAAAGATTTGTCGAGGTCCATAACAGGGGTTAAGTAATCAGTCTGCTCCCTCAAGATATTGCCACCCACCTGCCTTAGGATGGTGCCATGTCCAACACGACAATGCCTTAATTCGCCCGACTCCCTTTTAAGGCCGATCTGGCAGCGACGTGTTTGATATAGACATCTAAAGGGGTCAGATCCAACATTGTCCCCAAACTGGCCTGTGGAGTAGACCTCATCACACCAGTGATGGAGAGACTCGCTAACCTTTGGACCTTATTCAGAAGAGAGAGGTGAACTTTAGTGTCCACCACCCTCCACCAGACGAGTGCTCCATAGGTGAGGATAAGCCTAATCACTGCCGTGTACCATGTACGGTTTTAGGCCCCATCTCCTGCCAAAGGTCCTTTTGCATGCGTAAAATGCACATAGGGCCTTATTCATCCTGCTCTCAGCATTACGATTCCACGAGAGCTTTGAGTCTAGGATTACACCGAGGTACTTCGCTTCTTTTGACAATTCCAGAGTAATGCTACCCATTTTTTGGGAGTCTAAATTCCGGAATTTTATATCTTCTGGTGAAGAGAACAAGTTCGGTCTCTCCAGGGTTTAGGCCCAGACCGTTCTCTTTCGCCCAAGCGAGTAGTTGGCCTAATGCCGATTCCATAAGGTCACTTATCGTGGATAAAAATTTAACCCTGATAAGGATTACAACGTCATCTGCATATGCCACCACCTTAACGCCTTCTTTGCCTAGTCTGAAGAGGATTTTATTTACAACAAGGTTCCAAAGGAGTGGGGCATGACTCCCCCCTGCGGTGTTCCCCTTGTCACAACTTTCCTCATCGTACTAGGGCCAAGACTGGAGATAATACTTCTACTTCGAAGTATATTCTCCGTCCACTCTATAATTTTCTGTTCGGCCCCCACATATTGTAGGGCGTCCAGTATTGAGGATATATTCAAATTGTTGAAAGCGCTCTCTATATCCAAAAAGGCTGCTAAAACATACTCCTTCCTGTTCAGTGTATCCTCTAGTGTACCGACCACATCATGCAGTGCCGTTTCCACCGACCTTCCCTTTAGGTATGCGTGTTGTGCCCTGCAGAAATTACTTGACTATAGAATACCTTTGACATACACGTCCACCAGTCTCTCCAGTGTTTTCAATAAAAACCATGACAGACAGGCCTGTAGTCCTTTGCAGTTCCATGGTTTATTCTTCCAGCCTTAGGAATGAATACCACGGTAACTTCTTTCCATTCTTTGGGGATATACCCATACAACAGGCTGCCCCTAAAAATGGAAATCAGCCACGGCATGATAACCTTTATCGATTGCTGTAGTAACGCTGGGAAAATGCCGTCTGGCCCTGCACTCCTTACAGTCCGGGAAGTGAGGTTCCATCCATTCAAGATTTCAACACTGCTTTCAGTGAAGTTGCCATCTTAGTTAAGAATCCTTGCATGCCGGGATCCTTAGAGAGCACCTTTCTTAGACGGGACGCCTCAGTGGTACTTTCCAAGTCTCCACAAAAGCGCTGCCAAGCTTCTCGCTTCGCTCTTCTGGTCTCCTTTTTGAAGTTATTGAAACTCCGGCGGTATTCAGGGTTAAATTTGCTTGATCAGTGTAAGGATGGCCTCATCCTCCAAAATAGGGGCAGGAATCCATACCTTAACTGTCGCCTGAAACGGGACCTGGTCCAAGGGGACGATTTCGATTTTGGCGCGTGGCCATAGTTCGCCAACATCACGAATGCAGTCTTTGAGGAAGCCTAAGGCCTTTTCATTACCATATCCGATGATCTTGACCACTTAGCGCCTTCAAACACAGTGAACGAGTCGTCCTCATTATGAGCGAGTTCGTCGATCAATCTGCGTAGGATCTTTTCTTCTAAAAGCAGCCATCTTTCATTGGTCATTTTACCACCGGGGTGGTTGCGATCAATTATGGCCACTTGTAACTCAGGAGCTGACGTTAAGCTAGTTGAAGGCTTCAACCGCTTACCGTCAGGTACCTGCGTATCACCCGACCTATGCCGTTTACCGCTAGGTCTGTTTGCGGGGCCCTTCGAGACTGGTGCTTGAACTTTAGAGGTTTGTGAAGCCAGCATCTTGGAGCCTTTGCTACCAGACTTCGCTTTACCGCATTGGTCATCGCCCTTCCTTGATCCGGATGAGGCCCCACTAGAAGTAGAAGGGCGTTCATCCAGAATCGCAGAGGTGAAGATTGTGTTCGGTCCAGGAGTAGCATGGGGCACGGTTATTACCTTCTTCGCATGCTTATCCTGGTTACTATCCGTCCTGTTAAGCTTGACCTCCACGACGGTTGTATTAACCATAGCTTCATACTTCCGAACGTGGTAGGTGTGCTTCCGCTTCAAACTCTTCTTCCGAGCAGTTAAGATCACTGGATCGCGAGATTCCAGTGACCTTAAGTACCTGAGAGATCGTTTGTAGATAGCTAGCTTTTTTCGTTCGTCCTGTCCGAGTCGTCTCTTTCCTTGTCACCTTTTCCAGGGCCGTGGGCTTTCCGTCCGTCTTCCCAATTGGTGACACGGAGGTGACCATGCTAAGGTCCTCCTCATCGGTCTCGTAGAGCTGTAACCCTTGGAATCCCGACAAGTGGTCAGACTCGTCGGTGCTTAGACTGAGTTGTCGGTCTAAACGCTTGTCACGCCCAGATGGGTTACCTATCCGGTCAGTCGTGGTCACAGAACTATCAGTGGCACTCAGACCTGTGGCCTCCGCCTGAGTACTCACGTTATTACCCTGGGAGATTTTAGCACCCTCGACCAAGGACATAGGGCCTTTTTTATTTTTGTTCATTTCATTTGGGGGGGGGGTGGTATTTTATACCTCCACCAGAGGTGTGATGAAAAACTGCCGCTCCACTGGAGACAGACGCAGACCAAAATGCCGCTCACTGAGTCAGACACATCTTGGTTTTGATAAAAAGAACTCCCACGGACCGACAAAAAGACGGACGAATAAAGTCTCCAGTAGCCGCCCTTAACCTATGGAACAGACGCTAGCAGAGCAGTATTGACCGAACAAGTCGACCAGAAGAAGAAGTCAGAGCTTGCCCACGGCAAATTTTGCTTTTCTGATTTTAGTTGAAACTAACATTTTATGAATTCTTGTTTTAATTCAGATTAATCTTAATATAAACAGATCATTGTATTATAATGTGTTTATTTTTATTTAGCAGAATTGATATTAAGTTTTTTTATTACAAAAAATTGCAATTGTACCCAGTTTGCATCTCTGAGTTGCTTTTCACACCTAGCAATATTTGTACACAAACAAAATGCCTGTTGTTGTTCTAATGTTGTAGACTTGTATGTACTTGATATAAATATACTTTGGTCATTACCTAATGTCTATACCTGATAAAAATTTGTCTTGATATAAGTAAAACTTCATATTAAAAAAAACATTTTTTTTAATACTTTTTTTTTATAAGTATTAAGTTTGACTTTTATCAAGACAAATTTTTATCAGGTATAGACGGTAGGTTACCGTAGACAACTCACAGATAGGCAACTGAAATGTAAAACCAAACTGACTAAACTAAACAAGGGCGTAACGGCGTCTAGCGCATAGCTGTGTAAATTTGATTTGCCAATTGCGTTGACGCCGCTATTTAGGTTTGCTTCATACATTTTGTATGTACATGAGAATTTTTGACAGTTATTTAGCCCCTTAAAGCGTGTTTACATTACATGTACAAGTCATATGGAATGTCAGATTTTCCATATGTAATACTATACCCATAATGTAAACCTCTTGAAACATAACATATGTTATTTTCCTATGTGCAATAACATGTGTTAGTTTTTTATTTAAAGCACGCTCTATTTGGTGTGTAAAACTATATGACAACAGCTGTTTTCAGTGATGTTCACTTTTATTTTCAAAAATTCCGCTCATACATTTTTATCATGAATTTTTTTTCGCAATTTTTATTTATTGTATCTTCAATATAATTGAACTATCAATAATTACTCATATCTTAAGTCTAAAAATATACTTGTTAAGTCCAACCAGTGCTGGACAAAAAAAATGTATGTTTCACGGTTACTGTAATTTGTGGGTTATCCCTATGATGTACGGATGAGAGAAGCAGTGTCCCTCCTTCTTAGTCGAATGTAACCAGGTTCATTTAGTATGTTACGGGCCAGTGGATTCGGATGAGTTTAAAGCTTCTTTAAATACCTTATGGCAAGTTTCGCTATTTCTGCTTTAACTGATGGCACGTTTAGATCTTTATGGATGTTCGAGTTTTTTATATACCAAGGAGCAGATGTAATTATACGAAGAATCTTATTTTGGCGCCTTTGAATTTTTTCTACGTTGGTAGCTGAGGCAGTGCCCCATAATTGAATGCCATAACACCATATTGGTTTAAGGATTGACTTGTATAATAAAAGTTTGCAATCTAGAGCTAGAGTAGAATTTCTGCCAATAAGCCAGTTTAGTTGGACTGCTTTTAACTTCATTTGTGTTAACTTTGTTTCTATGTGGCGTTTCCATGTAAGGCGCCGGTCAAGATGTATGCCGAGATATTTGACGTCTGAAAGCTGAGGTATCGTTTGGTTATTTATCCGAATAGGGGGGCAAGATTCTCTACGCAGTGTGAAGGTTATGTGAGTACATTTTTGTTCATTAACTTTTATTCTCCATTTCTTCAACCATTTTTCTAAATTAAATATGTGGTCTTGTAAATATCGTGATGCTACTTCGGGTCTTTCGTGAATGCTCAAAAAAGCTGTGTCGTCAGCAAATGTCGATGTGTGAACTCGGTTACTAGTTGGCATGTCTGAAGTATACAATAAGTATAAAAAGGGCCCCAATATACTACCTTGGGGAACTCCGGCTTCGATTGGCTGGGGTGAGCTCAAAAAATCTCCGTCTTTTACAATAAATTTTCGTTCGGTTAAATAACTATCTAGCAGCTTATATAGGTTTACGGGCAAGTTCAGTTTTAGCTTATATATTAGGCCTTCATGCCATACCTTATCAAATGCTTGAGAAATGTCGATGAAAAGCGCAGAGCAGTATTTTCTCTCTTCAAAAGTCTTCTTAACAACATTGACTAACCTGTGAGTTTGTTCGATCGTACTATGTTTTTTCCTGAAACCGAATTGATGGTTTGGAATACATCCTTTGTCGCTTAGAATAGGGTTAAGCTTAGTTATTAACATCCTCTCAAACAGTTTTGACATATTTGACAAAAGGCTTATTGGTCTGTATGATTCAATTTTTGTGTGGTCTTTTCCTGGTTTAGGAATCATGGTAACCAAGGACACCTTCCACTCTGTGGGAAAGTACTCAAGACGTAAAATGGCATTAAAAATAAAAAGAACGATTCTGAGAGCTATACGGGGCAACTCAATTAACATCTTGTTACTGGTTTTATCAACGCCAGGGGCTTTTTTGGTGTTTAAATCCGTTATTGCCTTTTCAAGATCACCAAATTCAAATCTTATCGGGACTGCAGCACTAGCCTCGACAACTGGCAACTCAACTATATCGGTCGATATATTTGGGGTAAAAACCTTTTTCAAATGTCCAGCAAATAAATTTACTTTTTCGGTATCACTCCTTGCCCAGCCTCAAGCTGAAGGGAGGCTTACGTAAGACTGGCCTTTTAAGGTTTCTACAGGCACGCCATAACGAATAATCTGATTGAGGAGTTGCGTCTAGGTCTCCCAAATAGGTTTTCAGGGATGTCACTCTTCGAGATTCCAGCATGTCTCTTAGCCGGTTCGTGCATTCTTTAAGTCTGCTTTTGAGTTGAGGAGGTCTCTGTGATTGCCATTCTCTACGAATTTTTCTTTTTTCAGCCAAGAGCCGTTCGATATCTGCAGAATAAATTTGATTGTATCTAGCTAATTGTCGGGTTATTGTTGAATGTTGGGCAGCTGATTTGAGGTTTTGTCCAAAATCAATAAGACTGCGCTCTACGTCTTCAGGTGTTCTTAGCGGGATGTTTTCCGAACAATGAGTACTAAGATACTTTCTATATTTCCACCAATTAATGCTTGTGCTAGTCGTTGTTGATATGATGTTTTGTTTGTCCCATATATAGACGATAGTGGGTGAATGATCTGAGGATAATTCAAGTGACGCTTCAGCTTTAATCCTTTCTCTCGGAATACCCTTAATCACGCCAAAATCGATAACATCAGGTATTTTTTGTCGATCAGTAGGCCAATAGGTGGGTTGTCCACTCGATATCACATTCAGATGCATTTTTGAAATTGTGTCAAACAAAACACGACCTTTTGGAGTTATTAGGCGTGATCCCCAAAATGTATGTTTAGCGTTGTAGTCGCCTGATGCTATGAAACAGGGACCTAGTGATTTGAAGAAATCGCTGTATTGACTCTCTGATATTTTAAACCTAGGAGGTGAATAAATCGAAGAAATAACTAAGTTTCGATGAAATTCTTCAATGCAGATGTTTGTTGCTTGTAGGTAATCTTCACAAAAATCACACTGTAAATAATGTTTGATTCGAGCCTTTATTAGTATTGCTGAACCACCACATGCTCTGCCACGGGGGTCTTTGGTGTCATATAAGATATAGCCATTTATTTTAAAAAAGCTATTTGTTGTTAAGTGAGTCTCTGAAACCAGCATGACATCAATTTGTTCCTTCTTAAGGAAGTACGCGTTCCAGAAACATATTTTTAAACAGTTCATGGTTTGTTAAGTAACGCCTGCAACATAGTAGATTGCATGCGTACCATTTCTTGCATCATGCTGCTCATAGAGCTCATAAAACTGTTTATCGAATGCACTAATGTCTCGATGCTTGCTTCGAGACGATTAAAATTACCAGATGGTGTTTGTTCTTTAGGATGCGATTGCAAATTAGGAGTAGAATTAGTTGTCGGTGCCGCTTTATGTACTGAAGTATGATTGGTTTTTACCATATCTGCGTATGAAACATGTTATGTTGTTGGTTGGGCTAACTGAGGATAATGAGCATTTACTCGATATAGTTGGTGCTTAGCAGGAGTATTTAGTTATTGAGTGGTTTTCCTTACCATGGAAAAAACTGGACAGCCTCTGTAGTTAGCAGTGTGGTTTCCACCGCAATTGCTGCATTTTTAAACTTTCGAGTCATCCCTTGCTTTGTCGCATTGGGCGGAACAATGTAGCTCGCCACATACAACGCAAACCGGAGGCAACTTACAGTAAGCCCTAGTATGACCATATTCTTGACAATTTAGACACTGGACAGGTCCTGGACGCTTATGCGGCTCCTCTACAGTTATTTTACGGTGTAACAGGTATTTCAGATTGTAAATGGGGTGCGTTTCGTTCTTCTTCAATCTGATATCTCCAGGTTCCAGTTCAACGCGAAATAGTGGTTGGGGGACACGTTCCCGATTACGGAGATTATCTACACTTTTTATTTTAAAACCCGCTTTTTGGAGTCCGGCTCTTATTTCAGATGGATCAACGTATGAATCTACACCTTTAATGACTACCTGTAGACCTTTACTACTCTTCAGCTGATAGGTATAAAAGTTCTTTTTGCAGTTTTCGAACTCGTTTACTGCTTTACGATAACTGCTTTCATCAATAAATTGTATTTTTGTCTCATCAATGTTACCACGCTTGATGGGAATTACATAAAATGAGTTCTCGCCAATAATTGTAATTAATTTTTTTATTAAGTCGTTCGAATTTTTCTCCCTTAAATAAACTGGAGGTGGTTTGAACGACTTAATTGCCGTTTTATGTTCACTTGTTTCACTATCTAAGATAGCAAAACGATTATGGGAATTTATTCCATTAGAGCCCTTGTCTTTATGTACTTTAGACATTGGTGCAAGCTGCGAAGATTTAGGGCTTCGACCTCTTTTTAATACCGTAATGTATCTGTCCATTCCCACTTGCGTCTTGGGTTTTACACTATCCATATTAGTTTTGGTAACACTTTGTACAAAAGGCGACTTGTTTGTAGTTATTTTATTGTCATCGCTTATCAAAAGCGATGAATTTAAGGACTTAAAAAATTAACCAATATCTTCATTCTAACTTTTGTTAGTAATTTAATGTTCGCAGATTTATATCGATACCTCATAGATGATATTAATAATAAAGTTTTGTAATCTAATATACATACATACATACATACATACATACATACATACATACATACATACATACATACATATATTATATGTATATCTATTTGCAAGTTTGATTATCTGTACGTCAATCACGGCTAAATCAAATTTAATGATATTTAAAACATAGATAGAACTTTTTGTGAGTCCAATGGAATATGTCTGTTTTCAAGACTAGGGCCAGGTCATTTTTATACCAATGACGCAATTTTAATAGAAGTTGAGAACACAATTACATATATGTATAGTGATAAAAGGCAAGGTACCGGTACTAAGAAAAACTGAATTAAATTAAAAATTTACTTTACTATAGTGCATTATTTTTTAAATCTTTTTTAAGACGGTAAGCAAGCTGTAATATTACCTTATTAACAACTTTGTACCGTAGGACAAAAAAATGCTATTGAGGTATTGTGGGTATCGAAACTGCTACAAATTACTTAATTGAACCGTTGCTTTTGAATTTGAGAGAACTCCGTGTTGTGAAAATAAAATGAATGAAACCTAAATCTTCACAGACTACATACTTCTTCAGAGACTACATACTTAAATATTTGCACAAGCTAAAATCAACGTCGGGGAATACTGCTTACATCCGCTCAATCTGTTCGGAAGACCTGCTGGAGAACTACAATCTTGACGGTCACTGTTCTTGTAGGGTTCCGTTGCTCTGCCGGTGTCATGATAATGATTTGTTCAATTTCACCACATATCCATTAGACACTAGCATGCCTTAGCAAAAGTCAAACTTCATATGAAAAAAAGCATTATTTTTAATACTGGTTTTTTTATATGAAGTTTAACTTTTGTTAAGACATGTTGATAGCAAATGAAGACGGGGGTTTAGGTTAGGTTAAACGGACCGCCCGCAAAAACGCGAGTTCACTCTGAGGCCAATAAGGCCCATTGTGATGCCGCAACGATCATCTACCGAAACCATTCCCTAGAGAACTCCTGCTCAGTGTCACATCTCTGAGACAGTCCAGGTCCTGAAAGAATCTTTGGCCCAAAAATTTGAGCCTACGTTCTTGAAGAGCCTGGCAGTCGCATAGAAGGTGTTGAACTGATTCCTCCTTTTCCTCATCCATACAACTTCTGCAGCACCTTCCACGAGAGATTCCCATACGCTCCGACATACGTCCAATCATACAGTGTCCGGTTATAACACCTACCAGAAGTGCTAACGAGCTTTTCTCGAGGTGCCTTTTTCCTTTTTTGTCAATTGAGGGCCAAAGAATTCTAGACAATCTGCAAGTGGTTAATGTAGACCACCTGCGACCCGATTCCTTTAGCGACCATTCTCCTAGTATGTTAGATATTTCGGCCAAGGGGATATTGATTTCTCCTTGGGCAACCGTCACATCCAGATTCGAACCGTTCCTCGCACATTGATCGGCCTTCTCGTTTCCACGAATGCCCTCATGCCCTGGGACCCACACTATCCTTATACGATGTCGTTCAAGTAGGGCTAAAGATTGTATGCATGCTAACACACATTTAGATTTCACTACTTTTGAATTAAGGGCCTTAATAGCGGCTAGACTGTCTACGAAAATATCGATAGCCGACGCCTCCGTATCAAGTTCCTCAATTTTCCTTGCCGCTACCAATATAGCATATATTTCAGCCTGGAACACGGTACAGGTATCGTGAAGCCTAAGTGAAATTGAAAGATCAAGATCCTCAGAGAAGATCCCCGATCCAGTCCCCGTGTCTAACTTGGAGCCATCCGTAAATATTGAATCCGCATTGTTCCGAATTACGGAGTTCTCCTTCCACTCTTCCCTGCTAGGAATTTTCACGACAAAAGATTTGTCGAGGTCCATAACAGGGGTTAAGTAATCAGTCTGCTCCCTCAAGATATTGCCACCCACCTGCCTTAGGATGGTGCCATGTCCAACACGACAATGCCTTAATTCGCCCGACTCCCTTTTAAGGCCGATCTGGCAGCGACGTGTTTGATATAGACATCTAAAGGGGTCAGATCCAACATTGTCCCCAAACTGGCCTGTGGAGTAGACCTCATCACACCAGTGATGGAGAGACTCGCTAACCTTTGGACCTTATTCAGAAGAGAGAGGTGAACTTTAGTGTCCACCACCCTCCACCAGACGAGTGCTCCATAGGTGAGGATAGGCCTAATCACTGCCGTGTACCATGTACGGTTTTAGGCCCCATCTCCTGCCAAAGGTCCTTTTGCATGCGTAAAATGTACATAGGGCCTTATTTATCCTGCTCTCAGCATTACGTTTCCACGAGAGCTTTGAGTCTAGGATTACACCGAGGTACTTCGCTTCTTTTGACAATTCCAGAGTAATGCTACCCATTTTTTGGGAGTCTAAATTCCGGAATTTTATATCTTCTGGTGAAGAGAACAAGTTCGGTCTCTCCAGGGTTTAGGCCCAGACCGTTCTCTTTCGCCCAAGCGAGTAGTTGGCCTAATGCCGATTCCATAAGGTCACTTATCGTGGATAAAAATTTAACCCTGATAAGGATTACAACGTCATCTGCATATGCCACCACCTTAACGCCTTCTTTGCCTAGTCTGAGGAGGATTTTATTTACAACAAGGTTCCAAAGGAGTGGGGCATGACTCCCCCCTGCGGTGTTCCCCTTGTCACAACTTTCCTAATCGTACTAGGGCCAAGACTGGAGATAATACTTCTACTTCGAAGTATATTCTCCGTCCACTCTATAATTTTCTGTTCGGCCCCCACATATTGTAGGGCGTCCAGTGTTGAGGATATATTCAAATTGTTGAAAGCGCTCTCTATATCCAAAAAGGCTGCTAAAACATACTCCTTCCTGTTCAGTGTATCCTCTATTGTACCGACCACATCATGCAGTGCCGTTTCCACCGACCTTCCCTTTAGGTATGCGTGTTGTGCCCTGCAGAAATTACTTGACTATAGAATACCTTTGACATACACGTCCACCAGTCTCTCCAGTGTTTTCAATAAAAACCATGACAGACAGGCCTGTAGTCCTTTGCAGTTCCATGGTTTATTCTTCCAGCCTTAGGAATGAATACCACGGTAACCTCTTTCCATTCTTTGGGGATATACCCATACAACAGGCTGCCCCTAAAAATGGAAATCAGCCACGGCATGATAACCTTTATCGATTGTTGTAGTAACGCTGGGAAAATGCCGTCTGGCCCTGCACTCCTTACAGTCCGGGAAGTGAGGTTCCATCCATTCAAGGTTTCAACACTGCTTTCAGTGAAGTTGCCATCTTAGTTAAGAATCCTTGCATGCCGGGATCCTTAGAGAGCACCTTTCTTAGACGGGACGCCTCAGTGGTACTTTCCAGGTCTCCACAAAAGCGCTTCCAAGCTTCTCGCTTCGCTCTTCTGGTCTCCTTTTTGAAGTTATTGAAACTCTGGCGGTATTCAGGGTTAAATTTGTTTGATCAGTGTAAGGATGGCCTCATCCTCCAAAATAGGGGCAGGAATCCATACCTTAACTGTCGCCTGAAACGGGACCTGGTCCAAGGGGACGATTTCGATTTTGGCGCGTGGCCATAGTTCGCCAACATCACGAATGCAGTCTTTGAGGAAGCCTAAGGCCTTTTCATTACCATATCCGATGATCTTGACCACTTAGCGCCTTCAAACACAGTGAACGAGTCGTCCTCATTATGAGCGAGTTCGTCGATCAATCTGCGTAGGATCTTTTCTTCTAAAAGCAGCCATCTTTCATTGGTCATTTTACCAACGGGGTGGTTGCGATCAATTATGGCCACTTGTAACTCAGGAGCTGACGTTAAGCTAGTTGAAGGCTACAACCGCTTACCGTTAGGTACCTGCGTATCACCCGACCTTTGCCGTTTACCGCTAGGGCTGTTTGCGGGGCCCTTCGAGACTGGTGCTTGAACTTTAGAGGTTTGTGAAGCCAGCATCTTGGAGCCTTTGCTAGCAGACTTCGCTTTACCGCATTGGTCATCGCCCTTCCTTGATCCGGATGAGGCCCCACTAGAAGTAGAAGGGCGTTCATCCAGAATCGCAGAGGTGACGATTGTGTTCGGTCCAGGAGTAGCATGGGGCACGGTTATTACCTTCTTCGCATGCTTATCCTGGTTACTATCCGTCCTGTTAAGCTTGACCTCCACGACGGTTGTATTAACCATAGCTTCATACTTCCGAACGTGGTAGGTGTGCTTCCGCTTCAAACTCTTCTCCCGAACAGTTAAGGTTACTGGATCGCGAGATTCCAGTGACCTTAAGTACCTGAGAGATCGTTTGTAGATAGCTAGCCTTTTTCGTTCGTCCTGTCCGAGTCGTCTCTTTCCTTGTCAGCCTTTCCAGGGCCGTGGGCTTTCCGTCCGTCTTCGCAATTGGCGACACGGAGGTGACCATGCTAAGGTCCTCTTCATCGGTCTCGTAGAGGTGTAACCCTTGGAATCCCGACAAGTGGTCAGACTCGTCCGTGCTTAGACTGAGTTTTCGGTGTAAGCGCTTGTCACGCCCAGAAATAGAAATACGACTAACCGAACCTGGGTTACCTATCCGGTCAGTCGTGGTCACAGAACTATCAGTGGCACTCAGACCTGTGGCCTCCGCCTGAGTACTCACGTTATTACCCTTGGAGATTTTAGCACCCTCGACCAAGGGCATAGGTCCTTTTTTATTTTTGTTCATTTCATTTGGGGGGGGGGGGGGGTGGTGTTTTATACCTCCACCAGAGGTGTGATGAAAAACTGCCGCTCCACTGGAGACAGACGCAGACCAAGATGCCGCTCACTATGAGTCATACACATCTTGGTTTTGATAAAAAGAACTCCCACGGACCGACAAAAAGACGGACGAATAAAGTCTCCAGTAGCCGTGCTTAACCTAGGGAACAGACGCTACCAGAGCGGTATTGACCGAACAACGGCAACGACAACGGTTTTCAATATAGTCATTTTTCCTGGGAGTATCATAGTTTCCATAGGAAAAATCAGCAACGGTTTTTTGTGCCCACTGGGGATGAAGCCACTTTTCTCGGGAACGGCTCTGCAATTTTTTACCACGATTGCTTCAAAATGTTCATTAAAGTCTATATTTTCAAAATATATAGTCATTTTTCCTGGGAGTATCATAGTTTCCATGGGAAAAATGAGCAACGGTTTTTTGTGCCCACTAGGGATGAAGCCACTTTTCTCGGGAACGGCTCGGAGAATTTTTAGCACGATTGGTTCAAATGTTCATTAAAGTCTATATTTTCAAAATATATAATAATTTTTTCTGGGAGTATCATAGTTTTCATGGGAAAAATCAGCAACGGTTTTTTGTAACCATTAGGGAGGAATCCACTTTTCTCGAGAATTGCTCTGCGTATATTTAGCACGATTGGCTATAAATGTTCTTTAAAGTCTATATTTTAAAACTATATAGTCATTATTCATGGGAGTATCATAGATTTCAATGGAAAATCAATAACCATTTTCCCTTTTTTATACTTATATACCACAAAGCTACGCCATTAATAAAATTCCCTATTACAGGGTATTTATTTTCACCGTGTTTTTCCCGGTTTTTTAATTCCCAAAAACGACGCTATATCGTCGACGCTATCTTGGCGCACTTCAAAAATTATAATGTAAAACACTGATTTTGACATACACATGAAATTCCATATGTATAGCAATTTTGACAGTACATATGACTTGTACACTTAATGTAAACACACCTTTAGGCTCTTGCTTAGATTTATCAGTAAGTCTTTGGTCAAAAAACCTAAATCTAAAAATGGAGTGGTAGAAAAATTTGTATAAATGTTGGTTTTAAAAAAAATTTCCCACAGCACCTAAACTGCACTAGTTGTATAAAATGTTTTGTTAAAAAACTATATTTTTTTACAATCAATTTTGGATATTAATATTTTTTTCTTTTGTTTTTAAATAAGCATAAGAATATTGTATTTTTTGCGTGTGATGACAGTTTTTGACGTTGGGAGAGTTGGATATCTATGTGGTCTATGGCAAGGCGAATTCATACCAGGTGGTGTTGATAGCCCAGCTGATTATTTTTTGCTTTCGTTTTTTTTGCTAATGTGTTGTCAAAGATACATTGTTTCATATCTGCTAATATAATGTCAAAGTTATTGTTTTGTTGTTCTTGTTGCTCTACTGCTCACACCTGGTATCGAATTTTTTGGGAATGTTAGGTTCCATATTTTATATGACAAAGTATTCTGTATTATTAACTCCATCAACTTAATTGAAATAAAGGTGCTGTGCATTAAACATATTTTATTTTTTTATACCCTTCACCACAGGTGGAAAGGGTATATATAAGTTTGTCATTCCGTGTGTAATTTCTACAATATTCATTTCCGACCCCATAAAGTATATATATTCTGGATCCTTATACATAGAGAAGTTGATTAAGCGATGTCCGTCTGCCGGTCTGTCCGTGTTAGTGTGGTAATGTCATTTGCCAAGGCACCAGAAGAGATACTAAAAATTTAAGCACACCAATCTGTCAGGCATAGTTTCGAAAATTTTGGTATTGCAATTCAGCAACATCAGATTATTCCTTTAGAGGCTACGGGCCAAAAACCACGCCCACCTATATTTTTACGTTTTTTTTTTTAATTTTTTTCGGCTTTAATGATTCTGATTTGCCTTTTTTTTGTTAAATAAATATTAGACTGCGACAGGTAGATCGCAAGGAGTGCATAAAGATCTGGGGGGATCAATAACCCCCTGCGAGGGGCGATTTTTGTTTGTTTTTAGATTGGTAGGGTTTTCTGCTTTGATTTGTATTAGAGACCTTAATAGAAAGCAATACGCATAGAGGTAGCCAATGGACCCACAGGGTACCCACTGATAAATAGGAGCAGTTAAAAGGACCCCCATGTGCCAATATGAGAAAAAAAATTTTTTCTAAGGATTTCTTTTTGCTTTAGTCTGACCATTTTAACTCAATATAGATTGCAGAAAGGTCCTAAATTTAATAAAAAAATTTTTTGGGAAATTTAACAAAAAAAATTTTTACAATAAAATTTACAAAACATTTTCAAAAAGATATTTTACAGAAAAATATATGAAAAAAATTTTTTTTAAAAATTTTCCAAAAAATTTTCGAATAAAATTTAACAAAAAAATTTTAAAAAATTATTTTTGCAAAAAATTTTTGCACACAATTTTCGAAAAATTAAAACAAAAATTTCAATATTTCTTTGAAAATTAAAATCATGACTGTAACATAACATATAATTAATATTAAGAATATACATATTTATGTATGTGTGTATATAGAGTAACATATTTTTATACCCTTCACCACAGGTGGAAAGGGTATATATAAGTTTGTCATTCCGTGTGTAATTTCTACAATATTCATTTCCGACCCCATAAAGTATATATATTCTGGATCCTTATACATAGAGAAGTTGATTAAGCGATGTCCGTCTGTCCGTCTGTCCGTCTGTCCGTCTGTCCGTCTGTCCGTGTTAGTGTGGTAATGTCATTTGCCAAGGCATCAGAAGAGATACAAAAAATTTAAGCACACCAATCTGTCAGGCATAGTTTCGAAAATTTTGGTATTGCAATTCAGCAACATCGGATCATTCCTTTGGAGGCTACGGGCCAAAAACCACGCCCACCTATATTTTTTTTACGTTTTTTTTACGTTTTTTTTAAATTTTTTTCGGCTTTAATGATTCTGTTTTACCTTTTTTTGTCAAATAAATATTAGAGTGTGACAGGTAGATCGCAAGGAGTGCATACAGATCTCGGGGGATCAATAACCCCCTGCGAGGGGCGATTTTTGTTTGTTTTTAGATTGGTAGGGTTTTTCTGCTTTGATTTGTATTAGAGACCTTAATAGAAAGCAATACGCATAGAGGTAGCCAATGGACCCACAGGGTACCCACTGACAAATAGGAGCAGTTAAAAGGGCCCCCCATGTGTCAATATGATGAAATTTTTTTTTTCTTTGTAAGGATTTCTTTTTGCTTTAGTCTGACCATTCTAACTCAATAGATTGGAGAAAGGTCCAAAATTTAACAAAAAAATTTCAATCAAATTTTTAAAAAAAAATTTTTTAAAAAATTTTTTAAAAAAATTTTTTAAAAAAATTTTTTAATTTTTTTCAAAAAAATTTACAAAGCATTTTCAAAAAGATATTTTACAGAAAAATATTAGAAAAAAAATTTTTTTAAAAAATTTTCCAAAAAATTTTCGAATAAAATTTTACAAAAAATTTTTAAAAAAATATTTTTACAAAAAATTTTTACACACAATTTTCGAAAAATTAAAACAAAAATTTCAATATTTCTTTGAAAATGAAAATCATGACTGTAACATAACATATATTTAATATTAAGAATATACATATGTATGTATGTGTGTATATAGAGTAACATATTTTTATACCCTTCACCACAGGTGGAAAGGGTATATATAAGTTTGTCATTCCGTGTGTAATTTCTACAATATTCATTTCCGACCCCATAAAGTATATATATTCTGGATCCTTATACATAGAGAAGTTGATTAAGCGATGTCCGTCTGTCCGTCTGTCCGTCTGTCCGTCTGTCCGTCTGTCCGTGTTAGTGTGGTAATGTCATTTGCCAAGGCATCAGAAGAGATACAAAAAATTTAAGCACACCAATCTGTCAGGCATAGTTTCGAAAATTTTGGTATTGCAATTCAGCAACATCGGATCATTCCTTTGGAGGCTACGGGCCAAAAACCACGCCCACCTATATTTTTTTTACGTTTTTTTTTAATTTTTTTCGGCTTTAATGATTCTGTTTTACCTTTTTTTGTCAAATAAATATTAGAGTGTGACAGGTAGATCGCAAGGAGTGCATACAGATCTCGGGGGATCAATAACCCCCTGCGAGGGGCGATTTTTGTTTGTTTTTAGATTGGTAGGGTTTTTCTGCTTTGATTTGTATTAGAGACCTTAATAGAAAGCAATACGCATAGAGGTAGCCAATGGACCCACAGGGTACCCACTGACAAATAGGAGCAGTTAAAAGGGCCCCCCATGTGTCAATATGATGAAATTTTTTTTTTCTTTGTAAGGATTTCTTTTTGCTTTAGTCTGACCATTCTAACTCAATAGATTGGAGAAAGGTCCAAAATTTAACAAAAAAATTTCAATCAAATTTTTAAAAAAAAATTTTTTAAAAAATTTTTTAAAAAAATTTTTTAAAAAAATTTTTTAATTTTTTTCAAAAAAATTTACAAAGCATTTTCAAAAAGATATTTTACAGAAAAATATTAGAAAAAAAATTTTTTTAAAAAATTTTCCAAAAAATTTTCGAATAAAATTTTACAAAAAATTTTTAAAAAAATATTTTTACAAAAAATTTTTACACACAATTTTCGAAAAATTAAAACAAAAATTTCAATATTTCTTTGAAAATGAAAATCATGACTGTAACATAACATATATTTAATATTAAGAATATACATATGTATGTATGTGTGTATATAGAGTAACATATTTTTATACCCTTCACCACAGGTGGAAAGGGTATATATAAGTTTGTCATTCCGTGTGTAATTTCTACAATATTCATTTCCGACCCCATAAAGTATATATATTCTGGATCCTTATACATAGAGAAGTTGATTAAGCGATGTCCGTCTGTCCGTCTGTCCGTCTGTCCGTCTGTCCGTCTGTCCGTCTGTCCGTCTGTCCGTCTGTCCGTCTGTCCGTGTTAGTGTGGTAATGTCATTTGCCAAGGCATCAGAAGAGATACAAAAAATTTAAGCACACCAATCTGTCAGGCATAGTTTCGAAAATTTTGGTATTGCAATTCAGCAACATCGGATCATTCCTTTGGAGGCTACGGGCCAAAAACCACGCCCACCTATATTTTTTTTACGTTTTTTTTTAATTTTTTTCGGCTTTAATGATTCTGTTTTGCCTTTTTTTGTCAAATAAATATTAGAGTGTGACACTTAGATCGCAAGGAGTGCAGACAGATCTCGGGGGATCAATAACCCCCTGCGAGGGGCGATTTTTGTTTGTTTTTAGATTGGTAGGGTTTTTCTGCTTTGATTTGTATTAGAGACCTTAATAGAAAGCAATACGCATAGAGGTAGCCAATGGACCCACAGGGTACCCACTGACAAATAGGAGCAGTTAAAAGGGCCCCCCATGTGTCAATATGATGAAATTTTTTTTTCTTTGTAAGGATTTCTTTTTGCTTTAGTCTGACCATTCTAACTCAATAGATTGGAGAAAGGTCCAAAATTTAACAAAAAAATTTCAATCAAATTTTTAAAAAAAAATTTTTTAAAAAATTTTTTAAAAAAATTTTTTAAAAAAATTTTTTAATTTTTTTCAAAAATATTTACAAAAAAATTTACAAAGCATTTTCAAAAAGATATTTTACAGAAAAATATTAGAAAAAAAATTTTTTTAAAAAATTTTCCAAAAAAAATTTTCGAATAAAATTTTACAAAAAATTTTTAAAAAAATATTTTTACAAAAAATTTTTACACACAATTTTCGAAAAATTAAAACAAAAATTTCAATATTTCTTGACTGTAACATAACATATATTTAATATTAAGAATATACATATGTACATATGTATGTGTGTATATAGAGTAACATATTTTTATACCCTTCACCACAGGTGGAAAGGGTATATATAAGTTTGTCATTCCGTGTGTAATTTCTACAATATTCATTTCCGACCCCATAAAGTATATATATTCTGGATCCTTATACATAGAGAAGTTGATTAAGCGATGTCCGTCTGTCCGTCTGTCCGTCTGTCCGTGTTAGTGTGGTAATGTCATTTGCCAAGGCATCAGAAGAGATACAAAAAATTTAAGCACACCAATCTGTCAGGCATAGTTTCGAAAATTTTGGTATTGCAATTCAGCAACATCGGATCATTCCTTTGGAGGCTACGGGCCAAAAACCACGCCCACCTATATTTTTTTTACGTTTTTTTTACGTTTTTTTTAAATTTTTTTCGGCTTTAATGATTCTGTTTTGCCTTTTTTTGTCAAATAAATATTAGAGTGTGACAGGTAGATCGCAAGGAGTGCATACAGATCTCGGGGGATCAATAACCCCCTGCGAGGGGCGATTTTTGTTTGTTTTTAGATTGGTAGGGTTTTTCTGCTTTGATTTGTATTAGAGACCTTAATAGAAAGCAATACGCATAGAGGTAGCCAATGGACCCACAGGGTACCCACTGACAAATAGGAGCAGTTAAAAGGGCCCCCCATGTGTCAATATGATGAATTTTTTTTTTTCTTTGTAAGGATTTCTTTTTGCTTTAGTCTGACCATTCTAACTCAATAGATTGGAGAAAGGTCCAAAATTTAACAAAAAAATTTCAATCAAATTTTTAAAAAAAAATTTTTTAAAAAATTTTTTAAAAAAATTTTTTAAAAAATTTTTTTAATTTTTTTCAAAAATATTTACAAAAAAATTTACAAAGCATTTTCAAAAAGATATTTTACAGAAAAATATTAGAAAAAAAATTTTTTTAAAAAATTTTCCAAAAAATTTTCGAATAAAATTTTACAAAAAATTTTTAAAAAAATATTTTTACAAAAAATTTTTACACAC
Source organism: Phasia obesa (assembly GCA_949628195.1). Lineage (NCBI taxonomy): Eukaryota > Metazoa > Arthropoda > Insecta > Diptera > Tachinidae > Phasia > Phasia obesa. Next base: position 69,541,340 of record OX451219.1, read on the forward strand.
AATTTTCGAAAAATTAAAACAAAAATTTCAATATTTCTTTGAAAATGAAAATCATGACTGTAACATAACATATATTTAATATTAAGAATATACATATGTATGTATGTGTGTATATAGAGTAACATATTTTTATACCCTTCACCACAGGTGGAAAGGGTATATATAAGTTTGTCATTCCGTGTGTAATTTCTACAATATTCATTTCCGACCCCATAAAGTATATATATTCTGGATCCTTATACATAGAGAAGTTGATTAAGCGATGTCCGTCTGTCCGTCTGTCCGTCTGTCCGTCTGTCCGTCTGTCCGTCTGTCTGTCTGTCCGTCTGTCCGTGTTAGTGTGGTAATGTCATTTGCCAAGGCATCAGAAGAGATACAAAAAATTTAAGCACACCAATCTGTCAGGCATAGTTTCGAAAATTTTGGTATTGCAATTCAGCAACATCGGATCATTCCTTTGGAGGCTACGGGCCAAAAACCACGCCCACCTATATTTTTTTTACGTTTTTTTTACGTTTTTTTTAAATTTTTTTCGGCTTTAATGATTCTGTTTTGCCTTTTTTTGTCAAATAAATATTAGAGTGTGACAGGTAGATCGCAAGGAGTGCATACAGATCTCGGGGGATCAATAACCCCCTGCGAGGGGCGATTTTTGTTTGTTTTTAGATTGGTAGGGTTTTTCTGCTTTGATTTGTATTAGAGACCTTAATAGAAAGCAATACGCATAGAGGTAGCCAATGGACCCACAGGGTACCCACTGACAAATAGGAGCAGTTAAAAGGGCCCCCCATGTGTCAATATGATGAAATTTTTTTTTTCTTTGTAAGGATTTCTTTTTGCTTTAGTCTGACCATTATAACTCAATAGATTGGAGAAAGGTCCAAAATTTAACAAAAAAATTTCAATCAAATTTTAAAAAAAAAAATTTTTAAAAAATTTTTTAAAAAAATTTTTTAATTTTTTTCAAAAATATTTACAAAAAAATTTACAAAGCATTTTCAAAAAGATATTTTACAGAAAAATATTAGAAAAAAAATTTTTTTAAAAAATTTTCCAAAAAATTTTCGAATAAAATTTTACAAAAAATTTTTAAAAAAATATTTTTACAAAAAATTTTTACACACAATTTTCGAAAAATTAAAACAAAAATTTCAATATTTCTTTGAAAATGAAAATCATGACTGTAACATAACATATATTTAATATTAAGAATATACATATGTATGTATGTGTGTATATAGAGTAACATATTTTTATACCCTTCACCACAGGTGGAAAGGGTATATATAAGTTTGTCATTCCGTGTGTAATTTCTACAATATTCATTTCCGACCCCATAAAGTATATATATTCTGGATCCTTATACATAGAGAAGTTGATTAAGCGATGTCCGTCTGTCCGTCTGTCCGTCTGTCCGTCTGTCCGTCTGTCCGTGTTAGTGTGGTAATGTCATTTGCCAAGGCATCAGAAGAGATACAAAAAATTTAAGCACACCAATCTGTCAGGCATAGTTTCGAAAATTTTGGTATTGCAATTCAGCAACATCGGATCATTCCTTTGGAGGCTACGGGCCAAAAACCACGCCCACCTATATTTTTTTTACGTTTTTTTTACGTTTTTTTTAAATTTTTTTCGGCTTTAATGATTCTGTTTTGCCTTTTTTTGTCAAATAAATATTAGAGTGTGACAGGTAGATCGCAAGGAGTGCATACAGATCTCGGGGGATCAATAACCCCCTGCGAGGGGCGATTTTTGTTTGTTTTTAGATTGGTAGGGTTTTTCTGCTTTGATTTGTATTAGAGACCTTAATAGAAAGCAATACGCATAGAGGTAGCCAATGGACCCACAGGGTACCCACTGACAAATAGGAGCAGTTAAAAGGGCCCCCCATGTGTCAATATGATGAAATTTTTTTTTTCTTTGTAAGGATTTCTTTTTGCTTTAGTCTGACCATTCTAACTCAATAGATTGGAGAAAGGTCCAAAATTTAACAAAAAAATTTCAATCAAATTTTTAAAAAAAATTTTTTTAAAAAATTTTTTAAAAAAATTTTTTAAAAAAATTTTTTAATTTTTTTCAAAAATATTTACAAAAAAATTTACAAAGCATTTTCAAAAAGATATTTTACAGAAAAATATTAGAAAAAAAATTTTTTTAAAAAATTTTCCAAAAAATTTTCGAATAAAATTTTACAAAAAATTTTTAAAAAAATATTTTTACAAAAAATTTTTACACACAATTTTCGAAAAATTAAAACAAAAATTTCAATATTTCTTTGAAAATGAAAATCATGACTGTAACATAACATATATTTAATATTAAGAATATACATATGTATGTATGTGTGTATATAGAGTAACATATTTTTATACCCTTCACCACAGGTGGAAAGGGTATATATAAGTTTGTCATTCCGTGTGTAATTGCTATAATATTCATTTCCGACCCCATAAAGTATATATATTCTGGATCCTTATACATAGAGAAGTTGATTAAGCGATGTCCGTCTGTCCGTCTGTCCGTCTATCCGTCTGTCCGTCTGTCCGTCTGTCCGTCTGTCCGTGTTAGTGTGGTAATGTCATTTGCCAAGGCACCAGAAGAGATACAAAAAATTTAAGCACACCAATCTGTCAGGCATAGTTTCGAAAATTTTGGTATTGCAATTCAGCAACATCGGATCATTCCTTTGGAGGCTACGGGCCAAAAACCACGCCCACCTATATTTTTTTTCACGTTTTTTCAGGTTTTTTTTTAATTTTTTTCAGCTTTAATGATTCTGTTTTGCCTTTTTTTCTCAAATAAATATTAGACTGCGACAGGTATCTCGCAAAGAGTGCATACAGATCTCGGGGGATCAATAACCCCCTGCGAGGGGCGATTTTTGTTTGTTTTTAGATTGGTAGGGTTTTTCTGCTTTGATTTGTATTAGTGACCTTAATAGAAAGCAATACACATAGAGGTAGCCAATGGACCCACAGGGTACCCACTGATAAATAGGAGCAGTTAAAAGGACCCCCCATGTGTCAATATGAGGAAATTTTTTTTTTGTAAGGATTTTTTTTTTTGCTTTAGTCTGACCATTCTAACTCAATATAGACTGCAGAAAGGTCCTAAATTTAACAAAAAAATTTTCAATAAAATTTAAAAAAAAATTTTTTTTAAAATATTTCCAAAAAAAAATTTTTACAAAAAAATTTAAAAACATTTTCAAAAATATATTATACAGAAAAATATTAAAAAAAAAATTTTTTTCAAAATTTTCCAAAAAATTTTCGAATACAATTTTACAAAAAATTTTTAAAAAATTATTTTTACAAAAAATTTTTACACACAATTTTCGAAATATTAAAACAAAAATTTCAATATTTCTTTGAAAATGAAAATCATGACTGTAACATAACATATAATTAATATTAAGATTATACGTATGTATGTATGTGTGTATATAGAGTAACATATTTTTTTAAATGCGTTTGATTTTTATTTTAAATGCGTTTGATTTTTAAATAGATGATATCTCTGTTTTAAAACCTAGGTGCATTAAACACATAGACATCCTTAGGATACCGACTACCAACTGTCAAAAATAAAATACACACGTTTATAGGTAAACGATTCTTTTGAAGCCAGCAAAGCTACATGGCTACACGACTACCGTTGTGGCTGTCGTCAACTTAGGTTAATTTGTATTTTATTCAACAAAAGAAAATGTCACAAAATTGTAAATTACAAATTCATATACAAACAAAAGTATTGGAGGAAATATTTAAAAGTTTTTGAAAAAGTTTTTTAATTTTATAAAAGCAAAATAAGTATTTTTACAACAATGTCAGAGTTTACGATGTAGCTGTCGGCTTCAATATCATTAAGTAGCTGACAACACGGCGACAATTGTAGCAAACGGAATTTGTTTGCATTTGTCTTCTATTTCTTTACAATATGGATAATGCTGTACATGTCTGTATAAATAAAATCACCGTGGTGAAGGGTATAGAAGATTCGGCACGGCCGAATATAGCACTTTTACTTGTTTAAAATGCGTTTGATTTTTTTAAATGCGTTTGAATAGATGATATCTCTGTTTTAAAACCTAGGTGCCTTAAACACTTAGACATCATCAGGATACCGACTACAAACTGTCAAAAACGACTACCGTTGTGGCTGTCGTCAATTTAGGCTAATTTCTATTTTACTCAACAAAAGAAAATGCCACAAAATTGTAAATTACAAATTCATATACAAACAAAAAGTTTTGGAGGAAATATTTATAATTTTTTGAAAAAGTTATTTAATGATATAAAAGCAAAATAAGTATTTCTACAACAATGTCAGAGTTTACGAGGCAGCTGTCGTCTTCAATATCATTAAGTAGCTGACAACACGGCGACAATTGTAGCCAACGGAATTTGTTTTCATTTGTCTTCTATTTCTTTAAAGACTGAATAATGAATTTTTCTCATGCGACTTATTTTAAGTAAAGAGTCAACAATATGGATAATGCTGTACATGTCTGTATAAATAAAATCACCATGGTGAAGGGTATAGAAGATTCGGTACGGCCGAATATACCACTTTTACTTGTTTTATTTTAAATTTAGTTTTTCATTAATATCTCGTAAACCATTCCACGTGCACATATAACACTGCATACGTTCGATAGAGGCTAAAAATACGAATCGATCGAGATATATCGAATATGATATATTTTCTGAACAGACTATACGAAAAAAGTTATTAACCCAGCAACCTTTTTTTATTTACAAACATTGTTAAAACTTTAAAATTTTTCTCGCATGGAGTACATACAGATTTCGGAGGATAAAACCCCCCTGCGAGAGTCGATTTTTGTTTATTTTAGGTTGGTAGCGTTTTCTGCTTTGATTTGTATTAAAGGCCTTTATCGGAAGCAATACACATAGAGGTAGGCAATAAACCCACAATGTGCCCACGGTAACCAGGAATAATCAAGTGACATTTTGAGGGGAGGTTCAATATGGGGAAAATTTTATGGATTTTTTTCTGCTTTGGTCTGACCATTCTAACGAATGCATATTGCAGGAAGGTCCTTATTTCTAACTACAAAAAATTTTGAAATGAAAACATAAAACTACTTCGTATTTTATTTGAATTTCTTTTTTAATAAAATAATTTTTTTATGTTAAATAAAATTTTTCGTTAAATAATTATTCAGATGAGCACTTTATAAGATTCAATACATAACATGTTGTGGTATTTGTTGTTGTTAATAACCAAGTGTTGAAAACTAAAGGAGAGTTTTCTGCCTTCAGCTTTATATAAAAGTTTTCAACAGGGTTTCTTTGTTTTTCTTTTTGATAATTTTTAGGGATTAACTTTACATTATTTTTGTCGGAAAATCCTGCCTTTAAAACAGTTGATCCGAATTTAAAGAAATACCGCCATAAATTGAAAACGTTGTTGTCGAAGTCTAAACGAGGGTAGCGGAAGAGGGCGATTTGGTTTGTTTTTCTGTTTTTCTCCTAATTGAATTATAGTTTTTTTTCTCTTATCTAAATAAATATGAATTTATTATATTAAAAATTCTTAAATTTGTTTTCATTTTTAATTCCACATTCTTAAATCTTCGTAATGATGAATTCTTGTTGGATTTCCTTTTTCTTTTAGTTGCTGTTCTTATTGGTAGAAAAAAATATGGAATTAATCTAGCTTTTCAGCTGAGCTTGTTATGTATAGCCCGTTCAGGCTGCCACGAAATTAAGTCATTTTGTGATTTCGTTCAAAATTAACTTGAAATTACGTAATTTCGCATACATTTTACCATTGCCCAAATTAATTCATTCTACTTAATTTCGTCGAAATTACCTTGAAATTACGATAGACAACGCTGGTTTTGCAGAAAAAGTTATTTGTTTACAACCATGACGATATTTACAACCACAAATCAGACCAGTAGTGCGATTCACTATTCAATTTTAACGATTCGGGACTCGTTAACAAAATTTAACAACAAAACGAAAGACTTTGCTATTCAGAAATGCTTTTTAATAACATTTGATGTTGTTATAAATCAGCTGTTTTTCTTAGCAAGTCGAGTATTGTTAATTTATCAAAATATCAAAAGATAAAGTCGCCCATTAGATGTAAAATATTCTAAATAATTCTGTGGCAATAAGGAAAAAGTGCTTAAGTCTGATTTTTAAGTTTTGTAGGAGAGCAATTTTAAACTTTAAAATAATTTTTTGAAAAAATAGCTTATTTTTAAAGTTTACCTATGGGAGTCAAACGTATGAATTTGAAAAATATCTTATATCTACCAAAAGTACGCAGGCGTTGCAATTAATAAGTTGTGAAAGGAGTTTCTATTATTTTGAAAAATACCTTGTAGTTTCTTAAGCTTTTTTCCAAATACGATTCGGCATTGAAAAAAGATAAGCAGAAAGTTTTTTTTGCTATAACTTCCTGAAAAATAGTACAAAATAATTGAAACTTTGCACATGGGTACTTTGAAGTACGAAGATTTCAAAGGTGACAGTAACTTAATTTTTGCTTAAGTCGACTTAAGCACTTATTCCTTATTACCACAGAATTAATATTTATAATTAAAACACATACATATGTATTTTACCTACCTTATAAAAATGAATTTAAACAATTTTTTAGAAATAAAATTAAAAAAAAAAACAAAATATAAAGCACTTGTGTGGAAAGTTTTGTTTATTATTTTTCATTTCTCTTTGTTCTTTTCGCTATTTTGCCATTTTGTGTAGCAGCATTGCCATTCATTTTGGTTTGTATTTTTCATTTGTTAACTATAGGTTAGTGCAAGCAAAAAAACATGTTGATATTTTTAACAAGTGTTAGATCGTTAAAAGTTAGTGAATTGCACTACAGATAAGACACGAAAATTGGAGTGTTACTAGATCACAGCTTTCGTTGGAAAGGGATAGCAAGAGTTAATGCTTTTCTTATATTACTATCTCTTTCTGGTTATAGCTGCAATTTGACATTTTATTGTTTAAAAAATAATTTGTGAAACTGGTGGAAAATTTTAATAAGATTTGATTTGTGTGTAAAATTAATTGTTTTATAAATAGCTTTAAAATAATTTGTGGCAAAAATAAAATTTGAACAAATATCATCCGAAGTCAGCCAATTAAATAAAAGGAAACATACAAAAGGAAATAAAATAACAGGAATCCAACAGAAAAAAAATGTGCAAACAATTAATTAAGTAATTCAAATTAATTTGTTTTTAATTAAATTATTTTGCTATTTCAGGAGTCGCCGATGCAGTTCCCGATCCAACTGAATCCAACCAAGTGTACATATTACATTTGTTAAATTTTAAAGTGAATTAAAGACAATTGGAATTATTTACTTTGATTTATGTAAAATGATATGTTACAAAAAATTCGTCTTGCTGGATTAAAATATGTCTTATTTATTATTTAAGCAGGTTCAGTCTTTAAAGAAATAGAAGACAGCGGCGACGCAATTGTCGCCGTGTTGTCAGCTATTTAATGATATTGAAGACGACAGCTACATCGTAAACTCTGACATTATTGTAGAAATACTTATTTTGCTTTTATAAAATGAAATAACTTTTTCAAAAAATTATAAATATTTCCTCCAAAACTTTTTGTTTGTATATGAATTTGTAATTTACAATTTTGTGAAATTTTCTTTCGTTGAATAAAATAAATAAATTAGTCTAAGTTTACGACAGCCACAACGGTGGTCGTGTAGCCATGTAGCTATACTTCCAAATAATCGTTTACCTGTAAACGTGTGTATTTTATTTTTGTTTGTAGTTTGTAGACGGTATCCTGATGTTGTCTATGTGTTTAATGCACCTAGGTTTTAAAACAGAGATTTCATCTATTAAAAAAATCAAACGCATTTAAAAAATATGTTACTCTATATACATACTTACATATGTATATTCTTAATATTAAATATACATATGTTATGTTACAGTCATGATTTTCATTTTCAAAGAAATATTGAAATTTATTTTTCAATTTTTCGAAAATTGTTTGTAAAATTTTTTTCTGTAAAAATATCTTTTTGAAAATGTTTTGTAAATAATAAAAAAAAAAAATTTAATTTTTTTTTTAATTTTATTGAATTTTTTTTAAATATACGACTTTCCTGCAATATAAATATGTATATTTAGTTAGAATGGTCAGACTAAAGCAAAAAAAAAAATCCTTAAAAAATGTTTCCTCATATTAACCCCCTATGTGCCCTTTAACTGTTCCTATTTACCAGTGGGTACCCTGTGGCTTCATTGGCTACCTGTATATGTATTGCTTTCTCTAAAGGTCTTTAATACAAATCAAAACAGAAAAACCCTCCCAACCTAAAAACAAACAAAAATCGGCCCTCGCAGGGGGTTATTGATCCCCCGAGATCTGTATGCACTCTTTGCGATCTACCCATCGCGGTCTGATATTTATTTCACAAAAAAAGCAAAAGAGAATCATTAAAGCCGAAAAAGTTACAAAAAAAAACGAGAACAAAATATAGGTGGGCATGGTTTTTGGCCCGCAGCCTCCAAAGGAATGATCCGATGTTGCTAAATTGCAATCCGAAAATTTTCGAAACTATTCCTGACAGATTGGTGTGCATACATTTTTTGTATCTCTTCTGGTGCCTTGGCAAATGACATTACTACCCCAACACGGACATCGCTTAATCAACTTCTCTATCTATAAGGATGCAGAATATATATAATTTAGGGGTCGGAAATTTACACACGGAATGACAAACTTATATATACCCTTTCCACCTGTGGTTAGAGGTATAAAAATAATAACAAGCATCAGAACTGATGTTCCCTGTTCCTTCTGTGCTTGTCTCGCCACTTTCTATCAAATAATTGTGCAAATAAATACACGCAAGAACAATAGTTTGAACAGTGTCCACTTTATGACACATTGAAGCTAAAAAAACTCTAAACCTGTTGGATAAAATGCCAAACGCATTCCTTGCTTAAAAACTTGTTTTTTTTTTGCAGTGCGAGTGATAAGGATTCATTAGATGTGTCTGCAGAGGAAGTGCATCGTCGCCGACTACGACGTAAGGAAGACACCTATTGTTTCCAACTGCAGCAGATTGTGGTAGGTCTTTCTCTTCTTGCAGAATAGTATTCAACTATGCAGCCAACGTTAACAAATTTGCAATTACTCATTGCCAATGAGCGTCTACCAGGGTCCCCAACGCCCCCGTCTTTGCGTTGGTGACGAAAACCTACTTATATGTTTCCCATATAGAATTTTTAAAAATTTTAGTCGCCTATAAAGAGCATTGCACACTTCTGGAAGCAATTCTTTGCTTAAAAATGCGAAAGAGCAGCGTTCCGGTTTTTGCTTCTTCCATTCCTTTGTCCTTGCCGTTTTCGCCTTTTAACAGGCAATGAAGCCATCTTATCACTGAAATATCCCAAACCTTGTTTAAATGTATTTAAATATTTATTTATTTACAATATACTTTAAAAATTAAATGAAATTTTTTTGAACTATTTTTAAATGAATAAATTATTTATTTGGGCTTAAGTTCTTAATTATAAATAGATAAAGAAAACTTAAACACCAGCAGAGCAGAATGCATTTTCTAGACAGCTACATCCGTCATCAGTACTCTTCGTATCTATCTACATGGTAGTTTTAATTGTTATTAATTTTCTATTTCAACAAACTTATCAAAGAAATAGAATATGAGAAATTTTAATTTTACATTATATTTCATAGGAAATAGAGCTTTTTGAAATTGTTTTACAATTTTAAACACTATTTCTTTTTATATTATACTACCAAGCGAACATTTTTCTTTATTTGTATTCTCATTATATATTTTCTTTTATTTCAAAATGGTATATATCTGTTTTGCTATTAGCTAACCTTTGGTTAGCAATGAACAACATTTATTTTACAAATGTATATTTTTCATTATTAACACAATAGTGTTGAAGTTAACAATGTCAAAGCCGTGCCCGCTCTGTAAAATTATATGAAATTTAATCCTTCCGGTTAATGGAAAATAACTTCATTCAAATGGCTGCCTCGGCTGGCCACGCAGTAGCCAACACGATCGGTCCAATTTCTAAGCACATTATCTATTGTCTGCGGCTGTATTTATAGCGTCAATTGTCTCTGGCTTGTCGGCGTAACACTTATCTTTGACGGCACCCCACAAATAATAATCAAATCGCAGCTCCGAGCTGGCCAAACGACATCAGCTCTGCGGCTGATAATACGATCTTCAAAATCAGGGCACAAAACATCGTGTGTAGCTTCGGCTGTGTGGCACGTAAAGCCGTCCTGTTGAAACCAAATGTTGCCAATATCCTACTCTTCAATTTTTGTGAACAAAAATTTGTTCAACATGGCCCGATAACGATCGCCATTGACTGTAACGGCCATTCCTTGCTCATTTTCGAAGAAAAATGGCCCAATTATGCCTCTGGACCAAAATCCGTACCAAACAGTGACTCGTTTTGGGTGCATCGGCTTTTCAATATATGCGTGCAGGTTTTCTGTGCCCCAAATGCGACAATTTTGCTTGTTTACATACCCGCCAAGATCAAAATGAGCTTCATCTGAAAAGATGATTTTTTTTTGGCAAAATCGGATTCTTCCACTTAGCGAAGTTAAAACGCATTGGACGGTCAGTTGGCTTCAACTCCTGAACCAATTGGACTTTGTATGGCGTCATACCAAGGTCTTTATGCAAAATTCGTCTCAATGATGTCTCCGGAATGTTCAATTGTTGAGAACGACGGTGAATTGATGTTGAGCTAAGTGTTACCATTCACAAAATAAGCACTAGGTAAAAAAAAAAACATTAGATGGCGGACCCTTTAGTTCGAAATGTCAAAAAATATAGAAGAAAAGTGAGAAGGCCTGTATGTGTTTTATTGCTTTTTTACTTCTGCATTATAAAATTTCTAAACACATACAACTTTTGACATGTCGAACTACTAAATCAGCTGGGCGAACGACAATACCTAGTAAGATAAATATAAATTGAAGGGCGCCAATCAGCCAGTGTGAGAACGAGACACAAACTACAAAGGCCGAGCAACAAGGACGGCCTGATTGACTTTAAACGATAATGACAATGACGCACGCACGTGTTCCCCGACCAAGATCTACTTTACAACTCAACGTAAAGTAAAACGTAACAATATGTAGTTTTTGCAGTATTTTTTGTTTACAGTTATGTATGTAAAAAAACGAAAACATAAGATGTCATTTTTAAAGATGGCTTAGAATCAAACTGAAATATTTTTCGTTTTTCGAAATTTTTCTCTTAAATATCTGTACTTAATATTTTGATTCAGTCACGATTTTACAATATAATAAGGGTTTCGTAAATTAGACTTTAAGTCGAGTAATTAAAAGAAATGCGAATTTTCTTGACAAAAATATTACTGAATTGTCATATTTGTTTGACAAGTGAATTGTAATTTTAAGGATGAAGGATTTTAATATTGTGAAATTAATTTATAATCTAATCTTGTTACGGTCTACATTGAAACGCCTAACGAGGTTTCCGGCTAGCCTGATTGAGGTTTGGGACAGCAACAATAAAACAAAGGTAAGACGAAACAAACTATACTTTAAACACAACATACCACACACGAACACAGAGACAGATGTTTGTCTCTGAATATACCCTCCCATCCTTGTCATAGCACGGGATCAACTTATTGCATAGCCATGACCCTAATTCCACTCGACCGTACTCTTACCACTTACCAGTCTACCATTGCCATAACTATATTAACTTAAGCCATCATTTTAATTTCATTTAATTTCAAACAAGCATAATTTTATTTATAATTTTAAGTATAAAACTAAAAAAAACACTATACTACATAAATATAAGAAAATTTATTTAAATCTATGTGAACACAAAATTTTATAAATTATATGATTCAAATTTTAAATATTAACAGAAACTCTTCTTCCAACAAAATTTAACAAAAAATAAACTGCTTCTTACACGTATATCTCTTTAAACTTTTTTTAAACGTAATTAAAGAACTAAATTTCTCAATATTCTCGTTCCTTTCTTTCCAGAGCTCAAACTATTTAACTTCCTCAATCTTGAATCAGCGAATAACGACTATCTATCCCCTAAAGGAGCTCCCTAAGGACATATATTTGCCTGTTTTTTTTTTTCATAAACTTCACGCCTAATTTGAGCACTAAAATTCGGGTAATGTTTTTATATATATTTTTTTTTGAACACAAAGAACTAGAGATATATATGTATAACAAATTTGTGTTTAGCCTACTACGTAGGCGATCAAGGATTTAGTAACCGTGGACAAGGTTGCATGGGCGATTAATACCTTCGAGCCTTATAAATCTGCTGGCCCGGATGGTATTTTTCCGGCCATGATGCAAAACGTCCCGATACATATCTTGAGGCTGTTTAGGGACATCTTTAGGACGTGTTTAGCAAGAGGTGTTACACCCAATTGGTGGAGAGAAGTTCGGGTAATATTTATACCCAAGGCTGGTAAGGCAAGCCACTCGAAGCCAAAGGACTTCAGACCGATTAGCCTATCGTCTTTTCTATTGAAAACGTTAGAGCGTGTTATCGATCTGCACCTAAGGAACACAATTGACCCGCACGTCATTAGTGACGCTCAGCATGCTTACCTTAAGGGTAAATCAGTTGAGAGTGCGCTTCATAATGTGGTTAGGTATATTGAGCGCGGCTTGCAGGATAAGGAATATACGTTAGCGGCGTTCTTAGATATTGAAGGTGCCTTCAACAATGTTACTTTGGAGGCTATTAGGGAATCCCTAGTAGATCTTAACATCCAGGACTTCATAGTGGAGTGGATTATCCGTATGCTGAGCAGTAGGATCATCAACTCGGAGCTAGGAGGCGGCTGTTTGCGAAAATTACTACTATGGCTGTTAGTGATGAATGTCATTTTGCGACAATTTGATACACAGGGAAGGAAAATAGTGGCCTACGCAGATGACGTGGTGTTATTGGTGAAAGGGAAATTTCTCTCCACTATCACAGAAGTCATGCAGGCTGCACTTGGGGAGCTCTCATCCTGGGTCTCGAGCAAAGGTTTGGGGGTCAATGGGGATAAAACTGAACTAGTTCTCTTCACCAGGAGATACAAAGTGGTTGGCTTCAAGCCACCCAAAGTTAATGGTTTTGAGTTGAAACAAGCAAGCGAGGCTAAATACCTAGGAGTTTATCTGGATAGTAAACTGGTCTGGAGCAGGAACATTCAGGAAAGACTTAAAAAGGGTCTAAATGCCTATTATGCCTGCAAGAACTCCATAGGGAAAACTTGGGGCCTACAACCAAAGGTTGTAAACTGGATTTATACCTCGGTTGTTCGACCCATTGTTTCGTACGGATGCGCTGTTTGGTAGGAGGCTTTGAAAACGGAGTCACATAGGAAAACTCTTGCCAAGGTCCAGAGGTGTGCTTCTATTGGTATCACAGGTGCTAGGAGAAGTACACCTCAAGCAGCTCTGGACATTATTCTGCACCTATTCCCTATTGAAAGGTTTGTGGTCGGAATGGCGGCGAGAAGTTTGTTTAGACTTTTTGCATCAGGGTTGGTGAAGTCGAGTAACATAGGACACACAAAGATTCTTCTTGAGGTTGGACTCAATGGACCAGTTCCGTTAACCTCTGGGCTAACGGACTTCATGGTCAACGAGGTTGACTTCAGTAGGATCCCCTTGGTTGTATTTCCAAATAGGGAAGAATGGTTGGGGTCTGATAAACTGTATGACGGGGTTGCGGTGTTCACAGATGGGTCAAAAATGGAAACGGGCACCGGTGCTGGTGTTCACATCCTGGGAACCAGAACACGCATGTCTTACAGACTACCAGACGATTGTAGTGTGTTCCAGGCAGAGGTGTTGGGGATTTTAAAAGCCACAGAGCTGGTGTCTGGACATGTTGTAGAAGGGGAAGAGGTCACTCTGTACGTGGACAGCCAGGCGGCGCTTAAAGCCTTGAAAAGACACAAGGTCACATCTAGGCTGGTTGCTGATTGTAAAAAGGCTATCGACGCACTGACGGACAAGTATAGGATTAAACTGTGTTGGGTCCCAGGCCATTGTAATGTTGAGGGCAACGAGATTGCTGACGAACTTGCGAGACTGAGCTCGGAAGGGGTAAATTCAATTAGGGTAGAATCGGTTAAGCCACCGATTAGTCACTACTACAGGATGATATCAGACTGGGTAGTCAGGAAAATCAACGTGTCTTGGGAAGTAAGGGGGGATTGCAGAGTGTCAAGGTCAATCTGGCCTAGACTGGACGCTGCGAAAACCGAGATACTTCTAGGTCTAGACAAGAAGGTTCTAAGAGCCGTGATAGGGTTGATCACAGGTCATTTCGCCATTAGGGCAATGGCTAGAAACTGGGTCGTCGGCACACCAGATTTCTGTAGGTTGTGCAAGGATGAGGAGGAGCTGGAAACTGTTGAGCACATCGTGTGTCACTGCCCGGTATTACAAAGCCGCAGACTTAGATGGCTAGGTGACAGATTTATCGAGGGGCTCTTCGACATCGCGCGGTGTAAAATCGAGGATTTCATCAAGGAAATCGGGTGGCTGAGTGATAGGTGGCAGGAAGCATAATAAGGCTCTCTTTTTCCCTATAATTTTCTTAGTTTTGTTGTAGTTTAGCTGAAGGGAATCACAATGGACCAATAGGTCTCCGAGTGGATGTGCCATGTTTGGCACAACCCTTCCAAGCCTAACCTAACCTAACCTACTACGTATTTGAATAAAAAAACTTAAAATTTAGCCTTAAATCTAAACACACAAACTACACAATACGATTAACGTTTTTTTTTACTTTTAAATTTCACTACACTTAATACTAACATAAATAATTTGTTTTGTTTTTACTTTCTTTTTATAAACGTTACATTTGATTATTTAAATCTCTTTTTGAGCCTTGACGTGTTCAGATTCAAAATCTTCAAAAGCTTTTATCAACACGCAGTTCAAATATCGAACAATAAACTGGTAAGATAACTTTTTTTATATAATCTTTTCCTTTTTACCTTTTTTTACAGGTAGTCGATCAAGGGTGCAGAAATACGCAATTTAAGCGGTCTTTAATTAAAATAAAAATTGTTACCCGGCTATTCCTGGAGTTAATCTTTGGAAGAGTTCTCCAGTCCTCAAGTGGTACGGTTAATAGCCAGGTTTTTATAACAATTTAAATAAAACTTTGCTCTCTAAGCAATAAAAAAACACTACTTGTGTTGTTTTACTTCACAGTAAAGGATTTAACTTAATTTAATTTAATTTAATTTAATTTAATTTAATTTAATTTAATTTAATTTAATTTAATTTAATTTAATTTAATTTAATTTAATTTAATTTAATTTAATTTAATTTAATTTAATTTAATTTAATTTAATTTAATTTAATTTAATTTAATTTAATTTAATTTAATTTAATTTAATTTAATTTAATTTAATTTAATTTAATTTAATTTAATTTAATTTAATTTAATTTAATTTAATTTAATTTAATAGTTCAAATTAATTTTCACTTTTTTGCACTGCACTACTGATTGTTTATCTGGTAGTGAATTTGCAAATGTTCCAGGCGGAAGACATAATCATCGATATTTATGTGTGCTGGGTTACCATCAAAAACAACACCTAATTTGTCTACTCTTATCCTTGCAGTTTCTAAACTTTGTTGATTTTGGACAGGGATCTGCAAGTTACGGATAGGTAACGACAAAGGTCTACTATTCACCGGGTTAGTATCTTCAGAGATATTATTAGATTCTAATCTTACATTAAGCCTTCCACCTAACTCAGATGAATTATTGCTACTTGTTGCGTATTGCTGATTGGTGACTATAGCATTTTGATTTTGTGTCGTGACTCTTGCCAAATCAGCTACACATTTAGTCAATTCTGAAATACTTTTTCTCACATCTACCATTTCAGCTTGTACCATTTCTTTAACTTTATTTTCTAACGATTTCTGCACTATCGTGACTTCATCAGTAACTAAATCTCTTACTTCAGGAGCTATTTCCTCCTCATTAACTATACTGTTATGAACTCTTGAACCACTAGGTTCCATATTTAGGGGTTGATTGCCTGCATTAATTGTGTGAGACAAATCAATGAACTGATTAGGATACTGCTCTATAGAATTCGACATTCTTCTCCTATATTCAGTTCTTCTAAATTTGGGCAAAACGTAGGGATTAGATCGGTTAAAATCAGATTGTCTTGTTCTTTTCCGCGATTTACTGCAAGTTTCAATATTCATATTCTCGTAAAGAGACTTTAATATTGTTTTTTTTCCAATATGATAAGAAGTATATATAAGGAACGACAAAAAAAAAAAAACTAATAATAAATAGTAAAATAATAATAATAAAAATGTTATTATAGGAAAGCTAAAACTATTAGTTAGATAACTAAAAGGAATAAAAAAATATAAATAAGAACGAATAAACACTAAAAATAATAATAATTATAATTAAATAAATAAAGAAAGAAAAAAAAAACTACAAAACAAATAAGTTAACAAGTACCAAATACAATATAAATATATTAATACTACTAAATTAGAGATTATATTTAATATTAATTAAATTAATTACTACAAAAATATAAATTAGTAAATAACAAAATACAATAGAATAATCAATATTTGTTAATAATTTTTTTTAAATGTTTTTAATAAGTTTTAATTTTTCTCTATCTTTACTAGCTTGGCAATGATAAACGGACATGGAGGTCGCAGCGGCTTCAACATATGTATTCGATTGGGCGTGTGGCATGAATTCAAATTTACTTGCAAAAAAAAATTCTTTTCATCCCTATGGTCTGTTGTACATCATTTGGTCTAATTTAAAACAAAAACCAATGAGATTACAACATATAACAGTTAACATCACATACAACTTTCTTTGTGACTCCAATCACAAGAGGATATGTTACGTTATCACATACACAGAGGACTATAAAAAAAACAGAAATTACAATTACACAATAGTAACGGATAACAATCTCCATATAATTTCAGTAGACTTTGTGAATAAATTAATAAACTTATTATCCCATTTACTTTACAAACGCTTTAGTTAATTTTCATTTAATTTTAAGTTGTATTTAAGTACAGTTTCAGTTTTTCAGTATTATATGAATGTTCTTACCTAATTGAATTTGAGGGTTTTGAAGCTTAAGTGGTTAGCACATTGACTACTAAGCAATGGTCACGAGTTCAAAGCTCAGCCATGGCACATCAATTTTTCTGATATGTATTAATTTCTCTTTATTATAATAAAGAGAGCGCCCTCCTTCGCCGGTATTATCACATAGCACTAAGCCGCCGGCAAAGTAAAATAATTATAAATTGGCTATGCTAGCTTCAAGGCGAATTCATACCAGGTGTCAGCAGTAGAGCAACAACTACAACAAAACAACAACTTTGACATTAGATTAGCATTAGATTTTTGACAAGACATTAGCAAAAAAACGAGAGCAAAAAACAATCAGCTGGCCTTCAACTCCACCTGGGATGAGTTCGCCTTGGCTAGCTTGAAATCAATTCGCCTAAATAGAGGCGCTTGCAACACTGTTCTAAAAATAATCTCAACGTGCAATTGCAGTGTTGCCATAAGCGAAGTTTTACTATCACTAACTATCTGTCTTATCTACTACTATACCTTTCCAAAGGAAGTAACACAGTTAATATAGGCTTTAATTGTCTGAGTGTTACTTCTCTTTAAAAAAAAATTAAAAATATGGTAGCACCACAAAATACCAAAACAATTACAGATAATTTTGCAGTAAACAGCTGTTTAACAGAAAAAAAGTTCATTGTTTTTGCAGGCAACAAATACAAACAACATAAAAAAATGCTTAAAATGTACTTAAAACAGAAAAACTGTTGAAATTCATGTAATATTAATATTTTTATAGAAAGGAATCAATATATTTTACTTAATTGCTGGCAACATTGCCTTGAGTTGTAAACAACGTGTTATTTTTTGCTCGTGTGTGATTTTTCTTTAAAATTTAATTTTTCCTTTAAATCGCTTCCAATATGGCTAGCCAGAAGCGAGAATACTTTGGGAATAGTCCCAAATTTAAGACGATAAGGATTGATCCTGGCCCTAGTAACAGGTTTCATTTGCTAGCAAATGAAGAAGAAGAAGAGGCAAGAGCCGTCAAAGAAAGGGTTCCACCAATAGTGGTAGACTCGTGTCACAGTTTCTCAAAAGTTTGGGAAATACTTGGTGAGGAGTACTTCTTCAAGAGAATGACAATTGGAACTAAGGTTACATGCAATACAATGGTCCTGTATGAAGCTGCGTTAAAAAAGCTAAGTGAACTGAAGTACAGTTTTTATACACACGAAGTTAAAGACGTAAAGCACTTTAAGTTAATGTTATTTGGTTTGCCAAGAACAGACGCAAAACTTTTAAAGGAGGAATTGATTAAAATGCACAACATAAACCCAGTAAGTGTCAAAGAAATCGTAACCAAAAGGACTACAGCTGATGACGCTATATACTTGATTGAGTTTAACAAACAAGAAGTGTCAAAAAATGATATTATGAAAATAAAGTACTTTTGCAATATTGCTGTTTACTGGAGAAGACCTCTTAAAGGGAATAAAGGGCCTACGCAATGTACGAAGTGCTCTATGTACGGACATGGAGCTAAAAACTGCAATAGAGTCATCGTCTGCGCAGTTTGTGCTGGCAATCACGACCAGACTGAGTGTGTATTGGCCAAAAACACTCAAGGGAGTAATGTTGTTTATAAATGCCACAACTGTAGCCAAAAGAACTTAAGAAACTCGAATCACAGGTCCGACGATCCTAAATGCCCTTGCCGTAAAGATTATTTAGAAATGCGCCTACGATTAACTTCTAAGTCTAGACCTAATTTCAACAAGTCGAGAATTAATCATGTGTATGATGAGACTGAGTTCCCACACCTGTCAAGTCAGAGTCAACCAACTGATTCACGAGAGCACACCTTCCAAAGGAAAAGTTTGTACTCTGAGGTTTCGAAAAACAGACCCCGCGACAGCAACAACGATGATGACTTATCTAACGAGAGACTGTTAGAAATCTTCTTTAGTGCTGTGGATGCACTAGAAAAATGTCGAAATAAATTTGACAAATTAAGAGTGCTTGGCATGATGCTCAAGCATGCTATATAAAATCATGGGTAGTCAAAATGTATACGTTATGCACTGGAATGCTCAAGGCATAACAACTGAGTCAGCAGCTGCACAACTCGAAAAAGTTCTCCATGAGAAAAATATTGATATTCTACTTCTTAACGAAACGTTCCTGAAACCGTATCATAGGTTAAAATTTGGAGGCTACAAAATATACAGAGAAGACCGTCAAACACATGGTGGGGGTGTGCTTATAGCGGTTAAAAATTCAATAGATCATAAGTTGTTACCAAAGATTAAAACAATAACCATAGAAAATATCTCTGTGGAAGTTAAAATAAGTGGACGTCCCGTAAGTTTTATCTCTGCTTATAATCCAGTTTACACGTCTAATTTTAAAACTGACTTAGAACTTCTTACCAATTCGTTTAGTGACTATTTTATTTTTGGTGATTTGAATGCACAACATGTGAGTTGGAATTGTATTTCAAACAATTCAGCTGGCAAAGAACTGTACAGACATCACTTAAGTTCAAGTTATTATGTATATCATCTGGATACACATACTAGATTCGGCCAAAATATAATTCCAGTCCAACCATCCACGGTTGATATTTTACTTACTAACTCTAACATTTCATTTACGCAGTTACAGTCACATCCAAATATTTTACAGTCTGATCACACCCCAATATCTTGTTACATTTTTGGAACACCACAAAATCACTTTGTTACAGTTCCGTTGTATAATCAGGCTGATTGGCCAGCAATTAAATACTGGGTCGAGAATGAAATTAAGAATCATAATATCGGACAAATAGAGCTTAACAATATAAACCTAGATTCGTCATTAAATAAATTAGTTAGTATAGTTAAAGAAGCTTTTTCCAAGATTCCAATTGGCCAAAAAAATCCTTGGCAGAGGGGAATTTCAAATACGTCTAAAATGCTGATTACTCAGAGGAACAAGTATAACCGTAAACTTAAAAGATGTAGAGATCCTAGTTACAGAACTCAACTAATCAGCATTTTAAAACAGTTGAATCACTTAATTGATTTTCATTTGAAAAGGGATAGAAATGAAGCGTGGGCTAAATTCATTTCCAAACTGCCTTCCGGCTCTAAAAAGTTTTGGAAACTTACAAAAGCTTTAAAAGGTAGAAATTCTGCAATCCCCGATCTAAATATAAATGGGGAAGTTTTAAGTACCGGTGAAGCAAAAGCAAATGCCATTGCGGAAGTTTTTAGATGCAACAATAATATCACCAACAACAATTCATCACCTTTAGATAATGTGGTTCTAAATTATGTGCAGGAACTTAACAATGTAAATCTCGCTGACAGTGACAATTTTGAATTCACAGATGCAGTAGAGGTAAAGACATTTGTTTTTTCTTTAAAAAATAACAAAGCCCCAGGTTTAGACGGAATTAACAGCATTATTTTAAAAAATATGCCCGATTACTTTTTTGAAACTTTGAGCAAACTATTTAATTACTGCTTGAGAAATGGTCATTTCCCCATGATATTTAAAAAGGCCAGTGGTTAATATTACTGAGAATAATAAAAGAAATCGTAGAAGTACAGGTATTATATTTCTTGACATTGAAAAGGCTTTCGATACAGTATGGCATAATGGCCTATTGTATAAACTTAACTCTTTTAGTTTTCCTTTATATTTACAAAAAATCATACAAAGCTTTTTAGACCAACGTTCATTTGTAGTTTTCATGGAGCGCATCTCATCAGATGAAAAACATATACTCGCAGGTCTACCGCAAGGTTCCGTTTTGTCACCTACGCTTTATTCGTTATACACGTCAGATATCACTCTACGCAGGAATCAGGAAGCAGCATTTTATGCAGACGATAGTGCTTTCATTTGCAGCGGTAAGGTATCTAATTCATTAGTTAGGAAAATGCAAGAGAGCTTAAATTCAAGCCAAAAATATTTTAATAAATGGAAAATAAAGGTCAATGATGATAAAACACAGGCCATTATTTTTCCATATAATAAGTCGCCAAAACGCATACCTTCTCAATCTATGTTGTGCCGTGGGAATGTTATACCTATAAAGTCAGAAATCAAGTATTTGGGCATTATAATGGATAAAAAACTAACATTTAAGCAATATGTCAACCAAATTTGTGAAAAAGCTATAAAGTGTGGTCGGGCATTGTTTCCCATACTCAACAGAAGATCTAAATTGAATATGAAAAACAAAATATTGTTATATAAAATGTGCATTCGACCAATTATGAGTTACAGCTGTCAAGTATGGTTTCATAAAACTGCGAAAACTCATACCAAAAAGCTTCAGATTATACAAAACAAGAATTTGAAAATAATTCATAATCTTCCTCGTAGGTATCCGACAAATTTACTTCACAGTAACTTTGGACACAAGATGATAAACGATTTCACTAGAGAACTGAAAAATGCAGACTGTCAAACTTTGAATCAATAAGGAATTTACAAGGTAATCACTAAGATTCGATCGTTAAGAATGAATGTATTAGTGATTATCCAAACAAATTTTTTTATAACTTCCATAGAGATCATAAAGGTTTTTGTGAGCTATTTTCCTTAAGGCTGTATATTTATTGTTATTAGTTTTGTAAATTTAATTATAAGACTCTTATTGTTGTAGTACTTATAGTAAAATCTCATACCTCTGTACCTTTTATATTTTAAACTTGTAAATAAAGACTTAAAAAAAAAAAAAAAAAAAACATTTACTAATCTGTGTGTTTGTTGGATCGTACTATGTTGTTTTCTGAAGCCGATTTTTTTTTCGCAATTTTTTATTTATTATATCTTCAAAATAATTGAACTATCAATAATTACTCGTATCTTAAGTCTAAAAATAAAAATATACATGTTAAGTCCAACCAGTGCTGGACAAAAAAAAAAAAAAAAAATGTATGTTTCACGGTTACTGTAATTAGCGGGATATCCCTCTGATGTACGGATGAGAGAAGCAGTGTCCCTCCTTCTTAGTCGAATGTAACCAGGTTCATGTAGTATGTTAGGGGACAGTGGATTAGGATGAGTTTCAAGCTTCTTTATGGATGTTCGAGTTTTTTTATATACCAAGGAGTAGATGTAACCAAACGAATAATTTTGTTTTGGCGCCTTTGTATTTTTTCTACATTGCTAGCTGAAGCAGTGGCCTATAATTGAATGCCATAACACCAAATTGGTTTTAAAATTGACTTTCATAATAAAAGCTTCCAATCTAAAGCGAGAGTAGAATTTCTTCCAATAAGTCAGATTAGATAGATGGCTTTTAGCTTCATTTGTGTTAACTTTGATTCTATGTGGCATTTCCATGTAAGGCGCTGGTCAAGATATATGCCGAGATATTTGACGTCTGAAAGCTGGGGTATCGTTTGGTTATTTATCCGAATAGGGGGGCAAGATTCTCTACGCAGTGTGAAAGTTATGTGAGTACATTTTTGTTCATTCACTTTTATTCTCCATTTCTTCAACCATTTTTCTAAATTGGATATGTGGTCTTGTAAATATCGTGATGCTACCTCGAGTCTTTCGTGAATGCTCAAAAAAGCTGTGTCGTAGGCAAATGTCGATATGTGAACTCGGTTACTAGTTGGCATGTCTGAAGTATACAATAAGTATAAAAAGGGCCCCAATATACTACCTTGGGGAACTCCGGCTTATATTGGCTGGGGTGAGCTCAAAAAATCTCCTTCTTTCACAATAAATTTTCGTTCGGTTAAATAACTATCTAGCAGCTTATATAGGTTTACGGGCAAATTCAGTTTTAGCTTATATATTAGGCCTTCATGCCATACCTTATCGAATGCTTGAGAAACGTCAATAAAAAGCGCAGAGCAGTATTTTCTCTCTTCAAAAGTCTTCTTAACAACATTAACTAACCTGTGAGTTTGTTCGATCATACTATGTTTTTTCCTGAAGCCGAATTGATGGTTTGGAATACATCCTTTGTCGCTTAGAATAGGGTTAAGCTTAGTTATTAACATCCTCTCAAACAGCTTTGACATATTTGACAAAAGGCTTATAGGTCTGTATGATTCAATTTTTGTGTGGTCTTTTCCTGGTTTAGGAATCATGGTAACTAAGGATACCTTCCACTCTGAGGGGAAGTACTCAAGACGTAAAATGGAATTAAAAATAAAAAGAACGATTCTGCGAGCTATACGGGGCAATTCAAATAACATCTTGTTACTGGTTTTATCAACGCCAGGGGCTTTTTTGGTGTTTAAATCCGTTATTGCCTTTTCAATATCACCAAATTCAAATCTTATCGGTATTGCAGCACTAGACTCGACAATTGGCAACTCAACTATATCAGTCGATATATTCGGGGTAAAACCCTTTTTCAAATATCCAACAAATAAATTGCCCTTTTCGGAATCACTCCTTGCCCAGCCTCCAGATGTAGTTCGCAGGGGAGGCTTACGTAAGACTGTCCTTTTAGGGTTTCTTCAAGCACGCCATAACGAATCTGATTGAGGAGTTGCGTCTAGGTCTCCCAAATAGTTTTTCAGGGATGCTACTCTTTGAGATTCCAGCATGTCTCTTAGCCGGTTTGTGCATTCCTTAAGTCTGCTTTTGAGTTGAGGAGATCTCTGTAATTGCCATTCTCTACGAATTTTTCTTTTTTCAGGCAAGAGTCGTTCGATATCTGCAGAATAAATTAGATTGTATCTAGCTAATTGTCGGGTTATTGTTGAATCTTGGGCAGTTGATTTGAGGTTTTGGTCAAAATCAATAAGACTCCGCTCTACGTCTTTAGGTGTTCTTAGCGGGATGTTTTCCGAACAATGAGTACTAATATACTTTCTATATTTCGACCAATTAATGCCTGTGCTAGTCGTTGGTGATATGATGTTTTGTTTGTCCCATATATAGACGATAGTGGGTGAATGATCTGAGGATAATTCAAGCGACGCTTCAGCTTTAATCATTTCTCTCGGAATACCCTTAAACACGCCAAAATAAATAACATCAGGTATTTTTTGTCGATCAGTAGGCCAATAGGTGGGTTGTCCACTCGATATAACATTCAGACGCATTTTTGAAATTGTGTCAAACAAAATACGACCTTTTGGAGTTATTAGGCGTGATCCCCAAAACGTATGTTTAGCGTTGTAGTCGCCTGATGCTATGAAACAGGGACCTAGAGATTTGTAGAAGTCGCTATACTGACTTTCCGAAATTTGAAATCTAGGAGGTGAATAAATCGAAGAAATAACTAAGCTTTGATGAAATTCTTCAAGACAGATATTTGTTGCTTGAAGGTAATTCTCACAAAAATCACGCAGTAAATAATGTTTGATTCGGGCCTTAATAAGTATTGCCTAGCCTCCACATGCTCTTCCACGGGGGTCCTTAGTGTCATATAAAATATAGCCATTGATTTTAAAAAGGCTATTTGTTGTTAAGTGTGTCTCGGAAATCAGCATGACATCAATTTGTTGGTTCTTGAGGAAGTATTCAAGTTGATTTTTATGTTGGCGTAAGCCGTTAGCGTTCCAGAAACATATTTTTAAACAGTTCATGGTTTGTTTAGTACCGCCTGCAACATCATAGATTGCATGCGTACCATTTCTTGCATCATGCTGCTCATAGAGCTCATAAAACTGTTTAACGAATGCACTAATGTCTCGATGCTTGCTTCGAGACGATTACAGTTACCAGATGATGTTTGTTCTTTAGGTTCTGGGTGAAAATTTGGAGTAGAATTATTTTTCGGTGTCGCTATATGTACTGAAACATGATTAGTTTTTAACATATCCGCGTATGAAACATGTTGGGTTGTTCGTTGGGCGAACTGAGGATAATGAGTATTTCCTCGATATTGTGGGTGCTTAGCAGAAGTATTTAATTTTTGAGTGGTTTTCCTTACCATGGAAAAAACTGGACAGCCTCTGTAGTTAGCAGTGGGGTTTCCACCGCAATTGCTACATTTTTTAACTTTCGAGTCATCCCTTGCTTTGTCGCATTGGGCAGAACAATGTAGCTCTCCACACACAACGCAAACCGGGGGCAATTTGCATTAAGCCCTAGTATGACCATATTATTGGCAATTTAGACACTGTACGGGTCCTGATCGCTTATGCGGTTAATCTACGCTTATTTTGCGGTACAACAGATATCTTAAATTATAGATAGGGTGCGTTTCGTTCTTTTTCAATCGCATATCTCCAGGTTCCAGTTCAACGCGAAATAGAGGTTGAGGGACACGTTCTCGATTTCTGAGGTTGTCTACACTTTTTACCTTAAATCCCGCTTTTTGGAGGCCATCTCTAATTTCGACTTGATCAACATATGAGTCTACACCTTTTATAACTACCTGTAGACCTTTACTACTTTTCAGCTTATATGTATAAAAGTTCTTTTTGCAGCTTTCAAACTCGTTTACTACTTTACGATAACTGTTTTCATCAATAAATTGTATTTTTGTTTCATCAATGTTGCCACGCTTGATGGGAATTACATAAAATGTATTCTCAACAATAATTGAAATTAACTTCTTTATTAAGTTGCTGGAGTTTTTCTCCCTTAAATAAATTGGAGGTGGTTTGAACGACCTGGGTGCCGTTTTTTTTCACTTGTTTCGCTATCTAAAATAGCAAAACGATTATGGGAATTTATTCCGTTAGTTCAGTACAGTACAGTTATGTATCTGTCCATTCCTACTTTTAAATTATTCACACAATGTATGTTTTGTTTTTTGTCAATGCGAGCTTAAAAAAAATCGCGACCGCACTTATCAACGCACAAACTAAAACTGAAGCCGAATTGATGGTTCGGAATACATCCTTTCGCGCTAAGAATTGGATTCAGCTTAGTTATTAATATTTTCTCAAATAACTTTGACACGTTTGATACAAGGCTTATAGGTCTGTATGATTCTACTTTTGTGTGGTCTTTTCCTGGTTTAGGAATCATAGTTATCAAAGAGACCTTCCACTCTGTGGGAAAGTACTCAAGACGTAAGATGGCATTAAAAACAAACAGAATAATTATGCGACCTATACGGGGCAACTCAACTAACATCTTGTTACTTGTTTTATCAACGCCAGGGGCTTTTTTGGTATTTAAATCTGCTATTGTCCTTTCAATATCGCTAAATTCAAATCTTATGGGTACTACGGCACTAGTCTCTACTGATGTCAACTCAGCTATATCAGTAAATACATTTGGAAAAAAAAAACATTCTTCAAATGTCCAACAAATAAATCGCCTTTTTCGGTATCATTCCATGCCCAGTCTCCACAAGATGTTCGCAAGGAAGACTAACGTACGACCGGTCTTTTAAGGTTCCTACATGCACGTCGAAGTCTTCCAAGTAATTTTTCAGAGATGCTACTCTTCGAGATTCTAGCAGCTGTCTTAGCCGTTTCGTGCAATCTTTAAGTCTAGTTTTGAGTTGAGGAGATCTGTGTGCTTGCCACTCTCTTCTAATTTTTCTTTTTTCAGCCAAGAGCCGCTCGACATCTACAAAATAAATTTGATTGTATCTAGCTGGTTGTCTGGTTTCTGTCGCATGTTGGGCAGCTGATTTAAGGTTTTGATCAAAATAAATTAGACTCTGGTCCACATCTTCTGGTGTTCTTAGCGGTATGTTTTCCGAACAATGAGTACTGAGATACTTTCTATATTTCAACCAATTAATGCTTGTGCAAGTTGTTGGCGACACGACATTTTGCTGATTCCATATATATACAATAGTGGGTGAATGATCTGAGGATAATTCGAGTGACGCTTCAACCTTAATCATTTCTCTCGAAATACCTTTAGTCACGCGAAAATCAATAACATCAGGTATTTTTTGTCGATCAGTAGGCCAATAGGTGGGTTGTCCATTTGATATCACATTCAGACGCATTTTTTAAATAGTGTCAAATAAAACACGACCTTTGGAGTTATTAGGCGTGATCCCCAAAACGTATGTTTAGCGTTGTAGTCGCCTGATGCTATGAAACAGGGACCTAGTTATTTGTAAAAGTCGATATATTGACTCTCTGATATTTGAAATCTAGGAGGTGAATAAATCGAAGAAATAACAAGGTTTTGATGATATTCTTCAATACAGATGTTTGTTGCTTGAAGGTAGTCCTCACAAAAATCACACAGTAAATGATGTTTAATTCGAGCCCTTATTAGTATTGCTGAACCACCACATGCTCTGCCACGGGGGTCTTTAGTGTCGTATAATATATATCCATTGATTTTAAAAAAGCTATTTGTTGTTAAATGAGTCTCTGAAACCATCATGGCATCAATTTGTTGGTTCTTCAGAGAGTACTCGAGTTCATTTTTGTGTTGGCGTTAGCCGTTTGCCTTCCAGAAACATATTTTTAAACAGTTCATGGTTTGTTAAGTACCGCCTGCAACATCATAGATTGCATGCGAACCATTTCTTGCATCATGCTGCTCATAGAGCTCATAAAACTGGTTAACGAATGCACTAATGTCTCGATACTTGCTTCGAGACGATTGTAGTTTCCAGATGGTGTTTGTTCTTTAGCTTCTGGATGCATATTTGGGGTAGAATTGGTTGTAGGTGTCGCTTTGTGTGCTAAAACATGATTGGATTTTAAAATATCCTCGTATGAAACATGTTAAATAAATATGTTACAAGTTTCCTTTTAGTTTTTTAATATATGTATGTAACTTGTTTTTTCTAATTTCAGTCGTATTTAAATCTAACCAAATTACCTATTAGTGACATTCCCTTCAAAAAAACTGGTGCTGGAAACGATGACATGTATCTTTTCATTGTAATCTTCTTCCTTAACTATATACTTATACGAATAAATTGAAAAAGATGCTAAAAATATCTCCAAAAACTGCAAACTATTATGTATTACGTTCACCATTTTCTGCTGTTAACGTTACTTGAAATTAGAAACAAAATGGACCATAATCATAGTCAAACACTAAAGTCGGTTCTTTTTAAAAACTACTTTAAATTAAAGAACTGCTTGAAATGAGTTGTCAACTATAGTCAAAATTAAAGCATATTTTAACTTGAACCAACTTTAAGTGGGTGCCACATCAAAAGCATGAAATATTTTCATATAATCTGCAATAAAATACAAGCAGATGGCATCTCTAAACAATAAAGAAAAAACAGAAAAAAAGGCCGCAAAAATTTGTTTGCTTTTTGTTTTTTATTATTTACATATATTGTAAAATTAAATAAAACAATAACTAAAATTAAGGAAATGGAAATACAGAAATGGAAATGGATAAGTCAATTATTTGATATTTTATGTTACAATTAATTACATTACAATTTTTCTAAATATTACTTTTTTCTGTTTTTTTTTTAGTTTTTGTTTTATGCGGCAAAGAACTTCAGCTTGTTTTAATTTTAAAACATGCTTTTGAGTTAAAAGTATACTTTTACTTGTTTATAGTTAACAAAATTGTTAGTTTTAACAAAAGTAAACTTTTTATTTCTTAAAGTGTACTTTATTGTTGACTATGGTTATGGGCCAATAACACCAGAAAATAAAAATACATAAATTACTTTATTTAAAATGTTCACTTAAAATCCAAAACTAAATATGAAAACTGAAAATAAATTTTCTATTTAAATTTAATTAAACTAAAAATATGTATTTTTATGTAATTTAGTGCAGCATCGTTTAATATTAATGATTACGTGGTGGAACAAGCTTTCGTGTTGGTCGAATGTTGGTACGAATGCAACGTGAACCACCCTTGGCATTTTCGCTCCTGCTTTTTTCACAAACGATACGAAGGCATGTTTGATTTCATATTTTGAGAGTAGCGTGTAATGGGCCCGCAAAAACATTATGTGAACCAGTTATCTGAACTAGTGGCACAATTTACCTAAAACTATTCAGATTTACCTAGAATTATTCAGAATATATTCAGATTGATTTGCTTACCTTATTTTCTTTATCGAGAAATAAACGTTTATTGATGTTAAGGCGGTCGTGGTTGATTAATAAGATCAATAACCATACGGATCACTGCTCATGTAAAATTTTACAACTTTTCAATGAACCCATTTTACTGAAAAAGCAACTAAATACGAAGATGCATCAAAATTCCCTACACACATTTTCGGTTGTGGTTATACATTTTTGTAGCAGATTTTTGCATTTCTTTTACTAATATAGTATTTTGTTTGATTGAAGATGATTTAGTTCGGTTGCTGACAAACAATCTTATTTATATTTATGAAATATAGTTGTATACTGTTATAGGTTTTCGTTTCATAGGTCCTCAATTCCATACGAATCCCTTAAAACGTTGGATTTGGTTTGAAATAATATTATAAAGTATCATTATATAGGGCATCGACGGAATAATCTTTTTATTTCTCACCGCCATTATCATGTACAAGAACATTTCCTTATGTTCTGGTTGCTAACGTGCACTTCGCCGGAGAACCATTCATGTAATGCACATAAGCATCTATGTATGTATATTGCACAACCCTTATGAAGTCATATATATGTATAAAATTGTTTACCATAAGGAATCAAATAAAATAATTTAGACGGGACTCCTCCGCTTCCAACTGCATTTGTGTCCAAATTTTCCTTGAATTCTCTTTAACATTGAGACTTTTTGAACAAATGCCACTTAAAAAACTTTTATTGCACATTTTTTTCCAACTTTATGATCGTGTTGTATTTTTGTAACTTTTAACTGCGCTTTGCAACAACCGTAATATATTTTAATAACTTTTAACGAAATTATTGTACCAGTTTATTTTAAATATTATTAAGAAAATATAATTTTTGTTAAAATTTTGTTTCCAATTTTTGTTTACTTAATTAAAAACATATGTTAGTAATAGCAACATATAGCTGATACTTATTAATCATTGCTTTAAACATTTTTTGTTATCTTTTTATTCAGTTTATCGAAAGCTGCAAGTACAAATGATAATATACTTTTTTAAACGTCACAAGTGGGTAATCTGGTTAGTTATCTGTGTTTACAACATTGAAAGTGCACTTTTGTCAGAAAAAATTTAAAACTCAAATTAAATAATGCAAATATATACAAAATTGTACCGTAATTTTGTCGAAGTGTTGTTTTTAATATTCCTGTATATTTGAAATTAATACGAAAGTGTTGTGTGAAAGCTTTTTGTAAAACAATTAAATTATACAAATGTAACTAACCGTGATGAGCTGTTTGCGAAATTAACTCGAATGTCAAAAAGCCCATTATCAACACTTTAGATTTCGTTCGTAATTTCAGCTAGACATTACTTAAATTTGTGGCAGCCTGAATGGGCTATTAGCATTTGACGTTCTTGCTGCTGCTGTTTGCTCGCCTGTACAGAGGTTGGTCGTGGTACAAAATGTCTTATTCTACAGTCCAAAGGCTTTTCATTCCATTTTTTCAAATTCATATACAATTTAAAATAACAATTTTTAATCGATTTTTAAATCGCTATATTTTTGTCACAATTTCTTTACATTTTTTTACACTTTGGAAAAAGTTAGCCATAAGTTTTGGCAATTTTTGTAAACAAAAAAGGTTGCTGGGTTAATAACTTTTTTCGTAGTTTTTTCAGCAAAACCCTATACCACGATTGATTCGTTTTTGTATCCTCTATTAAACGTATATATACCACGTTTAAACCTAGCCTATTAGCAAATAATTAACTCACTGTTTATGCGGAAAATTGCACTTATTAATAGTTATAGATTTTTTAAAGTTTGTGTTGCTTAGTGCTGTTTTCTTAACATAACAATTAAATTAATGCAATTTGGGAGTAAATTTTCCATTAATTCACACAATACATTTTATATTTAAAAGAAGTGGCAACGACATACGGGTCATTTGCAAATAGTGCTATTAATCAGGGATTGCTTTCGTGTTTATACAGCAAATTTTTCTACATATTTGCAATATTTTTATTTGTGAATAAGTGCTGCGTATAAACGTAGTAAGAGTGGTATACATATGTGCACTCGGAATGGTCTTCGAGATATTAATGAAAAACTTATAAGTTTTGGCAATTTTTGTAAATAACAAAGGTTAATAACTTTTGTCGTGCAGCTTTTCCAGATAAAATCTATATCACGATCGATTTGTATTTTTATCCTCTGTCGAGCAATTTTTATTTATTGTATCTTCAATATAATTGGACTAGCAATAATTATTCATATCTGAAGTCTAAAAATACAAATATACTTGTTAAGTCCAACCAGTGCTGTACAAAAAAAATGTCCGGTTACTGTAATTTGCGGGTTATCCCTCTGATGTACGGATGAGAGAAGCAGTGTCCCTCCTTCGAATGTAAACAGGTTCATTTACTATGTTACGGCCCAGTGGATTCAGATGAGTTTCAAGCTTCTTTAAATACCTTATGGGAAGTTTCGCTATTTCTGTTTTAATTGATGGCACGTTTAGATCTCTATGGATGTTCGAGTTTTTTATATACCAAAGAGCAGATATAATTATACGAAGAATCTTATTTTGGCGCCTTTGAATTTTTTCTACGTTGTTAGCTGAGGCAGTGCCCCATAATTGAATGCCACAACACCATATTGGTTTTAGAATTGACTTGTATAATAAAAGTTTGCAATCTTAAGCTAGAGTAGAATTTCTGCCAATAAGCCAGTTTAGTTGGACTGCTTTCAACTTCATTTTTGTTAATTTTGTTTCTATGTGGCGTTTTCATGTAAGGTGCCGGTCAAGATGTATGCCGAGATATTTTACGTCTGAAAGCTGAGGTATTGTTTGCTTATTTAAGCGATTAGGGGGGCACGATTTCCTACGTAGTGTGTCAGTACATTTTTGTTCATTCACCTTTATTCTGCATTTCTTCAATCATTTTTCTAAATCTAATATGTGGTCTTGTAAATATCGTGATGCTACTTCGGCACTTTCGTGAATGCATAAAAAAGCTGTGTCGTCGGCAAATGTCGATGTGTGGACTCGGTCACTAGTTGGCATATGTGAAATATACAACAAATACATATAAATGGGCCGTAATATACTGCGTAGAACTCAGGATTCAATTGGCTCAGGTGAGCTTACAAAATTTCCTTCTTTCACAATGAATTTTCGAACGGTTAAATAATTACCAAACAGCTTATATAAATTTACGGGCAAAATCTAACTTGTAAATAAGGCCAGTATGCCATACCTTATCGAATGCAAAAACAGTATTAAAAATAATGTTTTTATACCCTTCACCACAGGTGGAAAGGGTATATATAAGTTTGTCATTCCGTGTGTAATTTCTACAATATTCATTTTTGACCCCATAAAGTATATATATTCTGGATCCTTATACATAGTGAAGTTGATTAAACAATGTAAATCTGTACGTGTTCGGGTAGGAATGTCATTTGCCAAGGAACCAGAAGAGATAAAAAAAATTAAGCACACCAATCTATCAGGCATACTTTCGAAAATTTTGGGATTGAAATTCTGCAACATCGGATAATTTCTTTGGAGGCTGCGGCCCAAAAACCATGCCCACCTAATTTTTTACGTTTTTATAAAATTTTTCTGCTTTAATGATTCTCCTTTGCTCTTGTCAGGAGTGCATACAGATCACGGGGGATCAATAACCCCCTGAGAGGTGCGATTTTTGTTCGTTTTTAGGTTGGTAGGTATTTTTTTTTGCTTTAATTTGTATTAAAGACCTTTATAAAAAGCAATAAACATAGAGGTATCCAATGGATCCACAGGGTACCTACTAAATAGTAAATCGAAGCAGTTGAAAGGCACATGGGGGTCAATATGAGGAAATTTGTTTAAGGTTTTTTTTTTGCTTTATGTTACTTCTAACTCAATATAGTTTGCAGGAAGGTCCTAAATTTAAAAAAGTCAATAAAACTTAAAAAATTTAATATTTACAAAAAAATTTACAAAACATTTTAAAAAAGATATTTTTACAGAAAAATTTTGGAAAACAATTTTAAAAAAATTTTCGAACAAAATTTTACAAAAAATTTTCAAAAAAATATTTTTACAAAATTTTGTGCAAAATTTTTTACAAACAATTTTCGACATATTTAAATTACAATATTTCTATGAAAATGATCAGTTTTCACAAATTTTGAAAAAAAACTTTTTTCGTACAGTCTTTTCTCAAAAACCCGATACCACGATTGATTCGTATTTTTATCCTCTATCAAACGTATATAGTGGTATATGGCCACGCACAATGGTTTTCGAGATATTAGTGAAAAACTTATAAGTTTTCACAAATTTATAAGTTATAAGTTTTCACAAATTTTGTAAAATTTGTTGGGTTAATAACTTTTTTCGTACAATCCTTTCGGAGAAACCCGATACCACGATCGATTCGTATTTTTATCCTCTATCAAACGTATGTAGTAGTATATTTGCACGCGGAATCGTTTTCGAGATATTAGTGAAAAACTTATAAATATTCACAAATTTGTAAAAAAAAAAGTTTGCTGGGCTATAACTTTTTTCGTACAGTCTTTTCAGAAAAACCCGATACCACGATTGATTCATATTTTCATCCTCTATCAAACGTATATAGTGGTTTGTGTGCACGCGGAATGGTTTTCGAGATATTACGGAAAAGTAAAAAAAAAACACTGTAATATGTTTAATGCATATCACCTTTATTTTTTAAATAAAAAAATGACAATCGAAAAATCTGAAACTACAGTCACAGGCTTTTCATTTCATTATTTCGAATTAAAATATAATTATAAATAACTGTTTTTTTCTTCGAGTTAAAAATCGCTATATATTTGACACAATTTGTTTACACTTTTTCACTGTTTGTTTATATTTTGAAAAGTTTGCCAGAAAACAAAAGTTTGATAAAAAAAAGTTTGTTATCTTCTCCTCGATGTTTGTGTTTTATTTCTCTCTCTCTTCTGCACTATAAAATTTCTAAACACGTCATAGCTGCCAAATCTTTTAGAGGTAATATCGTTTTATTTTTGTAAAAAAATCGTCATTATCGTCAAAATAGCTTATTGAAATCGTAATAAAAACGTCAAAGGCCTTTTTACTAATAAAAAAATTTTTATTAGAGGCAAAACACATTAAAAAACTGTTAAATCAACAAATCTTAGCAATAAAACAGTGTTCTAATGAATATAGAGATCTTTCTTACTTTATTCTTATTACTCTTTCCACATTTGCTGAAGAATGTGGTAAAAGCAGGGAAACTAAAATCTCTCGCTTGAACTCCCATATTTTTTTCCATTAATCCAATTAGTTTATCATTTATACTTTTTTTTAGATCTAATAATTTGAATTGCCTTGATTCAGTTTCTAGCTCTTGTCTATCACTATCTTCAACTAAATAGGAAATTTATTTTATATTTTCAGAAAACCAACTTTTTGATTTATTAATAATATTAAATAGATTAATTTGGCCTAGAACTTTGAGTTTATTTTCAAAATCAAGCCTTGATAATATCTGATCACATAGCCCTATATAAAAATTAACACAATTACAAATAACTAGAAACAAAGGCTGTAGCTTAAGTGATTAGCACGTTGACTTACTAAAGCAATGTTCACGATTTCAATACTCAGCCGTGGCGTATTATTTTGAATCTATGCTAGCTTAAGGGCTTTTCATACTATAATACAAGTATGTATTAATACTTTTGAGGAAAATGAAACCCTGACATGATGAGTTATTGTTTTTATTTTTTTAAATTTCAAACAGCGATTAGATCAGAGTTGCATTTTATTTAAAAGTATTAATACTAGTATTACAGTGTGAAATGCCTTTAAATAACACCAGAGGCGCTGCAAGACTGTTATAAAAAATAAACATAACGTGCAATTGCAGTTTTGCCGTAATTGAAGCTATACTATCACTAACCTTTTGCCTTTTCTACTTCTATCCATTTCCAAAGGAAGTAACACAATTAATATAGGCATTAATTGCCTGAGGATACTTATCTTTTTAAAATTTTACAAAACTTCATGCAGTAGTTTTTACGTGATGCTTACACAGATAGACAGAATTTTTGTCTGTCCGTATGTCTGCGACAGACAAAAATTCTAAAAATTGCTGTATTGTATTCCATTTCTATTACTAACTGCACCAGCAACACAATTTTCAAAAAATATTTCATGTACAGAAACGTCTGTGGCATATAAGTATTTCCTAAATAAATGTTTCAAAAATTAAAAAATTGTATTTGTTTTTATAATTAATTAAAAGTTTTTAGTTTTAAGCGAACTAGTTTTTAAAAAGTGGCTCATTAGAATTTT
Source organism: Phasia obesa (assembly GCA_949628195.1). Lineage (NCBI taxonomy): Eukaryota > Metazoa > Arthropoda > Insecta > Diptera > Tachinidae > Phasia > Phasia obesa. The sequence continues at coordinate 69,576,725 of OX451219.1, forward strand.
TAACAATTTTTGTATTTCATTACATATGTATACAAAATTTGAATTTCTGTACTCTCGCGTTGAAACATTTTATTTTTGTGATTAATAATTCCTTAAATATATTTTTGAAAACTTAGTACATTTTATTTATGGAATTTACATAACTCAAAATCAACTTAGCGGTGAAATTATTATCAATGGTTCGTACATCCCTTAAATTCTGGTAACAACAGCTTCTAGAAATTCCCAAAGCGTCTGACATTTTTCTGGATTTATTTCTAATAGAATTAAAATATTATCAAATTGGAAATGCAAAATTTGAATTATATAAAATCGTCAAAATTAGGCTGTCATTTTAGGACCCAAAATCATCAAAATGACGATAACTCGTCAAATCTGGCGGCTATGAAACACGTACAACTTTTGACATGTCGAACTACTAAATCAGCTGGGCGGACGACACTACCTAGTAAGATTAATCTACCTTGTATCATTTAAAGCATGATTCAAAAGAAAACAATTAATATTTCCACTTCATTAAAAATGTAAAAATGTATTCGTTACTTTATTCGCATAACGACAAAATCATTCTATTTATTAAATTATTTATATTTTTCTTTTAATGTCCCAATACAATTACAAATTAAATTCTTAATTATCTAGCATACTAACGAAGAGCTTCACTCGTTGTAGTAAAACACTTTTTGGGAATCGAACCTATAACCCCCACACTTATAGACTAGCATACTACTACTACACGTACTAGCCTACTGGCGCACTTAATAAATATTTTATATTACCGAAAAACTATGAAATCAGTTGATATTATTTATGCTCAAAATTTTGTTTGAGTATTGAAGCTCGAAATGAAAATATCAAATTAAAATAATTTTCTAACAGAAACAAATCAATTAAATATTTTTAAAAATCATCTACCAGTTGTCATAATTCATGGCAGAATAAAATCAGGTACGTGCAGTTCCAAGGTATATTTATTTTACTAGGTAGTAGCGTCCCTAAAACAAATACAACAATACAAGAACAACATGGCATTTTGTTGTTGCTTTGTAGTTCGAAATGTCAAAAAACATAGAAGAAAATAACTATAAAATTTCTGAAAACATACAACTTTTGACATGTCGAACTACTAAATCAGCTGGGCGGACGACACTACTTAAAGTGCTTTTACACGGCGTGTATTTGTCATATGACTTGCCACTTTTCCATGTGTAAATTCTATACACGTCGTGTAAACCCTTTCAAACATAACAAGTGTATTTTCCATGTGTACAATACATATAACATTTTTCATTTAGAACGTGTTCTATTTTGATGTGACAAAGCATCTGACATCCTGTAATGCCAACTTGATATTGTGCTATTTTTTGTGGTACCAAAAGCACTAATAGCGTGGCAAAAGCACTACGTTTGTACATTTGCATCAGCTGTGGTTGGCAATAAAAAACTGTGTGGCGGAAAAAATATATATTATATGTTATGTCAGATGTAATTACACATGTACGTTTGAAAGCAAAAATTATAAACCGTATGTAAAACGTCTATTTCGACAAACACATGAAATTACATATGGGTTATCAAACTGACAAGTCATATGACAAACACACGCCGCACAGTGGTTCAGAAACGTTTTTCATTGGCCAAAACTCTGTAACTTTTTAACTTATAAAGATTTTTTAGTAGTTCTTTTTTTAGTCAATAGACAACATCTTAAGCTTTTACCGAGTTTAGCCCTTATTAAAATCAAGCCTAAAGATGAACTTTCGATTTGCTTTTCCTAATTCTTGTTTGAAATTCCGTTTCAAATGTGCCAACTCATTTTTGACCCACTTTTCCTTAAACAATTTGGCTCAAATTTGGTCCACGGGTCAATATTGGATGACAATACAATATTTTGCTATCCTTAGGATGGCCACTATTTTCACTGAGGTATTTTCCGTATTTTCATTAGGATTGTCCAAATTTCAACTTTATGCCTAACAATACTTACATATTTCCTAGTTTTTGGTCAATTTTAAAACAAAACAGTGTAATTTAATTTTTCTTTAATTATATACATATTTATTTATTTATAACTAAATAGATTCTAGGTAAATAAAATAACATTTAATATTAATGTTTGTATACTTTATTTTATTCAAATTATAATTATTATTCATTTGGCTGGAATATTTCCTGTAAATATTCTATATTCTGCTCTGTATTACCTGTGTCCTGTAGCAGTGCCTTAGCTTCGGCATTTAGGTCCGAATGATTCAATTTCCATTGACTTCGAATGCTGAAGATGAAGGGATCTGAAGTTGCCAATAATATATGAAATAAATCTTCATTTGTAGAAATTCGTGATATTTTTCTGGTATTATGTTCTCTGTAAAACCTGTAATCCTTGTTTCTTTTTTCCTGGGCTTCCTCTGACAAATCTCCAAATGGTAATAAATGGTGCTTAATGACCTCTTCTCCATAATAAAGAACTTTGTGCACTGTTGCTGACATATTTCTATATTTGACATATTTCTATATTTGTGTTTTAATTAAGCTGAAAATAATGTATTTGTTGAAGTGCTATAAAAATAACTTCCAAAAATTTATCAACCTTTTTAAATCGAATTCTTGTCTGGCAGTAAAATTTATTTCCAAATTTTTGTCCTTATATACTCAATAAAGAATGTCAAACTTAAAGTAGATTACGTACACACAATAAAATATTAGAGCTATTATTACCTAGGCTAGCTCAGGTATTTTTCTTTTGTATGGAATTTTTTAAGACAAAAACCAAGTTCAACTACCTAAGCTGATTTGGAAAACGTACAATAAATTTGCCTTTTTAAATCGAATACTTGTACCGAAATAAAAATTATTTCCAAATTATTGTGATTTATACTACATATAAAAATGTTAAACCTAAGGTAGATTACCTATACACAAAAAACTACATAAGTTTAACTACCTAAGTTGATTCGGTTTATTTCTATGGGAAAATTTGTCATATACAACTTATACTGGATTTTAAAATGGTTTTGTGTACTAAAATTCTTAATTTTTAGTTAGATTCCTCTCTTTCCCCTTACGTTTTGCTATCTGCAATTTGTACTTTTGGCAGTGAATGACTTCTAAAGTAAATTTACTAGCAATTTTGATAGAAATTTGTTTGTAAAAATGTTGAGTATATTCATTAAAATAGAAAAAAGTGTTCTACGGGCGGATCCGGGCGGGTGCAAAAGTATATATAGGCTTAAACAGAACACTTTTGCCTTTCTTTGGGTGGTTTCGGTTTTTTGTCCTTTAGAAGTTATATACTACTAAACTTCAAACATTGCGAATATATGGAGGTTTCCAATTTTAAACATAACACCCTATTTACAAATTATACAGGGTGCGCATATACCATTTCTTAAAAACAACAGTACACTCAACATAACAAAAAAACCGCAGCTCAATATCGATAACAGTTTTTAAGAAATCGCAATTAATATGAGATCAAATATTACAATTTTTATTTTATTTTTAAATTAACATAAATTCTTTGCCTTTAGAAGCATGCCACGCCCACTACTGCGAATATTTTGACCCAATTTTTCGGCTACCTTAGTTTTGATCTGTTTTCTTTCTGGTGACATAAAAATTTTAAGAATCTGTGTCAACAAAAAATATAGGTTTTGGCCAATGAAAATTAATTCTGAACCACCGTGCGCCGTGTAAAACCATTTTTAGTAAGATAAATATACCTTGTGCAGTTCGAAGGCTGATTATTTTTTTTTTTTGGATTGTTTTGAATTTTGTTTGTCAATTTTGTTTACGTTTGAGTCAAGGTTGGTAAAGTTTGTACCATTTTTTGTTCAGTTGTGCCATTTTTTTTATCCAGTTTGAACCTGAAAAGTACATTGACTCTTTTAGTACAATTTAAGCATGTTCCCATGTTGCAGATGCCAACTCTAAATTCAAAAAAAAATATTAGTGTATGTTTAACCCATGTAATTCTTTATTTCTCAATTTAGAAAGGTTAGTTGCTAATTTAAAATTCCATAATGGGTCTGCACAGTGGTCGGCTTAAGTTAACTACAGAAATTAAATAAAAACATGTAAAACATTGGAAAGTGATCTAGGGTATAGTTGGGATAGTTAAGTAAATGAAAGTAGCCTTAAAGTAAAAGGTTTTTTTTCGACAAATATACGGTTTATTTACTACAACAAGGATAAGTAGCAAACAACTTTTTTTTTGTTAAATTAAATTAACATACAAAATGATTTAATACAATCTGAGCCCAAAAAGTACAATTTGAGAAATTTAATTTATCATCCCTAATTTGAGTTTGTTTTTTGTATTAAATTCTTTAAAATTATTTTGTATTTTCTTTATAATTTATTGCTGACAATAGGCCTGTTCAGTAACTAAAAGAAGATATCATTATAAGTATTTAAAAATATAATTTTGTATGTTTCTTTAATTTAGCAAGACTAAAAAACGACAAACATTAATTTTAATTTGGTTTTCATTCTAGGCATTTTCGTTTTTATATATGTAGACACGTAGAAACAAAATAAATCGAAATGAAAAATCTCAGCTGAGCTGACGAATGTACTTGATATATGTACATAGATATACTTTGCATTATACCATGTCATAATTAAAATATATTATTAATCAATTTTTTATGGTCGACTTTTCTCATAGGGTACACATTTTTAAAATATGCCTGATTAATTCGACTTATTCGAGTAATTTAAAACCTTAATCGAATAATCTACCAACATTTTAATTGAAAAATCGATAAATTATTTGCTAGAATAAAATCAAAAAGTTATATTCAAAATAAAATATTCTTCAAATAAAGCGTACATATTATTTGTCTGGTGGCCTATCCTAACCTGTATTAATGCATTTTTTTTCAATAATACCACTTATGACAAACAGTCACTTATTTTTTTCAATTTCCTAATTGAAAATTAACAGTAATCCTGACAGTGACCGTTGGTTGACAGACTATTGTAAATATTAAGCACTTTTCGTTATTTTAAAAGTGAATCTCGTATTCAAAAGACATAAAATGCTGTGGGACTAGTAAAAAAATAGTTTAATGAATTTCTTTGTGGAAGACCCGCGTTGCGCAAGATCCCCTGGACGTCCAGGTTCCTCAAAAGAGTTCGTTCCGCCAAAATTCGTTCAATAAATCCATGGAGCGATATTACACGAAAAGTAGGTGAGCTTGCTGAGACTGAAGCCATCTCAACATTTTACATGTACAATTACATTAATACATGACAAAAGCTCCTCGTGCGATGGGTGCCGACATTACTTGTATGTTCAACAGGATTATGGATCTATGCCAAAGCAGGGAATATTTTTTGGTAAAAGTGCAAAAAAAAGGCCAAACTGAGTCTATCCGCCTAAGAAGTCAATGCGAAAAATGTTGGGTTGTATGTATGCGGTAACATTTACATAAGGGATCGCAAACAACGATTATTAAGCAAATTTCAACCAAAACGAAAGAGAAATGCTGAAGATAAAGAACTACAGATGTTATCAAGACTTACATCTGAAGCTAGCCTTGTTGGCCCTAATAGGCTTTTTACACTGACCAACATCTTAGTGAAACGTCTGGAAGATGTTGAAAATGTGAAAATCAGTTTACATTTGCAACATCTTACATCTGCCATCAACTCAACTGTCGAAAAATTAAAAGTAAAGACGCTTTTAGCTAATAAAAAAATTAAAATATGGGTTCACCAAAAATATTTATAATTGGAATAATTGTTGTTTTGCTAGAGCAAACCCAAGTATTAATGTAGATGTAAAAAAAAATTTGTGTACCTTCGTATGATGCTCATTTTTAAACAAATATTGGTTTATATTTTTTCCGCATAAATGACATTTTTTCAGTGATGCCACTAAATTAATCTAGTTTATTGCCATTTTTCTAGTGGTGACACTGAAATAATCGAAAGACGTAAAATGGAACAAATTGAGCAAGGAACATCTTGTGAAGATGATGAAAGATGTTGAATTTTAGGCCTGTGCAGGGTTGTCAGATATGGCGATTTGTCGCCAAACGTGGCGTTTTTCAATCTTATTTGGCGATCAAATTTTGTATTTGGCGACATGGTGACTTTTTGGCGATTTTTTAATTAGTTGCCGATTTTTCACTGACTTTTGCCCTACATTAGAAGCTGAATTAAGGAATATCCAAATGGATAACAAAGAAATTGAAGTTTTAAAAGTAAATTATTTTTCATATTTAAATGTGATTTTACTTATGCAAACCGAAAACGTTCGGAAGATATAAATTTATTAAAAGTTCACGAACATCTTTCCATTTTCATATTTAAAAATGTTTTTAATATCTAAATATGATTTTATTCTGGAATCTAGAAACTTTATTTAAAGTTTGCAAACATCCTTTTATTTTAAAATGTTGCAATTCCAAACAAAATTTATTGTTTTCAAAATTTTTTATAAATCCTAACATACTTGTGGATACTTATGAACCATAATGGAAAATATTAACTTTTGTTTTAGAAAAATTATAAAAATATGATATTCTATCTAATTATGTACAGCTACATAAGTTTTGTATTTTGTGCTGGTAATTCCAATGATTTTTTTATAATTATTTTTTAAATACAAAGGAAGTTTTGAAGTGAGGGTTAAGTTCGTTATATTCTCTCTAATTTAAAGGAATATTTTTTACTTTATTTTAATTTTGAATAAATATTGGACTTTTTTTAAATTTATATGCTGGATAAGATCGATTTAGAAACATGCTATAAATTTTGTGAATTGAAATAAGGCATAGACACTCATCTGTTGATCTTTAGTAATGTCAAATAAATTTAGTTCCTGTAAAACATATTCTAAATAACCTGCGAGAAAATAACAAACTCTGGCCCAACAAACTTTTTTTTTCACACAATCGAAGAGAGACAAAAACTCTCATTTGTGCAGAAAAATGAGCGTTTTCTCAGTTTTGCAGAATGTGGCTGCCAGATCAGAGTTTTTTGCAAATAAATAAATTAGTACTACCAAGTTAGTAATATTTTGTAGAATGTGCTGCCAGACTAACTTTTGTCCAAATAAATAATTTAGTACTACAAGATTAGTAATAAATTATTTAAAGCCCATACAGTAATATTTAAAATTAATGGCCAATTTTTGAATTCGTATTTATCCTTAAGTTGTATTTAAATATGAAAATTAGTTTTTCGCCACGCTCTTATATGAAACTTAACATTTAAAGTCTATTTAAGTTTTACACATAACTATATGTTTTTATCAGCTTGATTTTGTCCATGAATGAACAAATGTGAGGCAATTGACAGTATTTGTATTATTTTACACAAATTAATTAAAATATAATGTTTCCTTTTTATGAAATTATTAATATTACATGTATTATTATAAAATTATCTGCATTTGTTTTGATATTTTTTGATGCTACCATATTTTTACCACAATTAGGTAAGAACATTTAAATAAGACTGAAAAACTGAAACTGTATTTAAATACAACTTAAAATTAAATGAAATGAAAAAATTCGAAATCCACCTACCACAAAAAATAATCAAAATAAACTTAAAGGACAGGTTTGCATTTACATATGAAAACTTTTTAATCAAGTATTTCTTTTCCTGTAATAACATAAAAATTCTGGAGTGGCCTACAGAAAACAGATATTACATAAAAAATAAAAGATCAAAGAATATTCGAATCAAAAAAATTATTATTTTCGGTTTGGGGCGTCAAGTAAACTACCACTTGTTTCCTCTTGATTATGCTCTTCATCTTCATATACCAAAGGCACATACAGAATTTAAATATGTAAAACAAAAGGGACATGTATGTAAATATAATAAAAATAATAATAAACAAATAACGTACACACAAAAAATAAGATTCTAAAGTAGTGTACTTTCCACTAAAATAGTGAACGATTGGTCATCGTACCTATAGGTCAGCACTTTTGTAAAAATTTACAAATATTTTAAAGTATAAAATACACTATTCAAATTCTTTCATCAACAAAATTTTTATTTTAGTTTATCAAAAGATAACATATTAAGGTTGTTAATTTGTTAAAAATGTTAAATATTTACGAAACAATTTAAACTTAAAGCGAATTTAATTTATATTTTGATAAATTAAAATAAATAGTTTTTTTGATGAAAGAATTTTATTTAATGTGTTTTATAATTGAAAATATTTGTAAAATTTATAAAAGGATAAAAGAAAACCTTTTTTAATACAAAAGCAGGAAAAAGTAATAAAAAGAAATGTAATAAACTTGGTAGCACTCTGAAGTTTTGATTTGTTAATAAAAAAATATTGGTTATATATAAAAAAAAAAATTATTTAATAAATTTTACTGAAATTGTACAAAAAGACATGAAGTGTACCATTGCACCAATGATGCATCGATTGTACCTAATTTGATACAATAGTACCACAATCCCAACACTTGTATTGTTGTAAAACATTTTAGTATTGCCATATTTTTAAATTTTTAGTACAAAAAAAAAACTTGGGATCACAACACTTTTAAGCGAATTAAAGTCTGGTATACCTTAGTTATATGTTTATTATTATATTTTTTTTCAGGCAGGACTTTGGGTTTCAGGTAACTAAAATCTAATAAATTCATTCATTTATTAATATATTTTGTTTTTTTTTTGTCTTCACAGCTTTAAATTTGTTGGAAGGAGGAAAGAGAGAAAAGGTAAGTCCCATAAGTGCCAAAAAACATTTTGAAATAGAAAATTAATGTTTCCACGACAAAACGAAGCACTTGCTTCACCCTCTGTTAGGAGCCGGTAATTCTGCAATTTAAAGCAGGTGGTTGAAATTCCTCCAAAGTAACTGGATCTTAATCCGGTGAAATAATAAATAATTTATTAACAAAAAAGTGCTTATGATTTCTCTGTAGAAAGAATAGAAAAATTTATCAGCCAAATACTGCCGGAAACTGATTGAGGTGATGCAAAAAAGTTCAAACGCTGTAGTTCTGCAAAAGAGCTCTGTAACTAAATTTCCTATTAGTAAAGTAAATAACTATAATCCTGAACATAAATTAAGAATGTTGCAATTTAGTTAGTTACAATAATAAACAATTTTAATTGAATAGTTCTCCAATCCTGTGACAGTCTTAATTTATATTCAAGATCTTTTATATTTACTTTGATAACCCATTCATTTATAATTAATAGATAATTCAGTTACAAGGAAATTTTTCTGATCTACAGCATTTGAACGTTTTTGCCTCAATCAGTTTTTGGCAGTATTTAGCTGATATATTTTTCCATTCTTTTTAGTGGGAAATCCTATGGTCTTTTTGGTTATTAGATAACTTTTTAATTATTCTTTCAAATAACTCTAGGCATAATCTGTCGACTTAGAATCCGGTTAATTTGGTGAAATTTCAAGTATCTGCTGGAATTTGAAGAATAACCAGCTCCTAACATTGTTGCTTATAAAGTTAGTAAATTATCAACATTAAAACAATTCAAAAATCAAGGTCAATTATCATTACTTTAAAATACCTTAATCGAGCCAAATTTTGTTACAATTGATGCGGATTTGGTACAACTTTATCAATGGGGCGGTACAATTTAAACACTATCAGATCCCAACACTAGATTCAAACATGATTGGAGTGTGATCACGGCTGCCAGATTTGACAATTTTGTTCCAAGAAATTGCAAAATTCAAATTTGACGATTTTTTTTTAAAGTGACGATTTTCTACAAAGCCAAAAATATGAGTTTTAAAAACAGGGTTTTTGTATTTTATTTCTAGAGTAAACGATTTAAAATATTGTGGTAATTAAAATCAAAAAGGCCAGTTTAAGGGGATTATTGTTCGCTTTTCAATATTATGTATATGCATATTTATATTATGTATATAATATAAATATGTTTTTTGTTAACTATGGATAACTCCCAAACATTTTGTCAACAGAATTTGTAGTCGTGTAGCCGCTGTCGTCTATGTGTTTAAAGCATAAAAAATGTTTTGAGTTCAGTATACATTAATGCCCTTACCCAAAAAAATAAAGTCTTCATCAAATCTAGTTTATTTCAAATTTTTTATGAAAAATTTGTTTTAAAGTACACTTCGAGTAGTCTTTATTTCTTTTGCATAAGACATAAATGTATATATTTAAGATAGTTAAAGAAATACTTTTTTAGTTTTACGATTTTTAAAAGCTGAAAAGACGATTTTTTATCGGGAAATTGACGATTCTTTCTTAAATTGACATGGCAGCCCTGAGTGTAAAGCACGAATGAGAAAGCGGAACCACGGCTGCCAGATTTAACGATTTTCTCTTAAATAGTGACGATTTTTTACAATGCCAAATTTATGAGTGTTTTAAAATACATAGTTTTGTATTTTTAGTTTAAACGATTTAAAAAATTGTGGTAATTTAAGTCAAAAAAGGGCCTAATATTATGTGTACAATTCTCAGTTTTCGAAGTGCTCGAGTATTTTATACTGAAATTTTTTTAAAATTAATTGTTTATATTTTTTATACCAAAATAAGATTTTCTTTTGTTGATATTTGTTAGGTAAATTCATTAAATGTTAAATTATTAATTGTTCAAAACGAAATAAATAACTATATGCACTTTTAAATTTCAGAATAACGTTTAATTGCGAAGCGGATACTATAGATAGTCTGGGAGAAGTTTAAGTATCAAAAAGCCGAGAAATATTCTGTAAGTTTAGTAATGATACAGAGTTTTGCATGTATTTTTTAATAAAAAATTCCATGAAAAATGGTGAATTTAAGGGGAATCCCCTTTTTAAAATCATGATTGAAACGAAATATCATGAAAATTAATGCGAAACGGAAGTCAATGATATAAGTATTTCGTTTTGAGTATTTGGAAGTATGTATAAATAAAAATAAACTTGTAAGCTATTTTTATAAAGTATTTTTAATTTTTGTAAATAAAAAATCCATGAAAAATGGTGTATTTAAGGGAAATCTCCTTTAATATCATGATTGATTTGGTAGTGTAAGTAAAAATAAACTTGTAAGCTGTTTTTATAAAGTGTTTAGATTAAGTTTTTATAAATAAAGAAGAGTTAAAATTGACTGTTTTTTTTTCTTATAATTTTAGGAACACACAATGAAAGGATGTGGAATTAGTATTTTAGATATAAGAAATGTTGTTTTAAACCTTTCAAATTTTGAAAATTTTCCCCTAGAGGGCAAAAAGTGACTAAATTGACTTGTCTCAAAACAGTTTTTCGAAAATTTAGTTCGAAACAGTAACTGGTCTGAGAAAAAACAATGATGCCAAAATGTAGCCAAGACCTTGGCACATCATCCCCCATTTGCGGAATTTTGGCACAAGTCCCCATTTTTCCCCTAGAGGGCAAAAAGTGACTAAATTGACTTGTCTCAAAACAGTTTTTCGAAAATTTAGTTCGAAACAGTAACTGGTCTGAGAAAAAGCAATGATGCCAAAATGTAGCCAAGACCTTGGCACATCATCCCCCATTTGCGGAATTTTGGCACAAGTCCCCATTTTTCCCCTAGAGGGCAAAAAGTGACTAAATTGACTTGTCTCAAAACAGTTTTTCGAAAATTTAGTTCGAAACAGTAACTGGTCTGAGAAAAAGCAATGATGCCAAAATGTAGCCAAGACCTTGGCACATCATCCCCCATTTGCGGAATTTTGGCACAAGTCCTCATTTTTCCCCTAGAGGGCAAAAAGTGACTAAATTGACTTGTCTCAAAACAGTTTTTCGAAAATTTAGTTCGAAACAGTAACTGGTCTGAGAAAAAGCAATGATGCCAAAATGTAGCCAAGACCTTGGCACATCATCCCCCATTTGCGGAATTTTGGCACAAGTCTCCATTTTTCCCCTAGAGGGCAAAAAGTGACTAAATTGACTTGTCTCAAAACAGTTTTTCGAAAATTTAGTTCGAAACAGTAACTGGTCTGAGAAAAAGCAATGACGCCAAAATGTAGCCAAGACCTTGGCACATCATCCCCCATTTGCGGAATTTTGGCACAAGTCCCCATTTTTCCCCTAGAGGGCAAAAAGTGACTACATTGACTTGTCTCAAAACAGTTTTTCGAAAATTTAGTTCGAAACAGTAACTGGTCTGAGAAAAAGCAATGATGCCAAAATGTAGCCAAGACCTTGGCACATCATCCCCCATTTGCGGAATTTTGGCACAAGTCCCCATTTTTCCCCTAGAGGGCAAAAAGTGACTAAATTGACTTGTCTCAAAACAGTTTTTCGAAAATTTAGTTTGAAACAGTAACTGGTCTGAGAAAAAGCAATGATGCCAAAATGTAGCCAAGACCTTGGCACATCATCCCCCATTTGCGGAATTTTGGCACAAGTCCCCATTTTTCCCCTAGAGGGCAAAAAGTGACTAAATTGACTTGTCTCAAAACAGTTTTTCGAAAATTTAGTTCGAAACAGTAACTGGTCTGAGAAAAAGCAATGATGCCAAAATGTAGCCAAGACCTTGGCACATCATCCCCCATTTGCGGAATTTTGGCACAAGTCCCCATTTTTCCCCTAGAGGGCAAAAAGTGACTAAATTGACTTGTCTCAAAACAGTTTTTTGTGTTGAAGTGTTTTTCTTCAAAACATTTTTTTGTGTTATTTTAATAAAAAGAATAATAAAAAATTTTTTTTAATACAATTTTTTGTATTTTTAATAAAAAAAATATATAATAATACTTTTTTTAAAATTACTGAAAGTTTGTTAAAAATTCGTGCAGGTTTGTTGAAGGCCGAAAAAGAAGAAAATATATGCAGGTGTTACCAGATGATATTACACGGATTTGTACTAAATTGGCATATTTAAATTTGGTAGCACTTAAATTTGAGTCTGCAAGACCGAAAATGCTCATTTCTATCTGTAAAAGAGAGAAATTTTCTCGCTCTCACTGCAAAACCAAAAAAGTTTGTTCAAAAGTTTGTTATTTTCACGGAGATTCTAAATAAGTACTCGGTGACAAATACCTTATAGATGGATATGTTCAGGTAAAAATTTTACCTTTCTAATGTTCACTAATCATTTTAGATAAAAAAACAAAATATTTATATATTTTGACGACTTATCTTCTATTTTTGGCGAATTTTAACTATTTCGATTAAATTTATTTTTTGTGATTATTTAAAAAAAATTTAAAATTACGAAATATTGTATATTTAGCGGCAAATTATAACTAAAAACTGTTTTAGCGATTTTGGCGACTTTCACATCGATTTTGGCCTGTGTATTTCTTATGGAAAGATGTCAACATTTTCGCAAATTGATGCTAGATGTTGATCAGTGCAAAAAGCCTATAACCTGGCGTTGGTCTTTCCACTGGGTGAAATAATGTGTAGACCAGTATCCCCATTGCGTCTTGTGCAAGGCGAATTCATACCAGGTGGAGTTGATAGCGCAGCTAATTGTTTTTTTGCTCTCTTTTTTTGCTAATGTCTTGTCAAAAATACATTGTTTTATATCTGCTATTCTAATGTCAAAGTTGTTGTTTAGTTGTAGTTTTTGCTCTACTGCTCACACCTGGTATGAATTCGCCTTGGCCTTGTCCCTACAAGAACAGTGACCATCAATTGAGCAATCACTTGAGTGTCACTGATGGGAAATTTTTTCTCATTGCGTAGAACATAGCGTTATTAAGGGCATGGTACAAAAATGAGGCAAACATTTGTGTACGTGTGATTTTGCATCTATCTCGAACTTATTAACTCTTTGGACTAATGAGCATATCTCTGTACTGCTCACTCTACTGCTTTTTTACTAATCAACTATGCTGTAAAAATTAATCAACGATGACTACTCAAACTAGATAAATAAACCCCTCACAGCTGACTAAGCAAAATTGTGCAGAAAAAGATTCAATATTTTTATATTTATTAAAATACATTTTAAAATTAGTTTATAAATATTTATTTAATATATAATTTTACATATTTAAATATTTTTATTCGCTCAATAATGACTGCGTTCCACTGCCATTCGTAGGCTTTTTTGAAATTCAATCGCTCCCTACTACTGTAAAGCATCTGAAATATGAAGAAATATATAAGTGGACCAAAGTATGTATATACCTCGAGGATGATTATCAAATCACATAAGCTTCCCGGAAGCATATTTTTCTGATCTACCTTCCTCATTGTACTTCTCCAACAGGACTACATATGTATGTACATATTTGCTTTTGCGAAGAATAAAATAATAAAGTAAAAATTTGAATTAGTTACTAGTGCTTGAGTGAAATTTGCTGTCCTTAATTTCAGAACTACCTCTTCTGCAGCAACAAGGGTCTTCAAGGAAAGAATGCTAGCGACTCCATGTTAACACATTCTATAATTTTAATAAGTTTTTTATGCACCAAACTACTTTTTACATTTATTTTCTTTTCATATTTCATATTAATTTTAATATTTCAAAAACACGCGGATATATTTTTCAATTTACAACTCAAATTACAGTGGCAGAGTTGTATTTTACAAAAAATTCAACTCTGCTACTCACATTCATTTTTTTTTTTTGTGTATGGATGAGTTTTCATTGTTCATGTGTTAGTTTCAATCATCCATTTCTTGTAGAGGTGTTTACTGCACATTATTCAATACAAGTGCAATGACAGAATCAGAGAAACAAGTCGTCAGAAAAACTCGGTAGTGCGCAGCGGCGGTGACTGAGCAAAAAATTGTCGGCGACGGCTGTTAGTCGACTTAAGCCGACTATAAACCACTACAACCAAAGGTTTTGTACTATCAAGGGGTACCTGTGTGTTGTTTTGAGAAAAAGAACTGAAGGAATAAAAAAAATTTCTTACATTTGCAATTAAATTTGTTTCAAGGTTATATGCAAATAAAATAAAGTTTATCAATCAAACGAATATAAAATTTGAGCTAGAACAAAAATGGATACTTTCAATGACGAATGGTTTATCAATCAAACGAATATAAAATTTTAGCTAGAACAAAAATGGATACTTTCACTTGGTCACAAATTTGCAATTCCTATAAATAATAAAAATTTCGTACCGGTTCCGCTTATAGCTGATATTGAACAATGGGTTCAAAATATAAATGACGAAACTCAAAAAGAAATAACAAGATCGAAGATGACAAACAGAATTGCCTATTTCAAAAGAAATTACAGAAATACTGACAAGAAAAATTTATATTAAGTGCTTACGAAGAGACAAGGGAAATTATCGGGAAACACAAAGACAATATCGTCATAACCACAGCGGACAAAGGAAATAAGACAGTTGTAATGTCTGTAAAAGTAAAATGCAACAAATATTTGATCACAAAATTACCTATAGGGAGATTAGAGAAAATCCAACTTAAAATCTCCAAAAGAAAAATATCGCACTAGTAAAAGAATTATATAAAGGACATATATCAAAATTTGAAAAATTTAATATGATTCCACACTCGGTAGCAGCACCTGAACTATACGGCCTCCCAAAAATTCACATTATGACTATTTTCTTTATTATAAATTAATAGCACCAAGATTAATTTTAGAAAATGATTTAATTACACATTTATTAATCAATTTTATTTGTTTTTTTTTTAATTTGTTTAATTTATGTTTGAAATTTAAATAAACTGCTGCTAACGTATAAATGAATATGAGAATATCGTTCACTATATAAATGATGAATGTTTG
Source organism: Phasia obesa (assembly GCA_949628195.1). Taxonomy (NCBI): domain Eukaryota; kingdom Metazoa; phylum Arthropoda; class Insecta; order Diptera; family Tachinidae; genus Phasia; species Phasia obesa. Next base: position 69,592,384 of record OX451219.1, read on the forward strand.
TATATGAATATAATAGTAATTTTCTTTATGTGTATAAGTATATATGTATATTATATATTAATAATAATTATAATAATTAGAAATATGTTGACTCTTTAATGAAAATATATTTATATTATACATACATATATAATAATTAATAATAGTTAATTATTATAAATGTATATTTATGTAAATGTATTCTATGTTTGTTTATAAATAATAATTAGAATAATATTTTTTATTATAATTAGACAAACGAACAAAAACAAAAAATATAAATCGAATTTGTAAGTTAACCTATAAATGTTAAAGTTATCAAAATAAAAAAATGTTAAAAAGGTATAAAAGAACGATACAGTTAAATCGAAATTTATATGTATGTATGTATGTATGTATGTATGTATGTATGTATGTATGTATGTATGTATGTATGTATGTATGTATGTATGTATGTATGTATGTATGTATGTATGTATGTATGTATGTATGTTTATGCATTTGGCGTGCTGTCTAATCTATCTGCCTGTCTTTGTGGGTTTGTAAGTCATTTTCTTATGCAGCATCTTATGATAAGTATGTCTACCCAGCAAGCACACGTTTTAAATATGATGTTCTTATTTTTTGCCAACATTTGATATCAATTATAACATCATAATTCAAAGGAATGCGTTTGTCGGGTTATGTATGAGTGCTTTAAAATAAATACATTATTGTTACACTTATGTATGTATATTTAATTTAAAAATATTAATCGATACTTTATTATTTGTGTATGTTTTACTCATGTATTAATATATGTATAATATATTAATTACTTTTTTTTGTTTTATTTTCATAGACGCTTTTTACATTTACATTTTGCTTATTATTTGTTTGTTCCAATAGCGTTTTCCATATAAATGTTGTATATTTATTTGTATGTATAACTAATACTAGCATTTTGTTATTTGCTTTAACTATATTAAATATACATATGTATCTTCCAAGTGTTTATTTCTACTTGGTAGTCCATTCAAATATTAAAGAGTTTGGAATTACATACATACTTGTATAAAATTAAACTGTGTCTTAGTTAACTGCAATTAAGGTAGTAAATATATTGCATATGAATTTCAGACAATAAAATGCAACTTAAATGTTGTACAGTAGAACATTTTTCTTCATTTGTAGTTTTTCTTTATAGCTGTTACTGGATTTTTCGTTGCGGTTGGTGATGTAGTTAGTTTTGTTTTTGTTGTTGGAGTTGACATCTTGGCCATAATATTGATTCGTGATTTCATGAGTGCTTGTTGTTTGGAAGCAGCATAAAGCATTTATCAGTAGGCTTGCGCCTCTTTATAATCGCTCTGATCTGATGTAAAGAAGTCTTCCAACTTCCACTGTAGAGTCTCAAATGTTGGTCTTCTCATTGGATCTTTGTGCCAACATTCTAACATAATCTCGTACAGTCGTTGATCGCAATTTGGCGGCTGTGGCATACGGTAACCATGCTCCACTTGTGTTAATACTTCTGCGTTTGTCATTCCTGAAATCGAATATTGTAGTTAAAAAATTCGGTTTGTATGTAAAATTTAAAGAAATTATAATAATATGTAAATAGTACAGATTAAAAAAAAAAAACTTACCTGGATATGGAATACGTCCATAGGTTACTAATTCAGTTAGTAAAATACCGAAACTCCAGACGTCCGATTTAATGGAGAATTTGGAATAGTTTGCAGCTTCTGGAGCGGTCCACTTAATGGGGAATCTAGCACCAACGCGAGCTTCATACTCATCTTCCTTAATAAGTCTTTGAAACGACAATAAACATACAAATCTTTTTAATTAAAATATCAATAAATAAAAGTTTATTTAGGTGGGTATAATATAATAGGAAATGTAAAATAAAGCCCAATAACCTTCTTAAAAATAAATGGTCTCGCTCTCTCCCTTTCTATTGTAAAAGTTTGTAAAGCAGAATAATATGCTTTTATGATTATTAATTTTATATGACGTAGCCGTGTGCCAACAAATTTCCAATGTCTTCATTCGACAACAGTTTATTGACCTAACCCATCGCAATTTACTCCTGGAGGTAAATGGCATCCACAAGTATTTACGTATGTAATTTAGTTTTATATAACACTCCACTGATTTATTCCAAAAGTTTGGAACAATACAAATACATATGGTTAATGGAATAGCCGAAGTCTAATTTTTAAATATTGCTAGAGTGTAACGCTAAACCGTATATACTTTTTTAAATATAATTTTATACTTGCCCTATGCATGTGTGGTTAAAAAATACAAATCACACAATCCTATAAATTTGAAGGTTTAACCCGATATTTTATTTTTTAACAGCTAATTTTAAATGACATTGTCTGTGCTTACTCCAAGTATAATTATGTATATCACAAAGTATATTTATATGAAGTACACGCAAGTCTACAACAAGTACAACATTATAATAACAACAGGCATTTTGTTTGTCTAAAAATATTGCTAGGTGTCAAAAGCAATTCAGAGATGGAAAAGTGGGTACAATTGCGTTTTTTTGTAATAAAAAAACTTCTGCTCAATAAAAATAAAAAAATTATAATATAATTCTCTGTTTATATTTAGATCAATCTGAATTAAAACAAGTATTCATAAGAAGTTTGTATGGTGCAAACTAAATCAGAAAGCAAAATTTCCAAATTTCGTTTACCAACCCTGATGAAACAAAAGAAAGTGAAAAAAATATATGCATATTTGAATTTTTTTCAATTTTCTTTGAATTTGCTTTTTTAAAAATTCAATGGCGCTATTAAAAATGTAAATAAATTTTGACACGTAGAAACAAAACAAAACGAAACGAAAAATATCCAATTTTATTTTCCAGATGGCGTAACCTTGTCTTCTATCATCCTTGATATAGATATACTTTGTGCTTACTGAAGTTAATTATTTTTTGCTCTACTAGAGTGGCCCAATCGAGTCCAAATGTATAACGGACCCCCACTAACTTTGGATGGCCGACCCACCCATGCCAGTGGCACACTCCCAGGAACCACCCCTGGGGGTACCCCATACAAACATTTCAAAAAATCACCATTTTTGGCACTTTACAAGAAAATAGCAGCGAAATGGCTATGTTTTTTTCTTTTTGGAGTTTTTCTCTTTAGAAATTTATTTAGTCAGAACATATGTATGTAAATAAAACACCTTAAAAAGTTATATTCGCCTTATGCCTTATTTATTATACCCACTATGGCAATGGTCGAACAATAACTTGTTTTCAGTTTCTTTTCTATTATTAAGTAAAGTTCATTTTTTCATTCATTTCATTCTGACTAAATAAATTGCTTTAGTTTTGGCAATACATATTTATTTTAATGCCAAGCTTAGCTGCTTCTGTTTGTACTGCATTGATCTTAGCCTGCATGTCATTGAAGTTGTGGGATAGTAGACATATGTCGTTGACATAGTCGAGATCTTCTTGCCTTCTGTTGAATCCCCAAGTTATTACTCTCTGTTCGCAGGAGGCTCTTCTCATTATGTTGTAGAGGACGATATTAAAAAGAAGGGGTGACAGAACACATCCTTGTCTCACTCCAGTTTTAATTGTGAATGAGTCACTAATACATCCTTCATGAAGAATCCGACAGTTTGCGTTGTGATACAGGGCTTTAATAATATCAATTATTTTTGTTGGAGTAGCTTTGCAAGCTAGCGTACTCCATATGGCTGAATGGGAAAGCGTTTCGAAATCATTCTCAAAATCTATGAATATCCACTCAACAGACTGCTCAATTATGATACGTAGACTGTTGACATGGTTAATACCATGTGTGATGTGATTTGTACAATTTGCGGGGGCGGAAGCCAGCCTGCTCATTGGGGAGAAATGGATCGAATGCGGCTGATAGCCTTTTGTTGATGACCTGAGATATTATCTTGTTTGCGATATTGTTAAGGGTTATGTCACGCCAATTCTTGCATTGTGAAAAGTCACCTTTTTTGTTGTGCTTCAACTTTTTAATAAAGCACAAAGTTTTGCACTTAGGCATTTTATTAGTTTTTTTATTTTCATTAATTGTTTTTTTATATTTATGTAAAAACTCATCTTTTTATTATAAACATTTCTCTTAAGACTAATTTTGTGATGATTAGTTTTAAGTTTATTTTATTAATAAATATGTAATTTGTCTTGTGTGCTAAACCAATATGTGTTTGTGAAAATATTCTTTGTTTCAGGGTGAGGTGTCAAGTGATGTCAGGTAAGTTATCAAAGTTAGTGTGTGTATGGATTAGGGAACCTAATAAATATTTCATGGGAGCAGGAGACCAAGGTCGGGTGGGCAGGGGAGAACGCCATCATCTTGTTCTCCCTCTTTAGCGTTTCCTTGTGCGTTTTAAGTTTGTTGATTTTGTGTAGCAATGTTCTTTTATTTGTTATTTGTCTCTTGACTCCGGCTGTGGGTTGGGATCTGCCCTGGTGGTGTTGACGAGCTGGCTGGCATCACACCTGTTGTGCCAATTGAGGCACGTAACAATATACGAACACTGTAACACATGATTTTTATTCCCCTTTTTTTGTATTCTAGAGTCCGAGTTTTGAAAACAAACATAGTAAATTGCACATTCTAGATAAGGATCGGACCAAAGCAAAAACCAGTTTTCCCCTTTTTTCTTCCCTGGGTCGTGTTCTTTTACAGACATACAGCCATATGCCTAACAAAAAGTTTATAGGTCGCTGTTCACTTCGCAAGTCTTTAATGGCTGATAGATTGTAGAATATAAATTTAATTTCATTAAAATGTTCAGCCGTTTATCCGTGATTAATGCACTATCAAACAAACAATCGTACTATAAAGAGATTTACACTATTGCATACTATAGAATGAAGCGACGCGAGTAAATATATTTACATACTCGATACTTTTCCTTCTATATCGTTTTATATTGACGTAAAAGTACATCAAACAATATCAAGAGCAACCATAAACCAAAAAAAGTTTTTTTAGATAACCATACTAATTCTTAAAAACTCAACTAGGATCAACATTGCACTGCGGGGCATGAAATTTGGTTTAAACGTACGTACATATTGTTAGCTTACATAAAGATATAAAATTTTATATATGTATTCCTTAAGAAAAATTGTTTCATACATAAAATTCAATAATTTTACACAAAAATTCAATAATTTTGGAAAATCGACTGTTTTTAATTTAGAAAACATATAAACTTGAAACTTTCCTACAATATTTTAAATTTCGCTCACTAACTATGGAAAAAAATAAAACAATTTGCTAAAAATTATTTAAAATATTTTGAAAAAATTGAACCATCATAAAACACTTTTATTTAATAAAGTAGATATGTATGTATTTAGAAAAAAGGATAATAAAATAAAATAAGAAAGTTTGAGTTGTTTTCCGTCTGTGTGTACGATTGTTGCGAACTAACTAATCATCCACTTCAAAGCAGCCGCTTACGCATGCTCGGTAAGGCAATTAGTACTGTGACCGCTCGGCCATACCTGACTTCAAATCGTCCTCGATTTGAGATTCGTTGTCGTCATCTTCATTATCATCCAAATCAGGATAGATTTTACACCAAGGCTTTAGTTTGTCTGAAGAGAATACCGAACAATATTTCCTGGATGTTACCTGCAGGCCTGGGATATCTTCAATAAGGTAGCGATCGTTTCCGAGCACTCGTGAAAGTATGTACGGGCCACGATACTTTGGCTCCAGCTTGTGAGTGTTACCGGTGGCTACGGGTTCGTATTCGATTACAACTGAATCATTTTCAGCGTATGTGCGTGGAGTGGCATGTTTCTTGTCGAATCGAAGTTTTCTCGCTCCTGATTAAGGCCCCTATTACGGTTTACAACTCAACTCTACTTCAGTTGAAATATTACAATTTGGTATTATCAATTACAACTCAACTTGTCGAAAATGCTTATTTTGAATTTAAATTGTGTTACAACTCTGTTGTAGTTTCACCGTTTACAACCCTGTGCTAGTTCGGTTAAAAAAATTACAACTCATCAGTAGCAGTTGTCTTGCAAGTTGTCTTTTAGACAACTCAACTGAGTTGAGTTGTAAACCGTAATAGGGGCATAATATTCTTTAGTGCTAATTCATATTTATATTCTGCAGTTGGTTCAGTTGTGGTTTCATCGAGATCATTTTGTATTGCCGTTACGAGATAATTTTGTATTAAGTCCTTAATCTTGAAATTAAAAACGAGTTCGTTTGGGGTAAGTTTGGTAGTAGCGTTAATTTGGGAGTTGATAATCCATTGAAGTTCATTGAGTTTTACGTCCCAATTTCTGGAGTCATCAGTTGTTGTTCGAAGATAATTGAGGATAACAGCATTGGCTCTTTCAACTTGCCCGTTGGCTCGAGGGGTGCGAAGTTTTAATATGCTGAATGTTGTGGTCATCGCAATATTTAGTAAACGCCTTAGAAGTGAACCCGTTCCTCTGTCAGATACAATTCTGCTAGGGAGTCCAAAATATCCAGACATTTCGTTCAAAACATTTAAAACAGGTATAGTTTTTGTATTTCTAACGGCTTTTAATATGAGAAATTTTGAAAATGCATCCGAAATTGCTATTATGTGCGTATTTCCCTTTCGTGATCGTACAAATGGGCCTAAGTGATCGATGTGAACCAAACGAAAAGGTATCGGCTCGGGTGGTTCAAAATGCAATTGACCTTCGGGTTTTCCTTTTTGCAACCGATTATAACAGCACGTTACGCAGGATGCAATATATTCCTCAACGTACTTTCTCATTTTCGGAAACCAAAATATTTTCTGGATACGTTGCATGGTCTTCTCTGTAGCAAAATGTCCCATATTATTATGAAAATGCTTTACGATTCTCCACCTCACAGCCTTAGGTACCACAAACTTTAGCTGTGTATTTACTTTACGGTACAAACGGTGATTTACGATCTCATAGCTGGTTTTAAGTTGCGTTTCCTCCGTCGATTTGATTTTTCCCGATAATACGGCCATAATGTTATTTAGCCTCTCTTCTTGCAGTTGCATAGTTAAAGCCCAATCATCTAAATCGTCGGCAACAGTAAACACAAATCCGACTGGATCTACTTCGTTAGACGGCTCATCAGGTGATCGGCTTAAGGCATCAACATGGGCTAGTCGTCTACCATTTCGATGTACAGGTTCGAAGTCATATTCTAACAGCTTTAGCCACCATCTGGAAATCCTCGATTTTAGTTCTTTCTTTTCTCTGACTTTAGCAACAGCAGAGCAATCAGTCACAAGTCGAAATGGTTTTCCTAGTAGGTAAATTCGAAAACGTTCTAGCGACTCCACCATAGCCAACACTTCCAATTCATAGCTGTGATAACGCTGCTCTTCATTCGTACAATGTCGGCTGAAGTAAAAAACAGGTTGAAAGGGTTTACCGTCTTGTGACTGCAGCAATATTCCCGCTAATCCAACGATGCTTGTGTCTGTATGAAGTTCGTGCACTGCCGTAGAATCATATAAGGCTAGTACTGGGGCATTAATAAGCATATGCTTTAATTTTGCGAATGCACGTTGTTGTTCATCGCCCCAGACAAAATTATTCCATTCCGATTTATGTGTAAGTGTCGTAAGTGCACATTCAGGTACAAACTTTCGGAAAAATCCTGTCAACCCAAGGAAGCGTCGAGTTTCTGTTACATTGGTAGGTTTTTTAAAATTCTTAATCGCGCCTATTTTCTATTCGCCCGGTTTTATTCCTTCTCCGCTTACGATGTGACCAAGATAAACTATTTCTGTCTGCAAGAAACTGCATTTGTCGAGTCTTAAGATGAGCCCATATTTTAACAAAATTGTCAGAAATTTCTGTAAGAGGTGTAGACCATCTTCAACCGTTCGACTAGGTATGATGACATCAACGAGGTAAACTAATATTTAAGTTAAGCTGATATATTCCTCTACTATGCTCATGCCAAATCGATCAATCGGCCTAGCCCTTTACAAACGGCTGAGTTAATTCAAAAATATTTTGATTCTGCCCCACTGTGCATTGCTACGGTATTTAAAAGATTGAAGAATGCCATAGCATAAATTTACTTGCGTTGTAACAATGCTGTAATAATATTGTTTCCGCAGTAAAGAAAAACACTTCGACATTTTCAGAAGAATTTGATTGGATCAAGTTTGTTGTCGTGTTACTGTTGGGATTGCGGTTGGTTCCCAATAAAAATAATAATGGGCGAATGATCTGACGATAATGCTAGAGATGCTTAAACTTTAATAATTTCTCTTGAAATGCCCTTAAACACGCCGAAATCAATAAAATCAGGTATTTTTGCATATCAGTAGACCAATAGGTTGTCCACTCGAAATGATATGCAGACCTATTTTTAAAATGGCTCAAAACATTATATGACCTTTTGGAGTAATAAGTCGTGAACCCCAATAAGTATGTCTAGCGTTGTAGTCGCCTGCTGCTAGGAATTGCGAAAGTCGCTATCGCTAATTGACTGATAATGTAAACATGCGTAGGCCACATGTGAACCCACAGAACAATAAAATAACAAATTAAAAATCGAATGAAGGCAGCCTTCAACATTTTAAAATCCATATATTTTTTGAGTCCCTATCGTACACTCCGTTTCACTTGAATAGCCCACTCACTTATTTTTATTGTTAATTGGTTATCTTTCAATATTATTAACTTTGTTAAACTTCTTGTTGTTGTTTTAGTTTCGTTATCATCTCTTGTCTCCGAGAGACAAATTTGGTTCACTAGAAAAATACCGTTATTTGTTTTTGCTGCTTTGATTTAAATTTATTCAGAAATGCAGGGCTTTTTTTTGTTTCACTTAAATGCACGTTGCAGTTTTAGTTTGATATAAAAGTGGACAGATTTACCTCGAAGTAAAAAAAATATTTTTTTTAATTTTTGCAAACAAATCAGTTTCATTTAGTATAACAATGGGTCGCGGTAGAGCTTTAACAAACGAAGAACAAGTAAAAATCAAAACGTATAGGTGACCGAAATATCCAAAAAAAAAAAAAAAAAAAATAGATAGATAGAAGCAGAAAAGTGATATCTAATTTTATTAAAACCGAGACGAACTATAGAAAAAATATGAAAGGTCGTACAAGTAGTAAGCTCATATTTACATATTTTTCAAGCAATAACAATATATTTGTTTTTGGATAGAAGTGGCCACAATTTTTAATTTTATTGATTGCGTTTAAAATTTCAACTTACCGTGCCAGACCAAAATCAGCTATTTTAACAATATTGTTATCACCCACCAATACATTTCGTGCAGCCAAATCTCTGTGAATGTAATTCTGTGATTCCAAATAAGCCATACCAGCAGCTATTTGTGCAGCCATATCAATTAGCACCGGCATTTTAAGACTGCGGCCTTTACCTGCAATAGCTAAGCAAATGATTAAACTGACAAAATTATAAGTACATGAAAATGGAGTAATGGCTGAAATGATATGTTTCAATTTACTAAAGGATTAAAACAAAAGTCGCATGTACGTATGTATGTATAAAAATATCCATGATAAATAACAACAAAAAAAAATACAAATGGATATCTCCATAATATTAGCTTCAGTAACAAGAAATGGGTGTGCACTGTTTATACGTAAAACTTTTAATTTTATATGCTAAAAGCCTTTGGTAAAATATAAATCACATTCTCAATAAGACATAATGTTATATTCAAATAAATTGTTATCTCAATTTACCTTGTAAATATTCCAGCAAAGATCCGTGCTTCATTAATTCCGTTATAATATAAATAGGTTCCTCAACTGTGCATACCGCATACAGCTGTATAAGTTTATTGTGGCGAAGTTTTTTCATAATTTGAGCTTCAGCTAAAAAGTCTTTTGGATCCATTGTGCCTTAAAAAAGATCGAAAATAAAAAAGTACTAAAATGGTTAAAATAAATTTCATAAATATTATTTACCTGATTTTAAAGTCTTTATAGCTACCGACGTGGTGTTATTCCAAAGACCCTCCCATACCTCACCAAATTGTCCAGAACCCAATTTGCGTACGAACTTAAGAGACGTTCTATCAATTTCCCATTGATCACGAGTCCGATGTGACAATCCTTCTGTCACAGGTTTTTCAATCTATGTATATTAAAATTATATAAAAAGTTTTTCAGTAAAGAGGTTTTACTTGAAATTTTTTATTTAATTCATCCTTAGCATAATTATGTAATTAGGGTATTAATGTTGTTAGTTTTAATGTTTTAAACGTGCGGTTTGATAAATAATTTTTATGTACATTTAAGTGGCGTGAAATCATAGCTTTCTCTAAAAATTTCAAACGAAGATAATGACAACTTTTATAAAATGTGACAGTTTTTAATGGAGATGAACTACCAAAAACCTCAAGAAATAATTTTAGTTGTATGTTGAAAAAACTTTTTAATTTTTTTTCTTATTTGCATTTATTTCTAACAATGTGTGACTACCCAACATACCAAATGACTTGAGAAAAATATCGGGTGGTTAAATTTTAAGGGCCGATGTTGAACGTCAAGTTTTTTTCTGCATTTAATTTAACATTTCTCAATTTCAGACTAACTCAATTTGAACCACGGAAAGTTATTCAGGCTTATTATGATATGCATTTTGAATTGCACGCCCATTCAATTCAAAATGCATATTGTGTACTTCGTGATTTTTTTGGTCAATTAAATCGTCCAAATGGGCGTACAATCGGAAATATCGTGCAAAAATTGAGCAAACCGGGTCTGTAGGAGATGTGAAAACAGCTCGTACTGTAGAAAATATTGCTGCTGTTCGCGATAGTGTGGCTGAAGAACCGTCCGCCTCAATTCGTCGTCGTGCCCAACAATTGCACCTATCACGCACAAAGACTTGCATTTACAAGCTTACAAGGTGCAATTGACTCAAGAACTAAAGCCTCTTGATCATTCCAAACGTCAATGGTCAGAATGGTAGCAGTGGATGATCAATTTTCGAAGAAAATCATCTTCAGTGATGAGGCACACTTTTACCTCAGTGGATTCGTCAATAAGCAGAATTGCCGCATTTGCGCGAATGATAATCCAAGAGTGATTGAACCAATGCACCCACAAAGAGTGACTGTTTGGTGCGGTTTATAGGCTAGCGGTATCATCGTGCCGTATTTTTTTCCAAAATGAGACCGGTCAGGCAGTTACTGTGAATGGTGTTCGCTATCGTGAGATAACGAACTTTTTATGGGCCGAATTGGAAGATACGGATGTGGACGATATGTGGTTTCAACAGGACGGTGCCACTTGTCACACAGCTAACGAAGAATTTACGCGACAAATTCAATCGCCGTGTTATCTCACGTGGTGGCGATGTCAATTAGCCGTCAAGATCATGTGGTTTGACACCGTTGGACTTCTTTCTTTGGGGTTATTTGAAAGAAAAGGTGTACGTCGATAAGCCAGAAACAATTCAAGAGCTAAAGGATGAGGTAATTCGGCACATTAACGGCATAGAACCTCAATTAAGCCTCAGCGTCATCGAAAATTTGGAGCATCGGATGGAGGTGTGCCGTCGAGGTCGAGACAGCCATTTGGCCGATATTTTGTTCCATACATAATTGAACTATACCAATATTATCAAAATAAAAAGAAATGACAATAATTTCCTAAATGATTTGTGTTTTATTCAAAATCAACATCGGCCCTTAAAATTTAACCACCCTATATTATAAAAAGCTTACTTACATAAGCCTCAAGCTTGAAAAAGATTTTAGAATATATTGAAAAATGATATCATAACAAAATGCAATTGGGATTTTAATAAGCTTTTTGGTATAAAATTACAAAACTCTGATTTTTGGACATCTTAACAAGTTTTAAAGATTTATCTACCAAACTCTAGTTTCTTTCCAAAAATATCGTTTTTGTATTTTAGGACATCGTTATCCTTTTAGTAATTCTTAAATAAATATAAGGAGAAGCTCTTTTCTCCCAACAAATAAATTGCATTCTTATTATAAAACGTTTTGGGTAATTAGCATAATATTAAATAATTAATATAAGGAGAAACTGTTGAAAGTATGAAGTAACTAAAGCAATATTGCAGCGGATTTTAAGAAGAACATACATAGTATAGGTAAAGTATAGTGATCGTGAAAAAATCGATGTTAATTTTTTTGACATAATCGGGAGGGGACAAGGGGTAGTTTACTTGAAAACCCTCTACACGTCATACAAAAATCAAAATGAAATTCAGTATGTGCCTTTGGTATATGGAGATGAAGAGCTGAATAGTTTTGGGGTATAATCGGGAGGGGCAAGGGTAGTTTGCCCTCCTAAACCAAAAATAATTATTTTTTGATTCGAATAAACATTGAATTTTTATTCTTTATGTAATATATACATAAAATTATCCGTATCCTTGAGTGTAGGCCACTTCAGATTTTTAATATTAAAATGTTACTTAAAAAAACAAGTTTTAAGTAAATAAAACAGTTTTCCTAGTAATTGATTAATTGATTGAGTTCGATTAAATTATTAAAAAAATATTTATTACTTATTTTAAATGATTTTGATCATTTTTGTAGAAAACAGCTACAAGCTACAAGGTTCCCGGTATTATTTGTGACCGGGAACCTGTTAGTTAGGGCCGTAAACATCATCTGATCAATTAACCAAATTGAGAAATAAGAAATCCAGGTTTTCAAGTTCAATAGGAAACACGTTTTTAATTTGTTGACGATTTTTTTCTAAAATTTCGATTTTATTGGATTTTTAATTTATAGTTAACTAACTACTCTCATTACTTTAAATCAATTTAATTCAATTTTTAATTCACACAGACGCGAGTACCACTGTCTATGCAACCCTTTTTAAGTGCCAAAGCTACAAAGCACAGTGCTTGGGATTAAAGTTGAAGAGGATAGTTGTATGAAACTTTACCAAAAGCCCAAGTACAAATGTGAATGGATATATTACGGTGTTAAAACGTGCACAGAGCCAAAAATACCTAATAGATTCAAAAAGATTTTCGCTATGAAATGTTTTTAGGCTAAGGGGTATTCAAGCAGAAAGAAGAGAAGTTTTTTTTGAAGAGATCCTTATTATTTTCATGTGGTAAATCTTTTTAATTTTATCAAGAAGAGAATCCCATGAAATCAATAAGAAAACTTGTCATCCACAAATTTTTTACTCATTTTCGACAAAAAAAAAAAAAAACAATCCATAGAGAAAAATTTTTTGATTCAATTAGAATTTCTTCTGAATTGTATAAAAAAGGGATTCCTTAATAATTTCATTAGCCTACCTAAATGATTTTTTCAAAAAGGTATTCCATTAGGCTACCGTTATTGATTTTTTCAAAAAGGTTACCCTGATTGATTTCATTCCTATATGATCGTGTGTAAATCATCTTTTTATTTTTTTTAATAAGGATATCTTCTTGATTATATTAGCTTTCTTGTTATTTCGTTTATAAAAGGTAACATAGAAACTGTTTGTTATAACATAAAGTATAAGATATACATTTGGTGTAATGGTTAAGTGCGTGGCTACAAAACGAAGCACACCAGGTTCGATCCCTGGCAGAGAATGAAAAATGGTTTTTTCGGATTTTCAAAATTAAGTGGCTTCAACCCCTTCTAGACAATCCATCAGAAGAAGCCCCCTGATCTTTAGCCGCCGGATTTAGGTAGCTAAATTTTACTAATAATTATTACCAAAGTATATCAGTTATATAATGTGCCACTTGAAATGATTTAAAGTATGATTTACTTTATTTGTACATTACAATCTGAGTTGAATAAGTTGCTACACTTAATCAACTTCGAATTTCCATTTAAAATTTGACGATAGCATCGATATTGAAAGACTATCAATCGATAGTCAGCCGAAAGAAAACTATAGATACTATCGATTGTTTTGCAGCTCTATTGGTTGGCTCACCGCGAACACTTACACCAGTTTGCAATATCATAGGCACTGCAGCAACTAAATTTGATAAAGCTGACATTTCTACCATTCTTTTTTTAACTTATTTTTTTAGTATTTGGATGCTGGTAATATTACTTCCGATATGCACTTAATAAGGATCAGTTTAGAGCTTTATAGTTTACAGCAGCCAATATTGAACCAATTCTAGCTCCGTCTAGATTGCTTCAGATATACTTGAAAATCTAGGCGAATATAGCGATTATTTTTACTTTAAGAGACTGTCAGGAGTGCTGCTATGAAAACTATTATTGTTTAAACTTCGTTCGAAGGTAATTAATTTTACTCAAATGTTCGAGTTTTTTGTCCCACAATGTAGACCGCACTTTTGGATTTCTTTTTAACTATATTTAAATAAAGCTGTCATCACTTGTTATTATTCTATTTTCGACGACCACTTAGTAGTTTATTTTCTACTAACAGTACCTGCCACTTAGTCAGTGTCCTGACAATATTTTGTTCGATTTTGGTTTACAAATTTCAAGACACTTACTTTTATAGTGATTGGTTTATGTTTTTACTTTATATAGAGGTACCTATTCCTAAGTAATTACTCAGCAACATATGTTTTATATACAAATTATTGTAGATTTCTATACATAGTGTTTAAAATATCCCGCTGACAAAAAGAAAATGTGCCTTCAAGTTTGCAGTATCATTAAATAGGTAAAATTGCGTACTTTCATTGTTTTATCTCTATTTTCTCTTGGAAAATAGATATTTTTACGGGGGAAAAGTGCCCTATATTTGAACCGTGATAGTATGGTACATCCTCACAAAATTTTATTAAAATTCATTCAGTAGTTTTTACGTTATGCGAACACAGACGGACGGACAGACAGACAAAAATTACAAAAATTGGTGTTTTGAATTCTACTTCGATTACTATCTGCATCAACAAAAATTAAAAAAAAAAATATATATTTCATATACATTAATGGTCCTGTTTTATTATATGTGTATATGGAACATACATTCTTGTAGTTGGATATACAAATTAATTTTTCATAGTAGACTCGAGTTCGTATTCTCAGACTACTTCATAGAGGAAGTTTTAGGTCCCGTGAAAATTATTTTTATCACCCACGGTATACACTTATACGTTTTTATTATACTTGCAAGTTTCAACTAATAAGTTGTATTCTAATGCCTAAATTTAAATTGTATGAATAAGTTTTTTGTTGCAACCAGGACTTACTAAGACCCAAATTACATATAGCATTTATCACACCTTAATTATATATGTGTGTATATACATATCTATCACTTCAATTGCAAAGAATATAGATTGTATTTGTTTAGAAAAAAAAAAAAGGAAATCAAAGCGTGCATGAAATACCGTATTTAAAGAAGCCTTAATCTCATCCGAAACCGCTGGCCCGTAACATACTAAATGTTACCTGGTTACCTTCTCATCCGTACATCAAAGGGAAGATCCGGAAATAATAGCATATATTTATTTTTTTAACTTAAGATATGCGGAACTATTGCTAGTTCAAATATATTGAAGATAAAATAAATAAAAAATATGCAAAACAAAAATTTATTTTTTAATTATTTGTGCTACATCAATATAAATGTATTATGTGCTGTTTATTTAACCCATTTGAACAAAACTTCTAGAAAATTTGTATAGGTATAACTCAAAAAATTAAATGCTTTTCATATAAATTTCCTAGACGATTTGCTCAATTGGGTTACATAAACAGCACATTAAACAGACATTTCTGATTTACAAATTTACGTATTTTTCTTTGAATAAGTTATGGTGCCGAATTATGGCATTCCTGATCGAGTAAAATTAGTTCTATCGAATTTCAAGATAATATCATACGATAACGTGGAAGCAATCGACTGATTGTTTTGAAATATTCCTTCGAAAACTGGATTTTACTTGGTAATGGAAATGTAATGAAATTGTATTGAATGTGAAATTTATTATTATTTGTCTATGAATACAATCCTAACAGACAATTTACATACATATTAACTTAATCTTAAGAAAAAGAAAAATATTAAGAATTTAGAAAAACAATGATATTATGTTGAATTACTTTTAAATTCACAAAAATCAACAAAATTATTCAAACTATTAAATTTATAATTGAAATAAAATTAAAACTTTAAAAATAGTGTTAACACAATAAGTAAACATAAAAACAGGAAGAACATGGGTTACCATCCATCCTCAAATAAATAAAATATTTGGGGCCTGTCTCAACAAACAGCCAATCTGTCCGATTCACAGACAGATGGTAAACTAAGGTCATGTATCCTGGTGCGGAATGGTGTAAAAGCAGTACCTATGCAGCTTCTCTGCTCGCCGGATCTTACTCTGGTAATGATAGGCAGTGGATTGGGATCATTTCTTGTTGCGTCAGCATATCTTCCCTATGAGATGCCAGGGTGTCTTTAATTAAATCTCTTTCTCGAAGTTGGGAAATGCTCTTGCTAAACGTGGGGTTGAGCCCATTGTTATAAAAGGGATCAACGCTATGTTTACGTCGAGAGATATAAATCTCAAAAATGGGTGTTCCATAATCCGGGTTAGTTTTGTCACCTCTTTTTTGGAACATCACCGTTGATGGGCTTCTCTGGAAAGTGGACCCATAAGGCGTCCCTACCAGTGTCGTCAACTTGGTGCGTTTCGCACCATTTTGGGTGCTTTTTAAATTTTTTGTGCGAAAATTTCACGAGTTGGTGCGTGGTGCGCTTTTTTTAAATTTTGGTCTTTTTTTAAATTTTTGGTGGCACCAACAGTGCAAAATATTCATAGTCATTTTTACGGACCATAATAAGAATAACTAGTAATGATGTTTAAGACATACCAAATCATATGCACAAAGTAAAACGGTATTGTTGTTGTATTAATTTGTCTTATGTTAAAAAAAAGAAACATTTCACTGTAAGGAATTTGCTATCCCTACAAAACACATTGGTTTTCCCATTCAGGTGTTAGGCAAAAGACCTGCGAACAAATATATCAATTAATAAATACTGATAATGAGTATCCTGATAATACTGATAAAGAGTTCCATTGATTGCAGACACTCGTTGGCTTTTAATAGAAAAGTCAAAGCAATTTTAAAAATGTCGTTTGAATTAAAAACGCTATTTATTACATTTCCAACATCTCAACAATATTTTTTATCTAACCAACTAAAAAATATATACAATGATGATATTACTTATGTTTACTTAGTATATTTATCCGATATTTTAAAAGAGGTGCAACGCGTTAATCTTGCATTTGAATCAAAAAATGCCGACCAGACTAAATTATTTGAAGATTTGCACAATCACTTAAAAATTTTGATATCCAAACTCACTGAGCCTGCGCATTAAAGAAAATAAGCAATGAAGCAAAGAAAGATATATCAAAAACTTGTTGTAAATTCACAAAAAAATTAGTTGAAATGATTCGGGCGAGACTGCCTTCTAAAGTTGAAATTTTACAAAAAATTAACGTTTTATGCAATGGAAAAATATTGATTCAACATTAGAATTTTGGACTGAAGTTAAATGTTATTGTTAAGTTTTTTGTTAAAGTATGTATATTGTGAATGATCGCTGATTTCTGTTTAGAAAGTTGTGTATGCAATATATGAAATAAAAAAATGTATTATCTAGTACAACTGAATACAAACATATTTGTTTAGTTTTTTATTTTTGTTAAGTTTTATGATTTAATTTTGTTTTTTTTTAAACCTTTAACTTGAAGACTGTTTTACTGTTATATTTTTAAACGAAAATATTATACTTTTTTTGGAAAATTAATTCATTCAAGATTTTAAATAAAAAATAAATTGTAAAACTTGGTGCGTTTTCTCTTAAATGGTGCGTTTTTTTCTCCACTTTGGTGCGTTTTGAAATTTCAAAGTTGACAACGCTGGTCCCTACGGTTGCGTATGCCGTCGATCTGGCACTTGTGGTTGACTGTAATCTGGCACTCAGATTACAGTCAATCATAGGTTAGATGGGGTTCAAAGGATTGCTTGCATGAGTATATGTGGCGCAATACGTACTGCTCCAACACAGGCAATTGAGGCAATGTTGGGATTGCTACCGTTGTACTTATTCATTAGATCAACGGCTGCAATATCAGCTTTGCGTATGAAGAGCGATGCCATTTGGCATAGCTTTGGGCCGCACATCGGGCATTAGAGCATTATGGACCTACTTAACAGGGAGGTTAGGAAAGCTCAAATGCCGATGGAAAGTATGAGTAGAAGAAAGATAGTCGAAAGACTGCATCGGACACTCATTGCGGAAGGCGTTATATACGTGCATGGAGAACGACATCAGCATCTCTACTGATGGTTCTCTTATGGACGCTAGAGCAGCTGAGCTCAACTTGTCCTGTAGTCTGCGTTTGATGAAATTTTAAATTGTCATAACTTTTAAAGCTTACAACATTTTGATATTATTTTTTATACATTTGATTAAAGACCAATCACATAACTTCCTTGATTGCTAATGTTTTAAAATAACGAGTGATTTTTTAAGAGCTTGAGAACTTTTTTAAAAAAAAAAAACGCATAAAATTTGCAAAATCTCATCGGTTCTTTATTTGAAACGTTAGATTGGTCCATGACATTTTTGAAGATAATTTCATTTAAATGTTGACCGCGGCTGCGTCTTAGGTGGTCCATTCGGAAAGTCCAATTTTGGGCAACTTTTTCGAGCATTTCGGCCGGAATAGCCCGAATTTCTTCGGAAATGTTGTCTTCCAAAGCTGGAATAGTTGCTGGCTTATTTCTGTAGACTTTAGACTTGACGTAGCCCCACAAAAAATAGTCTAAAGGCGTCAAATCGCATGATCTTGGTGGCCAACTTACCGGTCCATTTCTTGAGATGAATTGTTCTCCGAAGTTTTCCCTCAAAATGGCCATAGAATCGCGAGCTGTGTGGCATGTAGCGCCATCTTGTTGAAACCACATGTCAACCAAGTTCAGTTGTTCCATTTTTGGCAACAAAAAGTTTGTTAGCATCGAACGATAGCGATCGCCATTCACCGTAACGTTGCGTCCAACAGCATCTTTGAAAAAATACGGTCCAATGATTCCACCAGCGTACAAACCACACCAAACAGTGCATTTTTCGGGATGCATGGGCAGTTCTTGAACGGCTTCTGGTTGCTCTTCACTCCAAATGCGGCAATTTTGCTTATTTACGTAGCCATTCAACCAGAAATGAGCCTCATCGCTGAACAAAATTTGTCACATTTGAACATTTCGAACCGAACACTGATTTTGGTAATAAAATTTAATGATTTGCAAGCGTTGCTCGTTAGTAAGTCTATTCATGATGAAATGTCAAAGCATACTGAGCATCTTTCTCTTTGGCACCATGTCTGAAATCTCACGTGATCTGTCAAATACTAATGCATGAAAATCCTAACCTCAAAAAAATCACCCATTAATAGGCGCAACTAAGTTATATTTTGCTTTAAAAATTTATTCGAATTCAATTTCACTCGGTTTCGGATTACAGAACATACTTGAATATATTTATAACAAAATTTAATTTTTTATGCTTGATCCTTGAAAAAGGTGTGTTTTTTTATCAAAACATACATATGTATGTGTTAATTGTATTACATGGCAAAATATCGTTTACATTTTACAATAATTTCAATATGTCGCTATCGAATGAAGAAATCTACTCCATCGGCATATGTCGAAATATTATTCGTACGAAAGCTTACTCGATCCCGAATGCGTTATTTCGGCCCCTCAATTTTCATTGTAGTATAAGATGCTGTTAAACAACCTTTCTAATATTTTCCATCGAATTTCAAGCAAATTTACTGAAGAATGTCTAGTAACTATGAGTTTTCTTTTTTCTTATAAAGGTTAATAAGGGCTTCAGTTTAGTCAAACAAGCAATTAAATTTTACATTTTCAAAAAGTGGCTCATGAATTTGTGTAAAACTTGTTTAACATAACTTAATAATAATTTACAATTTTACATGAAATGGGAGTAAATAAAAATTCTTTCTTTCTTTTGTTGTGGATATGGGATCTATATATAAATAGGCAAGTGAAAAAAGTTAAGAACCATTTTAACTGACTTGAACTCAAC
Organism: Phasia obesa; assembly: GCA_949628195.1. Classification (NCBI taxonomy): domain Eukaryota; kingdom Metazoa; phylum Arthropoda; class Insecta; order Diptera; family Tachinidae; genus Phasia; species Phasia obesa. The sequence goes on from OX451219.1 coordinate 69,612,406, forward strand.
GTATTCGCTTGATTTTTTGTTTGTTTGATAGATTGTCAATAGGAGCAGTGCAGAATGTATTTTTTCTTCTACAGTTTTGAGTCTAAGATAGTTAAAAACAGTTAAGAATATTAGCAAATTATAAAGCCATGATCTCTCTTTCTCTCTTAATTTGCTAAAAAATTACAAAAAAAACTCAAAATTAAATAAATTAAATTTAGCTTGCCAGCTCCATAAACACTCAGAAGGAAAAACTTATTAATTTATTAATATATGTATGTTATGTATGTAATTTTGTAAACCAAAACACAAAGCAAAATCGAAAGAAAATATGTACATATATATTAAAAATATGCAACATGAATGTGCATTTTTATATAATATATATACCTAAAACGATTACAAAAATAAATTTGGTCGAATTTGGACCACAGGGCTAATTCTATTATCGAAAAATATGATCATTAGAGAAAATGTAACAAAGTTAAAGTAAATTATAAATTTGTGCGGATTCTTTCAGCATTTGAAGTTGTCAAATCTTCACATAATACGATAAACTCCATTCTTGTCTTCACTTCAACAAGTTTTGTTTTTTTTTGGGAATTGAATTTTTAAAATACATAAACCTAAGTCCCATTATTATAACTTGCCTTTAAAGTACGTAATAGTTAAATTGTACTTTTGCTCAAGTGAGCTATAAAGTTATTACAACTTTAATGTAAAATAATATTAATTTATTTAAAAAATATGATAGTATGTACAAGAAGACACACCGACTACTTTTGACAAAATAAATTGGTCCTTAAAAACGTAGTGGCAACATCATACCTTTCATTTATTTGGTTACTTTCAACAAAGCACAAATTAGTTATCTGTGCAACAAACAAACGAAAATAATTTATATACAACAAACGAGATCTGTTTTCCATTTTTATTTTTCAAATGCATAATTAAATTAACATGAATTTATTTTTCCTTTTTATTATGATAAAACATGGCAACTTCAAACTCTTATATCTAATGTAATGTAATGCAAGTTATAATAATGGGCTTAAATCTTTAAATCAATTAGAAGGACTGCGATGATCTTTTTGAAAGTAGGAATTCTACTAAATGTAATATAACAAAGATATTATATAAATTAGCGGATTTGTATTTAAAGAAATGAAAGCCTTTTGGAATTGATATTGACTAGCACAATTACAGGTACTGGTAGTGTTGTTGGTGGTAATGGAAGAATGGATGGATGACAATAATTTGTGATTTTGTGTCTGCAGATTGTGGTTACAAATAGAACAGAAAAAATGATTACAACGACAAATATACTTATTTATGTTTCAACAATCCTACCTCGAATATACCCGCAAATTGACTGGTCTTTTTTGTTTTGTGTAAGTAATTTTTTTTTTCAATTATAATAATTATAATAATAACAAACACAATATTGTTAGTGGAAAGTTAATAATATATTTTTTTTCAAATAAAAAAAAAAAAAAAAAACAAAATGAGATTAAATGTAGAAATGTCTTTAAAATTTATTGAAGTTTTATATGCCCTCCACCTTGATGGTTCAGTTACATTGTTGGTTCAGATATAAATAATTATAGCAGCTTTATAAAATGATGGAGGGTATATCGAACGGTTATGATATTCAAATTTTTTAATATGCAGTATGTATGTATAATAAAATATGCAATTACATGTAGAAACAATTATGAGTAAAAAATAAAAATATACATATTTTAAATTACATTAGAGTGGATTACATGATTGCGATTGGAAAAAACTGCTACAATTTATGTGCAAACTGTTTTCCACATGCCGATGAAAATGATAACTGATGTGTGTTGTGATGTGTGATGTGTTTTTTAAGGATTATATTTATGAATATTCCATTAAATCATTAGAAGATTCCAATTTGATTTTAAAGACTTCATCATAACTAATTTAACTATGATTAATTTTTGATTTGTAATTGCTAAGGTAAAATTTAAAATTTACAGTATTGTAACAACAATTGTCTTTGACGTTTCTGTTGCCGAATTAGTAAGCAAAACTTTTATTGAAGCACCCTTATCAACATTGGATCAGCGTTGTGCTGATTGTATTTTTCTATCTGGGTTGGTTATGTCCTGCTCTGATTTAAGGGCCTTATAAAAAAACAAAAACAAATTTTAAAAATGTCACCAAATTTGTTTTCTTCTTGTTTTTTAACGTAAGGTAAGCCAACGCTAAAAATTGTATGCGTTTGTTTGCTCTTTATAAATTCTTTCTATAAATTCTGTTGTGCTACGTTTTAAAAATTATGCACCAAATGTCATTTGGAACATGTGTTGTTCAAACGCCCATTTATGTGACATTCTTTATAGGAGCTAGGCTTCTTTCTTATCCAACGGTATTAAAAATTATTGCAGTAACCGGTAACTTTTCACTTGTCTAATGTTAAAAACTTTTTTAACTTAATGGTAATCGCCAGAAGAGAATAATTAAAAAATAAAATGTACGTACAGTGGCACAAAAAATATACATACCACTAAGAATATACTTTAATAAAAAACTGTGTTGTGTAACTCTACGAAGAATTAAAAGAAAAGTAAACATATGTAAGCCTATCGTTGGTCACCGATTTTTTGTTTTAAGACAGCACATATTTGTTTAATTGTCGTTATGGCAAATAGCCGCTCAGGAGTAAACGTATGTCAAAAATTATGTAACGATTAACGTGGCACATACAAAATAAATTTTACAAAATGTAAGACTATCTGGTATTAATATGGAAGAAGCTTTGGATACCCTTTGATCCCCCAGAAGCAGTACACAATTAAGTATGGACCGCACGTAAAACGACTTAAGTTAACTAAAAACATATGTATGAGTGTTGATGAGTAATTCTGGAATAACGTAGCCTTAAACTATGAGGGCTGGGTAGCTTTAAACGAAAAAATGTCCCAAAGCATACAAAGGCTATTGCAAAGAACTGCACTGAACCAAAAATTAAATACTGTAAAATGGGGTGTAGAATTGAAGAAAAGTAGGTTATTAAACAACTATCAAATTTTCTAGTCAAATCTACAGTCGATTTGAGTAAAAAATATAATTTTGTTAAATTCGTTTTATTGAAGAAATTTCTTCAATATGACTATATTTTTAGTTATTTTATAGGGTGTAGATTTGACAAAAAAAGGTTAAATTAACTAAAATTATTAGTTAATTTTTTATTCAATTTTTGTCTTTAAAAGATAAAAATATGCAACATAATCTGAAAATAAAACTGCATAACATTAGGGTACGTGCCTAAAAGAAGTTAATGTGACTGATTTATCCGTTGATTTGACAAAATTTTAGTTTATTTTACTAAGTTTTTTATTTAATTTTGGAAGAAAATTCAATATATAAAAATGACAAAAGAGCTGTAAAATAGAAGAAATTTCGTTAAATTTAACTTCAGGAAAATTATTTTAGTTGACAAAATAAATAGAAAATAGAAAATTTATTCAATTTATATATTTTTTTTTAATATTTAACTAATTTTATGGGTTGTTTTTCTTAGAATGTTTTACTACTTTTTTGACTAAATTTTTGTTAATTGAACAGAGTTTTATTAAAATTTTTATAAGTTTTGTTGAAATATGTTTTTAACAAAAGAAATTCTGTTGTTTGAATAAAATTAGTTTATATTAATAAATTACGTACAGATTTGAATAAAAATTAAATTGTTTTAAATATTTTTGTCGTTAAGGATTAACTAATTTTTTTCATTAATATAACCTACGAAATGTGATTCAGTGTGGATGCAATACCACATTTCAAAGATCATTTCCTTTCTTCCCTGGCCTGAAGAACTGCAACTATACGTAAATTAAAAATGCTCTTCCTTAAGAATGTGACAAAATTTACACAAGGAGAACAATAAATAATCGATGAAAAATGCTGTCTCAGAGAGCAAAGATGACTCAACAAAATATTAAACATTAATGTTTTACTTGAAATTTAATATTTCTAAATATTTGTTTTGAAAATCAAACACCTTTAATTTAAAAAATATGCACATTTAATTTCATTTTTTACACAAAACTAAATATAGTTTCTTTTATCTTTTATAGAGCACACCAAAACACGACTAACCTTTTTATCTGTCAAAAACAAACTGACATTCCAAAATGGCTGATATTGTCAACATAAATAACAGACATGTGTACCAACATTAAAAAAAAAAATGCGAAAATCGAATATACGTACCAATTGAAAATAACGGTTATTTTTTGATCATACTCGTACATAAGTCTTATAATTTTTTTTTGAAAATGTTATGTTTATCGCTTTGACGATTTAAACAAGAAGACTTGTCGATTTTTATGTTTCAAAATTTGAAGATTTTGCACTTATATTATCTGAAAACTTCGATTGTGAATTTATATAATTTAAAACATATGCTTTTACGATTTATTAAAATTTATATAAAAAATGTAGTTCTTTGGATGGGTAACCCATAGTGTCTTTTAATAAAAAAAATTTTAACAATATTTTTATTGTTTGTTGCTAAAGCGGACATCGTAATCTCGCTTTTGGTAAGATTCCATGTCCGCTTAAAATTCTCGCCTTTTATACTAAAACTCTGCTTTAAGAACTTAAAATGCTAAAATATTTTAGGCAATTGTTTTTTCTTTTTTATGATGTTTAGTTTATGTATAATATGTGTATTTAAAGCTCCAAACCCTTCAGAATTTGAGTGCAATGTTTGTATATTTATATAAAGCAAATAACAAAATATCACCATTATAGAAAAAATAAAAGTCTGTTAAGAGAGAAAACTTCATTGCAGACAAACCATGGACTATGCAACCGTTGGTACAACAATTCTAGTAATCCAGTTGCATGATTGTTCCGCAAATGATTCTCTCAAAGTAAGATGCGTTCCCGCAAACTTTTCAATGAGGCAAAAAGACTAGGTAACTGGTCAGCATATAAGGCCTCAGTTAATAGATTTAAAAATCTGATAAGAAATGCGAAGAAAGCGTCATGGAAATCCTTCTGTAGCGGCGTAGAAGGGGCTTCTGAGACGAGCCGACTTCGAAAAATCTTATCAGTGTCGCAAGTTGTACCAAGTTTCATTAAGAAACCATGTGGTAACTGGACTACCAGTGGACGTGAGACCCTTGAGGTACTCATGGACACGCACTTCCCTGGTTGTATTCCTCTAATAGGGGAACACTCAACCTGCTTAGACTGCCACCCGCAAAATTCAATCCCTATTAGCAGGGAAGGACTTTTGTGGGCTATAAAGAGCTTTGACCCGTTCAAATCTCCGGGTCCTGATGGCATTATACCTGCTGACCTGCAGCATAATGCGGATCTTGTAATACCATGGTTAACCCGAATTTACACAGCATGTCTGTCATGGGCGTATATTCCGGAACTGTGGACTAGGTGCTCCGTTGTTTTCATCCCGAAAGGAGGAAAAACGTCGCACACCTCACCGAAGGATTTTAGACCTATCAGTCTGTCATCCTTCCTTCTGAAAACATTGGAACGGATAATTGATCTCCATATGAGAACAACAATTAATCCAAACCGACTCTCAACATCTCAACACGCATATACCAAGGGTAAATCGGTTGAGACGGCACTGCATATGCTCGTAGGATGTATTGAAAAATCTCTAGAGCATAAGGAATATGCATTGGTGGCGTTCCTTGATATAGAGGGGGCGTTCAACAACGTGAAACTGGAGGCCATAATTAGGGCTCTGGAGAGACTGGATGTTAATCAGTCGATTATTAGCTTCATTAGGAATTTACTGACCTATAGGGTCATCATATCCAATATGGGGCGGGCTACTGTCTGTAGGATAGCCAGACGAGGGACACCACAGGGAGGGGTGCTATCACCTCTTCTTTGGAACCTCGCCTTAAATTCATTGCTTACGGTACTGGACTCTATGATGTTCACAACCGTGGCATATGCGGATGACGTTGCAGTAGCTGTGTCAGGCAAACACCTGGACACTATATCGCAACGTCTGCAAACAGCGCTTAGACAAATTAGTAGGTGGAGCACCGAAGGTGGCCTAAGTGTTAATGCGCAGAAAACGGATCTTGTATTATTCACTAGAAGAAACAAGATTCCCACATTTTCGCTACCACACCTTAATGGAATGGAGCTTAAACTGTCTGACAGTGCGAAATATCTGGGTGTTATTCTAGATTACAAACTGTCATGGAACCCTAATGTAGAATTTAGGGCAAACAAGGCTTTAATAGCCATATATACCTGTAAGAAAGCCATAGGTAAAAATTGGGGCATTAGCCCCGGAAATGCCTACTGGCTCTTCAATACTGCGATAAAGCCCATACTAATGTATGGAGCGCTAGTATGGTGGCCTGCACTAGGCAAGCCTACATACTGTAGTATAGTCAACAAAGTACTACGAACTTCAGCCTTGATGATCACAAGTGCCTTACGCACGACGCCATCAAAGGCTTTGTTTACAATGCTGCACTGGCTGCCAGCCGATCTAATGGCCAAACAGCTGGCCCTGAACTCGGCAGTAAGACTTAGTGCAGCCGGGACATGGAAATCGAAGAATTTCGGCCATGCGAATATTTTGGGATGTGTGCGCATATCGACCATCCCGGAAAATATTGATTATTGTGCACCCTCAGCCATGCCGACTAGAAGGTTCGAAGTATCAACTTCAGGCACGTCATCCATGATGACACATGAAAGTCATCAAGAAAACGTGCTTGAGGTTTACACAGATGGATCTAAAACGGACATTGGAGTAGGGGGAGGCGTTTTCATTCCTTACTTTCAAATAAGGATGAGTTTTAGGCTACAAAATCATTGCAGCACTATTCAGGCTGAAATTTCTGCCATAAAAAGAGCGGCAAATTGGCTAAGGTATCACAGGATATATGGTAAAGATATCCAGTTCCGTACTGATAGCAAGGCTGCGATAAATTCCTTATCGGGCGTTTATACTACGTCCAGTTTGGTTCGTGAATGCCGGACATCTCTAGATGAGATGGCGAGACATTCCAACCTGGAACTCTTTTGGGTGCCAGGGCACGCGGGAGTGCCCGGAAATGAAACTGCGGACGAACTGGCTAGATCTGGAACCTACCTTAGGGACCAGGAGATAGATCAACTAGTCGGTGTTCCGCTAAATTGCTGTAAGGATAACATACAGCAGGAATTACTGGGGGCTGCGCAGACCAGATGGTCGAACGAGCCCACCTGCACGACCTCGAGGCTTCTATGGCCTCAGTATGACTGCAAACGTACTGCAATCCTGCTGAGAACCCCTCGAGGTCAAATAGGCACATTAGTGGCTGTGCTGACAGGGCATTGCACTATAGGTGCACACGCTAGGAGATTGAATCTACCGCATAATGACTTCTGTAGAAGTTGTCAGGATGAGGAGGAAGAGGAAACAGTGAAACACCTCCTCTGTCACTGTCCGGCCTTATCTATGGAAAGGGCGGCGCTGCTAGGCAGCTCGATATTACAGGACCTCACAGACCTATCGGGTTGCGATATAAACAGGATAAACTCATTTATCCGGCTCTCCGGTTGGTTTTTGCACCAAACCTAAAGTGGAGATCGGTAGGTATCTATCCTGCTCATCCCTCTTTCGGGCGTTACAACGGGACCTAAGGGACCCAAGTGAGTCGGCTTTTCCCCTTTTACGTAGCCGGCGACCCGTGCAACCTAACCTAACCTAAGATGCGTTCAATATTATCCCATAACAGTACATAAAATAGTACGTGATAGGTACACAAATGTTGACAGTGTTGTATATGATAGAAAATCAAAACTTGATCTTTTGTACAACCGATACAGAACTTAATACAACAAGCCCACAAACGTTGCAACCTCGTGTACAACCTAATCAAGTTGTACCAACAGTAGCATAGTCTGAGGCTTGCTTTAGAATTTCACTTTTCCCAAACTATCTAGTTCCATTAGGTATGTATGGTTTTCTGAGCGATTTGATTGAAATTCCTCTGTAACAATTTATACATAACACTCTGAAAACGTAAGTTCGGCATAAAAATTGCAACTGCTGCGTAGTTGAAGCAAAAGTATTGTTTGTGATTAATGATTAAATGTTTTAATGGCAAATGTTGAGATCGTAATGCCACTCTAATGTTAAGTATAAGTTAAGAATAAATAAGTTGATTTTACCTGCACACATGGTTTACACAAGTTAACACACAGGCCATCAGAATCTTTAGAATAATGTTCAACCAGTTCTTGTAGAGTTCTGTAATAAGAATTTTGAATTATTAATTCATAAATGTCTTTGAAAAAAAATGTTTTAGAAACAACAGCTTCTTATTTCTATTATAAACAAATTTATGTTTAAGTTCAAATGAAAGTAGACTTACCTGAATGTTGTGCGTCTCGCTATAAAGAAACCACCTTCGTCTAGTTGCCGAATGCGATAATGTTTCACCGTGTCCCCATCACGAACTAAAAAATTTAAAAAATTAAAATAAACATAAAGTTACATTAAAAGAACATAAAATAGATTTACAAACTCCTTGTTGACCGTAAATCAATAAAATTGTATTAAAAAAAAAGAAGAAAACATTGGTAAATTTTAAAGTATGTTTTCGTTTCATTTTCCTTAATTTTTCTTTTCAAACATAAGTTCATCACAGACAATCAATGCCTACGGATTAATTGCGCTATTTTCTTTATCAGGAGGGTGGTGGTGAAGTAAAGAGAAAAGAGATTAAATGTTTAACAAATCTGCAATAGTGCATTATGATTACTTTAAAACATTAGTTTTAAGCCGCTTATGCCGCGGGATTTGGTGCCAGAAAGTTGTATAAAAATTCAAGACGATAAAAGCACTCACATCCTTAGTAATGAACTCGCTAACCACTTAGTATATACATATATTTTTTAATTTAGTTATAAAAGAAGTAATAAACATATTAGGTTTGTTTCCTTTACCCCCCGTCACCATTAGTCGTTATTATGTCTTAACAAAAGTCAAACTTCGTATGAAAAAAAAACATTATTTTACTGTTTTTTTATATGAAGTTTGACTTTTGTTAAGACATGTTGATAGCAAATGAAGACGGGGGTTTACTTTTCGAGCAAAGTTAGGTAAAAAGAGTGTAAACAGAAAAAAGTCGAATTAAGACACACGTACTTTTTATTTTTTTTGAGTTTTTCTTAGCGTTTTGACAAATTTTAATGAGATTTCTTTTGCAGTTGTTTTGTTTGTTGATTATTACTTTTGTTATAAAAGTTTGGTCGGCTAGTTTCGGACGTAAAGAAGAATACTTTTTCCTCAATTACCAAATTTTTTAGTACGGGAACTTTTTTCGGTAACATTGGGTTCGTATCCCATTGGATTTCATGTTCCCGCGCTGGCCTTTTCTTTTAACATAAGTTAGTCCACTAAGGAAACTTTATGTCTCTCATATCCAGAGACCATCGATATAAAGCATATTCTATTTTTGGGTACTCGAAAGGCCGCACAGTTTTTCTTTTTCCAGGTCCAATAAAATTATTGTTGACACATTTATTAATATAATTTTTTTATTCCACATATTGTAGATTTTTTCGCTCCTTTTTGTAAATGCTCTAAAACTACTGATTTTCTTTTAAAGTCATAGTTATTTCTTCATATAAGGGATTATCGAAGCAGACCACTTTTTTAATGGGTCCCTTTTTGACTCCCTACCGTTCTCAATATACTTTCTTGAGTCACGTGCAGCATTCATTCTCGTCTTTAGGGATTGCAGACTGACGACTGGTAACTGTCGGCCTTTTAAAGTTAGAACTTATATTTTTTCATGCATATTTAAAACCCTTTAACGTTAAGTTAAATTTAAGTATGTATGTATATTAAAAAATGAATATGGAATTTCAGCTGAATATAAGCTAAATTTCCATACATATTATTGCTGGCAAAGTACTGAATATTGGGTACCAAGTATGAAGCATATTTACGGTGACCATAATTTTTAAACCAAAATACAAAACAATGACATATTTAACCAAATACAACTATACATACATACTATTAAACACATTAATGGGTTTATTATATCTTAAGTTTTTTCACAAACAAAATTAACAAAATCAAAAAGTAACATAACAATGTAATCACATAAGCTAATGTAAATATGTAGTTCAATTCAAAACATTCATAGATTCTTGAGAACATTACTACAGATTTTTGAATAAAAACTATAAAATTAACATACATATTAGGTCTGTTCCAGGTGCATACCAAAACAGTCCAAAATTAGTTTAAAAGCTCTCCAGATAACAATTTTTGTACAAGAAAATGAGAGAATAAAATTTTTCATTTCCTGTACAAAGTTGTACGAACTTTTTCTTTCGGTAAATTCGGATTTGAATTAAATCATCAGCTGTTTTTGTTTACATTTAAAAAATTTTAAATAGGGGAAGAAAGATTTTATTTAAAATTTATTGAAATGGAAGAATTTAAAATAAAGTTCCAGGAGAACTTGCAATAGTTGGCTTTACATTTTGCAAAAAATTATAAATAATAACTGGTTTTTATTTTTTTCATTTTATTTTCAATCACTTTTTACAGCCGTTGCAAATGATTTGCTTTTAAAATATTATTAATTTAAGCGTCTAAAATCACAGAACTAAAATTAATTTGAGAAAGAAAGGAGCATTAGTATTTAAAGATGTGCATTTGTGGTTTTTTGCGTTCCAGCAATTTTGGACAACTATGTCACATTCTGAGAGTATTTTTTTTTACTCTCAATTGTCCGGACTATTTTGTTATGCACCTGGAACAGACCTATTAATGTTGTTTACAGTACGTCTTGTGGAGCCATTGATTTGTTCAACCATTGAACAATTTTATGTGTGCAACTTAAAACGTCTCCTGAAGATAATCGTTGTCGATGTCATGTTCTTGCTCAAACAGCGTTGTTAGAAAATTTGTACGCACAACGATGTCTGCCATCAAATGTTGTTTTTAATATGAAATTTGTATGTATGGCTAATGCAGACGTTGGGTTGCGTGTTAATATTTTAATAGAACACGAAGTTTTCGTGGTTAATACTTATTTTAAGCCTTTTTTCGTTGTTGATTATTATAGTATTGCTAAGACCGAAACTACTTTACTTTTTTAAAGGCACTTTTGGGTATCCAAATATAGAACAAATATTGAACAGTAAATAAAATACAGAACATGTTTATGTTTTTTCCTAATAAATAATTTATTCAGAACAAAACTTTCAAATACAGAACTGTTCTGTATAATACATAACGGATGGTCACCGTAAGTATATTACCCTTTTGTCTAGTACTCAATACTTAAAAGTACTCTACCGAGTAACTACTTTTGAGTATTGAGTACTCAAAAAAATATCAAATACTTGGTACTCGATACCCACTACGAAATACTTTGCCAGCACTAGCATACATACATATTTATTAATTGTAAGCCAACAACCAAAACTATATTCAGATTGTAGATAAGATCGTTGGACGGTAAAATGGTGTTGCTATTATACATTAGGGTGGAACGAAAAAATATTTTTTTTTTCAATTTCAATATGTAATAGTGATAAAAAGTTGCCATTTGATATTGTTAAGTCAATTGTAAAGTTTGAACAAGATTAGACTAGCATAACAGTTGCCGCAAAACCAAATGCCGCAGATCCAAGTACATTGAAATTTAGCAAAATTCAATACATTTGGATCTACAAAAACCGCATTATAGAAATAAAAGGACCATTCTAAGTACATTAAGTAAGTTTTAGTCAAAGAAAAATCATTACAATGTCATATCTACCCCCAGCTTACTAAAACAAAGAAAAAAAGTAAATTAAAAAAACATTTTTTATGTTTTTATACCCCATTTAGGTATTAAAATGTGAAAAAAGGTTATAAAATGAAAAATGTTTAAAACAAATTTTTATGTTTTGCATTATTTTAGGATTAGTTTTAATGAAATCAAGATGTGGTGCTATCACAATAAAAATTTATAAAATAACTTCTCACATAAAAAGACAAATTTTTAGAGTTATTTCAAGGGGAAATACAAAAAAATATTTTCTGTCATATACCAACGTTCCAGCCTAAGGTACATATATGTATACGAAAGTATTGAGTTCTATTTGTATTCAATTGAAAAGTATTGAGTAATTTAAAGTAGTAGTCCCAGTAAAAAATATATGGATTAATCCATAATCGAGCAATAAAGGAGTAATGACTTGTTCATCCATTTGGAGTAATAAGGGAGCTATTGAAACTTTTGTTTTGTTTTGTTTATTCCTCGGTTAATACTCCAAATGGATCATTGAGGGATGTATCAGTTCGTTTTTGTTTTTTTTTCTTTGACATAACTGTTAATTGTTGATGTTTTCGTTTTGTTTTTCTATTTAGTGAGTTTAAAAAGTGAAAGACTTATTATTAAAAAAAAGCGAAAAGGTACGGGTAACAAATCAAACCTTAAATAATATATTACGAGTTATATTTTCTTTATAGGTGTTTATTAATCTTTGGCCATGTAGAATTTTCCTTTAGGAGTATATAATTTTCAAGCTAATAAGGCCTAAAGTGTAAATAAAAAATGAGTTTTATTACATATTTCCCCAACGTTTCGTGAATTTTATGTTCACTTTCTCAAGGGGTCGTCTATTTAATTAAAAATGAAAATTTCAACACGGTTACAATTTAAAATTTTTTGTTTAAGAAAATTAAGAATACTTACAATATGAACTAGGATTACATTAGTTTTAATAACAATACTTTTACAAATAACAATAACAAACAAATAAACATGAATTTTTTCCACACACAAACTTAAAAATTAATATCACAGGCTGTTGTTTACAATATTGCAAGTTTTTAACTGGCGCTTAAACCATCTGTGTCTTCTTTGATGTTCATTGTTTTGTTTATGTTTTGCTGGATTCTTAAGCTTTCTATTGTGTATCTCTTTCTTTCATTAGTCACTTTGTCCAGTATTTTTATACTGTCGAAATCAGGTGTATGTTTTGTTTCTGATATATGTTGTGATAATGCCGTACTTTCCTTGTTTTTATTTACATCGGCTTTGTGCTCATTTAATCTTGTCTCCGAACTTCTCTTTGTTGTTCCAATGTAAACAAGATTGCAGTTGTTGGTGTTGTCTCCTTTACAAGGGATTTCGTAAGCTACATTGTTTTGTTGTAGCATCTCTATTGGTGTTTTTGTTTTTGTAAATATTACATTTAATGTTTTGTTTGGCTTGTAAACAAAGCATACATCATTTTTATATATTGTTGTTTTCATATTCTTGTTGTTGGTAAGGCCAGGTATGTATTTTACACTGTAAAAACGTTTATCTGTATTAGAGTTGCCCTCTTTGTTATTTTGTGTGGGTTTGTAGGATGATATTAAGGACTTTATTAATTTTATAGGGAAGCTGTTATGTGTTAATATTTTGGTGATTTTTTGAATATTTTGTGTATGGAACTTTTGGTCGCTAATGTCAAGTACTCTTTGTATGAAGTTTTTTGCAGTATTTAGTATTTGAGATTTAGGCTGAGTTGCACTAAAGTTAATAATTCTGCCTGATGATATCTCTTTTGCATACCAGTCAAAAGTTATTTGGTTTCCATCTCTATAAATAGTAGTTTCAAGGTATGCTATTTTTCTATTTTCCTCCACTTCGATGGTGAATTGAATTTTCGGGTGATATTTATTTAGTGTGTTGAGTATTTCATCTTTGTCGTCAATGTTGATAATAGCTAAAATATCGTCTACGTAGTTAACTACGTATTTTATGTGAATGTTGTTGTTCTTTAATTCAGTCAATGCTACGTCCAATAAGTTATCTAATACAATATCAGCAATTGTGGGAGAGAGCGGGTTCCCCATGGGGAACCAAGATTTGGTTGTATACTTTATTGTTGTATATGAAATAATTATTTTCATATAGGCAAAACTTTAATATGGTTAGAAATTTTGACCGTGGTATCCTTTTATGCGATTTAATTAAGTCCCATTTGTCCATTATGTTGTTAATGGCAGTGTGAATTGGAATATTCGTAAAAAGGAAGATTACGTCGAATGATACTATAGTGTCATTAGTATCAAGTTTTGTATTTTTTAGCTGTTGTTTTAATTCAAATGAGTTTCTGATGTTGTATTTATCAGATATTATGTTTTTAAATATTGTTCCTACGTATTTGCTTAAATTATAACAAGGAACTTGAACCGATGATACTATGGGACGAAGTGGCATGTCGGCTTTGTGAATTTTCGGTAGCCCATAAATTCTCGGAGCTGTTGCAGCTGAGCAGGTAAGTGAACGTTTTTGCCAGTTATCTATATATTCTTTTTTATGCAGCTCAGTTATTATGTTGTTATTAGTTTTTACTAATTTGGTGGTGGGATCTGTCCTTGTAATTCGATATGTGGTTTTGTCTTCCAGTAGTTTTTCCATTTTTTTTTAGCGTAATCGTGTTTATATATTACCACCGTTTTGTTGCCTTTGTCTGCTTGTATTATAATTATATCTTTATGTTTCCTTAAAAATTTTTTTGTTTTTTCGTACACAGCTAAAATAATTTTGTCCTTTTGATTGTTTTTAATATTTCTTTTGAATTGTGCGACCCTGTTGGCTAATTTTGTTCTTGTCATTTCTTTCTCCCCACTGCTGTTATCATCAATTTGTTGAATACACTGTTCAATATCTGCTATGATGTGTAAAGGTGAGAAAGATTGTTTATTTATGGGTAAAGCAAATTTTTTCCCCAGTAAGAGTAACCATTTACATTCACACGGTATTCTATTTTGGTTCTGTTTTCAAACCAGTGTTCATTAAAAATTAGTCCAAATTTTTTAAAATGTTTTTATTTAAGTGTATTTAATTTTTTAATTTGCTTCTCTCTGGTATTTGTTGTCATGTATTTCGCTCTTTCTGTTTGGTTTTTTATAAATGTTTCAAAGTCGTCTGTTGTAACAAAATTTTGTATACCTGATTTAAGATTGTATAGTTTGCTTCTAATTCTTTTTAAATCGGTATTTGTTTGCGAAATTTCTAAATTTAAAATTTTTTTTATGAAAATTATATTCAATATTCGTCAATTTACCCTTTATTGTCTCACACGCAAACAATGTTGTTACTTTGAAAAATCTTTTGAAAAATCTTTCAAGCTGGCATTTCGTAAATGTAAGGCAACTGTTTACCGACAGACCTACTCGTCAACAACTACGACCTCGTCGAATCCAACAACAACAAAAAAAAAACAATAATAACATTTTTGAAAAAATTTAAAAAAATAAATGAATATTTTCTTGTTTTTGTAAAAATAACCAAATTTGTATTTCATTATGCTCTTTTAGGAGACAAAAACGATTACTCCCTCTGTTGTCATTTTCAAGATCAAAGGGAGTACTCCATAAGGAGCTTTAAAGGAGTACTCGTGTCTGCGGACATGCTGTGTTAAAAATCTTATGAGGTCCGGAGTTTTATGGAGTAATCCATTACTCGCAAAGGAGCGCTCCAAGATTACTCTTTGGATGGTCCTATTTTTTACTGGGGTATTTTCCAGCACTAATACATACATACATACAAACATGCATATGTAAGTATGTACACAGAGCGAAAAATGCCTAATAGAATCAAAAAGATTTTCTCTATGAAATGTTTTTAGGCCAGCAGAAAGAAAAGAAGATATTTTCAAAGGAATTCCTTATTATTTTTATGTGGTAAATCTTTTTAATTTTATCAATAAGGAAATCCCATTAAATCAATAAGAAAACTTGTTATTCATAATTTTTTTTTACTCATTTTTGACACATCATATTCAGTGTTTATTCGTTGAACAGAACGGTCGCAAGTTTTTAAGCTCGCAATAATAAAAACAAAAACATAGTGTGTGAATTTTTAACAAACAAAATACCAAAACAATAAAAACCTGTTTGATACAGAACAACAAAGTTGTTGTATTTTTTTTCCTTCTTTTACAACGGCATTTATTACTACTAATAAGAAAAAACAAAAAAACAGTGCGAGGGCTCATTTATGAGTCACTCAAATTTAAATATATTTGAGAAAAGTGCGAACATAAGCAGTAGAAATGCATATGTAATTCTAAATGCTGATGAAAGCAGTGATAAAAATGAAATAAATAAAAACAAACAACCTGATGTGTTTTTAAATGCTGCACCAATATACCGCACACGCTCCTGTTCATATACGAATAAATCATCTTCGCCTTCTCAACACAGTGTGACCAAAACAAGCATGGACAGTGCTCAAAAACCCAAAACACAAGTGGGCATAGATAGATACGTGACGGTATTAAAACGAGGACGTAGCCCTAAATCTTCGCAGTTGGCTTCAATTTCTAAAGTACCTAAAGATAGGGACTCTAATAGTCTAAGTTCCCAAAACCACTTTGCAATCTTGGATAGTGAAACAAGTGTGCCTACAACCTTACCCAAGTCGTTCAAACCACCTCCTATTTTTCTGAGAGAACAAAATTCTAATGATTTAATAAAAAGTATAATTTCAGTAATTGGAGAAAATTCATTTTATGTGATTCCTCTCAAGCGTGGTAACATAAGTGAAACAAAGATTCAAGTAAGTGATGAAAGCAACTTCCGAAAATTAGTTAACGAATTTGAAATCCGCAATAAGAATTTTTTCACCTACCAATTGAAAAGTGGCAAAGGTTTGCAGGTAGTCATAAAAGGTATGGACCCTTGTGTCGATCCAGCTGATATTAAAGCTTGTCTACAAAAAAATGGATTTAAGGTAAAAAGCGTAGCCAATATCAGAAATCGTGAACGTGTCCCCCAACCAATATTTCGGGTTGAAATGGTGATATGAGATTGAAAAAAAATGAGACTCACCCTATATACAATATTAAATATCTGCTACACCGAAAAATTACCATAGAGGAACCACATAAGCGATCAGGACCTGTACAGTGTTTAAACTGGCAAGAATTTGGTCATACTAGGGCTTATTGTAAGTTGCCCCCTGTTTGCGTTGTCTGTGGCGAGCTTCATGTTACAGCCCAGTGCAATAAAACTAAAGATGACATAAATGCAAAAAAATGCAGTAATTGTGGTGGAAATCACACCGCAAACTACAGAGGTTGTCCAGTATATACTATAGTGAAGAGGTCTTCAATTCAAAAGTTACACAATCTTCCAAAGCATCCACAATACACACCAAATGCTAATTATCCTCAATTAGCCCAGCCCAAAGCAAAACACGTTTCGTATGCTGATATTTTAAAAACAAATCGTACACCAGTTATTAATGTACCACCAACATCAAATAATAACAATTTATACACGGAAAATAAAGAACAAATCCCATCCGCTAACTTCAGTCGCCTTGAAGGTACAATTGATACATTAGTGCAGTCTTTAAACAATTTTATGAACTCCATTGGAAATATGATGTAAGAAATGTTAAAAATGCAATCCATGATATTGCAGTCAGTACTCAAAAAAACATGAACTGTTTAAAAATATGCTTCTGGAACGCAAACGGCTTACGCCAACATAAAAATGAAATTGAGCACTTCCTTAAGAATCAACAAATTGATGTCATGCTGATTTCAGAGACTCATTTAACGACAAACAGCCTGTTTAAAATCAGTGGCTATATATTTTATGATACTAAGGACCCCCGTGGTAGAGCTTGTGGTGGATCTGCAATATTGATAAAGGCCCGAATTAAACACCATTTATTGTGCGATTTTTGTGAGGACTACCTTCAAGCAACAAACATCTGTCTTGAAGAATTTCATCAAAACTTAGTCATTTCATCGATTTATTCACCTCCTAGATTTACTATATCAGAGTGCCAGTACAGCGATTTTTACAAATCTCTAGGTCCTTGTTTCTTAGCAGCTGGGGACTACAATTCCAAACATACGTTTTGGGGATCACGGCTAATTACCACAAAAGGTCACATTTTGTTTGACGTAATCTCAAAAATGGCTATGAATGTTGTTTCGAGTGGACAACCAACTTATTGGCCTACTGATCGACAAAAAATACCTGATGTTATTGATTTTGGTGTAATTAAGGGCATTTCAAGAGAAATGATTAAAGTTGAAGCATCACTAGATTTATCTTCAGATCGTTCACCCACTATTGTTTCTATATGGAATCAACAAGAAATGATGTCACCGACAACAAGCACTCGCATAAATTGGTTAAGTTATAGAAAATATATTAGTTCTCATTGTTCGGAGAATGTACCGCTAAGAACACCAGAAGACGTAGAGCTGTGTCTTTCTCAATTTGAAAAAAACCTCAAGCTGGCCGCTCAACATGCAACAACAACCCGACAACAAACTAGATACAACCAAATTTATTCTGCGGATGTCGAACGGCTCCTGACTGAAAAAAGAAGAATCCGAAGAGAGTGGCAGTTACACAGATCTCCCCAGCTCAAAAATAGACTAAAGGAATGCACGAAAACGCTTAAAAAGCTGCTGGAATGTCGAAGAATAGCATCCCTGGAAAATTACCTGGCGGATCTTGACACAACTTCACAATCAGATTATTCATTATGGCGTGCATGTAGAAACTTAAAACGACCAGTCATACGCAAACCTCCCTTACGAACTTCTTGTGGGGGTTGGGCAAGAAATGATACTGAAAAAGGAAATCTATTTGTTGACCATTTAAAAAACGTGTTTATTCCAAATGACTCGACTGATATAGCTGAGTTGCCACCTGTCGATGTTAGTCCTGCAGTCACCTTAAGGTTTGAGCTTCGTGATATTGAAAGGGCAATAACTGACTTAAACACCAAGAAAGCGCCTGGTTTTGATAAAACGAGCAATAAGATGCTAATTGAGCTTCCTAGTAATTCTCTTTATATTTAATGCCATTTGTCGTCTTGAGTACTTTCCATCAGATTGGAAGATTTCATTGATAACTATGATTCCTATCCGGGAAAAGATCACACAAAAGTAGAATTATACAGACCCATAAGCCTTTTATCAAACATGTCAAAGCTATTCGAAAAGATTTTAATTTCTAAGTTAAACCCAATTCTAAGCGATATGGGATGTATTCCGAATCATCAATTTGGATTCAGAAAACAACACAGTACAATCGAATAAACACACAGATTAGTAAATGTAGTCAAAAAGACCTTTGAGGAAAAAAAATATTGTTCAGCCCGTTTCATAGACGTGTCTCAAGCGTTCGACAAAGTATGGCATAAAGGCTTAATATATAAGTTAAAGATAAATTTGCCTAAAAACTTCTATAACTTGTTAGAAAGTTATTTAACTAATCGTAAGTTTATACTGAAAGAAGGAGACTTTTTAAGTTCACCACAGTCTATTGCCGCTGGAGTACCCCAAGGTAGTATATTGGGACCTATTTTATATCTATTGTATACTTCGGATATGCCAACTAGTGACCGAGTCCACACATCGACATTTGCTGATGATACAGCTTTTCTAAGCATCCACGACAGTCCCCAAATAGCATAGCGATATTTACAAGACCACATATTTAATTTGGAAAACTGGTTGAAGAAGTGGAGAATAAAAGTGAACGAACAAAAATGCACTCACATAACGTTTACACTACGTAGGGACTCATGTTCCCCTATTCGCATAAATAATCAAATGATACCTCAAGTTTCTGAAGTCAAATACCTCGGTATTCATCTTGATCGGCGCCGTACATGGAAAAGTCATATAGAATCAAAGTTAACACAAATGAAATTGAAAGCAGTCCAACTTAACTGGCTTATTGGCAGAAACTCTACTCTCAGCTTAGATTGCAAACTTTTGCTATACAATTCGATCCTCAAACCAATATGGCGTTATGGGATTCAGTTATGGGGCACTGCCTCAGCTTCAAACTTGGAAAAAATTCAAAGGCGGCAAAACAGAATTTTAAGAATGATTACATGCGCTCCTTGGTATATTAAAAACTCGAACATCCACAAAGACTTAAACGTGCCATTGATTGAAGCAGAAATCGCGAAACATGCATTATCATATTTAAAAAAGCTCGAAACACATCCTAACCCGCTGGCTCGTAACATCCTAAACGACCGCGGCTACATTCGACTAAGAAGGAGGGATATTACATTTTTTGGCCAAACCCCAGAGAGGTGAACCCGAAATGATGACATCAGCCCGAAAATAAATTTGAGCCCGGCATTGGCTGGACTTAATTAATTAAGTATAATTTAGTTTTAAGATGTGAACACTTATTGTTAGTTCAATTATATTTGAAGATTCAATAAATAAAGTTGAAAAAAAAAATTTTGACACAAAAAAAAAAAATCCATAGAGAAAAACTTTTTGATTCTATTAGGTTTTCTTATGATTTGTATAAAAAATGGATTTCTTATTGATTTCATTAGGTTACCTATTTGATTTTTTCAAAAAGGGTTTTGTGATTGATTTAATTAGGTTCCTATATGATCATGAGTAAATCAACTTTTTAATTTTTTTAATAAGATCTTCTTGATTATATTAGCTTTCTTGTTATTTCGTTTATAGAAATCAACACAGAAACTGTTTGTTAAAACATAAAATATACATTTGGTGTAGTGGTTAAGTGCGTGCCTACAAAACGAATCATTCCAGGTTCGATCCCTGTCAGAGGATGAAAAGAAAAAATGGTGAACATGGTTTTTCGGGTTTTATAAATTAAGTGGCGTCAACCCCCTCTAGACAATCCATCAGAAGAAGCTTCCCTGACCTTTCACCCCTGGATAAATAGAAGATAATATGAAGGCAAAATAAAATGTCACAAAAAGAAAAGGTAGAGAGAAATCAAAGATTGATTATCAAACAATTTTAAAGAAGATGCCAAAAAAGCAATATACCAATTGTTTTCAGTTTTTTATTTTGAAAATTTATTGTTAATTTTTTATGTTTTTATAAAAAAAAACCAAGATAGCCTAATAAAATCAAGAAGAAACCCTATTTGAAAAAAAATAAGAATACCTAATAAAAATCCTAAGTTTTCTTCTTTTTTTTTTCAAAAAGTGTTTTCTTATTAAAATAATAAAACTTTCTTCTTGAAAAAAAAACCATAGAGATATCTTATAAATTTTGTTCTATCTTATTAGGTATTTAGACACAGTTTTTCCTGTGTATACATATGTATTATCAGCAATCGGAAATAATTTAAACCAATTTTTATTTATATACATATACGAGTATACATATTTATGTAGTTTTCTTTATGATTTGCCGTTAGGTTTGTTGAGTCAGTATCCCTTGTTGTGCGGCTATTAGCTACAGGGTCTTGCTCGATTTAAAAAAATGTTTGATCGTGTTTTTTTAGCCCTATAGGAATTTTCTTTCGTTGCTTTCTGTAGTTTATTTTTTAGTAAAGTAAAAAAGAAAAACGTAAATAAAAATTTTAAGCTATTGCATTTTATGTAGCTGCTGGTTTTCGGTTCTAGCTATGAAAAAAGCCAAGGCTAAGATATTGGCTATTGTTGTCCATTTAAAATTTTCTAGTGACAATTCAAGTGTCAATTTCAATTCGGAAGTTTTTAAAAAGACTGGGAATATTTAAAAGATATATTTTGAACGGGCTGTTTTAACACACTAACCTTCTTAACCTTACATGGTCCACACGGAAGTGCGCTGGCTGTCGCGAGGGCAGTTAAGAAACCCTATTGTGTTAAAACAGCCCGTTCAAAATATATCTTTTAAATATTCCTAGACTTTTTAAAAACTTCCGAATTTGAAAATAATTTTGCTTTCGCAACAAAAAGGCGAACAATTTCCCAGTTTGAAAAAAGTATTTACTATTAATTTATTTCCAAACGTTTTCTAAAATGTTTTCAAACGTAAACTGCAATTAAATTATGATAAAAAATAACCGTTATTTTCAATTTTCGTGTACGTATGTTCGATTTTCGCATTTTTTTTTAATGTTGGTACACATGTCTGTTATTTATGTTGCAATATCAGCCATTTTGGATTGTCAGTTTGTTTTTGACAGATAAAAAGGTTAGTCGTGTTTTGGTGTGCTCTTCGATTTTTTACTATTTCAAAAAATGGATAAAAGAAACTGTATTAAGTTTTGTGTAAAAAATGAAATTAAATGTGCAAGGGCATTTGAAATGTTGACTGTAGCGTTTGGCGAGTCTACTATGAGCAGAACACAAGTTCAATTGTGGTATAAACGGTTAAAGAAAGGCCGAGAAGATGTCAATGACGATGCTCGTCTTGTTCGCCTGAGTACGTCAACAACCGATATAAACATTGAAGCAGTGAAGAAAATGATTTTGGATAATCGTCGAATCACATTAAAAAGAAATGCGAAAATCGAGCATACGTACACGAAAATTGAAAATAACGGTTATTTTTTGATCATACCTCGCATTATAAATATTAAAAATATAATACGTATTTATTGTCAAACGCGTACCTCTTTCAACAAAGTTAATTTACCTGATAGTGAATAATCATTATGACGACTCTCAGAGTCTCTAATTAAAAATGCTCCATGCTCATTTTCTGGCAGTAGTAATTTCTTTTCAGCCTCAATACGTTTAATTTTACGGAAGTACCAACTGCAAAAAAAAAAGATAAAAATATTTAATTAAACATTTAATTAGTTATAAATAAAAATAGAAATAAATGTAAAAATAAATAATTATTTAATTACACGTATGATTTTTTATTTGTTTTTTTTTTTATTTAAAAAGAAAATTCATTTTTATTGGTGACCAATTGAGCTTTACTACGATTTAAAGAGTAGTTTAATATATTTATATACGAGTATAGTGCTAAAAATGTTAAAAAAAGTAAATGTCAAATTTTAAAGAGCGATTGGATTATATTAAAATTTCTTATTTATATTTTTATAGCTACTCGAAAAAAAAAGATTTTATTAAAACCCGTTTGGATGAGAAAAAAATCAGCACGAATAGATTTTGAGTTATAAAAAAGTTTTTCGAAGAATTACACATTAAACGGCATTTAACTTACAATTAAAAAGAGCAACTCGTTGACTCAGTCAGCAAATGTGCAAAGCTTCTAAAAAAGTTTTATTGGCAAAAAAACCTTTATGTTGCTTTTTCTTGTAAAGTGTAAAACCACCTTAATTAGTAGCGACTCAGATGTTTTTTTGCAATCTAGTAAGCCTTGGCTTGTGTAATGCCATGTGTTAAGGCACCTATTTTGATTATGTTTCAATTCCAGTATGTTTAACTTTATTTTTCTATTTCTGCAAAATTTATGAACGGCCTTAATGCTTTTAATTTAAGGCCCAACTATAATGTGCATAAGCTGGCTTAAGCTAATGTCAAAAAATGAACGAAAAGTCTGTCAAATGCTTAAGCAACTTATTGAATACTTTTAGGTGGCTACAATGTACTTACATGAATCTAGAATCTATTATACCACAGTTGCACATTTGTTTTATTCGTACTTTTGCAAAATAATAATTCTCTGAATAAATTAAATTTGTTGACAAAAAATTGTTAATACCTAATACCATTTGTATACAAAATAATAATTACTTTTATTAGTTTTAAGAAAATTTCGAAAAAATTACATTTTTTGCTGTTTGTGTAATTTTGGCCAAAAGTACTAAAAAATACAGCAGTGTGCATCACTCAACTCATTAACAATAAAATGCTCTTATTTTTTAATTACGAATATAATACAACGCGTCCTCGAATAGCTGTACTACGGTACTGTTGTGGCAGTCACTAACGATATTTTCCAATTTTATAATTCAGTTTAATCGTTTGTTAATTTAAATTTAATGTATCGTTAAATTAATATTTCAAGTACGATGTAATACAGCCATGTAATTTATTTATACGACGTTTAAAATTATGTTTGTATTAGTGCTGTAATATAATAGATTGTTCTCGAAATTTAAGATTTTTGGTCGTATATATTTTAGATTAAATAAAGTGAGTAGTAGTTGTAAATTAGTACAAGAAGCAACACGTGTTTAACTTCGCTGCAATTGGTGACCCCGAGTTTTTTGGACAACGAGCAGCACTATGAATGACGGCAAGCAAGGTCAAAATATAAATCTTGGTCAAGTATCGACATCCGCACAGCACAGCAACGTTGCCGTTTTTGGTTATTGCTAACAAAAATTGGTTATTTTTTTTCTCAATGTGTACATGTGTAGATTTTTTCTGTTTTGGTTATTTTTTTTACTGAAAATATTTACTATGTGAATTTACAAAAATTTTTATTTTTTCTATTTAAAAAAGTAAAAGTCCAATCAGCAAAATTTTTGCATTGGCAACACCCATTAAATTACTTTAATACAACATAATCAACTGTGAGTGTAAAAAATTACAGTGCTGTGTAACAAAGGAATTTAGTTACATATGTGGTTTTGCTTGGTTTTGTATGTGCTCAAAGTAAATGTAGTGAATTTTGTGATTTAAAAAAATATTATATTAAAGAAATGGAAAGGTAATTATTTACATAAAAGATAATAACTTGCGTTAAAAGTGTTTTATCAAAATACTTTCAAATCTAGAAGAAGCCTGCTGCAGCCAACAACGAAATAGATGAATTGTCATCAAAAAATGAAGATGAAAGCAGGTAAAAAATACATTTGCTTTATCTTATAGATTAAAATCTGATACACATTTTTAAATGCAGTGAATTCAAAAATAGCCCTAAGAGGAAATTCCGGGCTGCCTGGCTGGAAGAATTTGCTTGGTTGCGAAATAGAAATGGATGTAGCTATTGTAACGTTTGTGAGAAAAAGTTAAGTAATCATGTGAGTTACCTAAGGAAACATGCCGTAATAAAGACTCACGTTCAAAATTTAGAAATGAAAAAGAATCAGGCAAAAATAGTGAATTTTATGGGTGTTGAAAGTAATAATCTTTCCAAACAAGTGCATCAAGCAGAACTAACACTTGTTATGTTTTTAATATGCCAACTTACCATTTATTTTAATGGATTACCTACCCAAATTACTGGTAGAGTGTTGTCGCGATTCCAACATATAGAAGGGTGTAAAGTGTGGTAGAACAAAAGCCAGTCAACATACGGAAAATTAAGGAAAAAAAGCTAAAGATGAAATATTAGCGGAAGTAAAAAAACAAAATTCTCTTTGATTGTGGTTGAAACTACAGATATATCTACAAAAAAGTCGCTTGTTTTGGTGGTTCGGTATGTGGATAGAGTTTCCAAAATGGTTTGCGATATATTTTTAAGCCTTATACGAGGTTTTTAACTCCGACGTCCAGACGTTGTACGACACAATTAAAAGTTTTTTTTACCAAACATGACATTCCGTTACAAAACATTATTGGATTAGCAACCGATGGAGCAAGTGTTATGGCTGGGGAAATCAGTGGTGTGCAAGCGAAATTTAAAAATTCTATTGATTTAATTTATATTAAATGTACTTGCCACTCACTGCATCTCTGTTCAGCATACGCTTGTAAAAAGCTTCCAATACAAATCGAAACTCTTTGCCGGAACATCTATAATTTCTTCGCGCATAGTTCAAAACGTATAAATGAATTCAAAGAGTTTCAGGACTACTGTAGTCTACAATCACATAAAATTTTAGGCATATCTGTTACCCGCTGGCTGTCTTTGGAAAATGTTATTAATCGCATAATTGAGCAATGGTCTGCTTTACAGCTCTATTTTATATCGTTTTACTTAGAAGTGAGTGGTATAAGAGCTTGCGAATTGGGCGAGCTAATGGCCGATCCCAATTTAAAGGTATATTTTCTATTTTTATCATACATTTTGAGCATTATTAATGGGTTGAATAAAGAATTTCAATCTGAAGAAGTACGTCTCCCATATCTATATACACAATTTGAAACACACTTTAAACTCATTTTAAGTAACTATTGTAAAAACAACTATGTTAAAAGTTTAAATTCTTTGGAAAATATAAATATATTTAATGAAGCAAATTACTTGAATATTGAAGATATTTTTATTGGTCATAAGGCTGAGCTATTTTTAGAATCAAGTAATATAACAAACTCAAACTCAAAAAATATGAAATTAAGAAAAATATTCGGTTATTTCTTAACGAAATTTTTAAAACGTTTTGATTTTGGAAGGACTGATGTAAAAAATTTAGAAATTATTACTCCAAAAAAAGTTCTTAGCAATTTAGATGTTCCATTAGAACCATTACTGTTGTCCTTTACAAATTTAACAGGGGGCAATGAGGAAAAACTCTTAACCCAGTGGAGACTGCTCCGATTTTCCCACATCGAGTTAGAAACTAATACTGATATTGTAAAATTTTTTGATAAAATTTCAACATACAAAAATGGCCTAAACGAAAATTGTTTTAAAGAACTTGTAAATTTCGTACAAAATTTATTGACATTACCCCACAGTTCCGCTGCAGCTGAAAGAATATTTTCTCAGCGTAGTTTGATAAAAACAAAATTTAGATTTTAAGACAATTAATAATATATTGCAAGCAAATGAATTGTGCAAAAATCAACAACATGACCATTTTGTTTGGTCTGCCAAAGATAAATTTTAAAACTCAAGCTGTGACATTTTTGATCTCCATATTTATTGTAATAAAATTACATGTTTTTGAGTATTTTTAGTATTTAAGAGAGTAACATTCTAGTTCCTTATTTTATTGTTAATGAAAAATTTTTGTTTTTATTATATACTTGCAAAACCTAATGTAAAGTATTGGAAATTTGAATT
This sequence comes from Phasia obesa, assembly GCA_949628195.1. Classification (NCBI taxonomy): domain Eukaryota; kingdom Metazoa; phylum Arthropoda; class Insecta; order Diptera; family Tachinidae; genus Phasia; species Phasia obesa. The sequence goes on from OX451219.1 coordinate 69,639,040, forward strand.
TTACAAATTGTAGCATTTGCTTATGTTTCTTTGCATTACTTTTTGCAAAATATGTTCCTTAGTTTTTTAAAAAAAATAATTTTTAGTATTAAAGTTGTGTTGTAAAATACGTTGTTATTTATATGTTTATTTGTTACCTTAAAGTACAAATTATAATTAAAATTAAAAAAATAAATAAATAGTACATGAATTTAAATTTGGTTACTTTTTTTTAAATTGGTGATTTTTTTCATAAATGTTGGTTACAAAAATTTTCTTTTCGTGGCAACACTGCAGCACAGTCGTTAACAGGGTCTCCGTTAAAGTTCCACCTTTCTGGCCCGAACAACCTGAAATATGGTTTGCCCAGGTGGAGGCTCAGTTTAGTATTTCAGGCATAAACAGCGATATATCATGATTTAATACGGTAGTGCCTGCTATTGAGAGTGGAGTTTTGGCGCAGATATTCAAGAACAGGGGGGTTAGTGCGTAATTCGATTCGAAAGAAAAAATGTACGAGTTCGAACTATTCGTACTGTGTATTAAGATTTTCGTATAAATTATTACGAAAGTGCGGAAGATTTTTTGCTCTAACGAAAAATAAAAATCCCTATCTAAAGAACAACTCTGTGTTACGAAAAACAAAAATCCCATTCGAAAGGTCAACTCTGTAGTACGAAAACAAGGATCAGTTACGCAAAAACCATTAGGAAATTGTTCGAAAGCTATTTTGCTAGTGACAAATTGAAAGAAAAGTACAAATGCAAGTATTTTAACGTTTCAAAATAAATAAAAATATATAATACATAAATTAAACTTAATAATGTTTGGTTTTAATACAATTATTATAATATTTAATGTAAATTTTATTTTATTTAAACTATTTTTTATTAATGAATTAATAATTATTCAGGGTTAAGTTCTTTATTATGCATTACATTCTGTTGGTATCTATTATTTCTTTATTATAAAGAACTTAGGCCGAAATAATTGTTATTTAAAGGAATATTCAGAATCTTATAAAAAACAGTATGAAGAAATGGTTCAATTCATGTCTAAGTATTCAGAGTTAGCAAAAGGTCATCCTAATGTTCCAGATCCAAGGAATAAATCAATTAATATGGGGCAGCAATTGTAGAGTGACTGACACATTTAACGTAGGTGAATAGCAGCGAATCTTTGTGACCTTTTTAATTCGCTTTCTATGCTATTAAGTATATACATAATTAATCCTTACTGAAAGAAGTTTTTTACAAAACTAAATGATACATTTTGTTAATATAATTTAGAAAATATTTATGGTGTCTTGCCCTTTATCATTAAGATTAATGATATGTGATGGGACCCTTACTATTTTGCTATGAACTCTTTCTGGATTTATATTTAATTAATTAATGAATTTTAATCAACAAAAAAACACAATCCATTATTACAATAAAAAATAATTAGAAAAGTATAATATTTAAACTTTCTTTTTTAACTGCTTTTTGTTTTGGGTTATTTTCATCAAGTTTGACAATTAAGTTGCAGTGCTACCAAGTTTTCATCATAATTTCCCATTTGTTTAACAATACAACTCTGTCATCGTTTCGAACGAGTTACGCAGTACGATTAAGCTTTCGATGTGGAAATTGCTTTCGAAAAATTTTAGCTTTCGAATCAAACTACGCAGTAACCCCCCAGAACAATTACAGTAATCTAAGTCATGCATTATAGAAAGATTATCACAGTACAAAACACCAACAAAAAAATACAAAAGCTTATCTCAGAGATCGATTAAGGAGACAAACGTCCTACACAGCTTCTAAACGAGCTGAGCGGTCTAGCAAAAGGTGGTGTAAATAACGAATTTTTAAAGTCACTTTGGTTGCAGAGACTAGAGCTATATTGCAAGCGTCAAATGCAGATCTCCCGGAGCTAGCAAAACTAGCCGACAAAATATTATAAGTCTCCGATTATCAACATTAGCATCTGTATCCAAACAACAATCCGAAGATAGTGAAATCAACAAATAAATCAACTTGTAAGTATGAGACGAAGTCGTTTCCACGGAAGAAGCATTTAACGCCAATCGAAAAGTAGGGAGCGACGATCTGCCACACCAGTCAGTTCTACTTCCCTATGCTGGTATCATGAGAAATTTGGTAGTGAAGCTCGAAAGTGCCGACCGCCATGCAACTACTCCATGGAAAACCCAAAATAACTAGAAAATACACCAGACTTAGCGGGCGTTTCGGGTGAACAGTTTTTTTGCTCGCCTTATTATTCCTTACAAAATTACATGTGTAAAGTTTTTGATAGACACAGGTGCCGATGTGTCTGTAATTCTGCCCAATACAGCCGACAAACAAAAACAAACATTTAACGCCGACTTTCTACGCAGCTAATGGATCGCATATCAAGACATTTGGTCAACGCCGTCTTAATAACTTGGCTTACGCCGTAGTTTTAAATGGAATTTTTATATCGCCGATGTTATTACCGCTATCATTGGCTCTGATTTTTTAAAAACATGTCTTGCTTGTTGATCTTAAAAGAGGAAAACTCGTTGATAAAAAAACAATGTTAGAAACAAAAGGAAATTTTACGAGAAGTTCGGCATTTAAATTTTAACACACAAAATCGATAATAAGTTTTCAAATATTTTAAGTGAATATACTGATTTGGCTATTCTCAATTAAAATAAAATGCCTATCACAACCAATACAACACAGCATATAGTGACGACAGGTCCACCCATTTTTTCGCGACCAAGACGACTTATGGGCGAACGGCTTGAAGCCGCAAAAAGCCAGTTGGCATGTCCACTTTATTTGGTAAAGAAACCTAACAACGAGTGGAGATCGTGTGGCGATTACCGAGGAGTCAATGCAATTACAAGTCCAGATAGATACCCGATTCCTTACCTCCAAGACGTAACAAATGTTTTGCATGGTAAGAAGATATTTTCAGCTATTGATTTACAACGCGCTTATCACCAAATACCTATCGAACCTGATGATATATCATAAACAGCTATTTCAAATCAGCTATTTCCGTATTGTCAAATTAGGCAATCCTCAAAATGCCATGCTTAACTAAGCAGCTCCACATAATACTACTATTAAAAAAAAAAATATATGTATTTGTATTTGCAAAACCCTGAACCCAATGATTTTTATCAATAGCTATTGAACCCGTATTCTTAATAAAAAAACATACCAGTACAAAAATATTTACAAAAATAATAAATAGGTATAAAATAATAGTAAAAGAAAGGAAAAGCAGCTAAGTCCACATTAAGAGTAAAATATTATAAAAAGCCAATGTGTAAATCGCCATCACAGCCAACAAGTTGCAAGATTTATTTTGGAATTTTACGATTATTGGTGTTTAATCAAGATTAACTAAAGAGAACACTGCACATTTAAAAAAAACAGTAAACGAAAAAAATAAAAAAGGACTTACACATTTGATAAATAATCCAACTAGTTAAATATATATATGTGGGGTGCCCCGGTAGACTAGTAGGTAGTGTGCTGGTCTATCAGTCTAGGGGTTGTGGGTTCGATTCCCACCAAATACGCTGGGTGTTTCACTACAACGAGTGAAGGTCTTCGTTACTATGCTCGATAATTAAGTTAAAATATAATTTGTAATTGTATTGTAATTATATACATAAAATAATAAATTTATATAAATATGTACATACTTCTTTAAAACTGTTGTTGATGGAATTATGTTACTTGTTATAAAATTGAAGTGACTGCAGTGCAATCTATACCAAAATTTTAAAGTATAACTAAAGTTAATATTATTTTAAAATTTTATAGGTGAAACTCCAACTAATCATCTCCACAATGAGAATAAAAAGCTATTTAGTAACCTAAAGCAACAAACTGTTACTTGCTGATAATTTGTGATTAATTTAAAAAATTTCTAGAATTAATTTCTCACATTGAAAAAAAAAAAAAAATAAAAAACAAAATAATAATTCCCGTAAAAGTGTTGGAAAGATTATAAAGATTCTGTAAATAAAATAATAATTTTTTTATTACGTATAAATCAATTTACAGTTTTTTGTTTGGCTTTAATTGCTATTTAAACAAAAACAAATTCTTAAAATGAAATTATACGTAATTAAAATAGTTATTTTCATTTGTTTATTTTATGAAATCCAAAAGTTTAATATCTGGAATTTATTCATGGATGATGTGCGTTTTTTTAATGACAATAAAACTATGAACGAAGACAATTAGATGTATTGGACAATTCGAGAGATAATTAAGCTTAAAAGATTTTAATATTTTTTTTTGATTTTTTTCATTAAATTTAAAAAGATTTTCAACTTTACTTTAAAAATTTTAGTTCTTTGCTAAGGCATAAGTATATCAATTATTTTTATCAATCGTAGCGATGAACTTTTATGCCTTTTACTCTTAACTGAAAAGTATATTATGCATTAATTTATATAACAATAAACATATGGTAAGAGTATCTCTACTGTAAAATAATATTGTTTTATTGAATACTAGCTGTGACCGCTATTTCGTAGGAATCTTGACAGTATTTTTTTTTTTTTTTTTTGATTTTGCTTTAAAAGTAATTCACACCAAATTTTGCGGAAAAATGTATCTTATATTTGAATCCTGTAGTTTTTACGTGATTCAAATATAAGATACATTTTTCCGCAAAATTTGGTGTGAATTACTTTTAAAGCATAATAAAAAAAAAAAAAAAATACTGTCAAGATTCCTACGACATAGCGGTCACAGCTAGTATTCAATAAAAAATGCTGTAGTTTTTACGTGATGCAAGGTTTGGTCCAAAAGATGGCCAGAGCGGCGAAGGCAAAAAGTATCCCCATAATAGTGGGTGCCGACGCAAATGCGCATTATCACATCTGGGGTAGCTCTGACACCAACAAAAGAGGTGAGTGTATCCTTAATTTCATTTTAAACAATAATCTAGTGGTTGCAAATAGGGGCTCTGAGCCCACTTTTGTTGTATCAAATAGACAAGAGGTGTTAGATATTACGCTTGTTAGTATGCAATATGCTTTTCTGATAGAGATCTGGAGAGTCTCCAATGACTACTCCTTCTCCGACCATCGTTATCTTATCTTTTCAATTGCTAAAAAGAGAGATAATACTACAATATATATAAATAGGCGACGTACGGATTGGGGAAAGCAGAAAATGCTCCTCACAATCGCACTTGCTAATCCCATGAATATTAGGGACAATACAGGCATCGATGAGGCGGTGAATAGACTCACCAATGCTTTTAAAGAGGCAACGGGGAGGTCCTGTAAACCGTCGATTCATCGTTCAACTCGTAGACCACCATGGTGGTCTTCTGAAATAGCCGAATCTCGTAAGACTTGTCGGCAATTATTCAATGAAGCAAAGAGGACAGGTAACTGGTCACTCTACAAATCATCTGTTAACAAATTTAAGAATCAGGTTAGGAACGCAAAACGCAAATCTTGGAAAGACTTCTGCGGCAGCATTGAGAGTTTTTCCGAGACTAGCAGACTGCGTAAAGTACTTGCCAAACAACCGCCAATTCCTGGATATATTTAGAAATTAGACGGAACTTGGACAACTAGTGCACATGAGTCACTGGAAGTCCTGTTGGACACTCATATTCCAGGGTGTCGATCACCTATGGATTCGCGACAGAATCCTACATAGATGTGCAGTACAACGACCTCCGCAAACATCGATGTGGATAAGCTACACTGGGCGATCAAAAGCTTCCGTCCTTATAAATCTCCAGGACCGGATGGTATCATTCCCGCCGATCTACAAAACAATTTAGATCTGGTAACTCCCTGGCTACTAGATATATATCAAGCCTGCCTTACATGGTCATATATTCCATATCAATGGACCAAGTGCAATGTGATATTTATCCCCAAAGGAGGGAAATCATCTCATGCGAAAGCAAAAGACTTTAGTCCCATCAGTCTGACATCTTTCTTGCTCAAACCGCTCGAGAGACTTATTGACATTTACATTAGGATGACTATCGATAAGAATCTCATTTCGCCATCTCAACATGCATACACAAAAGGCAAAACTGTTGAGACTGCGCTTCATTCGCTTGTGGGACATATAGAGAAGTCACTAGAGCATAAAAACTATACTATGGTGGCCTTCATGGATATTGAAGGTGCCTTTAATAATATTGATTCGATGGCAATAACTCAATCGCTTAGAGAATTGGGGATTCATCAATCAATCATTAGATTTGTAGAAAACTTGCTGAGCGTCAGGACAATAACATCTACTTTTGGCGCGGCGAGTATTTCCAAAAGTGTGGTTAGGGGAACTCCACAAGGTGGTGTTTTGTCCCCTCTGCTATGGAATGTAGCAATAAATAGGCTACTCAGGGATCTAGACTCCTTGAACTTCATCGCCTACGCAGATGATGTGGCAGTGGCAGTGTCTGGTATTCATTTAGACATTATCACACAAAGATTGAAGACGGCACTTAGAATGATCTGCTCTTGGGGAGTACAGAGCGGGCTGAGTGTTAATCCAACCAAAACCGAACTTGTATTATTCTCTAGGAAATACAAGATTCCATCTTTCAGGTTACCGACTTCTCTAGGAAATACAAGATTCCATCTGTCAGGTTACCGACTTTAAACGGGATACCTCTTACTCTGTCTGAGAGCGCGAAATATTTAGGCAAAATCTTAGATAGTAAATTATCATGGAAAATGAACATCCAGGCGAGAGCCTCTAAGGCCATTACGGCAATATACGTATGTAGGAAAGCCATTGGCAAAACTTGGGGTATGAATCCAAGGATTGTAAAATGGCTTCTTGAAGCGGTAATCAAACCGATATTACTCTATGGAGTTATTGTCTGGTGGAAAGCACTAGGACTAACATATCTATCATAGAAGGTGTGTTACGAAATATGGCTGTCCTCATTGCAGGGGCAATTAGGTCAACACCGACTACGGCACTCTTTGCCATACTCAATTGGCTACCAGTAGACCAACTGGTCAGGGGGCTTGCTATGAAAACAGCTGTTAGACTGAATGTCACAAATGCATGGAACCATAGGCCATGGGGTCATGCCAGTATCCTGGGGATCATGAACGTCATTCCCCGTCTTATTGACTACTGTACCCCAATACCCTTCTTCACAAGAAGCTTTGTCTTTAACTTGACGGAGGGTCCTGCACCTCCACCTGGAGCAGTCTGTGTGTACACGGATGGCTCTAAAAGGGGTGATAGGAAGTGGAAGAGTTTGGTATCAAAATGTGTTTCAGACTTCCGAATGACTGTAACGTCTTACAAGCAGAAATATCTGCTATCAAAAGAGCGGCAAACTTGTTAAGGTACCACAGAATATTCAACAGGGATATCTGGTTTTGTACCGACAGTAAAGCTGCAACTCTGTCCTTAGCAGGTGTGTTTACCATATCAAACTTAGTCCTGGAATGCCGGACATCCTTAAATTTGATGGCGGAAAATTCAACAGTCACCCTTAAATGGGTGCGGGGACATGGGGCTATTGTAGGCAACTGTGTTGCTGATGAACTGGCAAAGAAGGGAACTTTGCTCAACGATAGCGCCATTGACGTCTATTGTGGCATTCCCCTCTCTGCTTGCGGGCATCGAATAAATCGAGCCTTATACGATCTGGCCCAGGTAAGATGGTCCAATGAGTCGACTTGTCAAACGACGAGGACAATCTGGCCTATACTGCATCAGAAAAAAACGGCTTTGCTATTTCGGCTGCCAAAAATGCAGCTACGCGATTTAATATCAACGATCACTAGGCATTGCCTATTCGGAACTCATGCAAGAAGGATGGGTCTCCACTACAACGATTTCTGTAGAAGTTGTCAGGATGAGGAAAAGGAGGAAACTGTCGAACACCTCCTTTGCCACTGCCCTGCGTTAGAATAGCAACGCCTCCAGTACCTTGGACAAAGGTGCTTTGCAAGCCTCTCCTGTGTTTCCATTTTGGAACCGAGCAAGATTAACTCCTTTCTGAGAAGCAGCGGATGGTTTTCTAACCAACCTACACTTGACGAGGCATAGACAATCTCGTTAATAACCTGGCTTGACCAACCTGCCCTCCGTTGGCTACCTCCCCACACTTCTGACTCTTCTCTATCTACTTTTAAACTTTTTGTCTGTCTGTCTGTGACTTTATCCTATGTCTTCTTTCAACGCTTTTTCTCTCTTCTCTCTCTCTCTCTCTTTTCCATCTCTCCCTCTTTTCCTGTCCTCTTTTGCAGGTTACACAAAGGGACCAATACTTGGACCCAAGTGAGCTGTATTGGAGCTGCCTGCTTAACCTAACCTAACCTACGGGATGCACACGGAAACAGATAGACAGACAAAAAATCTAAAAATTTTCGTTTTTTATTCCACTTCATACAGAGACCTTACCCAACAAAGCAAATGATTTGAGTAAAATATTATTAAAAATCTTACAGCCTTCAGATTAAAGACTTGAAAATATTTTTGAAAAATGCTATAGTAACAACGTGTACCCCTGATGGTGACCTTACCAACAACCGGTCACAGAGAGGATAGGCTCTGTGTGGGGCTACAGATTCCCGTGGTACTGGTCGGGCCTCGAAGAGAACCCGTGTGTTTTAAGACATAGACCTTTTCTTTCAGATATAGGTTCTAGGAACCCTAGCGTCTGGTGCCACTATTTTCCCCGAGTGAGCCGCGTCAAAGCATTTGCCATTCCTGCAGTGACAATTGGAACCCCCGGGGGGACATTTGTGTGATATAAAAATTTAAATAAGTATATTTTCTGTCAAGCAAAACTTTTATTTCGGGAATTAACTAATAATTCCATCTACTCTTGTTGGATTCCGACCATTGCACCTGGCAGTTGGCAATATTTATTTGTCTCGCCACTTTGCGACTATCAACACCATTTGTAATTTCCGATGTAAATGTTACTGATCTCTTCGCTTGAACGCAGATTGGCATTAGACCAGCAATAACAAAGGCTGCTTCATCCGACACAGTGCGAAAGGCACAGCAGACACGTAGAGCAATAATCCGATAGACCGAATTGATAAGCCTTGTATAAGATATAAATTTTAGCGAATCCGACCATATAGAAGACAAGATAATATTTTTTACAACCTCAGATAACATTTCCCTCTGAAGATACTTTGGACGGGTAACGGCAAACATGTTTGGTTGGCCTTGGAACTTATATAGCTAAGGTGATCTCTAAACGAAAAACGGCAGTCAATTATTACACCAAAATATTTGAGAGAGGGCTTCGTCTCTATACAACATGATCTAATACTAAGTTTTAAAGTCTCTCTGGTCTTACGGCTACTAATTAGCACCGCTTCTGTCTTAGTATTGGCAACAACTTCCGCTTCTTGTAGCTCCTATGCCACATACACCAAAGCTATGTATATCATCTGCAAAACCAATGATTGAAATCCTTTCCGGCAACTTAAGTCTTATGCATTTATGCACATATGTATGTACATACATATATGTAATTGAGTTTAAAAAAGAAACGTGTCTAGTTTTCACAAAAATGTTCAAAACATTCATTTCTGTATTTTGAAAATTTATTTTTACATACATACATACATACATACATACATACATACATACATACATACATACATACATACATACATAAATATATACATACATACATTCATAAAAAAAGTATCCTATATTGGAATCAGGATGCTAAGGTACCTCCTCACAAAATTTTGTTAAAATCCATGCAGTAGTTTTTACGTGATGCGAACACAAAAGAAAAGCAGACAGACAGACGGAAGGAAATGAGTTACTATTTTATTATATCTATAGACTAGCTGTGCACGCCACGTCGTGGGCGTCCTGATAATATTTAGCTCGATTTTGCTTTGAAAGTGTTCCACACCTATTGTAAGACTTAATTTTATAGAGTAGCACCTATAAAAGAAAAATGCAACTAAATTTTTCTTTTATAACAAAAATAATTTAATCACATAATTACCTAAGTATGTATTTTACAAAATAATTAAATTATACAACCCGGACGCGATTTAAAACAAATACAAATTTTATTCAGTTGGCTATTTGGCAGTAAGTAATTCATATTTTTAGCGCCGTGTTTAAATATCAAAAATTGAAGGTGCCGTACCAAGTAGTTAAAACAATCTGCATATTAATTTATGTATTTTTTACTTTATAAAAAGTAAAGTATTCATATCCGGTTAGTTCAACTGCGTACTTTTACATTCTAGCTATTTTTGTGGAAAAAAGTATCCTATATTGGGACCAGGATACTTAGGTATTTACTCACAAAATTTTGTTAAAATCCATGCACTAGTTTTTACCTGATATGAACGTAAGAAAAGCAGACAGACAAACGGAAATGAGTTACTATTTTATTATATGTATGTACATATAGATTAGGTAATTTTACGACAAATAATGAAAGGGAACACTTCATACTATTTATTCAAACAGTTTGTAATAAAATGAATAGCAAAGAACTCGCAAAAATAAGCAAGTGATTTGAAATCGCAGTCACTTATATAATCGATGTAATTTCAAAAATTTTTATGGGTAGAACACCTTTTATGTGATTTTAAATCACCTTGATAAAAAGTGATTTTCAGAACAGGCCTGATAATAAGCGTTAAAACAGAGAGCTAAAAAATAGTTAATGCTTCAACTTACAAATGAACAGTAAAAGTTTAACTTTATATCCACTTGTTTTAGAGCGAACACCGAAATTGGCGATTAAAAATTAATGTGAAGTTTATATTAATATTGTATTTAATTATGAATTCATATATTGAGATATTTAAGGGTTTGTGTTTGAATAATCAATTCGATTGATGTTTTTTATAAAAATAATTACTAAAATTATTTCGAAATATAAAAATTTTTTTAGCTGCACATGGACTTATACCAATTTCATAAATAACATATTACAAAACAAAAACAGAAGCAAATTTAAGTCCATATTTTTATAGACATAGGCTTTGCTGAAATGGATTTTTATGTAAAAAGTAATAGTTAAAATGAAGAAGATTTAAATACACGAATAACCAAGTTTATTAACAGTTTATTTCAGTTATATTAAAAATGTAAAAATGAAAATTACTTCGTTAACACTTTAAGTAAAAAATATTTTTGACTTAATTTTCTTTTTCAGTTAGCGTATTGAAGTATTTATGGTGAATAGGTGGTATAAACTTATCATATCGTTATAATTCTCTCTTGTTATGCTCCTTGAAGTTTTATAAACTGGTAACATATTAATTTTGCTGAGGTTTTTTGGTCTTCCCTTTTTTCAAAAAAAAAAAACAAAAAAAAAAAAAATTTTTCTTAACCACCCCTGTTCAATGTTTCTTCCCGGCTTATTCCTTTGCTTGACTTTTCATTTTATTTGAAGTTTGATAGTGTTAAAACGAAATGTTATGTTACGTTAGATTTTTTAACAATCAGAACAATTCTTATTTGATTTATTTATTACAAAATCCAATGCAAATTTTAATACTCAGTATTATAGTGGGAAACGGGCTTTTGTAATATCTGCAGCAGCGTGCACAAAAGTAGCAATAATCAATAATAATTGCAATAAGAAAGTTGTTTTATTAGGAATGGACTTATTCCACTTTCAAAAGAAATATTTGTGCGATAGCATTGTACTGCAAAAATGTTTTTGTTTATTTTATGTCAAAATAGAACTCTATTGAAATTGTGATTACAACAATAGAGAGAAGCTCATTAAAATTACCGTTAACTTAATTTATTAAAAAAGTGGATTTATACCACTTTCAAAAAAACCAGCTCAAATGTTGGTTACGAATTTATCCATAGACGTCACTATAGTCTAACATTTAATCATTATATAGTCTTCATTCATTCTTGTTCAGTTTTTAAAATGTACATCTCTGGTAAATTGCAACAAACGTATTTTTTAACTGGTCAACCAACTACCAACCATTAAAATCGTCAAATCGCTTACTTCGATTTCTTTCTTTATATTGAACAATGTTTCCGTATAAAGTAATTATTAGTTATTTTACTCACCAGTTGATATGTTTTGTTTCAAGAGCTGTGGTTAGTGAAACGTATATCAAACTGACATACATATTAATTGACATTTATCATGAATAGAGATGGAGGTAACGAAAAAACAGTATTAAATTACACACAAGAACAACAATACCTTCTCCAAGAAAATAACATACACAAATTAATCAACATTTTCACAAGCTGGTTATCAAATTTTCAATTTACATTTCTTTAAAATTATTAAAACAATAGGTTTCACAAATTTGTTTAAAACTGTGGGGTGCACAGTAGTACATTATGTGAGAACGCAGAAAAAAAATTCATAAATGTTTAATAGAATTGACGTGCGATACAGTTTAAATCAGGGAAGTTTTTTCCCTTTCCAACCAATTGTTTCCGGAAAAAAAAAATTCCTTATTCTAGTCTCCCAGGGAATAAGAAAAAGGGAGGGAGAAAATCAAAATCAGCCGTTTTGATCTTAACAATTTATTTTGTTTGTTTTTATTTAAAATTAATTTGTTTAAAGAGAAACAAATTGAAAAATGTGTGTAAAAATTTAAATTATCGCAAAATGTTTAGTCTAGCTTTCCATATATGTACTTGCTGAAGAGCTAAATAATGAAGAATAAAATGAAAAAATTAATTCATTGGAGCTACCGCAGTCATTGTAAGTAAAAAAAAGTTTCTTTTAGAGAATTAATAAATATTTTTCATTTAGATTTAGGGTTTGGGAAACGGGAATTCCCGCCCCCGGAAAAAGCTATAAACAATTTCCCGAGAATTTTTTTTGCTAATTTCCTGAGAAACGGGAAATTTAAAATCGTGAGCACTTTAAAGAAAATTCAGTGGTTATTATTTTTAATATTATTATTTCTTTATTTCTTGAATTAAAGCATATAATAAATAAAACCTACTTGAAATCTATTTTAGAACAAGATTTGTATAAGAAATTCGTTCTAAAACAAATTCAAATATATTTTATTTATTATGAATAGATATTATAGATAGATATTAGAAACTTACAAATATGCTATAGATCGTGCAAGACAAATTGTAAAAAATTAAAAAAAGTCCTCTAAAAACAGCATGTCTCGAGAAATAAAAGAAACAAGAATATGGCAGAGTCGTGTTTAATTCATGATGTATGAAATGATTCAATCGTTTCTTGAATCGACGAACGCAATTAAAAAATATCTGATAGATTTCAATTGCGCAGAGTTGTGGGTTGAAGAATATGCTCAGATTTTAGAAATTTTAAATCAGATTAAAGTTGCATTAGAGGCCTTGAGCCGCAGAAGCACAAATTTGTTAATAGCACATGTTTTTATTCAGACCCTCTACCAGCAGATTTTGGTTATTAATTCGACTCTTTCAAAAACGATGGTTGAAAATAAAAATAAATAAACGAAGGGATGATAAAACGTTTGCGATACTTAAGTATTTAGAAAGTTGTGAAATTGCTAATGTGCCAAAAAATGTCATAAAACTTTATTCAGCACAATTGTTCAACAGATTATTCAAGCAAGCCACTCGAATCTGTAGAACCGTCAACTAGCAGTTGTGCAGTTAAAGAGAGACTTTTGCAACAAAAACAAGGAAAAGAATATCCAGTGATTTGTTAAACGCACTAACAGTTCTAAAGTCATATTTTGTAAATAAATAATTATTGAAATATTTTTTCTGTATTTATAAAGATTTGTTTTTGTTCTTGTTGTTTTTGTCACCTGAATTGTTTTTAAGTTTTATAAACTGTTAATACTAATATTTAGTCGTTTGTGTTCTTTTTTATGTTTTAATAAAACTATGAATTTTTAAATACTGTTCTGTAAATAAAGTTATTTTCGCTCTTAGTTTTTCCCGGGAAAAAATATTCGTCCCGTTTCCGGGCAAATGAAAAAGTCCGGGAAATCCCAAACCCTATTTAGATTAACAAATTTTATCGCGTTAATAAATCTGCAATTTAAATAATTTTATCATGCATTATTTATGTTTTTATAGATTATGCAAATTTGCCTTTTCATTCATTGCTTTTTTATTAACGGGCCCAGTGAATTCAATTCCTGTTCAGCTCTTCTTCAAAACGTTCAAGATCCGGTTAATCTCCCTTAAAAAAACATTTTTAGCTTCCTACAAAATGTTTGGGGAAAAAACTGTTGAACATTTTCCCCTTTTTTCATGTTTATAATACCTATATTCTTCGCGGGGAAGAATTTCCCTTTTTTGTAGTTTGCTTAGAATAGGAGTAAAGGGAAAAGGGAAAATATTTCCCCGGGAGATTTTATTTAGAACTAGCTGTGCCCGCCACGTTGTAGGCGTCCTGATAATATTTAGCTCGATTTTGCTTTGAAAGTATTCCACACCTATTGTAAGACTTTCTTTTATAGAGTAGCACCTATAAAGGAAATGCAACTATACCAAGAAGAAAATAACTAACAGAATTTTATAGCCACACTCAAGACGTAGAATTCTTACCAAATTTTGAAAATTAACGCTAAATAACAAAAATAATGTAATCATATAATTACCCAAGTATGTATGTATTTCACAAAATAACCAAATAACGTACGCGACTTAAAACAAATACAAATTGTTTTCAATTGGCTATTTGGCAGTAAGTAATTCATATTTTGATAGCGCCATCTGTGTTTAAATATCAAAAATTGAAGCTGACATACTAAGCAGTACTTACAGTGCGAGACAAATATGTGTAAGTGTTCGCTATATGATTTTATTTTTCCACATAAATATTTAAAGTGCAGTAATTGAAGGAAACATTTTTGTATTTTTATAGCAATATTTATTAGTAAATTATTGAACAGAAGAAATGAAACAAAATTTTGTTTGCACTTCAGAAATAAAAAATTTATTAACTTTACTCATTTACACGTTTTATCGTGTTATGCAAAATCTACTTATTAATACTTTGTATAACCGTCTTTAGCTTTTATAACAGCAAGCACTCTAGACAGCATACTTTCAACTAATTTGCGGCACTCATCTTGGTTTATAGATTCCCAGACCTCATTGCAACGCTCCCAGAGTTCAGATCTGTTCTTAAAAGTATGTTGATAATTATAAATCCGACTTTTAAGAATTCCCCATAAGTTTTCGATCGGATTCAAATCCGGCGATTGAGAAGGCCAATCCAGCAATGTAATATTGGCCGTTCTTAGTGTTTTTTAGCCTTATGTTTGGGATCGTTATCTTGCTGCAATATTTCGACCCCAATCTTCTAGACTGGCCGAATATGATGAATTAATTATGTCAATATACATTTCCAAATTCATGTTACTATTAATTTTATGGAGTTTTCCTACACCTTCCGCACAAAAACATCCCCAAAACAGCATTTTTCCACCACCAAATTTCATAGTCGGCATAACATCGCGATCAGTAAGTGTAGCGTTTGGTTTTCTATAAACGAATTTAGGTCCATCAGGGCCAAAAAGATTTATTTTGGATTCATCAGTCCAAACTACATGATTCCAATCATCAACTGTCCAACATTTATATTTTTTATAAACGATAGTCGCAAAGCCTTGTGTCTTTCAGTTAATCTTGGCTTCTTAACTCTTTTTCGAGCATGAAAACCACATTAATTTCTCTAAGAGCAGTGCGTTTAGAAATTTTGATTTGGTAGCATGAAGACAGTTTTTGTTGAACCTCACCATTTACAGCCCCTGATGCAACTAGACGCTGCACTGTACGTCTATCTCTAACTGTAAGAATTGTATTTCGTCCATAATGAGGCTTTGGAAAAGTTACCCCTGATTTTTTTGCTATATTCCCAACAGTTTAAAAGAAATATTTAATTTTTCCGCTACTTTTCTATACGAGTTTCCATTTTTCAGCTTTTCAATAACAAATTTTTCAACCTCCATGCTAATTTTTCTCATTTGCAGGATTCTACAGAAAATTGCAAAAAGTATAGTGTCATTTAAAAATTCGTTTTTTCTTACCTTGTATAGGCAATAACTTGAAATTTTAGTTTTTTTTTAATATTATTAACTCGTTTATTTTGAACATTAATAAAAGTTATATTAATTTTTACTAACGCGACAAAATTGTGTAAATTACTTTTTAACACATCAACCGAGTGGTATTAAAGAACCGTTACATTTCTAAAAAAAATAATAGGTGTACCACACTTGACTAGTCCTAACCATGACATTTTGTGAATATAGTTGCCATACCGCTGACAGATAAATCAAAAACAAAAATATAAATATATTAGCTTAATTTACACATATTTGTCTTGCAATACCGGAAAGCGTACTTTCACTCTTTTTTCTCCACTTACCCTTGGAAATAAGATGTTTTTGCGGAAAAAAGTACAAAATTTTGTTAAAATCCATGCAGTAGTTTTTACGTGATGCGAACGTAAAAGAAGAGCAGACAGACAGGCAGACGGAAATAAGTTTCTACTTGGTGTTTGTAATTGCGCAGTATTATATGTGAGTATGGTAAACTGCGTTTGTGTTGATGCTCTTAGCAAATGTCATTAATAACATAATAGTATTCAATAATTCAAATCTTTTCGTCGAAAAGTATAAAGTGGCGTCAAATTTATCGGATATAACATGACTGGTTCCTTTCTGAAAGGCTTTTGTTACTGAAAACTTTTGTGAATATAAAGCACAGCGCTACAATGCATAGTAGTATCGTTGAATATAAAAATGTGTTAATATTTTATATGGTTAGCCATTCAGGACAGTGTTTAGCTGATATATTGTACATTCGTTCGTAATGTCTTTTTTAGTAATTAGCTGACTCTGGTTCTTCTTTCAAACGACTAGTGGCTTCTTCTGTCAGATTAAGACTCGGTGGCATTAGTGGAGTTTCAAAAACTTTTTGGAAATTGTAGAGTATTCTGCTCCTAATTTGGAGGTCTTTTGATTATGAAATACGTAACTGTTTTGGCAAAATACTTGTTAGTAAATTAATAACAAAAAAACCAAAATTCAAGGAAAGGTATTTGAACCCTAATGTCGCGCTATAGTGTGTACACATCTTTTATTTGTTTTTTTTTTCGCTTAATGCCAAATGTTGGTACAATTGATGCTGATGTGGTACAATTTCATCATTGGGGCGGTACAATTTAAACATGGTCAGATCCCAACACTGTCGTAAGGCCTTTTGTGCACTGTAAAATATTGCTTAAAATTTAGGATCGCATAGTGTATATCGTCATAGAAAATGCAAGTGAGTAATGTTAGTCAGATAGGGCATTTTGCATTTTTATAACGATATATTTTTATAGAAAAAAAAAATTAAGATTACTCCATTTTGTGGATATTTGTAACAAAAACCATAATTTTTTTTATACAATTTTGTTGTTAATTGCTAACCAATGAATGGCTAATAGCAAGACAGACAGATATACTAGTATACCAATTTCAAGTAAAAAGAAATATATAAAGAGACAAAATGTCTGCTTGGTAGCATAATATAAAGAAATAGTGTTTATGAGTGCAAAACAATTTCAAAAAGCTCTATCACCTATGAAATATAATATAAATTATTTTGACACTGCTCCACTATGCGTGTAAGCCTTTTGCTTATGAAATAGGTAAGAATTTTTCCAAAATGATTGTTAACAAATTAACAATACAAAAACAGAATTCAAGGTCAATTATAATTCAAAATAAACTGGTATAAAAGTTTTGGATTGTCCTACTTTAATGTTGAGCTGTTGCATGTATGCATTGCTTTTTTACTTAATGCCAAATTTTGGTACAATTGATGATGCTTTGGTACAATTGTCAGATGCTACCTAAAGCTACGATAGATGTATGGGCCATGTTGAATTTTTTAAATTTGTTTGTGTTCTTTTATATGAATTTGGTTCCTTAAATAGATGATATTTACTAAAACTTTACTCAAAGTGGATAGATACGAAGACTGGTGTCTCCTAGTGTCTATAATAAAATAGTTCCCGTTTTCTTTCAAGATTAATTACCTAATTTTTAAAAATTATTTTTTCAATCCAATTGAGTAGTTAAGAAGAATAAGCCTAAGAAGAATTCATTTGTGTTAAAGTTGTTTTATTTTTGTTTTATTAATAGTTACAACTCAATTATAAATTATATTCTTACTTATCTTCCCTTTTAATAATTTAGATGGAAAAAATACAGGAATTGCATTTTCTGTTTTTAAACTTAAACAAATTAATAAGCTTATATATATAACTGTTATGTATAATTTCATCTGTTGTTGTGAACAGAACTTTGTAGAATCAACAAGAATTAATAACATCCAAATAATAATTTTTTTTTGACACCGGCAAGCACGGCTTTGGAACGGAACCACCGAATACCTACTTGCGATCACAATTTACGGATCTTATTGACTTCTTCAAAAAAACTTTTTAGAGCAGAATAAAAAGCCAGACTTTTAATTTAATAACTACATAGACATAAAATTCATTATCTTAGAATTCAATCAATTACTTAAAAAAATATTTAATATAAACAAGTTCGATTTCAAATTGAAAATAATAAAAAGATAGACAAAAGGAGCGTGTAGAATAAAATATCAAATACTTTCCAGCATAGTAACAACAGTAAGAACTAAAACAAAAGTTTTTATTGTATTTAACACTGACCTTAAAAATATAATTTTAAAAGAGTTTAAAAGAAGTCACCGGCACACATTATTAATGTCTTACAGATACTTTTTTGTGTGCTTTCATTGAAGATTTTTTTTAGGTAAAATTGTTATTTATACAAACAATTTGCTTATTCGTCAAGTTTTATCAGCAGACTTGTTAATGCATATTCGTTCAAGGCAGAAAAAAGAAAAAATAAAAACTCATTTAGCACCTGTGGAGATTTTTGTCACGATTACTTAAACACTTGCTTTTTACATAAAACATACACAAAACAACTTAAGATTAATTTTTAAAAATTTCAGGATAGAAAAAATAATTTTATGAACTAAATAAAAGAATGACATTCAGTTTGTTACATGATATTTTTACAAGGAAGTTTCGTAAAAATATCGTGATAATATGAACATACTACTCAGTATTATTCGTTGTTTTTCTTTTTGGGATTATAGCATTCGAAATCGTACAAGTTTTATCGAAATTTGAGACGATCTACAACGATCAAAAACATTTTTCAACTCAAAGTTTAAGGCCCATTATTATAACTCGCCTTTAAAGTACGTTTTAGTTAAATTTCACTTCTACTTAAGTGAGCGATAAAGTGAACAATAACTATTTTTCGTTGTTACAACTTCCTTGTAAAATAAAATTAATCTTTTTGAAAATATGGCAGTCCAATAATAAACACCGACTACTTTTGACAAAATAAATTGGTTTTTAAAAACGCAGTGGCAACGCCATACCTTCCATTTATTTGTTTACTTTTAACAAACCACAAACTAGTTATCTGTGCAACAAAAAACCGAAAAGATTTTATATACAACAAAGGAGATCTGTTTTCCATTTTTATTTTGCAAATGCAAAATTAAATTAAAATGAATTAATTTTCTTCATAGATTAGAAAATACGGCAACTTTATAGATGACGAAACATGGCAACTTCAAATTCTTATATCTAATGTTAAAAGTTAAAGGCAAGATGTTCTTCCCTTTAGTTTATCAGTCATTTCTAGCTTAATGTATACTTATAAAAACGAAAAACTACTTATCACCCTGATAAATCGTAACTTTAGCTAATGGCAAGTTATAATAATGGGCCTAAATTTATTAAATTTTTTTTTATACCAAATTAGACTAAAAATCTCCACTAGATAGAAGCGAAAGAGTGACGATAATTCAGCAGTTTTAAAATCAGACTTTTTTAAATAAACCCTGCACATGTTACCTGCTTTCCTAAAATCAAGTTTTTATCTCTAATACACAGCTAGGACCCTGCTTTTTTAATCTCAGTAAGATTGTGATTTTGCACTAATTTTTTATATAATTATAAATAATAGACGTCAAAACTTAATGAACAATAAGCGACTATATGTACATTAATGAAACAAAAATACCTTTAACAGAATTATATTTTGTAAGACGAAGTACATAGATCCGTTAAAGGTGTTAGAAGATTTCAATATGACGATAGAATAGTAAATGGAGAACCTAAATACAACAACACACACCAGTATAATCAAATGTTATGAAGATGTTAACATCTGATTCAGCGCAAATCGGTGAAATTAATAATGAATTATAGTGTATTTTATTAAATTATTACGTATATTTATTTTTTTATTTATTTCTATAAAAGTTTTGAATACAAATTCATAATCTTACAGAGATTAAAAAGTTTTACAAAGTCATAGTCGTACATTCGAGATAGAAATTGGTTTATTGAGAATTCTAAATCAATTAAAAATTACTAAAAATCTCGATATATAGCTGAGCTTTGTTCCATAGACAAAAATACAAAAAATAACTATATCTAGTATTGTAGCGAAAGTTATACTGTTCGACAGCTAACACCATAATTCGAACCCAAGTGAAGGAATTTTTAAGTTTTAGCTCCTATTGACGGCACCAGAGGGCGCAAACGTCAGATAATTATGTGCTTTAATTATTAAAAATAAAACTTAGTTTTGACTCTTGCTTAAAAACAGCTTCACACATTTAAATTTTGGAAGCAGAAGATCGAGATTTGGTTTTTCTGGTAGCTAACATTATTAGCAATAACATTTTATTAGAAGGTTTTGTAAATATTTTGCAAAAGTGACTTCTTACTGCACGTAAAAAGTCATATTATTTAAATTAAAATTTAAATAACTTCTAAGTTCGATGGAATATTAAACAATAAAGAAAAATATGGTATTCTGGTTTTTTCCTGTTTTTGATAATTTGTTGTGTTTTCTAACAGCATGGTCAAAAAAAGTTAAGAAAATTTTGCCGCAACTTTGAAAAAAACTATATTTGTTTAAAGTCCATTTTTTTTGATTTTGGCTCGAATTTCTCTACTTTTTAAAGGTTTTTAAGGAAAAAAACTACAAACGCCGCAAAATATAAGTTGAATTTTACTGTTTACCATAAAATCCGCTATCGGAAAAGTGCTGAAGGAAAAAAAAAAATACTGAAATTGTCCCTTTGTTATGCTGCAAGGGGGCGCCGAAGTCACAAATTAAGTAGTTTTTTATTGTTTCACAGAAATAATCGCTAAAAATTTATTTTTGCTTAGTATATTTAATATAAAATACATATATATAAATTTTATTATTTAAAGTTTGTTTATAATATTTTTTAATTGTTATAAGATCGCATTTATTTTAATTGAAGCTTAAAAATTGCTAAACTTTTATTGAACATTACAAAAAAAGGAAAAATATGTCATTCTGGTTTTTTCCGGTTTTTGTACTCTTATAATGTCTTCTATTGATTGGCAAAAAAAAAAATTATAAAATTCGAACCGGAACTTGGAAAACAATCAATTAAAAAAAAATTTTTGTGTTATATTTAATACTATTTTTAGTCAATTATAAAAATAATTTGTTGTAGATAAATATTTAAATAAAACAGAATGATTTAAAAATTCCATTTGGGTCAATATTAAATATTAATGCCCTTATGCATAAAAAATTAAGTTTACTTGAAGTAATTTTTATAAAGTAAGTGACATAAAGTAAACTTTAAGAAGGCTAAAATTTTTATGAATATGAATATGAGCAAAATACTGTACTCTGTGGTCTAGTAAATTTAAGGAACATAAAATTTTAATCCACTAAATTCTTGTAATATTTTAATTTGTCAATAGGTATATATGATTTAGAACATCTTTCTGAAATTCAATAAAAAATCATTTTAGGATATTAAGATTATGAGTAATATATGAGCTGTTGTTTTTAAGTGGTATAAGTACACTTTAAAAAAAAACTGAGTTAACGGTAATTTTAATGAGCTATAGACTCCTTCTTTCCATTGTTATAAAAACAATTTCAATAGAGCTGTTTTTTTGAAAGTGGTATAAGTTCACTTTTTAAAAAAACGTGAAGTGAAAAGTGGAATAAGTCCATTCCTAATAATTATAACTAAAACAATATTCAATATTATGGAATAAGTCCATTCCTAATAATTATAACTAAAACAATATTCTTATTGCAATTATTATTTTTTATTGCTACTTTAATGTACGCTGCTGCAGATATTAGTTACGCCCGTTTCTTACTATAATAATCTAACGTAACAACATTTCGTTTTCAAATTATCACACTTCAAATAAAATATAAAAGCAAGCAAAGGAACAAGCCAAATCGAAACACTGAACAGCGGCGGTTACGAATTTTTTTCATTTTATTTGGAAAAAAGGAAAGAAGCATAACAAGAGAGAAATATAACGATATGATAAGTTTATTATTTTATATACGTAGTAATTTACGAAGCAATTTACATTTTTATATTTTAATATAACTGAAATTAACTGTTAATAAACTTGGTTATTCGTGTATTTAAATGTCTTCATTTTAACTATTACTTTTTACATAAAAATCCATAAAAATCAGCAAAGCTTATGTCTATAAAAATATGGCCTTAAATTTGCTCCTGTTTTTATTTCTTGTAATATGTTATTTTTGAAAGTGGTATAAGTCCTTGTGGAGCTACTAAAAACATGTATTTTTCCAAATAATTTTAGTTATTATTTTTTTATAATAATATCTAAAAGGTGTATAGTGTAAAAAACATCACTCGAATTGACTAAAATTAATCAATATTTTTAAATTGATTCAAACGCAAACCCTTAAATATCTCAATATATGAAAAATAGACTTATACCACTTTAAAAAAAAACTGTTATATGAAGATATTTATAAATATGTATATACAAAAAGAAAGTGTCGTTAATGATGAAGATACCGTTGCAAGTAGTGGTGACGTGCTTTAAAATGATTTTTTTCTAAATGTATTTGCGCGTGATCGTGCGTGAGTAAATTTTTTCTCACCGTGAGTATGCGTGACTGTGAGTCAAAAACAGTGAAACAGATTCAATTTATTACATTCGTTTTTAAATGAAACAATTAAGATATATACGAGTATTCCCTAGAAGCTGTTTAGTAGATAAACTCAGGTGAGACTTCAGGTAGTGTAAAGATAGCTTTATTAGAATTTGTTTTGAAAGTAAACCTCATACCTATTTCATTAAGAAATCAAATCTATATTTAAACTAACGTAAAAGAAGAAATTAAAAAAGTTTACCTAGTGATCCATTAAAATGAAATAACTTTCATAATTCAAGTGATTTTAAAAATTTTAAACAGATATTTTTGTTAAAGCTCATTAATTTCCCAGTGTAACTAGCCACATTTAGGATTGTTGTTTTAGTCATGTAATTTTCATATCTTAGTTGTTTCTGTTTGCGCCTCGTATTGAACACACAAACTGTATAGACGTTTTTCTGTATAGACGTATCTCGAAAAAAGTTATATGTACATAATATATACATACATACATACATACATACATACATACATATGTATGCATTTATTCATGATGTTATATGGTCGATACTTTTAGATACGAGTAATAATGAACAGTACGCAAGACTAACATTAATAATTAACTAATAAATAAAACAACAACAAATGTATAAAAGCATATACATATGTATGTACATAAGTATGGATTTATGTACAAACATACATATATGGCGACCTTAAGTTGAACGCCTTTTTTTGTGTTTTATTCAACAGAAATAAAATGCATACCAATGCGCAGGCGCTCACGCATTTACGAGTATTTAAGTTTGTATGTTGATAATTTATACCAAAAGCGTAAACCAAGAAGCTACCATCATGCAGAGCTGCCAAAGTAGGAATTTATAATGATAAGAAGGTTAAAGACTTTAAATTTAAGTTGGGCTTTTTTAGTAGGATTTTTTTCAATTGTTGTCAATAGACATTGGAAGTTGCATTTTCATTACATGAAATGAAGTCGTTTATAATAAACTTTTCAATGCAAATGATCAACAACGAACGTAAACTATTATATTATATATATTATGTTGTCGATTTACCCTAAAAGACGATAACAGGGACTTGTGAATTGAACAATCGTTTTCATTTCCTCTTGGTCAAAATTCATTCACGGGTATATTCTGTTATTTCACATCAATTAAAAAATGATATATTTGGTGTTTATATTTCAAATTGTCCATAAAAAAACCTATGGATGTGAAAGCTTTTCCACTCTTCAACGCTATCTTTGCACCTTCCAGCATTATAATACAATAATTAACACAGTGTTAAAACAGTAGATTTATGAACAGAAAGCAATGGTTATGGTGTGGTCACAGGAACCAAATTACGTTCGCTGTAACAATATATGGTTGCGATGATCAATTTTTAGCTGTTTGTAACATTAATTTTGTCACGATAAACAAGTTTTAGTTAAAATTCCAATATTAAATAGTTTCACTTAAAAAAAGTGTCACATGGTTGATTTAAACTATACAATTTTTGCTAAAAAAAAAAACAAACTACAACCAAATAATTAACGAAATATTGTTACGTTTTTACTTTACGTTGGGTTCGTTCAATTGGAAATAAATACACACTGATATTACTTTTACCGAATGTTACTTTATTTATTTACACCACTGTTCAAAAATATACAAACTGTTAAACACTCTCGTTAAACACGACAACTGAACTCCTTAACGGCATTAGACGGTCAGTCGCGGCTTATTAGCACGGCTTGATGGCAAGCCAACAAGCTTGTATAAGTGACCAAAATTCGTGTTTGGCAGCAGCGCTGGATGGATTTCAAATTTTTTTTGAATATTTTGTGTTTGCCATTACGCCATCAAGCTCGTCTAAATGCATGTTTTTCAACCACAGTATAAATTTCATTTGTATTGTTGTAAGCGAACAGTAAAGATGCTTCGGCTAGAGCGGTAATTTTTAAGAGAATTTATTGTTTTTGCACGTGTGTTAGTTTTTATGTATGGAAATGTATGTAATGGGTTTTTAAGGATAGTAATAAGTTTAAAGGGTTTTTATTAGAGTTTATTTTTAAAATATTTTATTTATGTAAATACATATGTATGTATGATTGTGTTTAAGTATATGGAAACATTGATTGCCAAAATTCAAATAAAAAATGCCGAGTTATTAATTGGTATTTTTCAATTATTATAAAGGGAAATCCAATAACGAAATTGGTGAAATGTCTTCCTTCACCTTAGGACAGCTTTCAACATTATTACTTGTTCTAAAAATTTAGATAGATTTTATTAAACGTAAAACAGGCATAATAAATAAATTAGTCAAGTGCGAGTTCGACTCACACACGTAGGGTTCCGTACTATGTTCAGTATAATTTAAAAATTCCAGTTGTTTATTTCTTTATGTCTTATGGTACACCCTTAAATTTTAAAATTAAAGTAATATTCGCGAAAATTGCATCATATTTAGAACACCCTTTAAATTTTAATATGTAATTCATTTTATAGCGGCAATGGTAATACACTTTCTATTAAAATATCAGAAGCCTACCTATTGCGGTTAAAAAAATAAGGTAATATTCGTGAAAAACACGTTACTAATGGACACACTTCAATTTTAAGTATTTGTTATAGCGGCCGAAGTAACACATCTACTGTAAACATTTCAAGAGGGTATCTATTACGGTTTATAAAATCATGTCACTGTCGGAACACCCTTTAATTTTATTATTCATTATAGTGGCCATGGCAACTTCCTTTCTATAAATATATTAAGAGTCTACTTATTGCGATTAAAAAATAAGTCACTATAAGTTAAAAACATGTCACTGTCGGAACACCCTTTAATTTTTAGTAATTGTCATATCGGCCGTGGCAACATATCTTCTTTACAAAATTTCAAGAGTCTACCTGTTACGGTTCAAGAAATAAGGCTTTATACATGCAAATCACGTCACTGGCGGAAAACACTTTAATTTTTATCATTTGTTATAGTGGACATAGTTATACACCTCCTGTAGAAATTTCAAGATTCCACCTATTCATTCAAAACTTAGGATATATACATGCAAATCGCGTCACTATTGGAACACCCTTTAATATTTAAGTTCAATTTTGTATACTTGTTTATAAAACAAACATAGTTTTAATTACAGTCTGCAAATTGCAAGTGGTTTCCTCTTACAGCTCAAAAAAAGACATAGACGTAAATAACATGTCACTTTTGGAACACCCTACGTTTTAGTATTTTTTGCTATTGTGGCCGCAGTTATACACTTTTGGTAAAATTTTCAAGAGTCTACCTATTATGGTTCAAAACTTAGGCCTTACATATACAAAGCACACCACTATCGGAACACCCTTTAATTTTAAGGTTTAATTTTTTAGACTTGTTTATAAAGCGAACTAAGTTTTAAATAATGTTTGTAAGAAATAAACACATATTCGTAAATAACACCTTTCTATCGGAACACCCTATAAGTTTTAATATTTTTTGCTATAGCGGCCATAGTTATACAACTTTGGTAAAATTTTCAAGAGTCTACCTATTATGGTTCAAAACTTAGGCCTTATACATGCAAATCACTCCACTATCGGAACACCCTTTAATTTTTAGATTTATTTTTTTCAGACTTGTTTATATAGCGAACTAATTTTAATTTAGTGCTTGCATATTTTTAGTGCATTCCTCCTACATTTCAAGAAATAAGCACATATTCGTGAATAACACCTCTCTATCGGAACACCCTATAAGTTTTAGTATTTGCTAGTATAGAGGTCACAGTTATATACTTTCTGTGAAAATTTCAAGCGCTTACCTATTACGGTTCAAAACTTAGGCCTTATACATGCATATCACACTACTATCGGAACACCCTTTAATTTTCAGGTTTATTTTTTTATACTTGTTTATATAACGAACTAAGTTTTAACTACTGCTTACATATTTTTAGTGTATGCCTCCTACAGCTCAAGAAATAAACACATATTTGTGAATAACACCTCTCTATCGGAACACCCTATATATTTTAATATTTGTTGCTATAGCGGCCAAAATTATACACCTTCTGTAAAAATTTCAAGATTCTACCTATTATGAATCAAAACTTAGGCCTTATAAATCAAAATAACACCACTATCGGAAAACCCGTTAATTTTTAGGTGTATTATTTAGACTTGTATATAAGGCGAACTACGTTTTTATTACAGTTTGTAAATTTTTAGTGTATGCCTTCTACAGTTCAAGAAATAAACACATATTCGTGAATAACACCTCTCTATCGGAACACCCTATAAATTTTAATTTTTGTTGTTATAGCGGCTATCGCTATACACCTTCTGTGAAAATGTCAAGAGTCTACCTATTATGGTTCAAAACTTATGCCTTATACATGCATTTCACACCACTGTCGGAACACCCTTTAATTTTTATTTTTTTTTATACTTGTTTATATAGTGAACTAAGTTTTAATAACCGTTTGTAAATTTCAAGTGTATCCCTCCTACAGTTCAAGAAATAAACACATTTTCGTAAATAACACCTCTCTATTGGAACACCCTATAAGTTTTAGTATTTGTTGCTATAGCGGCAACAACTATACATCATCTGTGAAAATTTCAAGAGTCTACCTATTACGGTTCCAGAGATAAAAGGCGCTGACAGACGGACAGACATTGTAGCGAAAACAATAGGGTTTCGTTTTTACACTTTGTGTACGGAACCCTAAAAAGGATTCATCATGCATTGAAAGTAAAATACTGAAAACTTTTCATGATATGGGAGATACGACTGTGGAGTAAATGTAATGCATGGAACTGTTCGAAACTTTGAATTTTGTTTCTGCATAAATAAAGTATTACATACATTATAACATTTCCTATTCCTTCACACAGTATGCATTAAAGATATTTTAATAAGTCATAACTATGACCAGATACTAAGAAATTCAATATTGCCGCAAGGTGTTCTTTTGCAAAAATAAAATCTCGAATATTTGTATTTTTTCAATAAATTTTTTTAAATAATTTATTGGAAAGGGCAGAATAAATAAAAAAAAAGTGTAGTCGTATAAACAATTGTTTAGGGAATTTTTATCGATATTTAATTATTATAATTTTGCTGTTAATGGGAGCGTGTAGCAAAGGTCGGGTCTGGATTTCCGTAATTTGTGTTCTCTCGGTGTGAGACTGAAATTTATTTTTTATACCACTAAAAGCAATAAAATCTTGACGTCTACAATCTACAATATCATTACTGGTAATAAAATGTTCGTAGATACTTACAAAATGAAATTTACGAAATTTAAGGTTTCAATCACTCAGCTGAACAAGGTGAGTCTCAACGGTTGAGACCGGCATTGATCTCAACGGTTGGGACCGGCATTGATCTTGTTCTCAATCACCGTTTACTTTACTTTTAACTGGAAAGACTACATGAAAAAGGTATTAGCTGAATTGAGATCACTAGATCAAATTGGTGTTCTTAAGAACCACAAGCACAAGGTAATAAAATAAATCTAAATCCATTTTAAGGATTTACAAGCATATTCTCCCGACTTTAATATTGTTGAAAATGTGTGGGGATTTTTAGTCATTTTGAATCAAGAAATTATTTTTCTGCTTGACATTAAGAAAGACTGATATAAAATCAACTTGGAATAATTGGTAAAATTGTATGACTCAAAGCCACAAAGGTGGAAAGTTTTAAGTTTGTCGTTCTGTTTGCAGTTTCTACAAGGTATATTATTAATCCTTATAAATTTATTTATTATGTTTAGTCTATGGATACAATACTTACAGGCAATTTACATACAGATTAACTTAATCTTAAGAACCGGCTAGAGCATAATTTGTTTAAAACAATTTGACAAAAAAAAAAGGTTTGTAATGACAAGTATTGTGACACGGAACATTAAATTGTGTATTACTCAACAGAAATTCACAGCAAACAATACCACTTATAAGGTTCAATATAAATGAAACATTTAGCATAGGTAGTTTAGCGTAGGTAGTTTTATTATCGCAAGTCTGCTTGAATATGAAGGAGATTTATTCCAGGATTTCAATGAAGATCACGTAAACAGAAAAACAAAAACTGGTTTTGTTGTACTCAATATATTGGCAATAAATATTATAATAGGGATCTCATACGATTGATCCATATTTCAAAACAGGTCTGACCAGTGAAACGTAAAGTTGCTTGGTAATAAAAGGATCAGAGTATTTTTTGCCCACCTCTTTACAAATGCAACAACACCTCTAGCCTGACATTCATAGTAATGTGTGCAACGAAGTTTAATTTAGAATCAAGTAAAATTCCAAGATCCAGCATCAGCTGGATTTAGTCGACCCTTTGCGTAGTTAACAACTATTTCTAAAAAATCGCATACATTTACATTTTTTTTGCACCATAAAAAGAAGTTGTTGAGATCAATTTGAAGGTAATCAAGCTATACAAATTTTCACATAATCAGCATATATTAAAATGCGGGAAGAGTTGATAAATTTCGGAAGATCATTTATAAACAGGAAAAAAAGAAAACTTCTACGGGATACACCTATCAAATCCAATTTTATTAATAGTAATTTATCATTGAATTCATCAAAAGCTTTACTAAAATCAGTATATACATACAGCATCGGTTTGTTTTTTTTTGTTACGAAAATCAAAAATTTACTAAAAAGATGAAGAACGTTACTTTTAGTCAAGCATCACCTTCTAAAACCATGGTTTGTTGAAATTTGATTACAAAGAGCAACTAATTTTTCATTTCTCATACATTTTCGGAATAGCACTTAATTTGGCAAATTCTCTATAGTTTGTAATGTCAGACTTATTCCCAGATTTATGAGAAGGATGATATACGAGTCTCTCCAAAACAAAAGAAAATATCCATGTCAATAGGGAAGTCGATTAAGTGATGTCCGTCTGTCCTTAATAGGGGAGAATTCAAACCTATTAAGGAAAATGCCCGTAAACACCAAATTGTTTTGAAAGACTTTCTATTGGAATCTTGCAACATTTGTTCATAAATGTTGGATATATGGGTCAAAAAGGGGAACGCCTCTATTTCCTGACATGTTTTCTAAGCTGTTTTTGTTGGTCTTTGGTGTACTATTATAACGATACAATTCTAACTTTAGCTATTGGCAAGTTATATTAATGGACCTAAACCTTACATAACAAAGTGTAAATAAATAAATATTAATTTTATTAAAAACCGAAAACCAATAATTTAAAGTTGGCAAAAAGTTTCGCCAAAAATCTTTTCTTCACCCAAAAACTACCAAAAAGCTACATTATGAACAAAAATCTTATAGAGTATTTTTTTACATTGAAAATGTACAAATGATATTGAAATCTATAAGCGTAAAAACCGATAATATAGTGTTGTGAAACTGCAAATATTACAGCGTAAGGCAACACTATTGTGAAGGGTGTAATATTCACCGTGGCCGAATATATGTATATGTATATTTTTACTTTACCATACATAGTATAGGTAAAGTATAGTAATCGTGAAAATTTAATGTCGTGATTTCAAAGGATCTTTAGGTTTTGAGGTCTATTGAATTTATTTTGACTATTTTGTGAATGAAGAGCTGTATAGTTTTTGGTCATAATCGGAAAGGGGGATGGTAACTTACTTGATACCCCAAACCGAAAATAATTATTATTTTGAATTGAATATACTTTGAACTATTATTCTTTATGTTATATATGCATAAAAATAAAAATATCTGTTTTGATTAGGTATGGTAAAATTGAGTGTGGGCCACGCCATTTTTTATAATTTATGGGAAATATCGGATCTGACTACTTCAGGCACTTTATCAGCCTCCCGCTACCCTTTCAGGTTTAGTGAGTTCATCCATGGTAGGACCTTCGCTCACATTAGGCCATTTCCCAATTCCGGCCCACAGAATTTCACAGCAGATCCCTTATTTACTAGTTGGTCTGCTGCTGTGTTCTCAGCTGTGCCTATATGTTTTTGGCATCGCTCTTCGTACGCAAAGCTGACATTGTAAATGTTTCCATGCGCATTGCACCAGATATACTCATACAAGCAATCCTTTGAACGCTTGATTGTTATCTGAGAGGATTTTGAATACCAAACCACAGATGCATACGTTATTATGGGTCGCACCATTATTGTGTAAATCCAGTATAAAACCTTCGGAGAAATTTCCCAATTACGGCCATAAACTCGTTTACATTGACGCAATATCTTTTTTGCTTTCCATATCTTCATTTCAATGTGTTCGTTTCAGGTAAATTTCTTATCCAGAGTATGGCCTAGATAATTCACATTCCTTGACAAACTGATTTCCAATCCGAAAAGCATTAAGGATCCTCCTTTGAATAAAGAGCAAAGCGTAGGATTTCCTAGCCGAATATAGCTCCCTTACTTGTTTGTTAATGCATAAAACCAATTTTATTGGTACTTTGGGCTATTGCCCAGAAGCTACTGCTTTTGAGAGAATAGTTAAAATGTTCAACTTATACAGGTGAGCGGCGTTGTAATTTTAATTAAGTTTTTGTCAAAGAAAAAGATCTTCAATGCGAAAAGTAACAAAATTCTACAGAAAATCTAATCAGAAGATTTTGCTTGAGTTTTTTTAATTTCGGAGACGAATAAAAAAAGCATTGGTAGCCCTGCCAACAAGCAACAAGGTGTACTCACGAAACTAACTTTTTGTTGCTACTGCGAATACGTATGCATGAATGATTGTGGATCGATGGATGTATGCATGTACATGCGACTACTTTCAAGTACAGACAAGACTTTGCTTAAAATTAAAACATTAGTTATTTGAAAAAAAAAAAAAAATAAATAAATAAAACACCATACTAACCGAACTACTATTATTTCTATTTCACTTTAGCTGTTTTGGTTTTAATTAATTTATTTATTTTTTCACCAATAAACTATTTATAAACCAATACCAAATGTGGTTTTTTCTAAAAATAACACCAGCAACTTACTACATCGTAGACCGACGACAACTGTTTAACACATTTTTTTAACTTGTCTGATTTTAGTATAAAATGGTTTGGTATTTGTATTTGTAAATGCACAAGATAGCTGCTGGTGCAGTTGCAGCCATTTATACTTTTGTTGATATTGATGCTGTTTCTGCGCCAAATGTATTAACACCAACCTAGCGAGAAGAAACTAGACATTAAGCCATATTTGTACACTGTTTCCTCAATCATCTCATCGAAATATTTTCATTTATTAATACTAATTGTTTTTAATAAAATTAACAATAAATAATTGTAACTTAGTAAAACCACAATATTTGTAAAATAATATTTAAAATACAATATACGAGTATAAACAAAACCACATGTGAAATGTAAAAAAAAAACATTTTTTTTTTGGTAGAAAATACTTATATGTACGTACGTAAGTCCATATGTACGTGTTAGTCCTAGGATGAGTATTGCGATTTTAATTGTGTATATTAATGTTAAAAGCTACTCAAAGTCTTTGCTGATTGCACAGGCTAAGACAAATGAAAATGGTCAAGAAATATGTATCTTTATGTCATTTCTTCTTCTTTTATTCTTTCTTTTTTTCCAAAGGAGTTATTTATATATCGATTTTCTTTCTAAATTAGTGTAACCAATTTAATTTTAGATCATAAGAAAAATTCTTAATAAATGTTATTGAATTCAGCAGTTCTTGTATATGAATACGTAAAAAAACTCTCCAAACAAAACTCATTCAATATTAAGGATTTCGCAAAAATGTGAAGTTCCATAAGGTCACCTTATTTTTGAAAAAAAAAAACTAAAAAGAATACAAAGATGAGATAAACGAACTTTGTCTATCTGTTATCTCTGCTCTATCTATATATCTTTGACATATCTGCGCACCAGGTTTTAAGACTATTTACGCAATTGGGTAAATACACACGCAAAGAAAAAACATGGTTGACGTAACCATTGAGCAATATGTTATGGTTAAATTATATGGTTGTAGACAAACCATATTATTACTAAGCATTATAGTATTATGGTTAAATCAAACGATTAGAGTATGGTTAAAAACTATGAAATGTCACATGGGAATTTTATTGTAAATGGAATACAACACAAGCTTTTTAAGAACGTTGACGTTCCTTCTTTTTCTTATACAAGGCCAACAACTAACACTTCATC
This sequence comes from Phasia obesa, assembly GCA_949628195.1. Lineage (NCBI taxonomy): Eukaryota > Metazoa > Arthropoda > Insecta > Diptera > Tachinidae > Phasia > Phasia obesa. The sequence goes on from OX451219.1 coordinate 69,672,122, forward strand.
GTTTTCTTCGATGTAGTTCAAGATACCGTCATGAGGTACAACAACCGTAATTTTTTGCTGTTTGCACTCTCAATTGCACTCGCGCATACTTACGGATAGCAGAATTAGGTTGTTTGTCATCAACACCAATTTTTTAGTACAATTTCCTTGGCATGGAATTCACCCACCCCCCCCCCCCCCCATCGGATTAGCCTTCCATTTTATGCCAAAATAAGCCTTTTCGTACTCTTTATCAGCCCAACGTTGATCACGACGTGTTGACGTGCTTTCTAGCAGTGAGAAGACATTTTTTATAACAAGATTTTTTTATACATACATACATACATACATATGTATGTATATTATTATCAATGAATGAAATCTTTATGTAGATTTCATTGATACACAAATTAGGAAAACATAATTCTTACTTTATATTATATTTTTGCAACAAAATTTAAAAAAACACATTTTTTACTAATTTTGTTTTATTTTTTTTAAATAAAAATATTTCAAACCTAATGAATGTCATTAGACACATCTACAATTGATGAATCTCATTCAAGACGCCCAATTGAGGAGGTTTCTTTAATTAAAATCACGATATACGGACCGACGAGTTTAAGTCCTTGAACCAGTCAGAGATACACAGTTTTTATGAAATTTAGATATGAAAAAGCTATCGGCAAGATGGGTACTGTATTTTTTTATGCAATCAAGAATTAACACGTTCCTGGCAAATTTATTCGCAAAGAGAAAACTGTTGATTATTTTTTTTTCTCAACAATCTTCAAGTCAACCAAAAATCTTTTTTAATGATACAATAGTTTCTTCATCGGATAATTTATAGGTTTAGCTTTTTAATACCATTTTTACCTTTACGGTTTAAAAGATATGCTAAAGCACGTGTGCTAATTAATTTTTAAATTCAGAAAGTTTTTTAATATGTAAATCTGTTTAGCAATGGCGGAGATCTGAAGCAAAACATTTAAATCGGTTGAAAATGAAACAGCAATCAATGAAATGAATTTTGCCGCCCCGAAAATAGCAAAAACAGTGAAAAATTCTGGTTAGGTTTTGGCAACCATTTTTGATATCTTTCCATAAGAATTACACAGGGCTAAAGTTCAACATCTTTCAAAATTTTCACAAGATGTACCTATCTCAGTTTGTTCTGTTTTACATAGTTCGATTATTTTAGTGTCGTCACTAAAAATATGGCAATAAATTAGATTATTTAGTGTCGCATCACTAATAAAATGATTGCTGAATTACATTACTAAAAATTAAATTGTATTTACCTTAATTTTATCGATAACACATGTTAAGTTTGTGAAGTTGCACTCACGGTAAATCTATTACAAACCGCCACTTTGTGTTTGGTGAAAAACTGAGGGTTTTTCTTTACCTACAGTGAGCGCAACTACTAAAGCCCTTTATGAAAATAAATTTCTAAAGTCGCTTAATTTCTTTATCCAATTGATCATTATAATTACTCTAATCTGAGCAATTATAATATAAAAATCTCTTATTTAGATTGGCGAATACTTCTGACCAGCAGTTTCCCTATCTTTCAAGACGCTTTTCTGTTGTCCACCATATAGCAGACCAACACTCCTGTTGTCCACCATACAGCAGAGCAACAACCACAATTATAATCATAATAAATCATTCAAAAATATAAACAAAAATTTGTTAAAAAAATGAGCCGCATACGGATGTCCGCTAAAAATTGTTATAAATCTTCATTCATCTTTATGTAATTAATATTTGCTGTAAACTCGTCTTTTATTTTTTTTGTTCGCAAAATTATGCGTCTTTACTTTTAATTTATTTGACAGTTGAGTTGATGGTAGATGTTAGATGTTTCAAATGTAAACCAATGTTTCATATTTTCTACATCTTCCATACGTTTCACTTAGATATTGATGAGTGTAAAAAGGCTATAACCGAAATATTTGTCAGTGTGCTGGACACGCCCACATATGTGCGCCACCGTCGCAATCTATCTTAGGCACAGTATCTAGATTTTCATCTAGGCCACATTATACTTGAAGTTTATATGACCTCGCACTAACACATTTGACCAGTTTAAAGTACTCTGATCATAAAGCATCTTCCTGGCCTTGCTGCCAACTTCTATTGAAATAGATTTTGGTGGGAATTGAATCCAAGATGCTACCATACCACAAGGATTTTTATCTAAAAAATCTGTATTTTTTCGTATGGAATTGTAAATTTGATTTTCAACCAATACTCTAAAAGTTTAATTAGTAAATAACAAAAACTAATTATAAGATTTGAAAAAGTACATATGGTTTTAAGGGGGCAACAAAAAACACAAAAATAGTACCTAACAAATCTGTTAAATACCTTAATCACGAAAAAAATTAAAACAGCCTTAAAGTTGAGGAACAGGTGTTTTACTATAAATAAAATATTTTAAAACGAATATACATAAGTAGAGATTTATTTTTTGAAGACGATTCGGAAGATGTTTTACGTAACAAAAACAAAACAGAAATCGTGATGAGTCAACTTACTTGAACTGCCCAGTGAAAAGTAAGAAAAATAAATGAGTAATAAATACAAAAATAAAGTAATTTTTACAAAGGGGAGTTACCAAAAGAGCAGTGGAAACGTCTTAAATGAAGGACTGAATTAAATTTGCGGGATCCACATTGCGGCTTGCCTCTTCCAGTATCAAAATGCATTTCTATCAGTTTTACAAGTTTTTCAAACTGTTGTTTTATTGTAACTTTTTATTTTTATATAAATTTGTTCGAAATCTGTGATTAATAAAGTACTTGAAGACAAATTAAAGAACTTTACGAACCCGCTTTCCAGTTTTCGTAAATAATTTATTTGAAACAACTGCTACCGATGAGTTGTAATTTATTGATACTTTTGTTAACCGCGCTAACACTGGGTTGTAAACGGTGATACTACAACATAGTTGTAACAATAATTCAAATTCAACTTAAAAATGTTTGAGAAGTTGACTGAAGTAGATTTGAGTTGTAAACCGTAATAGGGATTACAATATAGATGGGAATTTGTACGGAACAACCTTAAGAATCTCTTATCGTCATTATGCTCATGAACAATTTTTTTGTATTTTTTAAATTAAACTTTTCGATTGTTCGCATTTTAATTAATTGGACTGATTGATAGCGATGTTAATGACGAATCACGTGTGAAATGAAGCGAATTATAGTCATACGACTTAAGTCAAACGCTCTTATTACGTTGTACAAGATTTTTTAATTGAATTTGTAGCCAATATACATAAATTATATAAATTAATGAATTTTTAGGCTTAACATCTTTATTATAAAGAGATAAAGAAAAATTAGACACTAACAGAATGTAATGCATTTTCTGGATTCTTCGTATCTACCTACAAGGTAGTTTCAATTGTAACCATTTTTCTATTTAAACAACTTATACAAAGAAATATGTACGACATGAGAAATTTTATAAAACTTTTTGAAATTTTATTATAAGGGTTTTCACGATGGTTATAGTGCAAATTTGCATATTGTAAATTTGCAGTGCAAATTTTTTAAATATATTGCACCTTTAAAAAATCTGGCAACTCATCAAAAAGTACAAAAGAAAAATATAAAATACAAATAAAAACACAAAAAGGAAAATAATAATAAAATTATTTGTGATTTTTACAAACCAAATAATTTAATAATATTTAAAAAATTTTTGTTTATTTTTTTGCCACCACGTTTATGTGTAGCCTATTCGCAAATAAAAATTATTCGCAAATAATTAAACTCGCTGTTTATACGGCAAATTGCACTTAATAATAGTTTTATTTTTTTAATGTTTGTGTTGCTTAGTGCTGTTTTCTTAAATGTTTTTATAATTAAATTAATACAATGTGGGAGCAATTTTTCAAATTAATTCACACAATACATTTTATATTTAAAATAAGTGGCAACGTCATACGGGTTATTTGCAAATAGTGTCGTTAATCAGGGATTGCTTTCGTGAGTTAACTATTCGCAAATAAAAAATTACTTCACTGTTTATACAGTAAATTTGTCTATTTATAATATTTTTATTTGTGAATAAGTCCTGCGTATAAACGTAGTATGCATCTGAATAAATATGCACAAATATTTTTGCTCAAAGTTTTTTTTAGTGCAAACGAAGAAAAGTAAGCAAATTTCAAGTATGTACATATATTTTGTTGTTGTGTTGATAAACATGATGCATTTTTGCTCACGTTTGCACTACCGATCGCAAAAACCCCTTGTATTTCATATGTTGTTGTTTGAGTTTTGAAATTATTTTACTCTTTTGATAACTATTTCTTTATTTATAATACTACCAAGCAAGGCGAATCTATTTTACTAGGTGGCAGCACGGCGAATTTAATTATTTTCGCTTTACTTTCTTTTGTGCATGGCAGCTGTCAAAAATTCGTTTATTTTTTTAGATTTGAAAAAAAAAAAATAGAAATAAAATTGTAATTATTTAAAAAAATGTTTCTATATTAAAAAAATACAAAATTCTACCAGAGAAGCTAAGGAAGAAGTGTTTTTAATTGTAGGATGTGATATTTTAATTAGTGCTTTTGGTGTCTGTCGTACATGTAACCAACAAGAAAATACGTGTGAGTGTTTTTTGGTGTTGTATTTGTTGTCGCGGCGATGCCACCTTATATAAATTTGCCTTGCTACCAAGCAAACATTTTTTTCTTTATTTAATTCTCTTTATATATTTTCCTAAAATAAAATTTAAAATATTTCTAGACTCATAAAACTATTGAAACAAACACAATTAACGATAATTTTATTTTACACTTTTATTGAGAATGTTTTTATTTTTTATGCAATAGCTTGCAAGGAAAATTATTAGAATATATTAGTTCACTATCGTATTCGCACAATGCAAATTATTCGCTTATTTTTTAAAATGTTACCGTTTGCATTCGCACTTGCGAAAAATAAGAAAATTTTTAAATAATCTGGCATTTTTTCTTAACAGAAAACATTATAGCAACCGCAAATCAGTGATAATGATTATAAGGGAAGATACGAAATCGAAAAAAAGCTCACATCTCCATAAAACTGTTTTTTTTTTTATAAAAATGCTTCTTCAAATAAATTATATCTTGTTTTTCTAAAATAAATCATTCGGATTATTACCCATACGCATTAAATGATTTATAAACGGCTGATAAAAATTGTTGTAGACGTCAAAAGCATAAAAATGAAATCAAACTACAGTGGCGATTAGAAATATTTTTTTAAATTTATGTAAAAGAAAAAAAACAAAGTGCTTAACTTGAAATGAAATAGTATCTCTAAAGTTCCGTTCCACGCGATATTACCTTCGAATAGCATTGCCAAAGAAAGGGATTTTTTAAATTCAAATAAAAATAGTTCCGGTTATGCTGCCGGTTTGCGTTGTTTGTGGCGAGCTACATTGTTCCGCTCAATGCGATTAGTCAAGGGAAGACACGAAGGTTAAAAATTTAGCAATTGCGGTGGAAATCACACTGCTAACTACAGAAGCTGTCCAGTTTATACTATGGTAAGGAAGTCTTCTCATAAATTTAATACAAATAAATTTAAAATTTCATACGCGGATATGTTAAAAATCAATAACAATCTAGTACACACCCACAACTAATTCTACCCCAAATTTGCTCCCATATCTAAATAACAAACACCATCTGGTAATTATAGTCGTCGTCGAAGCCAGCATCGAAACATTAGTGCATTCGTTAAATAGTTTTATGAGCCCTATGAGCTGATGCAAGAAATGGTACGTATGCAATCTATGATGTTGCAGGCGGTACTTAACAAACCATGAACTGCTTAAAAATATGTTTCTGGAACGCTAACGGCTTGCGCCAACACAAAAATGAACTCGAATACTTCCTCAAGAACCAACAAATTGTTGACATGCTGGTTTCAGAAACTCACTTAACAACAAATAGCTTTTTTATAATCAATGGCTATATATTATATTTTACTAAAGACCCCCTGGTAGAGCATATGGTGGTTTAGCAATACTAATAAAGGCTAAAAAACTTTATCTACTGTGTGCCTTTTGTGAGAACTACCTTCAAGCAACAAACATCTGCATTGATAAATTTCATCAAAATTTAGTTATTTCTTGAATTTATTCACCTCCTATATTTCGAGGATCAGAGAGTCAGTATAGCAACTTGTTCGAATCACTAGGTCCCTGTTTCATAGCATCAGGCGACTACAACGCTAAACATACGTTTGGGGATTACGTCTAATAACTCTAAAAGGTCGTGTTTTGTCTGACACAATTTCAAAATTGTATCTAAATGTGATCTCGAGTGGACAGCCAACTTATTGGCCTATTGACAAAAAATTCCGGATGTTATTGATTTCGGCGTGCTTAAGAGAAATGAATAAAGCTGAAGTATCATTTGATTTATCCTCGGATCATTTACCCACTATTGTCTATATATAGGGAACCAACAAAATTCTGTATCACCAAATAGTACAAGCATAAATTGGTTGAAATATAGAAAATATTTCAGTACGCATTGTTCGGAAAACGTGCCACTAAGAATACCTAAAGACGCAAAGCAGAGTCTTATTTATTGTGACCAAAACCTCAAATCAGCTGTTCAACATGCAAAAGTAACCCGTCAACTAGGCAGATGTAATAATATTTATTCTGTAGATGTTGAGCGGCTCTTGTCTTAAAAAAGAAAACTTCGGAGAGTGGTAATTACATAGATCTCCTCAACAGAAAACCAAACTTAAAGATTGCCCAAAGCGGCTAAGAGAGCTACTAAAATCTCGTAGAGTACCATCTTTGAAAAATTACCTGGAAGACCTGGACTTAACTCCACAATCAGATTATTCATTATGGCGTACATGTAGAAACCTTAAAAGACCAATCGTACGTAAGCCTCCCTTACGAACTTCTTCTGGAGGCTGGGCAAGAAATGATACCGAAAAAGGCAATCTCTTTGTTGATCATTTAAAAATGTTTTTACTCCAAATGTCTCGAATTATGTAGCTAAGCTGCCACCTGTCGATGTTAGTCCGGCAGTTACCCTAAGGTTTGAGCTTAGAGATACTGAAGGGGCAAAAACAAAGAAAGCTCCTGGCATTGATTAAACTACTAACAAGATGTTATTCGAATTGCCCTGTGTAGCCAAAAAAGTTATTCTTTATGTTTTTAATGCCAATTTTCATCTTGACTACTTTCCTACAGAGTGGAAGATTTCTTTGATAACTATGATATCTAAGCCAGGAAAAGACCATACAAAGGTAGAATCATACAGACCCATAAGTTTTTTACCAAACATATCGAAGCTGTTTGAGAGAGAATATTAATAAATAAGCTGAATCCAATTCTTAGCGCGAAAGGACGTATTCCAAACCATCAATTCAGCTGCAAAAAACAACTTAGTACGATCCAACAAACACACAGATTAGTAAATATAATTAAAAAGACCTTTGAAGAAAGAAAATACTGTTCAGCGCTTTTGATCGACACACAGTGGTCAATTTCGCGAGATAGCGGTCAAAACTCTATAACTTTTGACCGGATTGGTATTTTTTCACGCAATTTGTTTTGTTCAATAGGAGGGACTTTAAGCTTCAATTTGCGTGTTCAAACATAAAAATCGACTGATAGGAACGTAAGTAATGTGGAGTTAAAAATGCATTTTAATTTTTTGTTGAGTTTCCATGTAAAAGTTGAATATTTTGACATTTTAAATAGGTATTTTTTTATAATTTCTTATTTTCTTCAATCGTATTTTACAACCAATACTTATTTATTGTTCCTAAACTTAATTTTGGTCAGAAAATGCCAACATTTGGCCCCGGACATTTATTTAGTCTCAATATTCACAGGGGACAAAGGTTGGTTTTTTTGGAAGAAAGCTAATTCTTGTGAGGATTAAACTGAAAAATAACACTGAAATTCACAGAACACTGAAATTCACAGAACACAACATCGATAAAATTTTAAGTAAACTTTTACTATTGATTTAAAGTGCACATATATTTTATTTAAATGTATTAATAAAAATTTATACTAAAATTAGAAACAAATTATAATCTTTAAACTAGTATTAATTAAACAATATTAGTTAAAATTTCAAATAGCTTTGATTTTCATTTTGCAGTAGTTGTTCAGCTTTTTCATCTAACTCTAATGAGGTTGATTTCCATTTTTGTCGAATACTGGACATATATGGGTCTGATGTGCACAACAAAATATTAATAAGATCTTCATTAGTACAATATCTGGAAATTTTACTTGTATTGTGCTAGCGAAAGAATCTGTAGTCTTTGTTCCTTTTTTCTTGCGCTTCTTCTGAGAGATCTCCAATTGGAAGCATATTGTGCTGAATTATTTGTTCCCCATGGAATAAAATTTTGTGAACTGTGGTTGGCATATGTCTCCAAGAATATTTTTGGTTATAAAGGGTTGCTGCCTCATTAGCATACTGACCAAATTTTTTTGCATCTATCTTTTTGCTACATGCTACAACTTCTAATATGATTTGGAATCGTCGTATTAAATCATAATCTACTCTAGTTATAGAAGCTGCAGTTTCTGGATCGGATAAAAATCTCCTTGCTGTGTTTCCATCAATAGAATTTCCTTCTCCTTGCTTTGGCTTTGGGCCAAATTCCAAATCGTATCCCAATTTAAGAATATGCTCCATAAAACGAATTCTAGCATGAAGAGGTGACATTCCAAATTCATATGCTTCATTAAAACTATCGTCTTGTGTTGGTGGTTGGCTCAATTGACTTGATGTTTTTTGGCATATGTTGCAGCTTGACGAAGACTTTGTTTCGGTTAATGCTTGTGCAACTTTTCCTTCGATCATTGTAAGTGACATTTTAAAGTTAACTTCGATGCATTGGTCATTAAATTCAAATATCACTGGTTGAAGTTCTTTAATTTCATCTCTTATTTTGCCAACTTCGTCAGTTATGACATCTTTAGTTTCTTTTTTGTAAGCAAACTTTATTGGTCTACAAAATTTTGTTGACGAGGGAATTTTTTTCTTCCATACATCTATCTCTGCAGCTCTACTAGTTGACGGCTCTGAACCAATATAAGTTTTTGTTAAACGTAATGGAACGAAAGAAATCAGGAATAAATTGGCATCTGATGAATTTTCCGCATTACATTGTTTGTATTGTTTTTGGCCAGAGAACCCATCACATCCCCATTTAGAAATTAAAGTCATGCTGCAATTTTTAAACTTCTTTAAATAGTCAGCATCAAATATCTTTAATAATCGTTCTGCAGTGTGTTCAAGAAGATCCTGCAATTTTATTTCTGCTGAACTTGAAGTTACACTAATAGCAGTTGGTGAAGGTAAGCAATCTTTTTTGGCAGAAACTATATCTCGATATGATGGAAAAATTCCACAATTTGTGTCATTGGTTCGCTTCCGCAATTCTGTATATTGGTTTTTAGTCATTTTCAAATCAAAAAATAGTGCAAATGCTTCTTCTGGAGTAAATTTATTTTCTTCAGTTGGTGTCGGCATACTTTCTAAAATCCTTTTTGCGTCTGGGGCTTGCTTTCACTATTTTTTTAATGATAGCAATTTTACTCTTTTTAGTTTTCGATGGTTGAATTTGATGCAGAAATGAATCCTTTATGATGCTAAAAGAAACTTCTTCATTGAAATGTTTAAGCTTGTGTCTTCGTGATCTTTCACTACAATTACCAATTAACTTTGCTGGTCGACCACCTTTTCCAGTTTCCGTGGTAGTTACAGATGGCTTTTTAAAAATAAGTTTATTTCTTAGCCATTCTTGGTTGCGTGAGTAAAACAATTTCTTGTTTCTGGAACATTGATTGTACCGTTTTCTTAAAGTATTTAAAAAGTTTTTTATTTTTAAGTTATGAATTTTAATTTCTTGTTTATCGCATATTTTGAAGAATGGATTATTCATTATATGTAAAATAAAGTCGTTTTCATCTTTCCGTTCAAAATATATATCAGATAGAACACTATAACTGAATTTAGCCATTGTTTAAACAATAATGAAGAAAAAAAAAATGAATGCATGGATTAATATACTATTGCTCGAAGTTTCAACATGATCTTTTTTACCTCTTTGAAACATAATATAACAGGTACTTGGTTTTACCAGTTATTTCCATTGGTTTTAAATTTATTCGCAATTTTCAGGTATTTAAATTATGTAATATTAGATGGCAATAAAATCATTTTTTACCTTTTCCAAATGAATTGCCAGATACCACATAATTTGAGAGTCCTATTGTCATTTTTGTCAAAATTTTGATACACCCCTCTATGTGGACTAGGTCCAAATATGGGCCAACTTTTCCTAATTTGAACAGAATTATTTTTTGAGTCAATAAGAACTCTTATATAAAATTTCATCAAAATATATGCATAATAGCCACTTTCACATACAAATAACTTTTCAAAAAATATGACGTGCATTTGTACCGAATATCTTACCTTGGGTCAGAAAAATTGCTGTAGTTCAAAAAGTGCAGTCCCGATGCATGGACATGTATATATAGGAATGTAGGGGAGAGTTAGGACTACAAAATAGTAAATTTGTGTTTTGACTCAGCTTGACTCACAGGAATTGTGCTCTATGAAGTAGGAAATTTCCGAGAAATTTGACCTTTTTTAAAAAAAATATTTAAATTGTTCTGAAAACAGTAGAACTTCATTTTTTTTACCAGTAATAGGAAATAAGTTAAGTTACAACACAAAATTTATTTCGTCCAAAAATCTTGAAAAACAAAAAAGTTATGATCATTTAAACTTTAAAAATTAACTAAAAATATCATAAATTTACTAAATTCTGAAAAAGCCCATTTTGGACAACCCTGTTCTCAGTGAAATAGTTGAAATAGACTTCTAATTTTTTGGCTCCCGAGGTTTACTACTGTCTACTTCCATATGAGTCTAATAACTTTAAAATCGGAGAACAAAAACCAAAAGGAGTTTTGGCCGCTATCTCAAAATATTGACCACAGTGCGACGTTTGGCACGAAGGCCTAATATATAAGTTTAAGCTGAACTTGCCCGAAAACTTTTATAAGCTGATAACAAATTATTTAACTGATCGATAGTCTATGCTAAAACCTCAGCTCATTGAAGCCGGAGTTCCCCAAGTTGGTATTTTTGGACCCGTTTTATACCTGATGTGCACATCAGGTATGCCAATTAGCACCCGAGTGCACAAATCAACATTTGCTGATGACACAGCTTTCTTAATTATTCATGAAAGCGCCAAAGTAGAATCACAACACTTACAAGACCACATAATCAATTTGAAAAAAATGGTTGAAGGAATGGAGAATAAAGGTGGATGAACAAAAGTGTACACACATAACTTTCACACATAACTGAAGAGCAGAGAAGGTGTTGAACTGATTCCTCCTCTTCCTCATCCATACAGCTTCTGTAGCACCCTCCACGAGAGATTCCCATACGCTCCGACATACGTCCGATCATACAGTGTCCCGTTATAACACCAACCAGAAGTGCTAAGGAGCTTTTCTCGAGGGTCAGTAGTGCCTTTGTTCCTTTTTTTTATCAATTGAGGGCCAAAGGATTCTAGATAATCTGCAAGTAGTTAGTATAGACCACCTGCGAGCCGTTTCCTTCAGCGACCATTCTCCCAGTATGTTAGACATCTCGGCCAATGGGATATTGATTTCCCCTTGGGCAACCGTCACATCCAGATTCGAACCGTTCCTCGCACATTGATCGGCCATCTCGTTTCCACGAATGCCCTCATGTCCTGGGACTCACACTATCCTTATACGATGTCGTTCAAGTAGGGCTAAAGATTGTATGCAAGCTAACACACATTTAGATTTCACTACTTTTGAATTAAGGGCCTTAATGGCGGCTAGACTATCTACGAAAATATCGATAGTCGACGCCTCCATCGCAAGTTCCTCAATTTTCCTTGACGCTACCAATATAGCATATATTTCAGCCTGGAACACGGTGCAGGTATCGGGAAGCCTAAGTGAAATTGAAAGATCAAGATCCTCAGAGAAGATCCCCGATCCGGTCCCTGTGTCTATCTTGGAGCCATCCGTAAATATTGAAACCGCATTGTTCCGAATTACGGAGTTCTCCTTCCATTCATCCCTGGTAGGAATTTTCACGACAAACGATTTGTCGAGGTCCATAACAGGGGTTAAGTAATCAGTCTGCTCCCTCAAGATATTACCACCCACCTGTCGTAGGATGGTGCCATGTCCAACACGACAATGCCTTAATTCGCCCGACTCCCTGAGTCTTAAGGCCGACCTGGTAGCGACGTGTTTGATATAGACATCTAGAGGGGTCAGATCCAGCATTGTCCCCAAACTGGCCTGTGGAGTTGACCTCATCACACCAGTAATGGAGAGACTCGCTAACCTTTGGACCTTATCCAGAAGCGAGAGGTGAACTTTAGTGTCCACCACTCTCCACCAGACGAGTGCTCCATAGGTGAGGATGGGCCTAATCACTGTCGTGTACATCCAGTGTACCATGTACGATTTAGGCCCCATCTCCTGCGAAAGGTCCTTTTGCATACGTAAAATGCACATAGGGCCTTATTCATCCTGCTCTCAGCATTACGTTTCCACGAGAGCTTTGAGTCTAGGATGACGCCGCGGTACTTCGCTTCTTTTGATAATTCCAAAGTAATGCTACCCATTTTTAGGAGTCTAAATTCCGGAATTTTATATCTTCTGGTGAAGAGAAAAAGTTTGGTCTTTCCAGGGTTTAGGCCCAGACCGTTGTCCTTCGCCCAAGCGAGTAGTTGGCCTAATGCCGATTCCATAAGTTCACTTATCGTGGATAAAAATTTACCCCTGATAAGGATTACAACGTCATCTGCATACGCGACCACCTTAACGCCTCCGTTGCCTAGTCTGAAGAGGATTTTATTTATAACAAGGTTCCAAAGGAGTGGGGACATGACTCCCCCCTGCGGTGTTCCCCTTGTCACAACTTTCCTCATCGTACTAGGGCCAAGACTGGAGATAATGCTTCTACTTCGAAGCATATTCTCCGTCCACTCTATAATTTTCTGTTCCGCCCCCACATATTGTAGGGCGTCCAGTATTGAGGATATATTCAGATTGTTGAAAGCGCCCTCTATATCCAAAAAGGCTGCTAGCACATACTCCTTCCTGTCCAGTGTATCCTCTATTGTACCGACTACATCATGCAGTGCCGTTTCCACCGACCTTCCCTTTAGGTATGCGTGTTGTGCCCTGCAGAAATTACTTGACGATAGAAGACCTTTGACTTACACGTCCACCAGTCTCTCCAGTGTTTTCAATAAAAACGATGACAGACTTATTGGCCTGTAGTCAAACTAAGATTTTACAGATGTTCACAGTTGCTCCCTGGTATATAAAAACAGAAATAGCGAAATATGCAGTAACGTATTTGAAGAAGCTTGAAACACATCCAAATCCGCAGGCCCGTAACGTACTAAATGAATGTGGTTACATTCTTCTAAGAAGGAGGGACATTGCTTATGTCGCCCAAATATCAGAGGGATGACCCGCAAATGACAGCAGCACCCGTGAAACATAAAATTTTTTGTCTAGCTCTGGCTTGACTTAACAAGTATATTTAATAAGATATAATTAATTATTGTTAGTTCAAATATATTGAAGATACAATAAATAAATTATGAAAAAAAAAAAAATATTCCTACATATCTCTACATATATGTTGTGAAATATACGAATATGTTCAAAATCCACAACGGTTATTTTTAATTTTCGTGATTTCGTTTTTCACATTTTTTTTTAATGTTGGTACACATGTCTGTTATTTATGTTGACAATATCAGCCATTTTGGATTGTCAGTTTGTTTTTGACAGATAAAAAGGTTAGACGTGTTTGGTATGGTCTTCGATTTTTTACTATTTCAAAAAATGGATCAAAGAAACTGTATTAAGTTTTGTGTAAAAAATCAAATCAAATTAAATGTAATATATAAATAGTTCGACTAATAATAATTTCAAATTTTCAAAATTAAAAATCGCAAACAAAGTTTGGTTTGATACTAAATTAGTTTTAACTAAAAAACGAATGTTAGAAGTAAAACAAATAGACAAAAGTAGCTTTCATTGCTAACCGAAGGTTGGCTGAAGGAACAACAAATATAAGGTGGTAAATATTAAAGTAAAAATATGCAACAAGAGGGAAGCTAAGGTAGTGGTAGACTTTCAAAATTAAATTATTTAATTCTGTATTTTTTTGTAAAAATTAGGTATTTCTTTTGTTTTTTATTAATAAAAATGACGTAAAACCTAGACAAATACTCATTCTTATTTATGCCGATTTTTAAAACTGAAGTGCCGAAAATGGCGATTTTTTCCCAAAAAGTGCATTCAATCATCTATCGTCAGTTGGTGAGAACGAAGTCTGTCACTACCAAGGATGTCACTTTGGTTTGACCGGACCAAAATGTTTTTTTTTTATTTATGAATGATTTGGTAGTTTGGTAGGTTTGTTCCAGTTTTTCTGCGTTTTTGGTTGAAATTGTTTATCCATTTTAAATGTAAAAATTATTCTCCAATAAAAGGTCTTAAAAATGTCTATAGGATTTACTAAAACAATTGAAAATCCTATTTGTAAATGTGCATTTCATTTACTTACAAATAAAAGAAAACGTAGTGAAGTCCAGGAGTCACTATCCTACACTATCGTACGATTCAACCACAAAAAAATCTGGTAGAATTCTATCCTGACCTACACAAAAAAGCGTTTCAAAATAGCCACACTATCATAAAAAAGATTTTGCAACTCTGATCTAAAAAATAAAAAATATTTTATGAATTTTTTTTAAAGATTATCATATTGTACAGATATTTCGAATCCATGCTATCATACTTTTTTTTAGCACACATGCCATTTTTGACAGATCGTACGACTAAGTATGGTAGTTATTCATTAATGACAATAAAAAATCAAATCAATAAATTTTATGCAGTTGATAATATAAACGATACAATTAATTTATTATAAAAAGTTTTGGTATTTTTTTTAGGTTTTGGTAGATTTTAGGGATAAGTTTGGTAGGAAAATATATTTATTTGTGGCAACGCTGATCACTACTTAAGGCTTCCCTCTTGTTTGAATTTTTTTTAAAATATTTACCTTATATTTGTAGTTGCTTCCAGGGTTGTCATATATGGCGATTTCTCGCCAAACATGGCGATTTTTAAACCTATTTGGCGATCTAATTATGATTCGGCGACATTGCGACTTTTTGTCGATTTCTAAAACATTTTTCATTATTATTCATTCATTTTGGTCAACATTTAAAACTGATTAATGAAATGTCACTCATTTATGAAACGCACAATGAAGACGTTAAAGTAAACAGTTTTATCATATTTAAATATGATTTTAATAGTATTAATAACACTGTGCTAGTTCAAAAACGTAACAAGCGGGGCACCCGGCGGGTAAAGTTAATTCGAGTGCGCTGAATCAAGTGGTGCTAACCGTTTTTTTAGGTTAGCTCTCGTTTAAAAAATAATTAAGATTGAAAATCATGGTTCCAAGTACCTAACAAAAAACAATTTTTTGAATTTTTTTAACATTTATTGAATTTAAATCAATATATATTGTTTGAAAAATCATCTCATTGGTGAACATGCGTACAAAAGAAATTACTTTTTTTTTTTGGTTTTGGATGATTTTTTATACTTTTTTCGCATTACATCTCAATTTGTTTTTTTTTTAAATTTTTGAATGTTGAATCTATTCTAATTGAAAAAATGTGTGAAATTGACAACATTTTATGAAACAACATCAATTTTCATTTCCTAATTCTTCTATATCGTCATCTTCCTCTTGCAAATTACAACAAATGTCACCTAAAATTGAATGCAGCTTCTTGCCACTATACCAATGTTCGAGCCTTGCAGTCACTTGTTGAAAACGTTCGCCATGTTCATCGAATTCAGTTGGTGATTGTTCGGTGAATCTTTCTATATGGTGATGCAAAATATGAATTTTTAATGACATTCGAAAGTTTAATCGGTGAAATGCATTCAGCATGTCTTCAATTAGTATACGCCAATTCTCTGATCGATGAATTCCGAGAACATTCTTAATGACCGCTTTCACGCAATCGCATGCCACAAGTTCCACATCACTCAGTACATTATTAAATGCCTGGCCCTTCGTCAATCGACGAATATCCGGACCATTAAGTATTCCTGTAAATAACCATAATAGGATATGAAATATCAATTGGTCAACATTAAAAATAAAATGGATTGGAATTTATACCTTATTTTATTTTCATGCCACTTAACCGTGGAAAAATACGACACAATTCGTAGAATGCATTTCCATCTGCGTTCAATGCTTTTATAAAATTTTTAACAATTCCTAGTTTGATGTGGAGAGGTGGAAGCAAAACTTTTTCGATTGGCACTAGTGGAATCTGAATAATATTGTTTCGTCGTAATCTGATTTGCTCACGTAATGGCCAGTTCCGTGTATTATATTGGTCACCAACAAAACGGGTATCCAATAGACAAATAAAACACATATTTTTGGTGTAGCCCAATTGCATTCCTCGTAAAAGAGCCACCACTTTTAAGTCATATTTTCCACATATGGTCTTCATATTTTACTAAGTCTAGAATTTTTTTTAGTGATGCATATGTTTCTTTTGTATTGGTGCTCAGCGCAACCGAAACGGAATTTTTTGAATTGGTGACGTTGAACAGAACCGCTTTCAAAGTGCTTTTGGACGAATCGATAAATAATCGCCAATCTTCGGAATTATATTAATTTTGTATCGTTAAAATCAATCCGCGGATATCAATGCCATAAGCTAGTGAATTATTCTCAATGGATCTGAAAAAATTCGTAAATCGTCGATGACGGTTGATTGCTCCGTATATCCGAACATCTGGTGCCAAAATATTCGCTTGTTTTAGATCCTTTGCCAAAAGAATAGATTGCCGCTGCGATAGTTTTAAGCGTCGTACCATAATACCCAAACGATTTTGCGTGATTTCAATGTGATTGCACGGCACAGTGACATTTGATGGTTGATACACCGACACACTTGTTTCTATGGTTTCAACAGATTGAAATATTGATGGCATATATTGTTCGGTTGGAATTGATCTTTGCGGAACAGGAATTTCATCTGAATGCGGCAGCGGCAATTGAGAATATGTCGTTTCAGTGTATGCTAAGGATCCACGTTTTCTTCTGTTCATACCGACGACATGATTCACACACGCATAACATTTAGCTGCATCATGAACTTCACGATCTATTCAAATCATTGGAACGGCAAATGGCATGGCGTCGCCAGAATTTTTCCATTTATTCAGATGAATGATGCATGTCGTACAAACGATAGATGGTGTCCAAACCACACCACTAAGAACACTTTGTGAAAAATATTGTTCATACAAATCAGCGATTTCAAAACTAATTTTGCGGCTACTGGGTATAATTGTAAATCTTCCACAAACATAACAGAAGTAATTTAACTTTGAAAACTTTTCCATTTTTGATAATCGTCATCGTTTTACAAAGATTTTGTTTACACAAACTACTACGTTTATTACCAACATCTCCAAACAAGTAGACGCATTTTTTTTTTGTTTTTAGTTAAACCCCCTACAAATGCAGTGCATTGTGTTGATCATTAAAATAAGAGAGGACACTACAAATGCAGTGCATTGTGTTGATCATTAAAATAAGAGAGGACACTTGGGGTACAAATTTTCCTTCATTAAAGAAGTCCAAAAATCCCTATCTTATTAACATATAAATTCATACATTATGTTTTTATCATTATTTTTACAGTTTTTAATAACCACGCCCACTAAAAAAGGGCGGAAAAACATTTTCATCGGTGAGATGTTTTTTTGATCGATTCAATATGTTTTTTCGATGGATATATATGGATTTAGGTACTTGAAACCATAATTTTTAATCTTAATTATATTTTAAACAAGAGCTAACCTAAAAAAACCGTTAGCACCACAGGATTCAGCGTACTCGAATTAGGTTTTCCAACCGGGTGCCCCGTTTGTTACCAAAAAAAGTATCCGATTCGCGCACTGTGTAATTAGACTTCAAGAAAATATGAATTAATTAAAAGTTTGCGAAGATTTCATTACAAAATGTTGCAATTCGTTATCACAAACAAATTTCTTTGTTTTCAAAAACGTGTATGAATCCTACCATACTATAAGATGCTTTTGAAACACAATTGATATATAATACTTTTTGTTAATTGGAAAGATTATTTTAATGATGTTATTCAATCTAATTTACATCAGTTTTGTTCAAAAGTTAGTTAGTTAGATGCAGCTACACTTGATGTGTTGGTATAATCGGTTAGTTCCTATATAGAAAGAGAGCCTTGTACCTTTCTCGTAAAGCTGTCTGTCTCTCCGATTGTTTGTTTTCGCATCACGTTAAAATTACTGGATGAACTTTTGTGTGGAGATACCTGTAAAAATATGGCATTTCCAAGAAAAAGTAGAGATAAAATAGTGAAAGTAGCGGTGTAGCGGTTTAATGGTACTTAAAACTTGGCAGCAACTACTGTAAAAGGGAAAGAACTCTACAATGTACTTTTGTGTAAATTGTAATATCCTGAGTAATTACCCAGATATGGGTACCTCAATTTGCACCACTTTTTAAGTAAGTCTTATAACTCGATGTGGATTACAAATGTCAACACGCTGATGACGACGCAAGCACTGCAAGTGTTAAATAAATTTAATTCCCATAAAATTGATTTCAAATAAGAGGACAGTGATACCTTGAGGATAAGCTGCATAGCATATTCGTTATATAACAAAACTTTAACTTATTATATTAACCAACCTATATTTTATTTTAAGAATAAATTGTACCTTTCTCAAGTTCACTAATTATTTTTTTTGTTTTAAATAAAATACAAAATATTTATATATGTACATACATATATAGTACCTTTTGGCGACATTTTTTATATTTTTGGAGAATTTTAGCGATTTTGACTAAATTAATTTTTTGTGATTTATTAAAAATATTTTTAAAATTATCAGCAAAATCTAATAAAATCCCTTTTTGGCGATTTTGGCACTTTTTCACATCGATTTTGGCAAAAATGGTTTAGGAACATCTAACATCCCTGGTTGTTTCAGTCAACCTACTTTTTATTTATTTGTTCTCTCCCAACATTCTTTTTTAGTTGATACTAATCTAGTATCAAACCAAACTTTGTTGGTTAAACATGATTGCGCCGTGCTCTGCTATTTTTAATATTGAATATTTGAAAGTCGAACTATTTTATTTACATACAGATGAAATTTTAAGTCAAGCTTAAGTTCATTTTATTCTCTCTGTATTTAATAATTAATTTAAGAATATTCTTAAATTTTATCTGAAATATAAAAAATTAAATATTCAGTTTAAACCTTATTCATTATCTTAAGCTGAGTACTTATCCTCGTTAATTTTATTTAAAATAGTGTTAAATTCAAACATCAGTCAGACACTTACCTAGAAAAAAGAGAAAAATAAACATGAATATTAGTATTTTCAAATCACCTTTTAGTCGCAAATAATAATATGGATTATTCATTAAGAAGTTATTATTATGATTTGTTCAACTTGGCAAAATTTACTTATTTAAACAAAGGAAATAATTAAAAAAAAATATTGCATTCAATTATTCATATTTTATTTAGAGCGTCCAGATGGCCACAGCGTATTTCGATTTAAAAGAAGACATTAACGAAACACAAAATGAAAATTCGAATGTTTTCTTTCAAATCAAAATAAGCAATAACCGCCTAGATGAGAACATTATTGTTAATTGTACGTCAAAAACGTAAAACTAATATTAAATGCTATATATTTTATGTAGTCAATTGAAATATAAATATACAGTAGTTACGTAAAGTTTTAGGGAACTGTTCCCTCGAGTGAAAAACAATATCAAAAACTATAAAACATGTGCAATTTGTTAAACTAATTTCTTGATTTTTTGCCTTACTGACAAAAACATTTAACTCTCTTTTAACTGACATTTACATTCAATTTATTGTGTTGTGTAATCATTCAGAAACACATATCGCACTTAATCAACAAGAGGGTATTAACTCAAAATTTTAAAATTTTCAGTAGAGAAGTAGCCAAAAAAATAAAGTTACTTAAGACGCTATCACGAAAATGGTCTCATATGCGGTTTTTGAAATGAAAGAGTAATCAGAATACGTTGAAATTTTTACAGTAGGTGGATATTGACGTTGTTGGTTGATTTCTCGCAAAAAGTGAAAATTTTAAAATTTTGAGTTAAATTTTTTGAGTTAAGTCTTTGATAAACTACTGTAGTAAACGGACGTATTCCTATATATGCCTTATTACAAAGTTACAAATTCAAAGCATACAAACAAAAACTAATATTAAAAACAAAAATTAAAATCAAAAATTTAAAACAAAAATTCCAAACTACACAAACAACAATCATTATTTTACAGTACTTTTGTACTAACAACAAAGCGTCATCATGACGACTTTGTGTGATGAAAGTGATACTGAAGAAGGTATTTGGCAGCAAGTACCAAGTGCAAAAACAAACAAAAGACGAATGAACAAGTCCCCTAATTTGCACCAGCATAAAAAGTTTAATAGTGATGAAAAACCTAGCACTTCAAGTGTAAACCAATTTCATTTACTCAGCGATAAAGACAATGTCAACAGAGACGAAGAAGCTGAAGGAGAAGATGAAGATGAAAAAACCATAAAGCCTCCACCAATATATGTTCCAGTTGTTTTAGATATTTCTAAAATGATTATATATATAAGCAAGGAAATAAGTGATTTTAACTATAAATCCTTAAGAGACAATAACATTAGATTGATGATTAAAAGTATTGAATCGTTTAGAAAGGTAGTTAAGTATTTGGAAAAAATAATATCAGTTATCACACATACCAACTGAAGCAGGAACGATCCTATAGAGTTGTAATCAAGGGTATTTACCATTCTACTCCAGTAAATGACATAAAGGTTAAACTATTAGAGTTAGGACATCAGGTCAGAGATGTTGTTAATATTAGAAGTCGTGTTACAAAGTTACCATTACCAATGTTTTTTGTAGATCTAGATCCACATTCTACTAACAAAGATGTTTTTAATATAAAACATATAAATAATGCTATTGTTTCGGTTGAAGCACCAAAAAAGTTTGACGATTTAGTTCAATGCTACCGATGTCAGCAATTCGGTCATACCAAATCGTATTGTAAACGACCATTTAAATGTGTTAAGTGTGGTTTAGATCATCCCACTGTTGAGTGTACAAAAAATGTGCAAACGCCACCAAAATGTGTTAATTGTTTACAAAATCATACCGCCAATTATAAAGCATGCTTAATTTATCAAAATATAATTCAACAGAAGAGAAGTGTGCTCAATAGGCAAAATTATTTTAAATCTCAACAAATAGCGCAAAATAGTACTCAATTTCCACAGCTTAATTCCTTTGCCACAACAAAAAATAGTGATGGTATTAACAAAACTGGTGCTACGTACGCACAAACTGTGGCAGGAAATACAGGCAGTGCTGAGATGAAATTAATGGAAAGGCTAGAACGCATTATGGATAGAATGTTTGATATGATGACAATAATAATGGAAAAATTATGCAAATAAATCTTAGAATAGCAACATGGAACGCCAACGGTGCTTCCAATCATACAAGGGAAATAGAAGTTTTCCTCAAAACAAACTTTTTAGATATCTTACTAATATCTGAAACACATTTTACATCAGAAACATATTTTAATATAAGAGGCTATGATTTATTTCAAGCAAATCACCCAGATGGTAAAGCTCATGCCGGATCAGCTTTACTAATTAAATCAAATCTAAAATACGAATCTTTACAACCTATAATCAAACCATCAATTCAAGCTTGTGGTATTAAAATTAAAATGAACAACACTGAAATACCTATACTTGCCATATACTGTCCCCCTAGACATAGTTTACACCTACAAAATTATGAAATTTTCTTTAAAGCTCTCGGCTCCAAATTTATTGTAGGTGGAGACTACAATGCCAAACATACTTGGTGGGGTTCCCGACTTGCCAATCCAAAAGGTAAAGAACTTTATAAATGCATAATAAAATACGGCTATAAAACGTTGTCAACAAGAAGACCCACATACTGGCCTTCAGATCCAAATAAAATTCCAGACTTATTAGATTTCTTTGTTAATTCTGACATATCTCCAAATTTACTTGATGTAATTGATTCTGACTATCTAAGTTCTGACCATACACCTATAATTTTAAGCTTCAACACAATCTTACCAACTGTTTCGATAAGTAATAAAATAATTTCATCTAGAACTAATATAACCACTTTTCAGTACTTAATGGATCAGAATGTAGAACTTAACACATCTATTAAATCAAATGAAGAAATTGATGAAGCTGTAGAAAAATTTACCAATCTTATCTATGATACTGCAGCGTTGGCTACTCCCTTATCGGAATATCAAAATGGTCAAAGAGTTGTTTTATCTACCGAGATAAGAGAGCTTTTAAGAGAAAAAAGAAGATTAAGAAGATTATGGCATTTAAGCAGAAATCCTAATGATAAAACTAATTTCAATCGAGCTTCAAATAATCTTAAAAAACGTTTAGCAGAAAATAGAAATGATAAAATGTCAAACTTTTTAAAAAACTTGAATACCGCAAAAAATTCAGATTATAGCTTATGGAAAGCTACTAAATATTTGAAACATCTAGTTAAAAGAAATATACCGATTTTAACAAAGGGCGGAAGATGGTGCAGATGTAGCAAAACTAAAACAGACGAGTTTTCCAAATATTTAGAAAATATTTTCCAACCTTTTCCGATATCCAATACAACAGATGAATGTAAAATACGCAACTTTTTAGAATCACCATACCAAATGGATTTACTAATTAAACCGTTTACGCTTAAAGAAGTTGAAAATGTAATTCTAAAGCTAAACAATAGAAAATGTCCAGGGCACGACAGAATAGATTCAATAGTTGCAAAATCGTTGTCCAAAAAAAGCATGTTATTTCTCTCTAATATATAATTCTATTTTAAGATTGTCATACTTTCCACAAAAATAGCGGTGTGCAGAAATAATAATGATCCAGAAACCTAATAAAGCTGAGACCTCTATTACATCATATCGACCTATAAGTTTGTTACCAACCTTTTCAAAGATATTTGAGAAGATATTTGCATCTAGATTGCTTCCTATATTGGAGCAACGAAAAATTTTACCTGATTATCAATTTGGCTTTCTCCAAAAACACGGGACTCCTGAGCAGTGTCATCGGCTAACTAAAGTTATAATGGATTCATTAGAAAGAAAAATGTATTGCTCGGCAGTGTTTTTAGAGTATGGCATGAAGGTCTATTATATAAATTTAAATCAATGTTACCGGCTACTTTTTATTCTGTAATTAAATCCTATTTACGAGAACGAAAATTTTATGTAAAAGTGGATGATGAAAAGTCCCGAACGTATCAAATGTATACAGGCGTACCACAAGGTAGTGTTTTAGTCCTATATTATATACCATTTATACATCTGACATGCCAAAAACTGATAATATCACATTAGCTACCTACGCAGATGACACTGCTATATTATCTACACATGAATTTCCAGTAGAAGCGTCAAATTTAATTCAAAGGGAATTAAATGTTCTTCAGCTATGGTTCAAGAAGTGGAAAATAGAAACTAATGCTGAAAAATCAATCAATGTTATATTTACTTTACGTAGAGATGAGTGCCCTCCATTATATATAAACGGCCCACAGTGGTTCAGAAACGTTTTTCATTGGCCAAAACTCTGTAACTTTTTAACTAATAAAGATTTTTTAGTAGTTCTTTTTTTAATCAATAGACAACATCTTAAGCTTTTACCGAGTATAGCCCTTATTAAAATCAGTGCAGCGGTTGCTGAGAAATTCAAGCCTAAAGTTGAACTTTCGATTTGCTTTTCCTAATTCTTGTTTGAAATTCCGTTTCAAATGTGCCAACTCATTTTTGACTCACTTTTCCTTAAACAATTTGGCTCAAATTTGGTCCACGGGTCAATCTTGGATGACAATACAATATTTTGCTATCCTTAGGGTGGCCCCTATTTTCACTGAGGTGTATTTTCCGTATTTTCATTAGGATTGTCCAAATTTCAACTTTATTCGGTATTTTCATTAGGATTGTCCAAATTTCAACTTTATGCCTAACAATACTTACATATTTCCTAGTTTTTGGTCAATTTTAAAACAAAACAGTGTAATTTAATTTTTCTTTAATTATATACATATTTATTTATAGTTATAAATAGATTCTAGGTAAATAAAATAACATTTAATATTAATGTTTGTATACTTTATTTTATTCAAATACTAAATTTAAATTATAATTATTATTCATTTGGCTGGAATATTTCCTGTAAATATTCTATATTCTGCTCTGTATTACCTGTGTCCTGTAGCAGTGCCTTAGCTTCGGCATTTAGTTCCGAATGATTCAATTTCCATTGACTTGGAATGCTAGAGATGAAGGGATCTGAAGTTGCCAATAATATATGAAATAAATCTTCATTTGTAGAAATTCGTGATATTTTTCTGGTATTATGTTCTCTGTAAAACCTGTAATCCTTATTTCTTTTTTCCTGGGCTTCCTCTGACAAATCTCCAATTGGTAATAAATGGTGCTTAATGACCTCTTCTCCATGATAAAGTACTTTATGCACTGTTGCTGACATATTTCTATATTTGTATTTGGATGTATATATAGCAGCGGTTTCCTTGGCGTAATCACCAATTTTTTTAGCATTAATTAGTTCATTGCACGCAAGTAATTCAGTAATTGTTTTAAATCTTGAAATAACAGCTTTATCAACACCTGTTATATCAGATGTAGTTTCGGGATCCAAAAAAAATCTTCTTGCGGTGTTGCCATCGTTTGTGTTACCTGATCCTTGTTTTGGTTGATCTATAATCAACCCGTACTTGAGAAATGCATCTTGAACTTGTTTCTTTTTCAATTTTCTTATATCTTTGTTGGTGTCATTATTTCTTACTGATCCTGAAGCTCCGAAGTCCAAATCATAGCTTATTTTCAGTATGTGTTCCATAAATCTTATCCTCGTATGTAGCGGTGATAATCCAAATTCAAATGCATCAATACTATCCTCCGACTTTGTTGGTTCTTGGTTTAACTGACTTGATGTTGCTTTACATATAATACAGCTGGATGAAGCTTTTGTATCAGTCAAAACCTGGGCAGTTTTTCCGTCTATCATAGATAGTATTAATTGGTAATTCAATTTAATAGTCTGTTCCTCTATCTCTAACTCTAATGGCCTTAGTGTTGAAATTTGAGCCCTAATGTCACTTACTTCATTCTTAATGGTATCATGAGTTTCCTTTTTAAATTCAAATTTTATTGGTCTGCAGTATTTTGTAGACGATAGAGTTTGGTTTTTCCAAATATAACTTGTTTGCACTGTGCTGGACGAAGGTTCCGAGTCCTCTAAGTTTTTTATCAATCGCAATGGTACAAATGACACCATGAACATATCTGTGTCTGAAATATCCTCACATAAAAATTGTTTACATTTGCTTTGTCCAGAAGACCCATCGCATCCCCATTTTTTATACAAGTTTTCTATGGGAAAATTTGTCATATACAACTTATACTGGATTTTAGGGAAATTTTACAAAAAATTGTTTTGTGTACTAAAATTCTCAATTTTCGAATAAAATTAACTTTTTAGTTAGATTCCTCTCTTTCCCCTTACGTTTTGCTATCTGCAATTTGTACTTTTGGCAGTGAATGACTTCTAAAGTAAATTTACTAGCAATTTTGATAGAAATTTGTTTGTAAAAATGTTGAGTTTTTTCATTAAAATAGAAAAAGTGTTCTACGGGCGGATCCGGGCGGGTGCAAAAGTATATATAGGCTTAAAGAGAACACTTTTGCCTTTCTTTGGGTGGTTTCGGTTTTTTGTCCTTTTTTGTCCTTTAGAAGTTATATACTACTAAACTTCAAACTTTGCGAATATATGGAGGTTTCCAATTTTAAACATAACACCCTATTTACAAATTATACAGGGTGCGCATACACCATTTCTTAAAAACAACAGTTCACCTAACATAACAAAAAAAACCGCAGCTCAATATCGATAACAGTTTTTAAGAAATCGCAATTAATATGAGATCAAATATTACAATTTTTATTTTATTTTTAAATTAACATAAATTCTTTGCATTTAGCAGCATGCCACGCCCACTACTGCAAATATTTTGACCCAATTTTTCGGCTACCTTAGTTTTGATCTGTTTTCTTTCTGGTGACATAAAAATTTTAAGAATCTGTGTCAACAAAAAATATAGGTTTTGGCCAATGAAAATTAATTCTGAACCACCGTGCGGCCCACAAATACCTAAAGCAATTTGTGTGAAATACTTAGGATTGCATCTTGACAAACGGCTCACTTGGAAAGATCACATAAAAGCTAAGAGAACACATCTTAACATAAAAACAAGCAAAATGTACTGGTTGCTAGGACCGAAGTCTCAACTTAGTCTAGAAAACAAAATTAAATTATACAAAGCTATTCTGAAACCGATATGGACTTATGGTATTGAATTGTGGGGAGTGGCTAGCCACTCTAATATTGAAATTTTACAACGTTATAAATCGAAAACTTTAAGACAGTTAGTTAACGCTCCATGGTTCATGACGAATAAACAGATCCATAGGGATCTTAAAGTGCCTTTTGTTATTAGTGAAATAAACAGATTTAGCTCTCGATATGCTAATCGACTTAGTAATCATTGTAATATATTGGCAATTTCCTTGTTAGATGAAACAGATGAAGTTAGAAGACTTAATAGGTTACATACATTAGATCTCCCATATAGAAAATAATTTTTTTTTTATATAAATACATTTATTCTTAAGTTTATTTTGTAAATAGTTTATTAGGCTTATTGGAGCTTAATAACATCTGTAATGTACTTTTCTTTAATTACCAAATTTACTAAATATTATAAAATAGATTGTTAATAAACAGCTTGAAACAAAAAAAATTTTTTTTTGAGTTGATAAAGTGCGATATGTATCTGAGTTTTATTAACATTTTTTGTTCAGTAAAATTAAATTAATACGTTGTTATGTGTTTTCCGTAGAAATAAATCAATAAATAATTCTTGCAAAAAAAAAAACCGACTACAAAACAAATATATGTGCATCAATTCTAAACTAAAAATTTAAAAGGAAGTAATCTGTAAGAAATAGTACTCAAATCAAATACTTTTATACTTGGTGCTCTAACGGACATAGTAATATACGTTCTGTACATTCAAATGTCTATCCATAACGGTTAAGCAGATAAAGCCATATACGACAAATTACGTCAGATATGAGGATACCCTTTATTTTTTTACACTTATTATTACTGACACAGTAATAAAACGTAACGGTTCCAAAGATATGGCCATATAGCTTAAACAATATCACCTAGGGGACACCCTTTAATATACAATTTTAAATTAAACACTTATTTTAAAGGACAGATTCTTTGTAAATTTCAAATGTCTGTCTAAAACGGTTCAAAAGTTTGGCCATATGCATCAATTTACATCAATTATTGAGACACCCTTTAAAATTTTAAATATTTATAAATGTTATTATACGGGACATAGTAGTACAGATTCTGTGTAATTTTCAAGTGTTTGCTTATAACGGTTCAAAAGATAGGGCTAGATAGGTAAAATTATATCAATTATGGGGACACCCTTTAGTTTCCAAATTTAAATTATATACTTGATGTTATAAAGGACTTAGATATACAGGTTCTTTGTAAATTTCAACCGTCTCTCTGTTACGGTTCAAAAGTTTTGCAATATACATCAAATTACATCAACTATTGGGACACCCTTTAACTTCTAATTATAAATATTTAATTTTTGATTATAAATATTGGACATTGTGTCCAATTTTCAAGTGATTGTCTACAATGGTTCAAATGGTTCATGTATTTAAATTGACGTCACATTTGCGGACACCCTTTAATTTTTAAGTTTAATTTTTTATTAATTTCTATTATTGGCAGCTATAGTAATAAGCAGTTTTTTAAAATTTTAAAAGGGTGCCCTTTACGGTTCATAATATACGTAAAAAACACGTATGTTGTATGGGGACACCCTTTAATTTTCAAAATTCTGAACTTCTTTTAAAATGGGACCAATCTGTAATTTTTAAAATCGGTTCAGAAATGACTGAGTTCTGCGGGCACAAACATAAAAAAAGCAACCTTCAGACGAATTGATAACCTCCTTCTTTTTTTGAAGTCGGTTAAAAATATTTAATTGTCGGGAAAGGAAACTTGAATCAACGACAAAGATACATAAATGTTGGGAACATTTTTTCCAAATTTTTAAAAGTAATATTTATTGTTTTATGTTTATATTTTAATATTAATAATTTATAATTATAATGTAAATTATTATAATGTAAATTATAATAAAATAATTATAAGATAAAGTGCTAGTAAGAATAAAAATGATTAAAAAAAATACATTTGTAAATTCAGTAATTGACCGCTACTGCCGCATTTATAAAAGTTTAGCGTTTGTAAGCCTAATACCTGCAGACTACTTGGCAGCACATTTTTATGTCATACGTGTTTTTGTTACTAGTAACATTTTATTTACTGTTGCGATAGCCTGAGGATTTAACAAATAGTTCTTAAAAATGGAAGAAAAGTATTAATTTGCTTAATGTATATAAACTTCAAACTATTCGTACTGTGGATTACGATTTTCGTACCATTTGTTACGATAGTGCGAAAGTTTTTTGTACTTTAAAAGAGCAACAAAAATCCCTTTCGAAATATCATTTCTGTAGTAAGAAAACAAGCGTTACAAGAGTTACGCAAGAAGCGTTAGGAAATTGTTCGAAAGCTATTTTGTTAGTGGCAAATTGAAAGAAAAGTAAAAATGTAAGTATTTAAACGTTTCAAAATAAATAAAAGTGTATAATGGATAAATTAATTTTAATAATGTTGGTTTTAATAACAATTATTTTAATTTTTAATGTAAATTTAATTTTATTTAAAACTTTTTTTTTAGTTTATAGCTTATCTCTTTACAATAAAGAATTTAAGCCTAAATGATTAATATTAAAATTATTAAATATTTAGCCAAAAATCGTATACAAATAAAAAGCAGTATGAAGAAATGGTTCAATTCATTTCTGGCAGCGGATCTTTGTGCTCTCTTTAATTCACTTTCTATGCTAGTAAAAATATATGTAATTGCATCCTTACTGAATGAAGTTGTTCACAAAACTAATACTATTTATGGTCTCTTGCCTTTTCTTATTAACAAGTTATTGTTTCAAGAGCTGTGCGGAGTTCAAGGTTGCTTTAGAAGCTTAAATTTTGCAAACTTTGAATTTAAATTTTTTTAAAATCGTTAAAATTAGGGTATAAATCGTCCCATCTAACTTACAAACGAAATAAGCACATTAACCATTTCTAATCCAAAATTAGTTTTTTTTTCTTTAGTATATTATTTATTATGGTATATTTATAAAGTTTATTTCGGATTGAATTTCCGTTTAAATCAAACATGTAATAAAAATAAAAACAATTTCTCTAACAACCAACAATAATAGAAATTTAATCACGAGTTTTTAAAACTAATAGAAACTAGCATTTTTAACAACATGCAACAGTATATAAAATACAAACACACATTTATTATGTACATATATTTAAAAAATCTTAATTATAAAAATTAAGATTTTATATAAATATACATAATGCAAATGTACTAAGTCCAAATAAAATAAAAATAGTAAAAACAAGTTCCATCCGGATACAACTCATATTTCATTTCAATAAATTTATTTAGTATGAAACCACTTTATGTAGAAGCTCGAGTATCCGCTCTATCAATGATGGCTCGATTAATTGTTCGAGTAAGAAAAATTGCAAATTTCGATTAAAAAATAACTCGAAGAAATTATATCGGTTAATCGTCAAATCGACTAAAATTAATTTCTATTAAGATTTCCAATTCTTTTTTTTTTCGTTTAGGAATAATTTTGAACTGAATGTGTTTAGTACATATACATAGAAACAAATACATACAACACATGGATTCATAAATCGAATATGACTTTTATCATTCAGTTTATACTATTTATACACATACTTAACACGTGTTTTTAAAATTTTTACCATTTATGTGCTACATTATTTAAATCTTCTTCGATCAGAGGAGTATATTGCCAATCTTGCCGGACTTAGGCCAAACATTATATATTACAAATTTAAACAAACAAAACTAATTGTTTCAATAACTGCGAAACATGTTAATAGTTTCACTGAAAATTACACATCTTAATAAAGTAAGAATTAATATAAACCATCGCGATAAGTAAAAACCACAATCACCGCAGAGATTGATAATTTGTGAGGAGACCATGTACAGTAGACTGGAACGTTGGTATAGGCTAAACAATTTTTTTTTTTTGTATTACTCGTTCTAGTAGTGATTAAAAGTTGACTTTTTATGTCAGAAGTTAATCTACAAAGATTTATTGTGATATAACCACAACTTGAGGTGCAGTAGAAGGCTTGAGCATAATTTTTTGTCTAAATCTTACAGATATATTTTTATTTTATTGATGGTTTTTTATGTTTATTATTTCAATTTCATTAAGACTACGCCTAAAATAACGCAATATTTATAAATATATAATATAATTATATTTTTTTTCGTAGTAGATTGTAATGATTTTTCTTTGACTAAAACTTACTTAAAAGGGTCCTTTTATTTCTATAATACAGTTTTTGTAGATCCAAATGTATTAAAATTTGCAAAATTTAAATATATATGGACGTGAGTCATTTGGATTTGCGGCACCTCTTACCCTACTCCAATTAAGTTCAAACTTTACAATTGACGTGACGTACACCGTTCCACCCTAATGCACAGTTTTAGGGTTAAGAGTGCACAAAAACACACACAAAATTAAAAAAAAGTAGTCAGTTCCTCCCTATATATATTTTTATAAATTTTAATAAAACCAAAAATAAATTGCTAATAACTTAATTTAAATAATATAAATTGTTGCCAGATTTCGTTCATGTGTGAGAGACTAGAAAATATTTTGTGTTTGTTCATTTATGTGTGAGAAGATCTATTTTTTCCTTTCTATTCCAAAGTGAACAAATGAGAAAATATTTTGCTTTTCACACAAGTGTTCATATATCTATGAGAATTCACAATTTTGTTAATTTTTCATAAATGAGAATATCGTAGAAAAATCTTCGCATTAAGCATTTGCATAAATGTATGTACATATGTATGTATGCATGTATGTATGTTCACATTACAACATGTGCACATGCTGTAATGATAAACTCCCGGCGTAAGCAGTAACAAAGTGTGAGAAGTGAGAAATTTCATAAATGAACACTCACAAATGAAAAAATCTCATAAATGAAAAAAATATACAAACATTTATGTAAAAAAAAACATATTATTCACACATAAATAATATGAATATTTTTCATTGTTCATGTATGAATGCTAAAAAATATTTACACACATTCTTGTGTGATCATAGACATAGAATTGTCTTGTTCTTCTATGAGCGAGAAAAATAAATATAAAATTTTAGAATATTTGTGAGAAATATCATAAATGTTGATATACAATGTTTATAAGTGAAAACTTCTTAGCCCTGTGCCTGGTTTCTTTTTGTGAGAAGTTTTCACATCGAAAAGTGTGAAACAAAAAATTCCATCGTTGCTCAATTTGTGAGTAAAAAGTGTTTTTGTATTTCAGTGCGAGAAAGTCAGCACTGATTACGATTTTACTGGAATATTTCCATTAATAAACAGTCTAATGAAAAACTTATTCAACCAAAACAAAACGGAAAAAGTGATAAAATAAAATAACTTTTGTGAAAGAAAATAATTCAAAGTATAGCTATAATAACAGCTTAGCGGGATGATCAGTATAATATGTTGCAGATTCACCGCTTTACACTGAATCAAATTTGGTAGGTAATATTAACGAAAAAATTTTTTGATCCTTAAGGACAAAAATAGTTAAAACAATTTAATTTTTATTTAAATCTATATTTAATTTATTTACATAAACTAATTTTATTTAAATTAACAGAATTTCTTTGGTTAAAAACATATTTAGATTTAAAATTATTAGTGATTTGGAAGAGATATGTATAGTTTTGTGGATAATATAATAAAATATTAAATGCCCGCAAAAGGAAAGCCTTATTCGTTTATTTCTCTTAAATCAGGAAAAAGGTAATGAGGCATTAACGTTATGCAATTTTATTTTCAGATTATGTTGCAGATTTTTATCTTTTCAAGATAAATATTGAAAAAAAAAAAAAAAAATTAACTTATAATTTTAGTTAATTTAATTTATTTTTGTAGGTTTGATTAAAAAGTTTGTTACTTGTACAATAACCTACCTAGTATTTAAGTATTTAGGTAAATTTTTGGTTCAGTGTATCAATTAAAAATTATATTTTTCATTAAGTCACCACAGTTCTCGCCCTGGTTTAAAAAGTGAGTTATTTTGACAGTTGTAGTGAAAGACTTTTCACATTGTTACAGAAACACTTTTAAGTGAGAAACAATTTTTTGTTTCAATTTACATTCGGTTCGAAAGTTACAGTAACGAGGTACTGGTTGTAAAACTTTGCTTTAAGTGAGAACAAAATAAGTTTTTTACGATTTTGGAAGATATCTGGTTAATATAAATTTAAATGCTGCGCAGAAAATAAAGCTAAACTATATATGTATTTGTCTTATTTGAATTCAGAGGAGTCAAGCTCTTATGATTTATTATGTTTTAAAAAACTGAAAACAAAAAGTTTGAAGTGTGTTGAGAAAATATACAATATTAGAGGGTTTATAGCAAAACTTAATTTATTTCCAAACTCAATAATACAACATAGAACCAATTTTTGTGAATAAATAGCTTCTGCTCCTATTTTCGCCCAATTTTGTTCGATGGCAAAGATTGTGCGATGTAAAAACTAATATGTATGTATGTATGTATGTATGTATGTATGTATGTATGTATGTATGTATGTATGTATGTATGTATGTATGTATGTATGTATGTACGTGTGTATGTATGTATGGACAGAGTACCTCAAATACAAATATCTTTGTAAATCATATGCTATTTTGACACTGATAGTGTTTCTGTTCGAAATATTAACTATCATTTTGTTGCGATTGTGCCTTATAAAGGGTGTTTTTTATAGAGGTATAGAACTTTAAGTTGCAATAAAACAACGAATGATTATTTGATTGACATGAATTTTATTTATCCGAAAGATAATCTTACATTTTAAATATGATTTCTGGCATATGACCGCCACGGCCGGCGCGGTTGTAGTCCAATCTGGACGTCCAATTTTCGATGACTTTTTCCAACATTTGTGGCCGTATACCGGCAATAACACGGCGAATGTTGTCTTCCAAATGGTCAAGCGTTTGTGGCTTATCCGCATAGACCAATGACTTTACATAGCCCCACAGAAAGTAGTCTAGCGGTGTTAAATCACAAGATCTTGGAGGCTAATTCACAGGTCCAAAACGAGAAATTAGGCGGTCACCAGACGTGTCTTTCAATAAATCTATTGTGGCACGAGCTGTGTGACATGTTGCGCCGTCTTGTTGAAACCACATCTCCTGGACATCATGGTTATTCAATTCAGGAATGAAAAAGTTAGTAATCATGGCTCTATACCGATCACCATTGACTGTAACGTTCTGGCCACCATCGTTTTTGAAAAAGTACGGACCAATGATTCCACCAGCCTATAAAGCGCACTAAACAGTCAGTTTTTCTGGATGTAACGGTGTTTCGACATACACTTGAGGATTACCTTCACTCCAAATGTGGCAGTTTTGTTTGTTGACGTAGCCATTCAACCAGAAGTGCGCTTCATCGCTAAACAAAATTCGCTTATGAAAATCGGGAACAACGTTAATCTCGTTTTGGGCCCATTCGACGAATCTACGCCTTACTGTTCAGGCGTGAGTCTATTCATGATGAATTGCCAAACTAAACTGAGAATAAATCACTTGATAGCTCTTAAATCGGTCGCCATCTTGAAAAGTAATGCCAACTTAAAGTTCTATAAGTCTATAAAAAACACCCTTTCTCGGCTATATCAACAAACGAAATTTTTCGTCAGGGGATCGAGAATCCGACACATCATTGACGAAAAGCCTGTGCATCCACTGAGACACTAACAGGTTTTTGTAGATTTTGGAGTGATGTCACATTAGACCATTTTTTGGTACGTAGTTTTAGTACATTTTTAAAGTAATTTCAATTAATTGGCTCCACTAGGATGTCGAACTATGTCACACATCTATCAAACAATCGGATCGACCGCACAAAATTCGGTGTTATCAGCCGTCTTGGTAATGTCAACTGGCCGACTCGAAGCTGCGATTTGGTCCAATTTTACTTATCTTGTCTGTAAAGACCAATGCTAGACGAATAATTCAGAAACGATCCACATCATTAACGCTAATACCGTCCGAGTCATTCGTGAGATAGAATAGCAAACCATCAACAAAGTTTTGAAAAATTGGATTACCATGTAAGCTACTGTGAGGCCAACCGCGGTAGTCGCATGAATGAAATTGTGTTCCATTAATAAAGGGAATGTTTGTTATTACTTATAAAGCCATAATATAAAAAATTTATTTATTAAGTTTAGTTCACTTTATTCAATGTCGAAAAAGATACTTGAATTTAAACCACCCGGTATATACAAACGAGTATCAACTGACACAGTCGTGGACATACATCATATGTATGTTTATCGGTGCTTAAAAGTATATAGATCAATTTCAATTAAAAAATTTTTGTGATGATAAACTGTATTTTATGCAGTAGCTACAATAATTGAACAAGTGGTGCTTTGAAAATGGTAATTGATGATGGCGACATCTCGCACTTCCAGTGTGATATATAAGATTAATAAAAAAATAGAAAACAAAAAACTTTCAACAACGAAAACAACTAATAATAAATATTTGTTTTTAGCGAATTTTATCAAACGGTAGCAACAAGTGCATTGATTGATTTTGTATTTTTTAGACAAACAACAAATGAAAAAGTATTCATTAATTATTTTTTATAGAACCATTCTACAAATAGCTCGAGAA
This sequence comes from Phasia obesa, assembly GCA_949628195.1. Lineage (NCBI taxonomy): Eukaryota > Metazoa > Arthropoda > Insecta > Diptera > Tachinidae > Phasia > Phasia obesa. The sequence goes on from OX451219.1 coordinate 69,707,406, forward strand.
CGTACGAGGAGAATTATAACTCGTTTTTTAGTTGCCTATCGTGACTTTAAAAACAAATCTAATCGTGTTGAATTACACGAGCTAGAGGGCCGATTCTGTGGCGGCAGTTTCTGTAACTTTAGTGAAGAATTATTCACTTGCCACAGAGTGGGCATCTCTTATATTGTAAAGCTCAGACTGTGTAAAACAAGAATACTATAGCTTTTTTCACACCGGTTTTTCACACTATAGTTGTAATTTAGTAAAGTTTATTTTCGATTAAATAATAGTTTATCGATTTTTGTTATTTAAATAGTCGATTAAAAATTAATCAGAAATTTTTTAAATTTCGATTACAAAAAAATAACCAATATTAGTTCTAATTATACAATATCTACTAAACATTGCATGAGCAATCTCATCTAATGGGTGTGCTCATAAGCACTTGAGCATTTGGTCATACTCGATTACAAACTAGCTTACTGAAGACATGCCTACTCAAGGATGATGAAGACAAAGTTACGCCATCCCGAAAATAAAATTTAAATTTTCTGCACAATGACGTACAGAGGTTTAAAAACGATTTATTTTAATTCGGTATCTCATGAACCACTGAAGATATCTTACTGATTTTCATGACAAAAATACTAAGTTGTGGTCTGCCAAAATTAAAAAAAAAAAATGTAAGCCAATTTTCTTCTTACATTGACGGTACAACGTCACCTAACGGGAAAACATGCACATGGCGTAATCTTGTCTTCTCTCATTATTGTGCCTACCCTTACCATACTATTAGTGAACACTGCTCTGTTCGTATCATAAACACAATTAGAGAACCGAGTAAGACGAACTTTCTATATTATTGAGTGCCGTGCTTACTCGTCTCATCTTTAAAACACTAGAGTGTTTTGTTTAGTAGTTGCGTAGAACATTATATAAGGGTTATTGCGTTTTGCTTGTATGTACTACTAGGATTTTGTTTTTCATATTACTTAAGTTATTGTTGTATTTGTTAAAAAGTTCTGCGTTTTTTATTTGTACACTCGAACTGTGTTCGTGTTTCACTGTTTGAACTCGCCTAAGTTTATTGTTATTTTGTTCAACATCATTCATAGAATCTGTCATACGTTGACGTATTTACCTGAGATCAAAGTAACGACGAAAGAGGTTGATACAATGAGTACTTTGTTGACGGATATTAAATCAGGAAAGGAAACACTTGAAAAGCTTTGTTCTTCATTTTATTGCACTTTATTTATTTAAATTTTTATTTTTGCTGTCACTCAACACAAAAATTTAATCAAAACAAAAAAAAGCGATTGATAGCTATCAATCTGCTCGACGTACGTCAAAAGTTGCCCAACATTCGCACTTTGCGTTGACGGATATGTACTGATTGTGACAACCCTCATAATAAAATCTGAAAATGACGACGTGTAACGTATGACGGATTCTATATGCCCCGGCCGTTATTCAAACCCGTTGCAAAAAAACTCATGCAAAAAAAATTATAGCTTTAAATATTTATATGCGCAAAATTTTTATTTAATAGATATACTTATACATGTTATTTTAGTTATAAAATTTTATATATGTTAATAGGAGGTTGTGTTATCCTTGTGTATCCTGACAAATTTGACACGACGAGGCTTTGACTCCACCAGAACAGACTCATCAATATTTACCCATTCAACCAATATGTGTTTTTTAAACTGTTTCAAGCTGTCAGATTGGAAGGTGCATATATTTTGGCAGAAAGTATTCACCATAGATCCTCGATGGGATTGAGGTCTGTGCTTAAAGCAGTCTACTTGATCGAATCAATTTGTCGATTAAGAAAGAACGCCTTTATCTTCTTCACCACGTGGATCGGTACATTATCCTGCTGGAAAGTCAATTTATCGCCTTGTAAATCACCAGCAAAATCAAGATGTTCGCTTTTTAACAAATCTATGTAGATTTCTGCATTAAATTTTCCTAGCACAAAGCTTATTTTGGACTTCTCTTTTAATAAAAAAATACCACCAATACCATAAGTGATGCATGAACTCGTTTGTTGCATGCTTCCCGTGGGCATCTTCGTCTATCCAATATTTAAGGAGACCATCTGGTCTGTCTAAATTAAAATCTTTTTGCCACTAAATAACACAAATTCCCTAAATTAATACTTTTCATGGATTTTGACGTTGTTTTAGACATGGTTTAGGCACTAGGTACTCATATTTATGGTCTAAATATTGTCTAATTATTTGATGAACACGCTGTAATACCGTAGTCATCTAGATTTTGCAAGGTATTTTTTTTCATGTTACGGTTTATCTTTACAGAAACAGCAATTTGGCCAACTTTCATACCGGATTGACTCATTCCATAGATTAATCCACGTTTTTCATCTGTTAACTCAGTTTCACGAGGCATTTTCATAAAAATATAAAAAAATTCGATTTGTTTTTCATCTTATACATTTGCTAATCCACTATTCTAACTTATGGAGTGATTTCTCCGCTTTATGTGCTAATATGTTGATTTGGCACCAGTTAAAAGACAAATACATAGTTCGACATACTTTATTAAAAATAACCGTAATACGAATGTGGTGCAAAGATAAACTTAACAAACAACAACAAAAGATAAAGTAATGAAAAGAGAATGCCAAAAACAACAACTGTACGGTCAGTATAACACAAGGTCCAGAGAAAACCAATTTTCCACATACATATAATGATTTGACTGAGAGTATGCTGCTTAGTCAAATTTGCAATGTTATAATGTTAAAAATGAAGGAAAGGATTCATTAGGTAATTGGTTCTTAAGAAGATAATGGGTCTCATTATTGATTCCGTTCCACGATTGCGGAGAGCATTTTTTGTGCGGAAGTAAAATGGGCAATTATTGGTTCCGTTGCTGCCGTATTTTTCCGTTGTTGCGGTATCATGTCTGCAATGACGGTATTGCCATATTATTGGTTCCGCAATGTAGATATTTTTCTTCATTTTGTAACGAGAAGCTGACGGAAAGAATACAAATGTAAGAAAATTGGCTTTTTCTGGATCACGATTTACTTAGAACGTTAGCTTTTTTGGAACATTTTTTAATTGTTATAAATAATTGATAATGGTTTTCTTGGAACGCTTTAGCTTTTCTTTCTTTAAACGATTTTCCAGACTTACGAAGCTCAAATAGTGCAGCTTTTGTGTTTTCTCATTATAAGTTTCAAAAATGACAGCTACAATTTTGTATACATTAAGATAAGATAATCTTTATCAAAATAACACTTGACAAAAAGACTTACATAAATAAATAACTAAACGTTATTTTAAGAATACAACAGCTGAAATTGTTTGGTATTGCAGTCAGATGTTGTTGATGGATATTAAATTACTTAATTTAAACTTTGCAACGTTAAATAAGTGATGAGTGATTTTCCTATTACTCACTATGTAAAAAACTTTAATTCAAACACGAGTAAGAGGTCAAAGTTCTCATATGAAACTTAAACTTTAAAATACTAAATAAATTTGATTTGAATATGAATGCAATCACGCAGCGTGGCAGTAAATAAAGCACGAGTGTAAGTTATAGGCATGACTGAAATTCTTAGAAATTGAAATGTAGACTAAAAAACTGAGTTTCTCATTTCCTCGCCGATTTGAAATTTAAAAACAACCTGGAATAAATCCATATAAATTCTTTTACTGGAAACGAACTTTCGTTCCAAACTTTTTTTTCACATTTTATATATTGTTTCTTCAATATTGTTTCTTCAATAAGTCTAAAATATATGTACATGCAAAGTCCAGCCAGTACTACACAAAAAACTGTATATTTCACGGTTAGTGCTATCATTTGCTGCTTATTGATCTGATGTACATTTAAGATAATCTTCGATTTTCCAAATGGTTTAGTTCTGCGAGTAATTCCACACAAACTTGGAATAATATTCGTGAAATAGGAATTGGCAATGAGAACCGTAATATTTATTGCCAAGAGTAAATCAATTTGTTTAAGGATTACTAACACCCCTGTGATCCAAACAAAACCAACTTTTTTTAATTGTTCCTTTAGCACGTTAAATGTATATATTGGGATAATCGGTGAACATTTCAAAATTTCCATTGCTCTGTGGAAATAAATAAAATATACGTGAAATTTATAGTTACTTTGCCCTTGATTGCCCCATAAGTTATCCCTTAAACTGAAAACATGCAAAAATTGTGCTTTAACTGATCATATAAACTCACTCAACCAGTGACTTTCACTATTAAAAATAAGAACCTTACTTGACAATACGTATTTAATTTCCTCTTTAATGAATGGGTGTGAGTTATTTGGGAGCTGTGATTTTGCTTAAAAGAGAAAGCTTAATACATTGTATGTTGTTTAATAATATTATTAATATGTGCCTGAATTGAAAAAGGTTTAACCATGATTCTTTCCTTTCGGAGACTCCCATAATATAATCAACACACGCCTTCTTAAATATTTACTTAAACAAATACGTTTCTTCCAACCGCCACGAAACAGAAATTTTTTAATTTTACTTTTCAAAATCATTTATTATAAATATTGTTATATTTGAATTAAACTTGTTGATTGTTTTCTTTAATCTATTACAATATTATCGTCGTCGATGTGTGACAACCAGGGTTTGAATTGCTTGCTTAAAAATAGCAACAGCAGTAAAATCTTTGCTTTGCTTACATCTTTTTCAGCAAATATAAAAACTGAATTCCTCAGCTTTTATATAACATTTTGTTATAAGCGAAGCAAAAGCAAAAAAAAAAAGAGCAACTCATTTGCTTAAGCTTACTATGTGTCTCTTTGTGCAGCAAAGCAATTTTTTTGAAAACGTTTGCTGTTGCTTAAGCAATAAGTTAATGTTGTAATGCTGTAAAACAATATTGGAAATCTTTATTTTGCAGATCTTCAAAATTAGGTTTTTTCGATTTACACGTGGCGCTATAATTTTAATCTCTCTCTGTCAAAAAATTTTCTAAAACTTAAGACTGAAGCAGCGAGTAACAGAAAATTACAGCAAAAAACAGCAATCGTAGTCAGCCACTACTTCACATATTTTTGCTTAAGCATAAGCAAAAATAAAAATGAAGAACAACTTATTGCTTAAGCAACAGCAAATGTTTTTAAAGTAATTGCTTTGCTGATTGCTATGCTGCAGAAAGAGACACATAGCAAGCTTAAGCAAATGAGTTGCTCTTCTTTTATTTTTTTTGCTGCACACTTTTTCTAAGCAACAGTTAAGCAATTACATATGCATTGAAGATAGCAGCAAGTCTGAGATCACATTAGTCCAAACTGGTGTTTATTAATTATTAGGTAGTGCGAAAGTCTATCAGTTGCGGGGTTGTGGGTTCGATTCCCACCAAAGACTGTGGTTGTTTCACAACAAAGACTAAAGGTCTTATACTCTGCTCTGCTAGATAAATTAAGTTAAAAGTTATTTGTAATTGTATTGTAACTTTATAAATAAATATATCATTGTTCTGAAAATAATTATTTTCTATCCGTTGACCTGCTAAACTTTGTTTTTTTCAAGTTTTCTTAACGAAAACAAAAATGCAGAAATAAGAAAGAAGAAACCCCAAAGAAACCATTAAAAAGATATAATTTCATTTATTACCTTCCAATATCCCAAATTAGGGAGCACGCCGACAGACAAATGTTAGTGTTGACTTAAGTGGAAAACAAACTCGAACTTTCATTACGAAGAAAAACATAAATGAATTAATAAAAGTAAAGAAAACAATTAAAAATATTTCGATGTTAATTTTTTTCGCAAATAACATTTAATTCTTCGTCACCTTAGTTTAAATGTTATTTCGTTGCTCTCCCCACAATTTTGAAAGGAGTAATTGTGCCAATCAATCGTTTAGTGAATTAAACTCTTAATGTTTACAAATACAACAAGAAATAAGATACAGCAAATACAGCAAGAAATAAAAAATATTTATAAAAATAAATAAAATAATTTAAACAAACAAAATCACTTACGGTTTTTCATTTAAAAATTCTCCCCGCGTAAATTCCGATAGTCGCCGCGATTTACCTTTTTTGGTCGTTGTTTTACTATTGTTATTAGACGTCGCAGGTGGCGTTATAGTTTTTGTTGTCGTTATAGTTTTTGTTGTTGTGGTTGTTAAGTTTGAGGTATTTCTGCTTAAGAAACACAAGCACGGCTTGTCTGAATGAATTGAGCACGTACTGTGCAATAATTGGGCGGATGAGGAGGAAGAGTTGACAGGAGAGGAATGACTGCAGATTGTGTTATTGGATGACAATTCAGCATTTAGAGTTTCAATGACACCACCACTACTGCAATTGTCATGATTATTGTTATTTGCCGCAATAGTGTCATGAAGTTTGTGTTTTGTCGCATTTAGATTTGACGAATTCGCTTCAGTGCAGTTGCAGTTGGACGTCATTTTTAAAGACAGCTCCCATGAATTGCATAGGTTTCTACTAATTGCAGAGTTTTCGTTGCCATTTATAGAGCATTTTAAATCACAGCTACATTTAAGAGGAATTTGATTAGACCAACGACGGAGCTTACCTTCTTTATCTTTAGTCATTGGGGGATTGGACGCTTGTGGATCTTCAGAAGTTGTAGAGTTATCGAGCGATAATTTTTTGACCAATTGCAATTGTTTTGGTTTCTGCTGTCCGCGCAGCAAACACTTGTGTTGTTTTAAACTACGACGTGGTCTAGGTGGGGACGGTGTCTCAGGTGGCGAAATTGTTATCGAGGTTGATATTGCATCAAGAGAGTTCGATTTTTGGATAGGACTTCCACTAACAGAAAAAGCATTTAATTGATTTTTCGCAGCAACTCTAGAATATAACTCTTCACTATCGAGCGGAATTAGATTTGAATGCAGTATTAAATCTCTGGAATGTTCTAACCTCTCAAAATTTGTATGGTCTACATTTGAGACGGGTTTGTACGATAGCAGTTTTGTTTCGCCTGTCTTGTAATTTAACATATTTGATAGTCTTCTCATTTTATTTGATTTTGTAGCTTTATGTGGTGGATTTTGAATATCCCCTTCTTTCCCTTCGTCAACTTTCTCATCAGTCAGTAGTTCTTTGATATTCTTAGTCTCAATCGCTTTTAATGGTTCATCGATTTTACTGACAATAAAGCGATTATTTACAAGACATTTAGTTTTATGCTGCTGGATTTTAAGTGGCTTTGCTGCAATTGTAGCAGCTTCACTGTTGGCATCCAATTTTTCTCCTTGTAAGATGTCATAAATGGTGCCATATTTGTAAGCGACATCTGTGGCTAAAAAATTAGAAACGTTTTCTTTGTTTTCCAATTTAGCTTCAGGTATGGAAAGCGATGTTTTAATTGTTGTTGTTGTCAAAAGTTGATTCTTGTCTGCAACTTCTTGTTGCCTATTTGATATATCCTTAACGGACTTGCTTAGCACCAATTGTTGTTGTTGCTGCTGCTGATGCTGTTTTTGTATGATGTCGTAAATCATGCCAGAATTTTTTATTTTATGAAAATCATTTTTATTGTTCTTTTCTGTTGAAAAGAAACAGTCCCTTTCTAAAATTGCTGATAAACTTTTTCGCTGAAATAGTTTTTCGTTGCTGGCGCCGTTGTAACTATTGGAAGAGATAATTGTTGACGGCTGTGATGATTTGCGATGAAGTATTTCGTATATGGTGCCATACGTCATATACTTGTCATACCGTTGGCAAGTCAAATTATAAATATCATTTTTACGCTGTATTATATCGTATATTGTACCATATACCAATTTATCGTATATTTTAAAATTGTGTCTGTAATTTGTGTTCCCTGTATTTCCGTCAGATTCTGGAATTTGTGAAGTTACTTGTCGCAATTCCAATCCCACACTGCCCACATCATTTTTTGTTTCATTCGATGTAACAGGTTTTTTCATTCGATCAGTGTTCTGATCTTTTGTATTTGAATTTCTTCGCATTAACAAAAATGAAGCATAACTTTTGTGATGCTTTGAATTTTGTCGTTTAAATGCTGTTTTTGCAGAGGCAGATAGATCAGCATTTGTAGCAGATGATTTATCATTTTCGGTTTCACATTCGCGCACAAGACGCTTAAATTCCTCGTAGGACTTACGCCGCATGTGAGCTTTTTCCTTAGTTATTAATTTACGATCAAGAATTTTCGATAGAAAATCGGAATTTTTACGTAAAATATCTGTTGTAGTGTTGTGGCTCTCGCAGTTCCCATTTTTGTCAATTTCGTTTAATTCCAGACAACATAAATTTGCATTTAATTCGTTATTTTCAGAAACACTATCGACGTTAATACCACTGGCATACTGTGAAGCAGTACTGATTTCCATTGTCGTACCTGGTACGGTATTGCCAGCAAATCCTTTTGAAAAAGGCAGTTCATTACTACTGTCAATCACACTAATACTAACGTCATCAATGCCACTAACTTTGTGACAACTTGCGACTAACGCAGCGTTTAAATCTACAAGAATTTTATTGTCTTTATCTAATGTTACTGCTGCTGATGACTCCGTGGACAACATTGCCGCACAATCTTGTTCTGATATTGATTGTAAGCCACTGATCATTGCTGCAGTTGAAATTTCCGTTTGATTTTTTTGTTGCTGCTTTTGGTTACTTGTTGCGACCGATTGTTGGTAAGTTGAATCACAGTGCACGTCTTTTTCATATGGGTTTCTTACATCTTGGTACGTTTTGCGTCTTATTTGCAATCTGTTTTCACTTGCAACGGTAAGGTCTGCGGCACATGTCAGTAGTGGCAGTGAAGATAATGCTGATGATTCAATGTTTGTGTTGGGGTTGGCAAATATGGCTTTAAATTCTTCATAGGACTTACGGCGATTGCGCGATTGCGTTAGGCATTCTTTATAGTTAAGGCGAGCAATTTTTTCACCTCCTTGCGCGTGGCATCTTGAATCTTCGCGTGTGTTTACAGTTGGAAGGTTAGTTGAAAAAATACTAGCCACAGGTGGGTGATGTGCGGAAACTGTCTGTTGCGAATTTTCCAATTTATTTTGCATTTCAATAAAACCAGAATCCATTGAACTAATAGTGCATGTAGAATCGAAACTTGTCTTTCGACTCGATGCATTGCTTCTTGTTAAAGAAGGTGATTTATTCACAGGTGAAATTTCTAGCAAGTCTTCCAATGCTTCCGGAATTTCCTCAGTTACAAGAGGTATATCGACATTAGGTTGCGAAAGTATGTCTATCCCTTTAATATTACTATCAGAAATATTTGATATGATTATTTTATCAGCTTCTTTAACAATTTCATCATCATCGAAACTAATTAAGTCCTTAACTTCTAATAAAGTATCCATTAAAATATCACAGTTTTTTTGCTGATTGTTGGCGTTGCGCAATTTCTGTACAAAACTGTCCAACTCTATTTGAACCGTATCTTGCAGGCTGCCCTGTATGGCACCCAGTTTGCGATGGCGCAACATGTGCTCAGCTGAATTTGGATCCTTTTTTTTTTGATCGGTCGTTGTACTTGAAGTAGATTCATGAACGATTGAACTAATTGACACAACTTTTGCCAAAGTGGGCTGCTTAGACGCACTCAATTCCATCGTCAATTCTGTTCCACCGTTTGTTTTATTAACACTTGCATACAGAGGAAACTGCAGAGCAGACGGTAATGACGATTGTTTATCAACTACTAATGGTATGTTTGTCACAACTGTTGCTGTTTTACCAAAGCAATCAATAATACTACTGCCGCTACAACAACTCTGACTGTTAACGTTAATACCTTTACCAATTTCGGTTTTTGTATTAATGGATTTTGTTAAAACACCACTACCGAAACAACTTCTACTGGCACCACTACAACTACCAGTGCTATTACCTCCACCTCCATTACAGCACGCGTAGTTGCGATTGTGAAAGATTTTAACACTCTGCATCGGTAATTTATGACGATTATTGTGATGACGATTACGTGCAATTGTGGCGGACGACACATTGCAGTGTTTGCGTTGATATCGACGCGTGTACCTTTTAGTAATATTGTATGTCGGTTCACTCAATCGATGCGAATCGTTGACTTTGTCATTATTGCAGACACGTTTAGATAGACTGCAAAGGTCTGTACTCTGGCGTGTTGAGAGAGAACGTTCCCAGAACTTCAACATACGCTGATGTTTTTGTTGAGATTTAGATTTACGTTGCTGCGATCTCGTAACTGCATTTCTGAAACAACGTGAGGTATTGGAATCACACATACATTTGGCGCAACACAAGAAGTCATAGAGAATATCTTCTTCTCTGATTGAAGATGGTGGCGTGAAGGTAGAATATTTTGGTTCTAACTCTAAACTTGAAGACATTTGCAAGTCGATAGCGGGTGGTGTTAATGATGGCAAATAGGTGCTTGTATTTTTATTAGCAGATGATGTAACTGGCATTAGAATGTAAGTGTTTTTTAAATGCCGACCGCTATTTGAGTCGCTACTTTGACTTCTGTCCCGATTTTGGTTAATATTTCTATTATTAAAACTATCGCCACCATCAACTTGAACTGAAGTTGGCGATATTGTCGCTGTTGTTGTTGATGAAGTTAGTGTTGTTGTTGTTGATGATAAAACTGTTGATGGCATTATGGCACCGTCAGTATTATTAACAATAGAACTTTCAATGCTTATTCCACTATCAAGAAGCATAAACGTACCATCTGAGGGAAGTATTAGGCGGCCTTCGGCAGCTGCGTTAATCAATTCACGTAAAGCTAAAACTTGTTTTTCAGTAACATTTCCCTGCAGCTGAATGCCATGAAGGGCGAATGCTGTGGGTTTATTATTGACCGAGTTTGGGTCGGTACACCAAACGACTGGCATTGTTGTCATGTTGTTTATTTTTCCTTATCCAACCAAATTAAATTAATTATATCGCTGTTACTGTTACTGTTAATATTAATGCTAATGTTTTAAATATAATTTGAGGTTGTAGAACGGGGTAGGCAAGTTCATTTGACAGTCTTATTGAATTGTTGATTTGGTTTTCTAAATAACGATTATTCAATATTCGTAAGAGAGCTGGTGTTGTTCAGTTTTATTAAGAAACTGGCAGTTTTGTAAAAGAAATAGGAAAAAGGAAATTAAAAATAATTAAGTTGTATTAAACAAATGTATACTATCGCACTATACCAATGTTTCTGTTTTGTTTTCTCCTCTAAATTTCTCATTGAAATTTAAATGATTCAATGATTAAATGATTAACACGATTCTATGATTAAGCAGAACGTATCGTAATTTACCATAATAACTGACAATGCGGCAAGAGTAGTACTTTTGCTTATTATACTCTGACTTTGGAAGACACATTAATGTTACCAAATTCTTACAAAAATTTATATCCTTTTTAAGCAAAATAATACACTTTTAAAATAAAAAAAAGAAAACCTAAAAAAAATTATGGATACCGTCGTCGTTCCTATCATCGACTTCGTTTTCCTCCGACCAATGCAGTTTGTCGGTGTACGTTAACAACATGCAGCGATGCCCACTTAGCTCTTTTCGCGCTATTTTTAGCTCTTTTTGACTACCTCTGACGCGTAATTTTTCCCTATAGCGCTTTAAAAAAGAGCTAACATAGCTCTTTTCTCTCCACTTTATGCTTTGTTTAATAATTTTCCCTTTTTGTTATTTCATCTTTGTTGTCATTTCTGAAGCTGTATTTATTATAAAAAATAACAATATCTATAGTCTTATGCGTACCTGTTCTGAAAATCACTTTTTATCAAAGTGATTTGAAATCACATAAAAGGTATTCACACACAAAAATTTGGAAATCACGTGATTTTATATCGGTTAGAAAAGTGTTTGTGATCACTTACTTATTTTTACGAGTCCTATGTTGTTAAATTTATAACAAACTGCTTGTTTAAATAATGTGAAGTGTTCTATTTTAATTTCTGTGGTAACATTACGTAATTTATAAGAAAAATATAAGGAAATCGTACATTTTTAAAGAGAGGAGTAATATTTCGAATTTTTCAAATTTACTTTTTGTGTTTTTCCGATCCGTTTTAACTGTCAGCGGATTAAGTGTTTAAAAAGTACATCTACCCTTGGCAAAGATAGAAACTGCAATGGCTCCGCAAATAACGCCTTAAACTTATTTTCTTACACTGCTTTCATTTTAAACCCTCTGGAGTCAACAATGTTTCCCTAGGCTTTTCAGGTTGCAGAAGAGGCGTGAAATATTTTTGAAAACCTAAGTGAACTTTTTGTAAATGTAAAAATATACCTTTAATGTGCAAATATAATAATAAAATCGACTAAAATAAAAAATCAGCTCTTTTTTTAAATTAGCGCTTTTTGACCGCTGGGACGACACGTTTGGTCTTTGAAAAGTTGGCATTCCTGACAAAATCTCATGAGCAACACCAACACTTAAAAATAGGTTTCCTTAAAATATCAAAAGCAATACACCTAACGAATGTGTATGTACTGGACAGCGTTGCCACAAAGAAAAATAATTTTCCACCAAAGTTATCCCTACAAGTTATACCTATAAACATATATATATATTTTTATAATAAATTAATTGTATCCTTTTTTCAACTTACAAATTCGTTTGCTTTGATTTTATAATGTCATTTACTATGATTTCTTCCATTTGTAAGTAAATACAGGGTTGTTTAACTTATACATTAGCACATTTACAAATTGTTTTTCCAATTGTTATTGTTAATCGTATAGAAATTTTCAAGCATTTTCTTTTTGGAAAGTAATTCTAATATTTAAAATGGACCAATAATTGTTTCTACCAAAAACGCAGAAGAACTGGAACAAACAACCAAAGTACCAAATCATTTATAAATAAAAAAATATACCAATTTTGGTCCGATCAGACCAAAGTGGCATCCCTGGTAATGTAGTATCCACACGATCATCGCTCGATTAATCGTTCGAGTAGGAAAAATTGCAAATTTCGATTAAAGAAAAAACTCGAAGAAATTATATCGGTTAATCGACTAAAATTAATTTCTATTAAGATCTTAATTTTTACTTCTTATTTGTTCCTTTAAGAATAATTTCGAACTAGACGTATTTAGTAAACATACAGAGAAGAAATAATACATACATATGAATGTATGTATGTATATATATATGTATGTATGTATGTATGTATGTATGTATGTATGTATGTATGTATGTATGTATGTATGTATGCATGTATGTATGTATGTATGTATGTATGTATGTATGTATGTATGTATGTATGTATGTATGTATGTATGTATGTATGTATGTATGTATGTATGTATGTATGTATGTATGTATGTATGTATGTATGTATGTATGTATATATGTATGTATGTATGTATGTATGTATGTATGTATGTATGTATGTATGTATGTATGTATGTATGTATGTATGTATGTATGTATGTACGTATAACCCATGTATTTTTTCATAAATTATTTTGCATTCAGTTCAGTGAAGGAAAATAGAGAAATATTATATGGAGTGATAAAACTAAGATTAATTTGTTTTGGAAACGACTCCGAAAGGAAAGTAAAATACCCTAATAAATTAATATCAGTTTCATCACTCCATAAAATATTTCTCTATTTTCTTTCAACTTCACGTCCGGACCAAATTTTAAGTAGTGTTTTGCAAATTGTAACTTGATCTCCAATTTTTTTTCTGATTAAAGGAACTTTTCTAGCTATCCTTCCCGGATAGCTAGCACAACTGTTGGAGCGCTAACAGAATTTACAATTTCGGTAGAATTCTGTCTTGGTGACTTGAATGGGTCTTTTGTTTGAAATTGAGGAAATGTAATCATCAAGTGTCGCCGTGGTTTTTTGAGGCCAACCACGTCTATCTATATGCTATATTGTTTCTTAACGCGTTTTGAACAAAATGAAGTGATCTGTTGAGCAATTTCTCATAAAAATTTTCCATTTTTACCCAGTTCTACACCAACTCTCTGTTCTTCTGTAGTACAGTGTATATTTCGACCCATCTATACAATAATCTAAGGATACATTCAAATAATTTTTTTTCTAACAGGGATTACATTCTTTAGAAATATCATACACAATTTTCGTTTTAGTTAAGAATTTGTGTTTAAATTTCACGTGTATCTATTATTTTGATCCAACAAATTTTGGCTTTGAACAATAAAAATAATTTTTCTTATACCGGTACTTAATATTTATTTATGCTTGCCTGATTTAGTGTTGGACATATTTCTAAAATATTAAGAAATTGTAGTAAGATAAAGTTATCAAAAATATATGTAAAAGATCATGGCTTCAAAAAGTACCCACTGGCGAATATATTATTATGATCAGGTGTGTATATGTACATATAAGTACATATATTCTTTAAAAGGCAACACTACCTCTGCGAAGCTGTTTGTTTGAAAACACCTAGAGTCTTTGGCGGGAATCGAACCCGAAACCTCCAGACTGATGGACTTGCGCCCTACAAATCGGTTTATAGAAGAATGTGTGCGAAACAATGTGTATTCGGTTGTTGTAAATGTTGATTTTGTTGATTTTTTGCAAAAAAAATATTCAAAACAAACTTAATAAATTTATATTTAAAATTGTTTTTGATTTAACACAAGTAACAAAAACGAACAACAAAAGGCTAAAGACCTACACTTTTAATATCAAACACAATTTAATTTAATTTGTTTCTTGTTTTTTATGTTTGCCTGACTCTTGATGACTGTTTTACAACTATTTTTATGATAAATTTATGCTTTTTTGATTTGTTATTTATTGTTTTTCCTTATGAATTAAATAACTCTTTGGTTTTGTTTTCTGCCTTAATGTTGATCTTAGTAAGTCCATGCATATATATTCATTTGTTTGACAATTAGTAAAAAGTAACACGTTAACTGGCAATTTAAATCATACCGACGCAATTGGAATTCTCATTTATATCAAGGTTGTTTTTTATTTTAAAATTGTAGAAAATATTGAAATTTGGATATTCCAACGAGATTTCAGGGTAAAGTAGATTAACAACATTTCAGTGTTCAAAACATATACATACATATGTTATTCATTTTTGTGCAACACCATGAACGTTTCCTTACTTTCAGAACATTTTTAGAAGCTTACAGTGGACATTTCAGTATGACATTGTTAATGTGCTCGATTGGCCCCCTTAACATCATTGAAAATGTTTGAAAATAGCTAGCTTATAAAGTGTATGTTTATAGTAGGGTCGTATTCATTTGACGCAAATTTTGAAGGCATTTTTTTACTTGGTTTACTATTTTTTTATAAAAAGAAAACTAGAATAAATATTGAACCAATTTTTATAGTGTTCAATAACAACAAAATTACCTTTAAATAGAAATAAAAACTAAGTTCGTAACATTTTTTTATTTTGTTTTAAAGTCTTTTTTTAATATAGCTGCACGATTTTGAACCGAATAAACTGAAATTTAATTTTTTATATCATTTTGCAGTTTTTAACACTCCGTTTTGTTAAACTGATTCCAGTTTTGAGATTTATCATTATATTTACAATGAAGCAAGTTGCAGAACTTATGTACATATATGTATATGTATTAGCATAACTCGATTACGGTTTACCTCATAAACTTAACTTAAATTACTAAAAATAAACTTTAAGTAATGTAAACATTGTTTTTATATCTCCTCAGTAGTTAAAGAGATATCATGCAAAATTTTAAAATTTTTGTTTCATAAAAAGGGAAAAGGAGTAAAACCTTATTTTTTTAGAACACAAATATTGATTTTATTTACAATAAAACGACGGTAACTCATTGTGAAAAATATGCGTATAACATATGCATACAACATACATCAGTATTGTTTTATCAGACCATTAGTTAGATTGCAAAATAATATTATTATGATTTAAACGTAAATTTAGTGCGGATTTTCGAAAACTTTGTATAACCATAAACTATTTAATTTGAAAACTTGGGTCCTTTTGAAAAGATTATAGCTGCCGTTTAAATTTACCCTTAGGATCGTGTGATTTAACACCATTGTATTTCTATTTATGGGATTATTTAAAGCCCATTTAAAGGTTCATAGCAACAAGCTCACAACCACCTGTGTATTTACTGCGTACATTGATACAATAAAAAACAAACAATGAGTGGTATATTGGTATATTGCTTTTTTGGCATCTCCTTTGAAATTTGTTGCTAATCAATTTTTGATTTATTTCTACCTTTTCTTTTTGTGGTGGCGGATGCTTGACATTTTATTTTGCCTTCATATTATAATCAATTTTTCCAGCGGGTGGAAGGTCAGGGGAGCTTCTTCTGATGGATTGTCTAGAGGGGGTTGAAGCCATTTAATTTCTGAATTTCGAACCTGGTGTGCTTCGTTTTGTAGGCACGCACTTAACCATAACACCAAATGTATATTTTATATTTCATGTTTTAACAAATAGTTTCTATGTTGACTTTTATAAACTAAATAACAAGAAAGCTAATATAATCAAGAAGATATCCTTATTAAAAAAATAAAAAGATTATTTACACACGATCATATAGGAATCTAATGAAATGAATCAGAAAAACCTTTTTGAAAAAATTAATAACGGTAGCCTAATTAAATAATAAGGAATACCTTTTTGAGAAAATCATTTAGGTAGGCTAATGAAATTAATAAGAAATCCCTTTTTTTATACAGTTCAGAAGAGATCTTAATAGAATCAAAAAGTTTTTCTCTATGGATTGTTTTTTTTTTTTGTCGAAAACGAGTAAAAAATTTGTGGTTGACAAGTTTTCTTATTGATTTAATGGGATTTCCTTATTGATAAAATTAAAAAGATTTACAACATGAAAATAATTAGGAATCCTTTCGAAAATACCTTATTTTCTTTCTGCTGGCATACCCCTCAGCCTAAAAACATTTCATAAAGAAAATCTTTTTGATTCTATTAGGCATTTTTGGCTCTATGTATGCTGTTAAGAACTAAGTACATATTTTGTAAAAGATCGCTAAACGAAACAAAATGTGTGAATTCCCTAAATCCAAAAACGTTTCTACATTTACAGATAACTACGCCTTTCAATTTATAAATTACGCCTTTCAGTTTATAAAGGTTTTTAGTTTTAGACTAATATTGAGATTTAAGTAACTTTTCAGCTATTTTTCATGATCTTTTGGTCATTATAAAAAAGTAATTTCTTGCTGTGGGAAAGGCTAAGAATTAAATATAAGGCTCTTAATAGCAGCGGATGAAAAGACGAAAGCTGCAGGTATTGCGACTGAAATTCTACAAAATTAAGTAAAGAATCTTAAACATTATCAATCACACGTTTACTATGACAAAATTGTCACTTATATATTTTTATATTTTTTTACAAATGTAAATGCTTGTATTGTGTTAATTTCCATGCAAATGTCAATGTCACAATAATATGAATATTATCACAAAAATTACAAATAAAACAACAAGATAATAGTAAATAAATATATTTGTGCATAACGAATCGGTTACTTTCAAGAACAAATCAAAAAAATCATTTGTATAAAATTATTCTACCAAAAAAATGAAAAATTATTCTTCTAAACTTTTCTTTTTTATAAATTGCCTAAAAGTAATTATTAAGTTTTTGAGTTTTAACCACTAAAACGTGTATAAATTTTAGAAAATCATTACAACAAACAACCTTAAAAATACAGGGACATGCTAAATACAACAATGCAAAGTTAATGACAGACTGCTTCAGTCTCAAACACACCCATATAAAAATAATACAAAATATCTTTATTTGTTTGTTTTTTTTTTTAATTAATAAAAAAAATGGAAATTTAAGACAATATAACAGAAAATTACCAAGAACATCTGTTATATTTACTGTTAAAACACCAACAATGACATAAAACAACAAAAAACTTAACTCTTGAAATATATTGTGCCCGCTGCTGCTGTTACTGTTACTGGCGCTGCTACAGATTCTGAATGCTATTGGAACCTGTCCAACTGGTATGATTTTTATTTTATTTATTTTTTTTTAACCAATAAATAATACAAGTATGACGATAATAATTATTATACATACATACATATTTTACTTTAGAAAAAAAAAAAAACGCTAAAATGGAAAATATTTCATTTTCAGTCTTTGTTTTAAATACTTATTGAAGGGCCCATGAAAAATGCGCAGAAATTTCAAAAATTGAAAAAACGTAAAAAACGTAAAAAACGTCGCTAATTTTACTAAAAAAAAAACATTTTATGACCACGTGCTGCAACACTCGCAACGAGATACTTTTAATATGACTGTATCTTTAAGTGCCACTTACTAGTATTAATAATAAATTGTTTTCACGCGAGAAGTATTCACTTTAAACTGCAAAAATATCATAAATTAAATAAATCAGTCAAGTGCGAGCTAGTCTCGCACACGTAGGGTTCCGTACTACGTTCAGTACGACTTTAAAAATTAAAGTTTCATGTCTTATGGAAAACCCTTTACTTTTAAAATCAAATCAAAATCGTATTCACGAAAATTGCATCGCTATTGGAACACCCTTTAAATTTTAGGACTTGTTGTTATAACGGCCATGGTAATACACTTTCTATAAAAATATCAGGCGCCTACCTATTGCGGTTAAAAAATAAGGTAATATTCATGAAAAACATGTCACTGATGGAACACCCTTTAGTAAGAGCCGAAGTACAATATCTACTGTAAACAATTCAAGAGTCTACCTACTACGGTTCTAAAAATAAAGCTATTTAAGTAAAAATCATGTCTCTGTCGGAACACCCTTCAATTTTGATATTTGTTATAACGGCCATGGAAATTCTCTTACTTTGATTATATCAAGATTCTACCTATTACGACTAATAAAATAAGTCACTATACGTGAAAAAGATGTCATTGTCGGAACACCCTTTAATTTTTAGTAAATGTAATGTTGGCCGTGGCAACATATCTTCTGTACAAAATTATAAGAATCTACCTATTACGGTTCAAGAAATAAGGCGTTATACATGAGAATCACGTCACTGTCGAAACACCCTTTAATTTTTATTATTTGTTATTATCGCTCAAAACATAGGCCATATACACGCAAAGCACGTCACTCTCGGAACACCCTTTAATTTTAACGTTTAATTTTATATACTTGTTTAAAAAGCGAACATAGAGTTAATTACTGTCTGCAAATTTAAAGTGGTTGCCTCCTATAGCTCAAGAGATAAAGACATAAAGGCAAATAACACGTCACTTTCAAAACACCCTATAAGTTTTAGTATTTGTTGCTATAGTGGCCACAGTTATACACCTTCTGTGAAAATTTCAAGCGTCCACTTATTATGGTACAAAACTTATACATGCAAATCACGCAACTATCGGAACACCCTTTAATTTTTAGGTTTATTTTTTTAGACCTGTTTCTATTACTGCTTGTAATCTGTGAAAATTTCAAGTTTCTACCTATTACGGTTCCAGAGATAAAAGGCGCTGACAGACATTGTAGCGAAAACGCTGCAATCTTTTAATATAAAACTTTTTTCTCAACAGATGTACAGCTATTTTACACTTTTTACAAATTTTGTTCTTGATTTTTTTTTTCATTTTTTCTATTGTTTTTCTTTTTTAGCTGTTTGACAATTTACACAATTTGTCCGAAGAAAAACTTTGGGCTGTTTTGTGTAAGAAGAGGAAGAATTTTATTCTCTCAAACAAGCTCTCATTTACCCAAATTTAAAGTACGGGAGCGCTTTTCGGGCTAATTGGGATCCCGCGGGATCCCAAAGTTGAGTAAAGAAACACAGCTAATAAGTCCTTTAAAAAGGTTCTGAAATATTTAACAACACAAAACAAAGAGTTCTTAATATAAAAACTTTAAAATTTGTTAATAATTTTCAGTACGATTTAAATTCGTTGTTATGATTAATTGTAATTGTAAAGAAATGGAAAATGGGAAAATTGCTGGATGAAGAAGACTAAGTTAAAACCTAGAGAAAAATACCTAACTCAAAAATACCGCCTTAAACTATGCTGCATATCAGTTTGTGTATTTACTTTAAAAAAATAATGTATGCATATCCGGTTAGTTCAGTTCAGGTTTATGTATTTACTTTACTACTAAAATAACTGCGTACTTTCACTGCTTTTTCTCCACATTCTCATGGAAATGAAATATTTTTGCGGAAAAAGAGTATCCTATATTGGAATAAGGTACCTCCTCACAAAATTTAGTTTAAATCCATC
This sequence comes from Phasia obesa, assembly GCA_949628195.1. Classification (NCBI taxonomy): domain Eukaryota; kingdom Metazoa; phylum Arthropoda; class Insecta; order Diptera; family Tachinidae; genus Phasia; species Phasia obesa. The sequence continues at coordinate 69,727,606 of OX451219.1, forward strand.
CAGTAGTTTTTATTACGTCATGCGAATGCAAAAGAAAAGCAGACAGACGGAAATGAGTTACTATTTTATTACATATATGTATAGAAGATAATTTTTTCGACTAGTTGAAGGAACCAAGAAGTTATTTCACAATATTCTTTAAACTGAAAACATTTTTACACAAACTATCACTTCTACTTTCTTTTTTAATAAAGTAATGACTTAAAGCATATTTTGTGCAATTTATCGTTTCAGTATTTAATATAAAATCTCAGTTCTTTTATATTTGCAAAGCCTCATAAATAATTGATATTTTGCTTATGTTTGTTTGAAATGATTTTAGCTTCATTTTTTCATTTGAAATTATAGAGAAAAAGAACAGGACTGTTTATGTTCTACTTAAAAACAATTTAGATACATATGTACATTTTATCTATCCATGTACATACATATGTATTATATTTGTATTTTTTCTAAAAGATATTATATTTAGAAAACGAAAAACCAAACACAGGCACCATTCATTCATTCTCAAATTCTCCCATCCTTTTTAAAAATAAAAAATATAACAACGATAAAAACGTTCACAAATATGGCACATTATGAACCAACCGGTTTAAAATGATAAATCCCCACTACAAACATACATACATATATATATACATCATTTGTGCATAGCAGGCCTGGAAAACTGAGAGTTGACATTGGTTGTTTCTAAGCCCATCAAAAAGACCTTTTTTGAAGATTGTAAAATAAACTTAAAGGGTATAAAATCTATAATAAGGAAGATTTAAAGTGTGTAAAAATAGTTAAACAGCCAAAGCCAAAATCTAAAGGTTAAAGAAGGTTGAAAAGTATCTATGGTAGTGGTGGAACAAGATTAACGTGAGTACCTGCCTACTCGGCCTAACCTCACGGTGGTCTTACCACCGAGTGAAACTTAGGCGTAGACTAGCGCCCCCATTGTGTAGTATAACAACACTTTACGATTGCCACCAATCGCTTTTTGTGTGTGATACAGTCACAATGAGTAGCAATTTATATAATATGGCAAGCCTAGATCCACATTATAACCTCTTGCTTAGGGGTTTGGAGACTATCCAAACTCCGTCTGTTCAGAGTGCAACAGCACACTTGATCGACCGTGCACCATACCTACATAAATCGATCTTAAACCACAACCACCACGTGTACCCCCGAAGGGGACCTCACCAATAACCGGTCACAGAGAGGATAGGCTCTCTGTGGGGCCACCGATTCCCGTGGTACCAGTCCTTTGGGCACTGGTCGGGCCTCGGAGAGAACCCGTGAGTTTACTCACAGACCTTTTCTTCCAGATTTAGGCTCTAGGAACCCTAGCGTCTGGTGCTCCTATTTTCCCCGAGTGAAGCGCGTCAAAGCATTTGCCATATTCCTGCAATGACATTTGGAACCCCCGGGGGTAACTATGGTAGTGGTAGGCAATCATACCTACCACTCACTGGTGTCAAATAGGCACATTAAGTTTGAAACTGTACATCCATTTTAATTAATTTTTTACTTCGCCGACGATTTAGTGCTATAGAGTATACCGGCGAAAATGATTAGCTCGATTGAGACACGAACCCGGGCGACGCAAGCCAACATGTAAGTTTAGTAGTTGATGTGCTAACTACCTAAGCTAATGCACCCTCAATTGAAGGTTTGTATCATAAACACAAACAAAATAAATTTAACCCGTTACAAATTATATCCTCCTATAGCTTTCTAACAGAAGTTTTAACTAAATATTCTGTTACAAAATATTCAGGAATAGTACAATTTCCGTCCCCGTATCATCCTTTTTATAAAAAGAAATGTGCCACATGCTGAAAAAACAAAAACATATAAATGTGTTGCATAAATAGTATTTTTTGTACTGCAACAACAAATAATCAGACATTCATGTGTCTTCGGTTTGTAACTAAATATGTATGTACATATCTGATCTTTACAAATATGTATAAAATTGTAAGAAGTATCTTCACATTACATTACATTGTTAGATACAAACATTTTTTCATTGTTTGCTGCGGAGTTTTTATTTAAGTTTGATTTTTTTATTGGGTTTATTGTGTTGAACACACAGTGTTTTGTTTTAAAGATAAACTTTTGCGAAAACCAGCTTAAATTCACTTGGTATTACTTGTGGCATGGTGGTGAACGAGCATGTTTGTAAGTTGGAGCTAGTGCCCCTATTAACTTATTAGGAGTACATACACTTTTTGTGCTTTTATATACATTTAATTTTTTAGCACAATAGGTTTTTCTGTTGAACCAGCACAATGTTACTAACGCAGATACTTAGTCACTCAGTCACTTGCCTTCGTGCATATGAAAACTGATACACAAGTACTCTACGTATAAATGCTAAAAGGTCAGTAAACCTAAAAATCAAGTTGTTGGTTGGGTTGTACTCGTATCTTCAACATTTTCTGTTTCTTCTTCATCTCTTTTTTCTTGGGATTTAGCATCAGTTTGGCTACTCGTTTTTTCTGTTATTATTATTATTCTTCATTGTAATATCATCATAAATAATCTTAACCTGTATTATTTTTCTTTGTTTTTTTTTTTTTATAAAAATATCTAACTTAAATGCGACATCTTGTTATAGATTGAAAATTATTTAAGTTTTCTTTTAAAGTAGAAAACTAGAAATATTGTAATTGATTTATCTTATCAGGATACAACTTTAATTTAATTAATCTGTAGATAATGTGGCAATGTTTTTAAAATTGTATTACTTCTTAAACACTTTTGGCATTTTTTAAATTAGCCAAAAGGTTTCTTGATGATCTGGCCTAAGCAACCTGTAAAATTCGTTACGAACCCAACAAATAAATTACATTTTTATTATAAAATTATTAAATATTTTAATGTTTAGTTATTGTATGCTTTTTTAAAATGATTGGTGTACAATTTGACAATTTCTAACAACTATTTGTCCCAGCTGACCTTAGAGTTAATAGTGTAGTTTTTATCAAGGATGATAGCAAACAAGGTTGCGCCATCCCAAAAATAAAATTAAAATTTTCTGAGCATGTCGGCCTAATGACGTCACGAAACTGTCTTCCTATTGGCTCATAATTATGACTGGGAGTATAACTATAAATTATGAGAGATTTTAAAACATTAAAAACCAAGACCATTATTAACTAAAAATTTTTGATTTCGTTTATTTAGCTTAACTAAAATATACACAAAGAACAAGAAAAATACAAAAAAAAAAATAAAAAAATTCAGGAACTATGCTTTTGGACCTGTATCCAATGGCATAATGAGTATGCTTTTTTTGTGTATCAACATTTTTATATCACTCTTTTTCTACACAGAGTGCTACACCACATTGTTCACACATCCGACTTATTTTCTTATAGCAGTCATGACATCGTAAGGGTTTTTTATCGTTCTGGGAAAGCGTTTTCCAGCAGTAATTTCTACACAGGAAGCTAGTAAGCGTTGGGAAATGAACAATTTCTGTGTATAAATTCGGTGGTGGTAGCGAAACATATAAACTCTGCTGTTTTATACAGCTTCCATGTACTAACCACAATATTGCGGTAAATAGTGGCCGCCGATATTTCTTTCCTCGCAAATAACGGTGGACACTATTTCATTCTATAGATATTGACACAATCAGGCTGTCAATAACTGGTAGACATAACCCAGCCCCTAAATATATTCCGCGATCAACTTCGGTTGGCATAAGTTGTATCTCGTCTTCGCTATCACTGCCACAAAATATTTCTACCCCACCTGGTACATTTAACGTGGGTACATTCGTCTAAAAAGGAGGGACATTGCTTTTCTAGTCCGAACGCCAGAGGGATGACCAGTAAATGAGAGCAGTAACCGTGAAACATACAATTTTTTTGTCTGCTGGACTTAACACGTATTTGTATTTATTTTTATTTTAGATTTAAGATATGAGTAATTATTGTTAGTTCAAATATATTAAAGATACAATAAAAAAAATATGAAAAAAAAACTGGTTCATCATGGGGAGTTCGATCATTGTCAAAGAAATGGCAAGACCTTCCTCCTCATTACAATCTAGAGCTGTTTTTAATGTGTGGTGGTGCGCTGTTCTAACTTTTAAAAAGTTTGTTGCAAAAAGTTAAGGTTTTTATAGCATGAAATTCCATTTCAGTTTGAGGAAAAAATTTAAAAAATGCATACTTTATAAGCCATTGTACTCAATTGGGTACACCCAATTTGATACTTCTCTAAAGTTCTCCAAATTAGTTTTTTTTTTCTTGTAACTTTTTAAATAGTTTATATATGATTTCTTCAGTTTGCAAATTTGTCAAAACCACTTATTATTACTGACCTAGCGAATACTCGCAAAACTGCTGCAGAACTATAAAAACTTTAAAAAATACAAAGTAACGGTACGATTTTTTTATATTTTGTTTATTAGTGTTTTATAAGCACATTATGTTGAATGCAAAACCAAAGGAGCAACCAAAGGGTTAATAAAAATGTTGAGAGTATTTTGTAGGGTTTCCAATTTTTGCCTATTACTTAGGTTTATTTGCACGTATCTAGTTGAAGCAATTTGTTGATTACCGACTTAGCAACCTTAAATTGATCGATCAACGTCATCTAACTGGAAAACATGCGCATGGCGTAATCTTGTCTTCTATCATTCTTGGTTTTTATTATTTTATTATTTTTAAAGAAAAATATATTTGGAATCGTATTATATAACATTATTTATTTCTAATTACGCATAATTCCTTGTAAATTTATTAAATCAATTTTATATGAAGGAAACATAAAATATTTATTTTCATAAAATATAATAATCGAAAGTGATTATCTACTATGGGAAAGTCATATCCAGATTACAACTTCGCTAGTGCTTAACTAACTCATCAGTGGATTTTGCCAATTTTTCTGTATAACAACTCAGATTCTTATGCCTGCCTAAAACTTAAAAAAAATATTTTTTTTTTAAACACACCTCAATACCTTCTCTTCAACTTAACTATTTGCCGATTTTTTACAGCATTATTTCTTTTACTTCTGAAAATTTAATTATATTAGTCGAACTGTTTATGTATTACATACAATGAAATTTATAATCAAGCTTAAGTTCGTTTTTATTCTCTCTAAGAAAGAATTAATTAAATTACAAATTAGGTGATAATATTAAAGAAAAATTGGGAAAATTTAATTTTTAGACACCAGCAGGAGCGGAATGCAAATCTTCTAGACAAGCATCATCTATTTAACCAACCAAACCCAGATAAAGGAATACGAGAAACTTGTATTCAATTATCAATCGTCAGTTGGTGAGAACGAAGTCTACCACTAAGTTTAAGCTTCCCTCTTGTTGAATATTTTTACTTTTTAATATTTACCACCTTATATTTGTTGTTCCTTCAGCTAACCTTCAGTTAGCAATGAAAGTTACTTTTTTGTTTATTTGTTTTACTTCCAACATTCGTTTTTAGTTAACACTAGTATCAAACCAAACTTATTATTTCTTTTACTCTTCTGTCAAAATTTGAGTTAACATAAAATAAAATAGTTAAAGAATCAATATTTTTACAACCTTGATTGCTACATAGAAGTAAAAGTTAATGAACCTCTGCAGTTGATCAAACATTTTGTTTATTGAAATTTATTTATTATTACTCAATAAACTATTGGGGTTTTTACAATTATAAAGTCGTAGTATGTTTTATATTAGTTACATAAAAAATATGAGTGTTGTGATCAACCCCTCATAATTTCGTGTGCTATACAAAACCAACGAACAAAACCAACGAAAAATATTATTTAATTAGTTAAATACGTCGACAATCGACATTCTTTGAACATGTATTCACTAAAAGCATTTGAACTTTAATTTCGAAGTAACAGAAAAAACGTTTAACATAAATATAAAAGGGTTGCCAGATTAGCTGGTTTTTCTGTTAACTTGACGGTTTACAAACTTCATTATTCCAATTAAAAATGCTTTCGAAGAATTACAAATAATTTGAAAGTAAAACAAAAATGTTGCAGAAACTTATACAAAATTCAAGTATAATTCCATCTCAAATTAACAAAAAAATTCATATTCTTTGACTCTTTGAATAAAAATATAATTTAAAAACAGTCTATCTCTGACAGTTTTTTTATAGCTAAAAATTTAAAAATATCACTTTTTTGCATGTAATCTCTTAGATTAAATATATTCTAATTCCAGTTCTATAAGCCCTAGGAAGTTGAGTAATAGCTCATTTTAAAGGGGATTTCATACGCTTTAATTCGATATACATAAGTCGTGAGAAAAATATTTTTTAAGATAGTGATTTTTAATTTTTTTAAATTTACATATGTTTCTTAACGTAGCTTAATGAGCACAACATAACAATTTTAAAGTGGGACTATAGTGGAATCAGAAGTTATGTTAAAAAACTACATATTTCTCAGTTTAAAATTATATTTGGAATCAGGACGTCAAGGAATATAAATGAACAAAGTTTCAAAAAAATCCCAAGTAATCATTTTTAGTGCCTTGTTGATTTGACATGGAATTGCCTTATAACTTAAAAACTCCCTCTTATTAATCTATATGTAAATAGGCAAGTGAGAAAAGTTAAGAACCATTTTAACCGACTTAAACTCAACGTATTCGCTTGATTTTTTTTGTTTGATAGATTGCCAATAGGAGCAGTGCAAAATGTATTTTTTCTTCTACATTTTTGTGTCTAAGATAGTTAAAACCAGTTAAGAATATTAGCCAATCATAAAGCTTCTTTCTCTCTTAATTTGCTAAGAAATTTGGCTCACAAGGAAAAATATATAAAGAGTTTACAAAATTAAATTTGGTCGAATTTGGTCGAAATTTGGCAAACTCTAGTATATAAAAAATATTACGTGATCGTGATCGATCGTGAAAATTGTTTTTGAATCTATCTCAAGTTACTGTACATAATATGTAGTGGTGGCAAATCATTTTTCCACCACTATACATTAAGCTCGGTCTCGTATCAAATTGTGTTAAAAAGCTGGATCATGAGGGCGAGGCGATTGCAAGTTTGCGCAACATTTTTCCGAAATTGAGCGGCGCAAAGATTCATGCAGGTATTTTTTTAAGAAGGCATCCGTACCCAAAGGGTAAAAACGTAACCCTATTGTTTTCGCTACAATGTCTGTCCGTTTGTCCGTCTGTCAGCGCCTTTTATCTGTGGAACCGTAATAGGTAGACTCTTGTAATTTTCACAGATGATGTATAGCTATTGCCGCTATAGCAACAAATACTAAAACTTATAGGGTGTTCCGAGGGAGAATATCGGGTATGTGCCTATTTCTTGAACTTTAGAAGGAATACACTAAAAATATACGAACAGTAATTAAAACTTAGATCGCTATATAAACAAGTATAAAAAAATAAACCTAAAAATTAAAGGGTGTTCCGATAGTGTCGTGATTTGCATGTATAAGGCCTAAGTTTTGAACCATAATGGATAGACTTGAAATTTTCGCAGAAGGTGTATAACTGTGACCGCTATAGCAACAAATACTAAAACTTATAGAGTGTTCCGAAAGTGACGTGTTATTTGCTTTTATGTCTTTATTTCTTGAGCTATAGGAGGCAACCACTTAAAACTTGCACACAGTATTTAAACTATGTTCGCGTTATAAGCAAGTATACAATATTAAACCTAAAAATTAAAGGGTGTTCCGATAGTGACGTGATTTGTACCTATATGGCATACGTTTTCAACAATAATAGGTAAACTCTTGAAGTTTTTACAGGAGGTGTATTACTATGGCCAATTAAAGGGTATGCCGACAGTGACATAGTTTGCAGGAACATTGACAAATTTTTTAACCATAATAGATAGACTCTTGAAATTTTCACAAATGGTGTATTACTATGTCCACTATAAAAACAGTAAAAATTTAAAAGGTTTTCCGGCAGTGACGTGTTTTGCATGTATAACGACATATTTTTTGAACCGTAATAGGTAGACTCTTCCAATTTGTATAAAAGATGTGTTGCCATGGCCATTATGACAATTACTAAAAATTAAAGGGTGTTCTGACAGTGACATGTTTTTTACGCATAGTAACTTATTTTTTTAATAGTAATAGGTAGACTCTTGATATATGCATAGAAAGAGAATTGCCATGGCCGCTATAGCAAATAATAAAATTAAAGGGTGTTTCGACAGATACATGATTTGTACGTAAATAGCCTTATTTTTTGAACCGTAATAGGTAGACTCTTGAAATGTTTACAGTAGATGTTGTACTTCGGCCGCTGTAACAATTACTAATATCTAAAGCTGTTGCATCAGCGACATGATTTTTACGTATATTACCTTATTTTTTTAACCGCAATAGGTGAGCGCATGTATATTTTTATAAAAAGTGTATTACCATGGCCGCTATAACAACAATTACTAAAATTTAAAAGTTAATTTAAAGTTTTTTTTAAAAGCATTGAAATTTTTAATGTAACAATTTTTAATTTTAATATAAAAAAATTAATAAAAAAATCGGTCTTTAACAAACTGAAACCGTTACAAAAAAAATCGATAACCATTTAAAAAAAAAAAAAATCTGGAAAATCTAAGAATTGATAAAAATCTATTTTTTTAAAAAATTTGACGTGATACAGACATTTCCACGAGTCTGCCTGCAAAAATTCAGCTCGATTGGATTACGGAAAAAGGTTTAAAAATCGATCCAAAGCCTTTTACACAGGCGGACAGACGGACACTACAAGCTTTATACTTTATACATAATAAAAAATTCTGACGTGTACATTAAAATCGCCGATACAAGTGTATTTTTAGTTTTTCTCCCCTTTTCGAAAACGTGTATTTGGTTCATAGGACAGAACAAAAGCTCATTTTTGCGACGTGGTGTTATTAGAGATGTATTCATACTTCCATTCAGTATTAATATAAAAACAAAAATGTAAAGAAAAAATTAGCTAATTCAGCAAAAACAAAAATATGTGCTTAAATAATACAAGAAAACGTCGGCGTACAAATCTATTATTGGCTTTATAAAGGACAGAATTTTCGTTGAATTTTAAAAATATGTAAATTGTTGGATAACATTTTCTTTTTAGAACCTCAGCCAACCTCTTTTGCATTGAGTGAACGAATTTTGTTGTATATTTACTTGATATTGCTTCACATTCACTTTTCAAATCTTCTTTTGACATACTTTTTGATGTTCTAACATGCTAAAGTATTTTTCTTTCCAACAAATCCTATAAATGTTTAATGGAATTGAGATCTGGAAACTAGGGTGGAGTACGTAGCTGTTTTAGAACATTATAGAGTAGCCAAAGCTTTGCAATATCAGCTCTGTGCTTTAGGTCATTCAGGTATGTTCTGTATTCCGAAATCGAGTGAAATTGAATACGAATGAAATTTTAAATTGTCATAACTTTTGAATCTTACAACATTTTGATAATATTTTTTGTACATTTGATTAAAAACCATTCACATAACTTCCTTGATTGGTAATGTTTTAAAATAATAGGCGCAACTAAGTTATATTTTTCTTTACAAATTTATTCGATTTCAATTCCACTCGGTTTCGGATTACAGCACATATCCGATTATCTTGTTGGAAAAAATAATGAGGGCCATAAAGTCGAATTTCGTGACACTTTGATTTAAGTTTTTTTTAAATATTTAAGTATTATCGCTTGTCCATGGTAGAATCAATAAACTTCAAGTTACCCACTTCATTAGCAGTCATACACCCCCTACCATATTACCACCAGCGCTGTGTTTAACAGTGCCGCACCAGTTAAGTTTTTCTAAAGCTGCACCGTGTTTTCTCCACACAATATGCCCTCCTCTTGTTCCAAAAATACAATACATACTCTCATCTGCGAATATAATCTTTTCCCAAAACGCCGCGGGCTTACTAATGTGTTCCTTTGCAAACAAAATTCGTTTTTGCCTGTTCTTAAATGAAATAAAAGGTTATTTACGGGCTACACAGTCATGAAAACCATTCCTTTTTAAAATTTTTTAACAGTTTTCTTCGCGATTCTTTTATTAAATTTGGTTTTGACATTTTCAGCCATTTTTGAAGGGAAGGGAATTTATAAAAGTACCTAATATCACATTTCTAAGTTTTTTTTTAGCTCAAAAATCTATTAAGCACAAATAAGTGAACTCTTCACAATTGGTAGTAATACAGTGTGCGATCTACATATGTACGTTTAGAAAGCTCCTTTTATGTTATGTTTATACTTCTGCCCCAAAGGTAAATCGTTTAACATGTCATGGAAATTTGCTTTTATCTGCACAATGTGCTTTTGTCAATTCCGATATTTATTTTTCCATTAAGTCCTTGTGTAACTAGTATTGTAGCTTATTGTAGATTAACTAATACATCCCTTTTGGATTACCTTATGTATATGAAGTAATGAATACGATTCATTTCTTTATGAGTACCCACGAATGTAGGTAATGTGCTACTGTGAAATTCCTATTTGTAGAACTGCTAGGCGGGTAAATTATTCATGCGTACATAATTAAAAATTTGTATTAATTTGCATGCGTGCTTATGTACATATGGATATGATTGCTGAAGAGTTGGTTATTACAATTTTTTCTTTTTTTCATTGACATTTTTGTCGTGGAATAGAGTATGTGTTTTAGTCTGTCTTTTGTTTTACACTTTAGTTAAGTGATAAGATGGCCTTTAAGTTCATTCAACTTGATTTGTAACTTTACTGCATTTTTCTTTAGCATTTTTCAAAGTTTAATATAAAACCATATTTATCACTCTAATAACAAAGAAACCTCCATCATTTACAATTCTATATTATTAATACATGTAGAAACCAAGAATAACCAGTACAACTTTTTATTAGTTCCACAAATAGTTCCTGAAGGCATGAATAAAGCCAGTGCAACATGCTATACAGCCTGTGAAACAATTTCATTTCTCCGTGAAAAAATTCCTGTCATTGATGATCAGAATTGGAGCCCTAAATCGTGTATTTGTTGTTTGAAGTTAAAGGTCTAAAAATCTCACAGAAGTGTGCGCGATGTATATTTTCCATAGTTATTCTATTCTGAGTCCTTTCTGATTTAAATAAACATTTATGTCCTTATGCAAAAGAAATAAAGTCTCCTTAAAGTGTACTTTAAGAAAAAATTTGTCATAAAGTAGACTTGAGCTATACTTTGTTTCTTTTGCATAAGGGCACCAATCTACAAAAAAAAAATTTATTGGTCAAATTTTGGGACACCCTTTATAACCAGGTGCAGATAACAAAATTCAGTGCACTATAAACTTTGTAAATGCTTTTGAGAGAAAGTGTTAACGACCCATTTATATTTAATTGCTAATAAAAATCTAAAGAAAAATAATTGCAATAAAAAATCTTATAGTCGTTAGCAAAAATTGCTTCAATTAGCAAATTGAGCTTTTGGATGAATATTTATTGAGCAAAATGGATGTATATTTATACATCCAGCTTAATTTGCTTTGACTAAGCGGATTTACTACTGCAAATGGCTGTAAATATAAACTATTAAATTTATGTGCTATTCATATCGAAATAAATAAAAAAATTTGTAATGGTTTGCTAAATATTTAGCAGTGACACAAACCTACCTTGTTGAAAGCTGTAGTGCAATTCACTAACTTTTAACGATCTAACACTGGTTAAATATATCAATATGTTTTTTACTTGCACTAACGCATTTGCGATTCACTAACCTATGGCTAACTAATGACAAAAACATACAAAAATAAATGGCAATGCTGCTAAACCTTAGCGCGAAAGGATGTATTCCGAACCATCAATTCGGCTTCAGAAAACAACATGGTACGATCCAACAAACACACAGTTTAGTAAATGTAATAAAAACGACCTTTGAAGAAAAAAAATACTGTTCTGCTCTTTTTATCGACGATTCTCAAGCATTCGATAAGGTTTGGCACAAAGGCCTAATATTTAAGCTAAAGCTGAACTTGCCCGAAAACTTGTATACGCTCTTAAAAGATTATTTAACGAATCGTAAGTTTTTACTAAAAGAAGGTGACTTTTAAGCTCGCCACAGCTCATTGAACCCGGAGTTCCCCAAGTTAGTATTTTGGGACCAATTTTATATTTACTGTACACATCGGATATGCCAATTAGCACCCTAGTCTACACATCAACTTTTGCAGATGACACAGCTTTTTTAAGTATTCATGAAAGTGCCCAAGAAGCATCACAACTTGTACAAGACCACATACTCAATTTGGAAAAATGGCTAGAAAAATGGAGAATAAAAGTGAATGAGCAAAAATGTACTCACATAACTTTCACACTGCGTAGGGACTCATGCCCTCCTGTTCGCATAAATAACCAAATGTTACCACAGCTTTCAGACGTTAAATATCTGGGTATACATCTTGACCGTCGCCTTACTTGGAAAAGCCACATTGATTTCAAGTTAACACAAATGAAACTAAAAGCAGTACAACTAAGTTGGCTTATTGGCAGAAACTCTACCCACCAATTGGTGTTATGGGATTCAGTTATGGGTCACTGCCTCAGCCAGCAATGTAGGAAAAATTCAAAGGCGCCAAAATAAGATACTACGTATGATTACATCTGCTCCCTGGTATATAAAAAATTCGAACATCCACAAAGACCTAAACATGCCATCAGTTAAAGCAGAAATAGCGAAACATTCAGTCACATATCTAAAGAGGCTTGAATCTCATCCAAACCCTTTGGCGCGTAACATGCTGAATGAACCTGGTTACATTCGACTAAAAAGAAGAGATACTTGGCCGTACATTAGAGGGATGACCCGCAAATGATTGCAAAATCCGTGAAACAAACATTATTTTTGTCTAGCACTGGCTGGATTTAAAAAGTATATTTTTATTTTAGACTTAAGATATGAGTAATTATTGTTAGTTCAAAAATATTGAAGATACAATAAACAATTTATGAAAAAAAATGCTGCTAAACAAAATGGCAAAATAGCGAAAAGAACAAAGAGGAATGAAAAATAATAAACAAAATTATTTATAAAAAATAAAACTTATTTGAAATGTATTTTAAAATAACTTTTGTATGAAAAATTAGTTCTAAAATAGATTTCAAATATATTTTATTTTTTATAAATATGCGGGTTAGAATATTTTACATTTTACATTATACATCTAATGGCCAACTTTATCTTTTGATATTTTTATAAAGTAAACGACACAAAAATATTTGCAGTTAAATTAACAATTCTGGACTTGTTAAGAAAAACAGCTGATTTATAACAACATCAAATGTTATTAAAAAGCATTTCTGAATAGCAAAGTCTTTCGTTTTGTTGTTAAATTGTTTTAACGAGTCAAGAATCGTTAAAATTGAATAGTGAATAGCACTCCTGATATGCTACTGATTTTAAATGTTTACATGTTTTGTTCTCTGTGAGATTCTCGTTGAGCACCCACAGACCCTTAGGGTCTGCGTGGGTGCTCTTAATATATATATATATTTATACACTGAAGCAAAAATTTAACTAAAAACTGTAAAATGGGGTGTAGAATTGAAGAAAAGTAGGTTGTTATACAGCTAACAAACTTTTTAGTCAAATCTACATATTATTTTCTGCCCCTATTACGGTTTACAACTCAACTCAGTTCAGTTATCTAAAAGACAACTTGAAAGACAACTGCTACTGATGAGTTGTAATTTTTTTAACTTTTGTTAACCGAACTAACACAGGGTTGTAAACGGTGAAACTACAACAGAGTTATAACAAAATTTAAATTCAACTTAAAAATTTTGGACAAGTTGAGTTGTAATTGATAATACCAATTTGTTAAATTGCAACTGAAGTAGAGTTGAGTTGTAAACCGTAATAGGGGCCTTAGTAAAAAAATATTTTTTTAAATTCCTTATATTGAAGAAATTTCTTCAATATGACTCTTTCTTTTTGTTATTTAACAGGGTTTAAATATGATAAAAAAATAAGTTAAATTAACTAAAATTTTTAGTTAATTTTTTTTTTATAAAAGTTTATTCTTTGTAATATATTCTCACCATTAAATAAAATTATGCAACGTAATCGCATATTTTTATCTAATGGTGAAAATAAAACTGCATATCATTAATGCTTTTTCGCTTTTTTCCTCTTAAGAAGAATAAACGAATAAAGCTTTTAGTTTATGTTGCGAGCATTTTATATGAAATATTTAAACTACAAACAACATAAATTGAAAAATTTTCTATTTTATATGTCAATTCAAATAATTTTCCTGAAGTTAAATTTAACGAAATTTCTTCTATTTTACAGCTCTTTTTTTCATTTATATATGAGCCGTTTTCTTTGAAAGTGGTGTAAGTGTATTTTATTTAATTTGCGGATATTTCATGTTTTGCATTTGAATAATTTGAAAAATATATAAATATAAATAAATGATATACATATGTAGTATGCTATTCTAGTGCAATGTTATTTTTAAATATTAAATTAATTTTCCTGAAGTTAAATTTAACGAAATTTCTTCTATTTTACAGCTCTTTTTTTCATTTATATATGAGCCGTTTTCTTTGAAAGTGGTGTAAGTGTATTTTATTTAATTTGCGGATATTTCATGTTTTGCATTTGAATAATTTGAAAAATATATAAATATAAATAAATGATATACATATGTAGTATGCTATTCTAGTGCAATGTTATTTTTAAATATTAAATTGATTTAAATTTATAATCTAATCATACTTTAGGTTTGATTAACAATAATTTATACTTTTAATGACTTCAAAAGGATTTACACCACTTTCAAAATCAGCAAAAAGTAAAAATCTTACAATTACAAAATATTAACTACGGCATGTCAAATCGATTTCTTTTTATGAAATTTTTATTAAATACTCAATAAAAATAACTAAAAATAAATAAAAAATACCCAACATTATTTATACTCGTATTATTAATATATTTTAATTTTTTTTCATTATGATCCGAGTCATGATGTGTTGGAGGGATATATATATATTTTTTTCATAATTTATTTATTGTATATTCAATAGTTTTGAGGGATATATGGTAATAAATCAATCATATCTGTCAATTTTTCCAATGTGATGAGCCTGGAATGATGAAATAAACGTGTTAGTACCATATTTCTAAAGTTGTGTGGTTTTCCCCGTGAGGGCTATTAATTTAGTGATTTAAAATCCTTATTCTCACTAAATGAAGTTTTATAGAACATTGTATGTATATGGTTTGCTTTTCATAACCCTTATCCAACATATCTTCAACCAATTTACTTCTTCACCATTGATATTTGTTTCCCTTCTTAGAATTGCTTCTTCTAAGGGTTTTGTATTTATTATATTGAATAATAAAGGCGAAACTCCGAAAAACTATAAAAATTTTTATGTCATTTACAATGTTGCCACACATTTAAAAAACGCACTAAAGAAATTATGTAGTACAATTTTGAACTAAATAAGGTATGTCTTTGAGGATAGTGG
>OX451219.1:69743268-69875444 GCA_949628195.1 Phasia obesa
AGTGAATCAGCACAAAATCTGTATCAGAGAGAATCAAAAACATGTTTCGTTTAGTTTTTTTTTATAAACTAAAACATTGCAATGTTGCTAACGGTTGTGTGTTAAAATTATCATTGTGCATATAATGAATGAAATAACAGCTTTTATTTGTTTGCATAAAGACAAACTGAATGGCAGGAATACTGTTGGGCAGAACAGTCAGACATACCATCTGATAGTCAGACCGTCAGTCAGACAAACCAGCAGACAGTCAGTGACAGTCAAACAGTCAGACATTCAAACAATCAGTCAGACCGTCAGGCAGTGACTTAGACCGACAAACAGTCAGACTGTCAAATAGTCCGATAAAAACCAACGTTATGTTGACCATGGTGACGATGATGAGATTTCAATAATTTTTCTGCAACCAAATCGTGCATAATGGTGACGACGGTTTTTGAGTTCAATTTTTTTTCTTCAACCAAAAAGTGTTCAATGTACCTACAGAAGTTTTCACTTCAATAATAATCAATAATGTTGGCGACGGCTTTTGGTGACGGCGGTTTTTGGTGACGACGGTTTTTGAAATCAGTATTTTTTCTTTAACCAAAAAGTGCTAAAAGTGCCTAAAGAAGTTTTCACTTCAAAAATTGTTTAAGAAAATACAGCAATGCAATGCTGCATTACTAAATAAAAAAACCTTCTGCAATTCTTGAAAATCTTAATATGCTGTCACTTTTCATAAAACTTGTAAATTAACGTTTTTAGAAATTATTCATAAGTTAGAAAAGCTACAGAATAATATTTATGACTCACAGAGCCGCAAAGTGTGGGAGTATACCGGCATTAAATTTTTAAATTTATAGTAAAAAAGGAAAAATTTTGTTAAGACATTTGGGATGAAAAACATATATACAACATAACCTACATTGTAATAAAATGCATAAATGAGCCGTAAGTAAGTAATTAAGTAAGTAAGTTAGTAACATAGTACGTAAGTAAGTAGGAATGTAAGTTAGTAAGTCAATTTTGTTTTTATGTGATGTTTCAGGTTAAGCATAAATCAAGATCTATGACAAGGTATTTGGCCTCGGAGCGATGAAGTGTAGTTAGTTATTTATTTGAATAGGAGAGCAGGATTCTCTACGAATTGTGAATATTATGCGAGTTTTAAATTACTCTATTGAAAATATTGGCTTGTTACTTAGGGGTTTTCATGGATGCGTAGAAAAAGCTGTTTCATCAGCAAATGCCAATGTGTAGACTCCGTTGCTACTTGACAGATCTGAATTTTACAACAAATATAAATTGGAACCTAATGTACTAAATTGGAGAACTCGGGATTTAATTGGTTGAGGCGAGCATACAAAATCTCCTTCTACGACCACCTAAATAACTTAACAGTTTATAGAATTTATTCAAGTTTTTCTTTAACTTGTAAACTAGAGCTTCACGTCATACTTTGTGACACATCTATTAAGAGCGCAGATCAAATCCCTTTTTTAATCAATAATGCTATGTTGCTTTCTAAATCCGTATTAGTGGTTTGGAATACATCCTTAATATTAATATTTTCTCAAATAGTATTAAAATATTTAATACCAGACTTATTGGTCAATACGATTCCATTTTAGTGTGATCTTTTTCTGGCTTAGGCATCAGAGAAGCTTTCTAACCGGAGGAAAAGTACTTTGCCCTAGAATGGCATTTACATTAATTAAACTAGCGAACGACCGACATAAAATTCAACGCCATAATGTCAAAAAATGTTTACAGAAAAAGAAAGATATGACTATACATAGTCCGGTTATATATTTTGGATGCTAATTAGATATATAAGAAGAACAACTAAGCTAATTGTATCAATTG
Organism: Phasia obesa; assembly: GCA_949628195.1. Classification (NCBI taxonomy): domain Eukaryota; kingdom Metazoa; phylum Arthropoda; class Insecta; order Diptera; family Tachinidae; genus Phasia; species Phasia obesa. The sequence continues at coordinate 69,745,117 of OX451219.1, forward strand.
CATTATACAAGGCATAAAGATAAAGTTAAAATCTGTGCAATATTGACAAAACACCTTAATTCGAGAGAATAATATGAATGAATAGATTATAGATAGATAGATAGATAGATAGATAGATAGATAGATAGATAGATAGATAGATAGATAGATAGATAGATATTGTTTGGTAAAAGTCAATTTTGGATAGAGTAAAATCCCTAGATATTTGTATTCTGAGCCTATTTTAACCTCCTCGCATACACTCTTCGCTTCTCTGAGTATTTTATATTGATTAGAATATCTTTTTCGGAAACCTGCTTGATATTCATTCAAGATACTATTATCCCCATCATTATTTTACAACATAATTCATAAAAGATATTCCTCTATTATAGTGGGGTTGATTTATTTTTATAGTGTTGAATATAAAATATAATCGATTTATTTCTAAAACCAAGAAACATGAAAAAAAACTAATTCAAAATATCTGACCATATAAGAAAATGATCAATCTTTATACTTTATATCTATCCTTTTTGCACGAAAACGAAGCTGCTGACTTTAACCAAAAAATTCGATTTTAATGGTTTCAATGTAAGGATGTTAGAATCTTCAGAGTAATAAAACAAACTTATCGATCCCTTAATGTCACATAGTGATATCTCGAAAAATTAAAACTTTAAAGTTGTTAAAGAAAAATTGTTTCTCTATATCATCTTTATATGAAAAATAAATTTCAGAATTATATCTTAGGCGAAACCGAATACGTAAATATTTTTAATCATACTCATACCCTAAATCATGTGTCAACAGCATTTTGCAAAGTATGATTAATTTTAGTTTTTTATATACGACTATTTGGCTTTAAACATAACAACATGCATGTCCAGCAAACATAAACATTTTATATATAATTGAGAATTATTTAAAAACTATTTCTTAAATAACAAACGTTTTTTATGCCTGGTTAATATAAATGCACAATTTTTAATTTATTTCACAATTAAGTAAAGTACCTTTACTAAAAAATCCAGCAATAAAGTGACCTCAACATTTACTTATAATAGGGTAATTCCATGTCAAATCACCCAACAAAAATTGTTTTAAAACTTACCACTCACGATTTTATTGAAACTTTTTTATTTATATTCTTTGACTTTCTGAAGCCAAATATAATTTTAAAAAAATCTATCTATTAGAGTTTTTTTAGATATACAGTTATCAAAATAGGGAAAATATCGTTTTTAGCATATTTTTTTGTGCAATTTTTATTTATTGTATCTTCAATATATGTAATTGAACTAACAATTACATATATATAGACAAAAAAAATGTATATTTCACGGTTACTGTTATTCGCGGGTCATCCCTCAGATGTAAGGATGAGAGAAGCAGTGTCCCTCCTTCTTAGTCGAATGTACCCAGGTTCATTTAGTATGTTACGGGCTAGCGAATTCGAATGAGTTTCAACCTTCTTTAGATACCTTATTGCAAGTTTTGCTATTTCTGCTTTAACCCTCCGATGATTGACAAGGTCCATATGGACCTTTCCCGTTTTTGAAGCCACAGTATTTCAAGATGTCTTGGTAGAATTCCATAAGATTCCATGACATCTACATATGTAATGTTATTAAAATTTTAAAATATATTTTAGATTGTAAATAATAAGATTGAAATATTTATGGAGGATTAAAGACGTTTACTACGAGGATAACCAACAAGGTCCAAAGGGACCTATATTAAAAGGAGGACAATTTTTTTACAACTTTAGACTTAGCTTTAATTTTAATAGCCTGTTAGTAGTAATAAAGCAGTTGTTCCTATCGAATTTTTGAAACGTGAAGTATTCACGACTTGAATGTTATCAATGAGATGTGTCATTATAACCGTATGTTCCTAAAAAGAACAAAGCATTTTCGTGCTATTAACTTTGAATTACAGAAACGAAATAGTTATAAGTAATATGAAAGAGAAACCTTCAGCTATGCTTGACTATAATTCAAACAACTTTGGTGTTGATGCCATGGACCAAATGTTGGGAACTTACACCTCTTGTCGATTGTGCCAACGGAAGACTTCATACAAATGCTGTGCTTGCCTAGAACCTGTGTCTACGCAACACTGCAACACCTGGTGTATAAACGAAAAGCGGTCAAAATATAAGCACTTATGAAAACATTTACATTCATTTTGTAATTTATAATTACTTTATCTTTACTTTTGCCTTTCCTAGATTTTATCAATTTTGTTAAATGAAGTATTATTTCTAATGGAGTTAATTTATTTCCACACATTCTGAAATCACCTAAATAAGCGTAAAAATATGAAGAAAAAATCTCAAATTCGCTAAAAATAATATGTGAGGTCCACAGGGACCTTGTTAGTTATTGACCGTTGAAAAAATTGCTGGTTATCGGAGGGTTAACTGATGGCACGTTTAGATCTTTCGAGTTTTTTATATACCAAGGAGCAGCGAAGAATCTCATTTTGGCGCCTTTGTATTTTTTCTACATTGCTAGCAGTGCAGTGCCCCATAATTGAATGCCATAACACCAAATTGGTTTCAGAATTGACTTGTACAATAGAAGTTTGCAATCTAAGCTGAGAGTAGAGTTTCTGCCAATAAGCCAGTTTAGTTGGACGGCTTTTAGCTTCATTTGCCTTAACTTTGATTCTATGTGGCGTTTCCAAGTAAGGCGCCGGTCAAGATGTATGCCGAGATATTTCACGACTGTAGTATCGTTTGGTTATTTATGCGAATAGGGGGGCACGATTCCTTACGCAGTGTAAAAGTTATGTGAGTACATTTTTGTTCATTCCCTTTTATTCTCCATGTCTTCAACCAATTTTCTAAATTGGATATGTGGTCTTGTAAATATCGTGATGCTACTTCGGGTATTTCGTGAATGCTTAAAAAAGATGTATCGTCAGCAAATGTAGATGTGTGGGCTCGATTACTAAAAAAAAAATATATTTTTTTTAATAAACTGGGTAATAAAGGTAAGAAATATTCCATAAATCTGAAAAATATGTAGTTTTTTTTAACATAACTTCTGATGTAACCATGGTCCCACTCTGAAACTTTTATAGTGTACTCACAAAGCCTCATTAAAAAACATATGTAAAAAAAAAGAAAAGACTATCTCTAAGACTTTTATAAATTTTTTTTTTTTCTTAAATATAAAAAAAATTGTTAAAAATTTGTTTTTTCATGATTGATATCAAATTAAATCGTATGAAATCCCCTTTAAAATGAGCAATTACTCAATTTCCTAAGGCTTATAGAACTGGAATTAGAATGTATTTAATCCTCGAGCACATATGCAAAAAAGTTATATTTGCCCACTTTTATAACTGTTAGCTAAAAAAAAACTATAAGTGATAAATTTTTTTTAATTTGTATTTGGATTCAGAGAGTCAACTGACTTAAACTCAACATATTCGCTTGATTTTTTGTTTGTTTGATAGATTGTCAATAGGAGCAGTGCAGAATGTATTTTTTCTTCTACATTTAAGTTAAGAATATTTGCCAATCATAAAGCCTCTTTTTCTCTTAATTTGCTAAAAAATTTGGCTGGGTAACTCCGTAAACACTCAGAAGAAAAACTTATTTTATTTGTTCATTATATTCTTATTTCCATTTTTGAATGTACTTTTGAAAAATATATAAAAAGTTTACAAAAATAAATTTGTTTGAATTTCGACCACAAGACAAACTCTAATATAAATAAAAAAAGTTTAAAAAAATCTCAAGTAGTCATTTTGAGTGGCCTGTTGATTTGACATGGAATTGCCCAATAACGAACAAGTACTTATCTCTCCGATAACATCCTAACTTTAGCTATTAGCAAGTTATAATAATGGACCTTCTTTTTTGTGTTTAAAAAATATGTCCAAGATTGTTTTATGTTTCGTTTATTTTATCGTGTCAAGGCAATTTATATCTTGAATACTTATTATTGGTGGTTTCAAAAGAGTTGTTATATCTTGTCGAAATTTAAAAACAGTGGACCAATTTCGACCACTTGTGGTCCCAGCATATTTAAATATTTTACTTTAATATTAACGATAATAATATTTAATGAAATTTTTTACACACACGTTATGTTATGTTATTCTACAAAACACATACATATATAGGTTTTTGCAAACCGTTACATATTTTGCAATAATAGAAAAAATTAATTGCTCTACTTTTACAATTAACGGCTCAATTGACGTAATTGATGTATTGTAATTGTAACTTATTTTTAAATAAATTATTCTCTTACATCAAAACAATAAACATATGTTCCTTATCATTTGGCAAATAAGAAAAAAAAAAACGAGAATTGCAAAAAGAAACCATGTCAAAAGAACAATTGTCTGTCACATTTGGAAATATTACATAAAATGTATAGAAAAACAACGTAACGGTCGACCTTATAAATGCAAAAACAAAACAAAAAATAAAAAATATGTACCTACAAAAATCAAACAAAAAAAGTAAATAAATTAAACAATAATTACCGCACTCATGGCTTAATTCTGATGAAAATTTTAATCACGAATCTAGTAACCATTTGAGCAGCTATTTCTATATTCTATTATGTTCTGCTCTATTCTAATGTTCATTATTTATTCCTAATTACACGTATTTATTAGGAATTCAAAACAGAAATAATTGTTCGTATAAAATCGTTTATTGTTATGCTGGCTGACTGGCTGACCAATTCGTATGACAGCTGTTTGCACAAAATTCAGTAACTCGCTAACAAGAAAATGTCGTGCTTAGTTGCAAGATAAAATTAAATAAAGAATTTTCTTTTAAACTCAAGTTGTTCTTTGTATCGAGTTGGGCATTTATTGGAAAAAAATTAATTAGTCTCCTAAAACTGCCAAACAAAATGTGTTAAAAGAACGGCAAATAGTTTTCTAACTGCTTTTGCTACTGCTACATCAACAGCAACACAGATAAACAATGGATCCTATATTCGTAATTCGATAGAGGAATACCACTGTTAATAATGTGCGTTTTAAATAAATTCTAATACATTTTTTTCTTTGCACCTTTTTTTACTTTAACACAATTTGTATTCAAACGACAGCTATAAAGTCATTTTATCTTTTATACGAAAATATTTTAATTGAAAATTTAAATTCTAACGGTGCAATCGGCAAAAAAAGTTTGAAATCGTACCAATAACAAAAATATTAATAACACTATGTAACAATAAAGATGTTATCTAATAACCAGTATGTAAACTTTTTTGATACACTCAAAGAAAAACATGGTTAATGTTAATTGTAATTTTTTGTATCAAATAAAAATAATAATTCTAAAATAAAAATTTATATACGTAAGTCCAGCCAGTGCTAGACAATCGTGTGTGTTTCACGATTGCTGTCATCATATGGTCATCCCTCTGATGCTCGGATGAGAGAAGCAATGTCCCTCCTTCTTAGACAAATATAAACACGTTCATTTAGTATGTTACAGACCATAATCTGAGAGCAGCATATTATAGTTGAATTATATGGTTGCAGTCAAATAATCCTATTTTTATAAAATTTTGATAATTTAAATATTAATTATTTAATATTATGCTAATTATCCATAACATTTTATAATAAAAGTAAAAATTATTTTTTGGAGGAAAAGCTATTTTCTATACGTATTTCATTGGCTGCTTAGGTCAGATCGTCAGGAAACCTTATTCCTGCATAGAGGATAAGAAGCCACAAGAAGTTATTTCAAAGTTTATATTCACTGGCACTACATGTAAAACTTGTTATATAATTTTTTTCATAAGTTTAATAAAACATTGTAGTTTCCTTACTAATATTCTTTATGTAATATAAATCCATAAAAAATCTGTTTACATTGGGTATGGTAAAATTGAGTGTAAGCCACTCCAGACTTTTTTTTATTATTAGTCGATTTTCAGCGTTATAGCAAAAATTAAAGACCAAAGTCCCATCTACTAAAACAAAAAACCGCTGTTAAAATTCCAATCCAATCAAAAGCTATGCATTTTTGACCGCCTTCTCGTCAAAAAAGTTCTACTGTGAGCAGGTCGTAGGTACGTAATGTTACGGCGAAACTAAAATAGAAAGTTCTGTGTGTAAACATTAAATTAACGATATTGTTAAGCGACATCTAAGTGTAGATTTCAAACTAAAAAGATCGCAACTTTTAAAAATCTTTTAGACAAATACTTGCACACAAAACTCAAACAAAACAGAAAATTTCTAACTTAGTTGGATTTGTCATTATAAAAATATAAAGATCTCGTCGCTATTTGGACTCTTGTGTAACTTGCGTCGGAATAAGTGTTACAAAATATTTTTAAAATAATAACAGTTATAATATAAAAATAAAAACAAAAATAAATATGATAACCATAAATCGAAATTTGTAATTAGATAAAATTGAAATATCTATTTCTAACAAACGCCAAAAATATAGCTCCCTTTGAAAGCAAAACGCAGGTAGGAGGGTTTAGGTACCATGATTTATTGATTTCTTTAAAGTCTATAAATATAAATCCTTACAGACCCATTAAGAAAATAATAATAAATTTATTTACAACTACCAGTGCCTGAGACGTCGTCAACAACCGGACAATATTTTGTTCGATTTTGCATTTTGTTTTGTCTGTAATCCACACCAAATATTAAGATCCCTTACTTGTATAGTACAGCAGATATGGTAGAAGATATGGTAGAAGTACCCATCTCAGAGTAATTACTCAGGATGTTACAACATAAGTGTTATACAAAATTCTATAAAAAAGGTGCTGCCAAGTCATTTAAATCGACAAAATTGTGTACATTCACCGATCCAAAGGTTTCGATTTGTTCTGAAATCAGACTTGTCGTAAGAAGTTCGGTTAAACATTTCGGTAGTTTGACTGAAATCAGACTTATCAGTACGAATTCGTTTAGACATTTCGGTAGTTTGTCTGAAAACTTACTTGTCGTATCAATTTCGTTGAGACATTTCGGTTGTTTGTCTCAAAAAACCATGTGACGTCATAGTTAAAGAAAATTTTAAAAACAATATTCGGGAATGAAAGTTTTTCATCTAAATTTTCATGGAAATGCTTCAACAGAATCATTGCCGTGAAGAATTTTAACGATTGCGATTTCGTACCCTTTCGGTAATATTTCGGTTCCGCAATTGGAAGATTTTGTCCACCAGTCGTAACGAATTCTTTACGAAATCGTAACATTTGGTTTGGTGGGTTCTCTTGGAAATAAGATATTTTTCGGGAAAAAATAAGTATATTTGAACAATGATACTAAGGTAACTCCATTAGTTTCTAAGTAATGCAAATACAGACAGACACAAAAATTAAAATGTTTAGAAGAAATTTCTATATAACATCAATATTTATTATTTATTTTGTTTTTCGATCCCATTACATTTTTGGGTCCCATACAAGTGAAAACTACTATTTTAAAGTAGTTTTCTCATACGAGAGAAGTATATATGTAACTGTTTTGTGATGTTTGAGTCTTCTTTTGTCCATCTCCTAATTAATGCAAGTACACCAGAAGCTTTGTTTATGATCATATATTTCTGAAAATCAAACTTACTATCCAGAAAATCTAAGAATTCAGTTAGTGATTCCACCAAGGAAATGATGGAGCGTGGAAAATAAATTCCAAGAGAAAAGCTTACACTTCTTAAAGTTGAAATCCATTAGAATAATTTTGCACCAACTATATAACCTATTAAAATACTGTTGCAAGTAGATTTCATCTGCTAACAATTTTTAACTTCGAAAAATTCATCGCATAATCATAAGATTTTATCCAGTTTAAAGGGATTTGAATAACGGACTTAAGTTTAGTTTCGTAAGAAATCACTCTAAGAGATATTTAACTAAAAAAAAATTTTAATATTTTTAAAATATATCGAAACTTTCGTTAAGCCTCTAAAAAATGTATTATTTAATCTGTTTAATTGTAAACATTTTTGAAGTGAAAATTCCAATTTTAAAAACTGTTCTATGTCAAAGTTTACTAAAATATTTGCTGTACCTTTAAAGAGGGAACAAATTATTACTAAAATAAAAAGATTTTGAAACCACACTGTGTTACGCATAAATGTGTGTTTTTGTGTATTGTATTTTTATTTGTGATTTAATATTTCACACTAGTTTTTATATAAAATTTAATAAATAAAACAGAAACATTGGTAAATCTACGTTTTATTTTTTCTTCTTAGTTTAAAAAATATACTGGATATACACTAGAGGAAAAAATAATTACACTTGCCGATCATCCTTGACATAAATATTTGATTTGTAATTTGTACTCAGAAAAGTCAATTATTCTAATTAAATATGTTCACCTATGCATACGAGTATAAACATTACTTGTATTTTTAAATCCGCACAACCAAACCAAAAAAGACATTGCTTCTTATGGAGGCAGTCAGTTTTGTCAAATTTTACTTGGCTTTGTTTTTCTCTCATCAATTTAATTGAACATAGTTTCTATCTAGCACTAGATAAATATATTGTCGAAAATTCAACAAGGATTAATATCTGCTTCCCGAAAATCCAAATATTATCCAACAATTAATTGTACAACTTTTATTCGAAAGAGATCGAGTTCAGAAAACAGCTGGTGAAGTAGATAGAGATATGCTGTATTTAACAATTCTGCAGTAGTAGGGTCGAAAAAGAATTTTGATATAATTTAGATTAACGAAAATATGTTCCTTATCTCAACAGCCCAAACCGAAAATAATATATATTTTTTTTTTATTGGAATATACTTTGAAATTTTATTCTTTATGTAACATATTCATAAAAATATCTGTTTCCATGAGATATGGTAAAGTTGAGTGTAGGACACTCCAGATTTTTAATTTTTAATTTTCAATGCGACTGTATCAGTATTGTAATTGATGCCATAGCATATGGTGCAATAACAAAGTACTTTGGAGCAATACGCCTGAGAGTGGCGCCGTGACAATGTTGAGATGTGATTAAACCCTAAAGCAAAATTAAGCAATTAACCTTAACCAATTTACCAATTAATCTTAAAGGTTGGCACTGATAGTTTTAATTTAACATTTATTGTTAAATTAAAACTATATTTGCTAAAACTGCATTGAAGAATCGAATTAAGACGCACATTTCTTTTGGGTGGCATCTGAGAAACATGTAACATTCTAAATGGATTTTGGTTCTGACATATTACAAGGGGTTTTGTTTATAACAAAACAATCAAAAAGCCGAACAAATCAAACCAATTAAAATACTCATACGTTTAAAGTTATTTTAATTATATGTAGATAGAAGGAAAGTTTATTCATTATTTTGACCTCTAGTGTAACCTCAGACAATAATTAAATAAGAATGAAACTGAAACTGAAAATGAGTAAAAACTCAATAATAACTCACCTTTGTGTCTTCTGCAGAATAATGGATTGTGCGATGATGAATAGCAGTTGAATGCAGCAAACGAAAAGCAACAAATAAAATGTTGAAAGTAAAAGCTTCTGTTTTATGTTTTTGTATTACAACTCTTTTAAATATTGTTGCTGCACTTAGAATCACAATGAATAAAAAATATTCAAAACAGAAATTGTGTGTTGCAACACTAGAAATATTTTTTTTCTTCTACCACAAACTTGATTTTTTTTTAATTTGTTACTTTTCTTTTCTATCTACCTCTCACTTGCTCCATTTTTCACTTTTGTTGTTATTGTTTATTTTTTTATCTTGCACAAATTGTTGTTTAGCGAATAAATATTGTTGCTGCAACATTTAATGGTTTTTGTTATTTTTAAAACTTATTTTTAAACTCAAAATGTTTCATTTGGCCGTCGTTACCACGCACACAAACATACATTAAAATATACCTACATACATACATAAATAGGAGGGAGTACGATTAATTTTTTAGTCACTGTAATGAAAATACAACCAAAACAAAATTCAAAGAGCTCTTCAACTGTTGCCATTTTATATTCAAATCCAACTCCGATTCTTTTTTAAAGTTTTCATTTTTCTGAATCTGTAAAAGTTTTAACTATTTTCTCTTTTGTTTTTTACACAATACAAACATCGCAACAGGGAGACCATTAGCTACAACAATTACAGAAGAGTTGTGTAGGTATTAACAGGATGGAGGGAGATTGTTAGCAAAATGCGTTTTAACTTGTTATTATGAGGTTCATAGGCCATTATTTGTTTCATTTTACTTCTTTTCTGTTCTTGTCTAAGATTATGACGGATTGACTGAATGCTGATTGCATTAAGAGTAAATAAAATGGCATAATGGCTAAGGCCCTTGACAACAGACTACAATTTGTTTTTGTTTTTTTTTTTTTTTTTGCTATTCGTTGTTGCTTTAGTGTGTGTTGTGTGAACGTTAATTCGATAGTGTTGTATTTCGAGATGTTTCTTTGCATGTTTCGGTTAAGGCATTTTTTATTATTAATACCTAACTACAAACATTTTGTTATTGTTGTTTAAAGTGATTTTTATTCATTTTATTGATCGGTACGAAAAGAGCCCAGTTTTAATAATAAAAAGTACCTACCTACTTGTTGTTAAGAAAAACGTTGTATTTGTTACCATCTTCTGATACCTATTTTAACACAGAAAACTTAACGAAGACCAAATAACTTGTTCGTTACGTTTGGCAAACCTCACATTCAAAATAGAGATACAAAAACAACAATAAAACAAAAGAAAACACCGTACATTGCAGCCATCAATCTTTTTGCAAATCAAGGGACAGCGCCTTTAATTAGTGAATTCTTTTTAATTTAATAATAAAACTGACCAAATTTTAAAACAGAGACACTAATCGCGATTTTGTCTGCCTAAAGCTTTAGCGATTTTGATAACGTATTAGTATTAGTGCTAGAACACATTACTAAAAGCATTACTTATTGTAAGTTGGCGTTGCGTCCAAAGATATTAGTTTAAAATTGTTCGCTTAAAACTACTAATACCATAATTATTGCATTGAATTAAATTTTCAATTATTTCATTGGTTGATAAAAGTTTTACTTTTTCTTGGCTGCAACTTAATCCAAGATTTATTCAAGGAAATTCTCTAACATAAAATAACGAATCGAAAAAACAAAAAAGTTCGTCGATTCTCCATCAATTTTCTATCAAAAATATTAAAATCATATTAAAAATAGGACCAATTAACCAATTTAAAACTGATTTAAGGCAAAACGAAATGTGTTAAAAAAATTTCGAGAATTGGAATCGGTGTCTGCACGGCATCGAAAAGTTTTAATTGCAATAAAGACTTCAATATGACTGTAAATATTTCCTGAAAATAGCTAATGTGAGCAGATCATGGTCATTATCTTTCACGTAAAAAGCAAATAAAAATTAGCAAAACAATAAAGCAAATTCCACCTTTAACGTTGCTTCTCTCCAAAGGCAACTTCGAGGCAACGACGCATGTAAGCTGATATTAATCGTACTATGTCTTGCCTCTCCTCATCAAGAAAGAAAAAAGAAGTGTGGAAAATATCCATTGTCGTCCTGCCGCCCACAGTATTTGTACATATCGCACTTGTTCCTCTAAAGATAGTCAACTCAAAATTTTTAAATTTTCACTTTTTGCAAGAAATCTATGTACAGTGGCCATATCTACGCACTGTAAAATTTTTACATCATTTGCTCTACTCGTTCGCCCAAAAATATATTTTTGTAACTCTTCTTAATATGAAAGAATATAAAAAAAAGGGTTTTGCCTTTACTGAAATTTTTTGAGTGGACTCTCTTTTAGAGGAACAAGTGCGATATACATATTTATTTAATTTAAAAGAATAGAAGAAGCAATTGCAGAAAAAACCAATTCATTATCTTTAAAAAGTTTAAATTTAGTTAAGAAATTAATTAAAATATTATTTAAATCAATGAATTTATTCTTTAAAGTATTCTGGTGCATACAACAATTAAGACAATAAACAGCGGCAGTATAATGACAAAAACTAAAACAAACGCATTTATACAGATTCGTTCGTGATCGCGTTTTTTATTTATTTAATTTTTTTTTTTTTTTAAGTAAAAACACAATAAATAATGCCAAAACTTAGCAACAATTCATTAATACACAAAGATTTTATGTGTGAGTGAAGTTAATTTGTATGTATGCGTTATAAAATGTAGTCGTATATTGTTTCATGCATTTACATATTTTATTTTTTCTTTATTTTTTAACTATTCAATCAACGGAAATACTCGTAGTTTTTTTAGTAACCGTAAAAAATAAAATAAAAACACTGACATGCGATGCAAATTTCCGTGCAATTTTAAAGGAAAGATACATTTTTTCGATTGGGTTTTGTTTTCATTCTCAATTATTTGTTTTAGTTCAAACAATTAATATTTAAAACTCATTAATTCTTAAACCAGCTTTTTTAAACATTTCGTTGACTTCTTTCTATTTAATTATTTTTTTGGAACACAAACAAGAAAGATAGTTGCTCGTATACTATTTTTTTCTAAGATTGTTTTTTGATTTTTTGTAGTTTTAGAACTCATTATTATTACTATTTTTTTAATATTTTAAAGTTTTGTCCGTGTTACACGTCCGTTTTCTTCACCAATTCGCAGACAACTAAATTGTTTTTTTCAATTTTATAGAAGAGTATAATTGGCATTTTAGTTTACTCTGGCAATAATCTTTAGCTGGTTTTCGTACTCTGTAATAAGTTTTCTCGCTTTGAGCCGGGCTTATGGAAACTGAGCGGCAGTTACTCAAAGTGAGAAAACCCCTCAGTTATCGTTGGTGAAGATTTGTAGGTTATTGCTTGAATTTGAGAATTGTTGTTTGTTGGTGGTTGGAGAGCAAATATTTAAAGCCATAAACAAAATTCCACAAAACAAAAAAAGTTTAATTTGGACAATGGATTATTACTGGCAGTGTTTACAACACTATCAGTGTTCATAGTTAATGAATCATGACAATGAACAGTGGGGTAATAACCTTCTGAAATTCTGCTTAAGATTGCTTGAAACTTGGAAAGCCAATAGATGAGAAGGAGTTAGGCTTTCAGAATATTACCTGCTGAAATTAATAATTCAAGTAGTAAAAAACACTAATTTTAATAACTGATTTTAAAATGCATTTTGTATTATTTTTACGTTAAGAGATTTGAATTGTCTTAAAATTGACTTTTTTAGTTGTTATTTTGAGTTGCAAAATGAAAGCTGATCAATAATCAAGAAATTAGAGATTTTTAAATGTTCATTTGCGATCGGCCCACTGTGAAATGTCGTAATGTAAAAGTCAGTATTTAAATGCTAAATTCTGTTGATTTTTCTTTTTCTACCGTCTCGTTTTCTGTAGTATTTGCTGTCTTCTTTGTTCTTAGCCTAGTTGTGGCGAAAACACAAAAAATTTCAAAAGGAAAATACTATAATGGCATTTACATAAATACATATACCGCGCAGTCCAAGTATCTTTAAAAGGTTAAATTTAATTTCCTGAAGATCTGGCCTATGCAACCAGTGAAATACGTATAGTAACTAGCTTTTCGCCTAAGAAATAAATGGCATTTTTATTCATGAAACTAGCTGTGCCCACACACGTTGTGTGCGTCCTGACAATATTTTATTCGCTTTTGCTTTGAAAGTAATCGACAACAAATTTTAAGACTCTTATATTGCTTTACGTATACGTATTTACTTCATATAAAGGTACCCATCCTTGAATAAAATTCTAAAATTTATATACTATTCTAAAAATTGTTTAAACCTCTGTAAAGTGTTTAAAATATTTTAATAACAATGTAATTTTACAAAGTAAAAATACAAATCAAATACAAATGTTATTCAATTGGCTATTTGGCAGTAAGTAATTCATATTTTTTCATTATGTATTTTAAAATAGCGCCATCTGTTAGGCAACCGTATTAAAAATATCCCACTTTCAAAAATAAAAGGCGCCTCCCTTAAGTATTTTTCATATTTTGTTGCAAAACCGTGTTTAAAATATCCCACTTTTAAACCGGAAATAAGATATTTTTGCAGGAAAAAAGTTTCCTATATTAGAACTAGGATGCTAAGGTACCTCTTCAAAAAATTTTGTTAAAATCCGCCCAGTAGTTTTTACGTGATGCGAACACACTATGTGACTGCCGTGGCTGGCTTCGTAGTAGCTTATCCTGTTAGTACAATTTTCTAAGGTTAAAAGGACTCAACAGCAGCTCCGAGCCGTTCAAATGACATCTCCAAGAACAAAATATCAATTGTTTGATGAGCTGTGTGACATGGTGTACCATCTTGCTGAAACTAAAGATTATCCATGTTCATAAATAGTGTGTAATTATGGCTCTTAGCGTTCGCTGTTGACTGAAAATGGCGTTTCCAGCAGTAATTTCGAAAAAAAAAATGGCCCAATAATACTACCAATTCGCCTAAGAAGCGTATAGCGACTCATTTTTGTAGGCGGATTGATATTTAATATTTTTATTATGATTTAAAAAGATAATTGCATAAAGTAATAACAATAAGTATATAGTTAAATAATTGAAAAATTGATTTTAGAGTTAACAACGCAACTCCCCAGAAATTCGTTTAGTAATACATATATCTTAAGAGAGCTATGCTACATCGGATAAAAACCTGTAGGCTGCATCAAGCGTGTTTTAAATATATTGATTTAATATATTTTGTTCAGTTACATCATGCAGTAACAGCATTTCGAATAAAAGGAACTTTTTTTTGTTTCCGCTACCGCCTGGAATGAAAGGTAAAAATCAAATATTACAGCAAGGTTTCCTACCACTGCACTAAATACACGGACGGATGGCGTCGTTTCCAGGCAACGACAGATGGCATTCCACACACAGCAAAACAACCATCTACTTAGCTGGAACAACAACCGATTAACGAATCTAACACAACTAACAACATACTGAATTTCACAGCAACACCTTTGGCACACGAACAACTTATCTACTAAAATGCTATAGACCTGTTTTAATAAAAAACTTAAAATGAGATATATACGTAAAAACATTTGGAATTCAAGATTTTAGGCGTGAAAAATAATAGAGCCATCCACTTCAATTATCTAAAAAACACAAAATTCCAAGAGATGAATAAAATAATAATATATCTTTATTACTTTATTACTTTGGTACTAAGTGGAATATAATTTATTTTTGATAACGGCTAAGCACCGTTTTGGCGTAGGGTCAACAAGTTTTTGTCATGGCTCAATCGGAATATTACTCCATGCTCTTTTCACTAACGCCCACAAGTGATTTTTATTTGTTGCAAGTTTTCCCTTAAGAGCTAATTTAATTATTCGCCACAAGTTCTCAATGGATTTAAGACTGGCAACTGAGCAGTCCAACTTAAAACATCAACCCCATTTTTTCAACCCAATCTTTTGCCCACTTCGATGTGTGTTTCGGGTCATTGTCTGGCTGACACACAAATTAAAGAGGCATTTTCAATTCTGCGTAAGGCATCACATAACTGTTAAGCAGATTTGCTTAAAAAATAGCATCCATTATTTCTGCGTTCCGTATGATAGGCCTATTTTTATTAAATAGAGCCAGTATCAATTTCTACATTTTACTGTCCTTAATTCTCTCGAGAAACTCTATTTTATGGAGCACCACTGTATACGCCAATATGTACTTTGAAAATTTACAATATTTCTTAATATTAAATTCAATCTTTTGTGAACCAAAAGCTATTTCAATAAAGAAGGAAAATGGATTTAGGTGTAATTATTTGATATTTTTTTCTAAATAACTCTTTTCAGTTGTTGGAAATGTCATTGTTTAATGTTAATTAGCTATTTTGTTTTAGCGATTAGTACATATTTACATTTGAATATGTTGAAAAGGGGTCCCATTAAGGAAGCGGTCTGCTTCGATACTCCCCCTACATTAATAAATATTAATAGTACAACACGTAGGAACACAAAAGCCATGTGAGGATAATTCCAGAATATATTTACAAAGCTGATTCACTTTAACTAAAGGCAACAGATACACATATTTTAAAACATCTGTTTAAACAAGTCTCTTTAAAAACTTTGTATTAATAATTTATTTGTTTTAAAGGGTGCCTTAATTGAAGCTTTTTGCGCAGTACCAAAAAGCGTATACTTTAATAAGTCACAACTTTAATGCAAAATAAATTAATTTGTATGACGTTAAAATTATGTTTACTTCAAATTAAGAAATTTAATCTCAACATCTCAATAAAAATAACATTGCACGCGAATTCAACAGCAGCAAAAGTATATGTCATTCATGACGACTATTTGTATCAATTAAATAAATGATGATAATGTGTTAGAACCCAGATGTTTTTCGAGTCCCATCCCTAACCCAATTTGAAAATTTTTTCTCCAAAATTCGCCAACAAAATTTAAAAGGATACTATTTTCATTTAAATTAACACATATGTACATTCCTTATACTCTATACTTTTATTGTAAATATTAAAATTATTTAAGTTGATTGATTTTTTACCTCACTATTCCTGGAGATGGATTAAAGGTGTTACAACAATCAAAAGCTTTTCAACAAAGATTCAAGCCACTAGTTATTGGTTTCTTTGCCGAAAAAAGACAAGCTTGGTTGGTGTGCAAAGCAAGGTCTAGAAACAAGGTCGAAGAGATTTTTAGTTTTGAAAAATAGATGTAATTGGAATGGTTTTAACTTTTGTGCAATAAACTTTTTAGATACAAAAAGCACGTTTTTTTATTTTAAGTGGCAGTGAGGCATCTGCAGTTTTCGGTTCTTTCTCGATGCTTTTCATCAAGGATAAATCTAATGAATTATAAAATTATTTGATATAAAATATTTTCGTTACTTTTACCAGTCATACATTAATTTTTAAATAACGAACAGTTGAAATAATAATTAAAAATCCACAAAAAAATTTCAAAATACTGAAATTATCCTCAACGAATTCCCCAAACCAAGTTTTGTATCCCCATTAGTAAATAAAAATCACCAATTTGGGGATAAATGCTCTAAACTGACTAAAAACAAATATTGTTATTACGATTGCAAATATGAGGAGAACAGCAGTACAAGAATGCGAACCTTTTCCAGTAGTGTGTCGAATTTCGTTTATTATATTTTTCGTACTAACTCTTGAGTCAACAAAGCATAACCAATTACTTGACAAAGAGAAGAGAGGTTAAAAACTACATTTTATTTGGATTTCGGTTTTAAAAACATCTGCAAATTTTAAGTTTTCATTTCGTTTGACGACTTCTGCTTTGGAAAGTTGAAAAAAAAGCCAACGACATAACGACGGCGATTTAAGACCGTCAGATGATTAAATTGTTCCAAACCTGCTCAAGGGAAGTTCACACTGCGTACCATAAATTGTATGACGAAAATTTTGTATGAAGATGATCTGCGAAACAGCAACTCATTAGTAGAGTAAAAAAAAGAAAACGACATAATTTTTATAAAATTGGTATCAGCAGTAGTCTAGTAAACGTGGTCAGAGATATTCTCCTAATTCGCAGTTATCATTATTTAAACATTTTTTGCTGGATATTGTGTGTTCAAAATACAGTCGTTGATTAATTAATTTTAGTGCTCTAGTGTTTTAAATATGTACATAATATTTTAAATATACAACATTTGCAAATAACAAACTTTTCAGTTTTAGCTCAGATTTAACTTTACAATCTGTAAAAAAATCAACAGCAACCACAAATTTATTAACAACCTTTAGTTGCCAGTTGCCATACGTAATACAATTTCGGCAACTGACAACGCAACTGAGGTTGCATTGCTATCCATAATCGACCTATAAATGTGTGCAGCTGTTTTAAAGAATGAGCAAAAACCAAGTTTAGTAATTAAATTACATAATTACCTGACTTTTGCGTTCTCTGGTGCCGTCAATAGGAGCTAAACCTTAAAAAGAATTTTTAAAGTTTAGCTCCTGGTTTCTCCTTGGTTCGAATAATGGTGTTATCTGTCGATCAGTATAATATTTGTTACAATATAAGGTATAGTTATTAGGGTTCCGTACACAAAGTGTAAAAACGTAACCCTATTGTTTTCGCTACAATGTCTGTCCGTCTGTCCGTCTATCCGTCTGTCAGCGCCGTTTATCTCTGGAAGCGTAATAGTTAGACTCTTGAAATTTTCACAGATGATGTATAGCTGTTGCCACTATAGCAACAAATACTAAAACTTATAGGGTGTTCCGATAGAGAGGTGTTATTCACGAATATGTGTTTATTTCTTGAACTGTAATAGGCATGGACTCAAGATTTATATAAACTAGTACAAAAAATAAACCTAAAAATTAAAGGGTGTTCCGATAGTGGTGTGATTTGCATGTATAAGGCCTAAATTGTGAACCATAATAGGTAGACGCTTGAAATTTTCACAGAAGGTGTATAACTGTGGCCACTATAGCAATAAATACTAACACTTATCGGGTGTTCCGAAAGTGAGGTGTTATTTCCCGTTATGTCTTTATTTCTTGAGCAACCACTTAAAATTTGCAGACAGTAATTAACTCTATGTTCGCTTTTTATTAAATTAAACCTTAAAATTAAAGGGTGTTCCGAGAGTGATGTGCTTTGCGTGTATATGGCCTAAGTTTTGAACAATAATAAGTAGACTCTTGCAGTTTTTACAAGAGGTTTATTACTATGGAAACTATAAAAAATAATAAAAATTAAAGGGTGATCCATCAGTGACATGTTTTTGACGTATATTACCTTATTTTTTGAACCGCAATTGGTAGGCCTGAAATTTTTATAGAAAGTATATTACCATGGCCGTTATAACTACAATTCCTAAAATTTAAAGGGTTTTCCAATAGCGATTCAATTTTCGCGAATATGACTTTGATTTTAAAAAGAAAAGGGTGCCCCATAAGACATGAAAAAATTAAAAACTTGAGTTTTTAAAGGCGTACGAGACATAGAACGGAACCCTACGTGTGTGAGACTAACTCGTACTTGACTGATTTATTTTTTGTATTTTTGTCTATCGACAAATCAGTGTGTCCGCTGCTCACTTTTTAATATATATTATATTATATTTCAACACTTACATATTTAATTAATACATCGTTAATAAAAAATTTAATTTTTAATAAATAAAAACAATCAGTTAAGTTCGATCTATAGTACATTGCGGTGATGATAAATTTTGTTTTAAATAGACATTTAATGGAAACAATATTAAATACCAAATAAAATACTCAATAAACTCATATATTCAATTTATTATTCATTATCAAAAAATATACTAAAAAATTTTAGTTGTTCTTGTTGTTTAAAATTAACATACGAATGAACGTTATTGAACTTGCCACTCTGTCTGTTCATCGAATTCGATAATTTAAATTTTATTCAAGTAAATTTGACAAAAAAACAAATCAATTTTGATTATACCTATAGATTCCTTTTTTGTGTCGTTTGAACAGTTTTTTATTATTTATTTATTTCCTAAAGATACAAGATGTGCTGACTGCATATGTTCCTTAAAATTCCACTTAAATTTTCTACAAAACTTAAAACTGTTTATGCTAAATATATATTTAAATTAGTATATTGTTTACTTAATTATTTTAGTAAATTTGTAAAAATATTAAAAAAATTTCACTACAGTTTAAACATTTACAGGCTCAAGGCCAAAAATAAATAAATAGGTGAAATAAAAGTTGACACACATGACATTTAAATATTTTTTTTATTTCATCAAATTCTTTATTGTTTGCAAGAAACTATTTAAACAATTTGTTTAATTAATTTTATTCAGTGTCATTAAAATATTCTAATGCGATTTTATAAAATCAAATCTACAGTCGATTTTGGAATTCGATTATTAAAATTTTAAAAAAGTAAATACTTAATAGAAAATTCAATTATTTGTTGCTATTAAATGCGTCAGTATAAAAAAATATTATACATTTAAACAAATCAGACAGAAGGAAAGATAAATTTAAATAAAAAACAACACCTTTACACAAATAACAGCAATAACAATAACACATATTTACACTGTAACAACAACCACAGCTACAACCTTCTTTGAAATCACGTGTACCTTATGAAGAAAATTAATTAAGCCAAGGTGTGCGAGAGGCAGAAGGAATAAGTGAATATTAATCTTCATACGAGATGATTCATTTAATCGGGTTTTGAGTTTATTCCAGTAAACAATTAATCGATTTTGAGATTTAAGTGTTGTTCGATTAATCGATTAAAGATTTGTTAATTACTCGAATAACTCAAACTAAAAATTTATATCCAGTGAACCATACAAAGCTGATTAGAATATATTTTAATTGCTAGCTGCGCCCGCAAGGTCTTCTACGTCCTGAGAAATTTTGTTTCGATATTATTTTCTTCACTTTTATAGTGCTGCAGAATGGTTTATATATTTACTTTGCATTGAGGTACCCGTTTGTGGTTAATTAGTGAGGATGTTGCAACATAGGATTTATATAAAATTAAATTATTATAAAACTTTGTAAATAGTACCTAAAATTTCCCCTTTACATAAATAAAAGGTACTGCCTGTAAAATTCCGTGCTTTTACTGTTTTATCACTAATTTCTCTTCGAAGAGATATTTTTATAGGGAAAAAACATTCTTTATTGAAACCGAGGTACTATTAGCTTTACGTGATGCAGACATACATTCAGACAGACAGATAAAAATTTCAAAAATTGATGTTTTGCACCAGAGCACTACGTAAATTTTGCATTGAAATAACGTTAATATATACGTTGAACAAAGCTATACATATATAAAATTTGTTCCGTACGAAAACAAATGTAATTTAGACATACATAACAAGTCATCAGTAAAAATATATCTAAATAGAAATTAATTTTTTTGTCGATTAACCGATATAATTTACTTACTCGAATAATTAATTGACTTAAAATTCTGCGAAGAATCTAGTGATGATTGATCGAGTGGATACTCTACACGAATATTTGTAGATATATTAAATTTTAATTCTAATATGCAAAATGTGATTTAGAATTAATGTGCCATTGAATTTTTTAAGTTAAGTTCTAATTATTATGGAAATTATATGTACATATATTTAAGAAAAAAGTATCAATTTAATGAAATGTGAACTGTTGCTGTTCGAATTTCGTTTAAAGATATCAATACACATAACTTTCTTATTATACTTAAGTTGGAACAGAAATATAAGGGGTGCTTTCTTGTAAGTTCCATTTCGGACGGATTAAAATTTCATACGATTGTCAGATGTGGGGCACCTCTGTTATCATTTGTGCTCAGATTGGTTTGCCATATAATCATAACTAGACAGATTTTACTTGTCGTATTTGGAGGAAAATCTACAAAAGATTTTTCGGGCAGTGGTACATCCACAAAAAAGCTTTGTGGATGTACTACTGCGCTTTATCGGCTGGAGAAATAATTTGTCCTTACTTCTTTAAAAATCAGGCCGAAAATCCATGATAATCAATTTTTCATTTGGGATCCCAATTGTATGGGATTGTTACTGAAAATAAGTTCAATCAAGATGTAATATCACTGAGCCTGAATCGGCAACTCAGCCAAGTTTTAATGCACTTTAAGCTAACTACTTTGCAACCAATGATAGTTGATATTCGGATTATTTATATTAGAATCTAGCTGTGCACGCCACTTCGTCATTGTCCTTACAATATTTTGTTCGATTTTACTCTGAAAGAAATCCATACCAAATTTTAAGACTCTCGCTTTTATAGTGCTTCAGATACGGTTTATGTATTTACTTTATACCCATCCCTGGGTAATTACCGATAAACATATGCTTTATATTAAATTCTAAACTTTATATTAAATTCTTAAATTATTTGGAGTTTTCGAAAGACCTTCTGAAAGCATGCCACTGAAGTTTTTACTTCAGTGGGTAAATTGATAGAAGGAAATCAATTTTAAACATTACCGGGTGTCATATATATGTAGATAATTAGTATCAAAATATTACTGAAATTATGACCTTTACTTTGAAATTTTTGGATACTAAAAAGTTGATGCAGAATTTTCACATTTGATCTCCGTATGTAAAGTTTGCTTATTAGTTTTTAGTTTTTTAAGTTTTTAATTTTAAACTTTTTGTTTAAAACTATTAACGAAAACCAGTATTATTGGCTCATTTTGTGTTCCGAGAAATACTAAGAAGAATCATTTGTTTATTTAACTTAATTCCGAGAAAAGAAACATGAACAAAACCAAAACATTTCGATTAACACGAATTGCGTAAATGCCAATCGACTGGCCAACTTGCAATAAAAATATATTTCTTGGGATTTTAATATTGTCTTTTATTTATTTCGGATGCATGCAAAATAAGCTTAAACGAAGACTGCCAAAAATAAAAGTTACGCACCATGACAAATTTCTATGAAAAAATGCTTAACTTCCTTTTTTTGCAAAAATATTTGGTACCTACCAAAAGTTATAAAGTGATTTTAGTTATTCTTAGAATTATAGTACGAGCTCGGTTTGCGCAACCGATAGGAAATCGGAGTTGTTGCCATTAAAAACGTAATATGAAAAATATCACTTTTTAACATAAAATCGCTTCATTTTGTTACCTTCACATAAAAAAATCACATTAAAATTAAGCAAAATTAAGTAAAATTAATACCAACCAATCTTACTTTTGTTGCAAGAAGCGAACAATATCGCAATATAAAAGTTGCAATTTTACTTCAAAAGGAATTGCAAATGTACAGCATCTAAAAGTTCCACCGTCAACGAAAAAATCAGTGATTGGTAGATTAGTTCAGGAATAAATAGAAACAGTTGCTTGTTTAGTAATTACGAATACATATGAGCAAATTTGGTTCCTGATGCCATATTCTGTAATTCTCGTAGCTAAAGCTATCGCTAAAATTCTAAAATTACATTAAAAAATAACGTATATTCTTACATATTTTGACATTTTCAGTTTTAAATGCATATTCTTTGTCCTTAAAATGAGTATTTAAAACTAATTTTTAACCGACTTCAAAAAAGAAGGAGGTTATCTATTCGTCTGAATGTTGCTTTTTTTTTTTTTATGTATGTAACCGCAGAACTCAGCCATTTCTGAACCGATTTTAAAATTTTTTGCTTTATTTGAAAGGTTATGCTTCAAGGTTGGTCCCATTTTAAAAACAGTTCATTATATTAAAAATTAAAGGGTGTCCCCATACAACATACATGTTTTTTACGTGTATTAAGAACCGTAAAGGGCAGCAAATTAAAATTTTAAAAAACTGCGTACCGCTATAGCTCCCAACAGCAGAAATTAATAAAAAAATAAATTTAAAATTTAAAGGGTATCCCCATAGGTGACATAATATGACCTATTTGGGTCTATCTTTTGAACCGTTATAGACTAAACCTTGAAAATTTGACAGAATGTCGACTACTATGACCGTTATAATAAAATGTATAAATACTCAAAATTTTAAATTAAAGGGTGCTCCAATAGTTCATTTAATTTGATGTATATGGCCATACTTTTGAATATTTGTGCACAGACCGCTGAAATTTACAAAGAACCTGTAGTGCTAAGTCAGCTATAACAAAAAGTATAAAATTTTGAATTTGGAACTTAAAGGGTGTCCCAATAGTTAATGTAATTCTATGTATGTGGCCAAACTTTTGAACTGTTAGAGACAGACAGCTAAAATTTACAAGGAACCTGTATTGCAAAGTCCACTATAGCAAGTATACAATTTGAAGTTAGAAATTAAAGGGTGTCCCCATAAATTACGTAATTTGATCTATATGACCCTATCTTTTGAACCGTTAAACACAAACACTTGAAAATTAGGCAGAATGTCCACTACTTTCTCTGGTATGATAACAAATATAAATATTTGGAATTATAATGTAAAGGGTGTCCCAATAGTTCATGTAATTTGATATATATGGTTAAACTTTTTAACCGTTATAGACAGATAGTTGAAATTTACAAAGAATCTTTGTGACCAAGTTCTCTATAACAACAGGTCTTTAATTTAACATTGTAAATTAAAGGGTGTCCGAATAGGTGATGTTATTTGATCTGTGTGCCCCTATCTTTGAAACCGTTATAGACAGAGGCTTGAATGGTGTCCCCATACAAGACTGATGCTGGTGAAAATAACTTAACTTTTAAACAGTAATAGGGAGAGGCTTGACATTCAATAGTCTCTATTTTTTTCCTCTAATTTTGGCGCATCTTTTATTTGGTTTAAATCTAATTCTTACAGATTACTTCTTACATTTTTAGTTTAGAATTGGTGCCCTTCTATCTGTTTTGAAGTCGGTTTTTTTTTTTTGCAAGAATTATTATATGCATGTTTAGAATTTTAGCGACAGCTTTAGCTACAAGAATTACAGAATATGACACCTGACCTATGTGATCTACTGAAGTTGTGTCAATAATGGATCTAGACATTTAAAAGATAACATTTCAAGATAAAAAGCTACGACGATAAATACGTTTCGCGAGGAATTGTCCTTCATTAGATACAAGTGCATTTTTTGTTCTAAGACCTTATTTTTTTGTGAAAATTATAATTTTAGGTGTTTCATTTTTCGGTTCTTTTGTTGAAATTAATATTTTGGTTTCGGCTGGTTTCCAAGGCCTTTCACCTGTAGGACAAGTCGTCTTAAACCGGCTCTTCCCATTGTCGGATGAACTCAAGTATTTTCTTCTCTAGGGTATGCCCAAAAGTGCGATAATTTAGAGGAATTCAATATGCAAAGCCTGTTTTGGACACACCCACAGCTGAAAACAATTGCAACGGGTCGAATGTTTTCATTTTTGTTAGAATTTTTTTATAGGGTGTTATTTCATATCTTTTGGTCCTTTTAATATTCACTTTATTTGAAATTTTTGTCCTTAGTTTGACGCTAATTTTAGTTTTTTGAGGCACATACCCTTGTAATGTATTGTATCAACTAATTAATAGCCTATTTCATTAGCAATCGTTGTTTTTAATCATGATAATGCCTTTTAATGAAAAACCTAATTAGTGATAACCAGAGGGCAAAGCCGATATGAAATGACGACCGACGGCGGCCAAACAAGAATATATTTGGCGGCGGCTAAAAGTCGACTTAAAGCTGAATGCATAACAAAAACCGGCGGCGGCTAAACAAAAATAACAGTCTAAGGCAGAAACTAACTTACAAATTAGGTGTTTTTTTTTTTTGTACAAACATATCACTCCTTTAATCTCCTCTCTGGGGCACTGATTGTCATTGTAACCATCCGTTTAGGTCCTTTGGCACAATGCTTTCGGGGAATATGGGGAAAACACATGCCGGGGTTCCTAGAACCTGTATCTGGAAGAACTGGTCTGCGTATATAAGTCTTTCGAGGTCCGATTAGTGTCCTAACGACTGGTACCTCGAGAACTGGTAGGCCCACAGAGAACCGTCCATCTCTGCTCCTTTGGGGTATACGTAGTGGATGTGATTTGTAACAATATATGAAGAGATGGTGTACGTTTGGTCTACTTGTGCAATGAGGGCGCTAGGCTATGCGAACATTTTACTCATTGGTAAGACTGCCATCAGGTTAGGCCATCATGACACTGACGCTAAGTCTTTGTCAGACACCGCACTCTTAATGCGAGATTGTCATATATAAAAAATTTCTCAAAATCACATTTTAAGTATTAAAACGTTTTAATATCCATTTAATACAGTGGGGGTGGTTTTAAGCTTATAAAATCACTAGATAATTGTGTATTGATGATGCAATTTATTTTAAAATTATCAAGTTTTAAAACAAATATCAAATTAAATAAAAAAATTAACAATTCGACGATCGCTGTCATTCAACAGCTTTTGTTGTTTGCAGTAAAAACTGCAGGATTTACTAACTAATTTTTAACGATAGTAGACAATAATCCAAAAAATCGCAAAGCACAAATAGGAATAGAAAAGAAAACAAATTGTTATTATTAAATTGTGTTACTAAAGGGGTTCCCTCTGACTAAAGTCTATATGAAGCTATTATTTAGACTTTTATATACTATTCAAATAAGAAAAAAAAAACAACTATTTGCATGCTTTAAGAAAGAAAGTTGACAAAAATTTCAATAAAATATAATTTTAATTTTTTTTAAGAAACGCCATTTCATAACTCGTGAGTTCTTTAGCATTCCCAGGTTAGGTTATGCCTATTTCCAAACCATCCCGAAACACGGATAAACGAATTTATCCTGTTGACGTCGCAAAGTCCTGCAGCCTCGGGCTGCCAAGAATCGCCGCCCTTTCAGCGGATAGGGCAATGACAGAGGAGATGCTTCACCGTTATTAGTAGTCAGAGAGAATAAAAGAACTTAAGCTGGAATATCAAAATAGAAGCATAATTGATTGTTGGTGTCTTTAATATTTTTTGATTTCTTCGACTTAATTCTTATTTGCTCAATGAAACTTAAAAGTTGAATAAAGCTCTCACAAGGTTAGCTGACTAGAACAATTAGCGGAATGGCCATAGAAACCCTCTTAGAATCTTAACTTCAGATAGAGTATTTACACAGAACTATGACTTGAAAATCTTACTCGCAGCATTAAATTTATGTTTGCATGTTAAATAGAAGAAACAGATCCGCTTTTAAATGAAAGAAAGCATTTTGAAAACGTTTTACACATTTTTTTTAATAATTACCTTTTAATAAACTCAGTTAACTGTAATGCGTGTACCAAATGTATGAATATCAAAAAACATGTTAATCGATGTATTTAATTATTTATTCACGGAATGGGATACGAATATTTATTATTTGTAGCGCTTTGTTTTTGTAATCAATTTGCGAAAAATTATATTCAATTTGCATTAAAAGTAAATTAAATAAACAACTTACTGTACCCAGTGACTACAAATTATGTTTTAAGTGGAAGTAAATATTATAGTTTCAACAAATCGGAAGTAAATACATGATTATTTATAGTTTTTTGTTTAGTATTTATGACATGAGTTTAGCAAAATTGTCATAGTTTTGTTTTATTTTATTTTGGCAAAATTAAGGCACTGAACTTTAGGAAATTTGATTAAAAAGTTGTTTTTTTGTTTTTTAATGAACAAAAACAAATACATATGTACATACAAATAAATACACTACAGGTCACATAAATAAGGCATGTAATTGGTCAAGCTTTAAAAATTTCTTTATAGTCGTAGAACTAAGTACTAACTCAGAATTCTGAATAAAACTTAAAATTAAACAGTGAGTAGCTAACCTTAGTTTTAAGCAGTATAACGGCCTAGGTTGTAGTTCCACGTTCCTGTTACTGCGTTAGAGTTATAAGCAAAAAGACCAAACAAGAGATTTTTTAAAATGAGTATTTTTGTTTTTACACTCAAAAAAATCTATGCATTGTATATGGCCAATTTTTTATTTTATAACATAATTATATTTAAGTTAATTATAATAAATGCTATGATAAAAAGAAACAAAATTAGTTGCCTATATAAACTTCTTATTTTTGTTGCTAAATATTTAGAGTGTACCATTTTCATAAAACAAAGCGACACAAACATTCTTTCTTAAAAACTGGCATGCTACTGATTAAAAATTATTGTATGTTTTGTTATGTTTGTGAGAGTCTAGTTGAGACTGTCTGTTTGTTTACAGACACTCGGGGTTTCAATGGGTGTCTTTGGTTATAAGTGATTGAATCTATTAACCACTAGCTATCTCCGGTGCGCTACGCTACACCCATCCACAAATATACAATAAACACTTCACGCTATTCTCACGACAAAACTGTTTCAGTTTATATGCAATGTAAGATACCCACAGTTCCCATTCAATCTGTTTTTACTAGACTGTGGTTATAAATACGGTAATAATTATTTAATTTGTCTCATACTAATCCAGTATGAGTTTTGCTAGATTATGCACATTAGTTTATAGATTACTTGCACAAAGTTTCAAGTCTCTTTCTATTGTAGTTCTATAGGTACACGATAACAATTTTTCACTTTGAATGGGAGGTACCACGCCCTCTGTCACAATCTACTCTGTATTTTACTAGGCTATGCACGTTAGCCTGAGGGTTACTTGCGCAAAATTTCAAGACTCTACCTATTGTAGTTCTCTAGGTGGACGATAATAATTTTTCACATTGAAATCATTAATGGCAGACCATTTAGTATTCAAGAGACTACCTTTGGCACCAAAAGACGCTGTCATAAATTTCAATGGTTTGGTGGAAGACGAGCAAAAATTTTAGGATGTTAAAATAAAGCTACTGCTTCTAAAGCATTGCAATTACACTGATAACAAATTTAACTATCATTTAATCCTTCTGAATGATGTCATAGTTAATAATTATAATGTATGATAAAAAATTGTTAATATAAATCCCAAATTTATGGCTGTTGTAGCTTTAAATAACTCTAAATAAAAAAACAAATATTAGTACGTTTGTATACGAATACAAATTTTGTAAATAGTAATATAATATGTTGTAAATTTATACATGACTCCTATGCACAACTGATGCTGATATACCGATAGTACGAGATAATTAACAACCTAGCGCTATTAAACTGTACTTTTTATGTTTCAAAGAATGTAGTGACCCATATCTATAAACATTTCTTCTTCCACAAATTTAAACATAAATATTTATTTATAGTGGGAAAATCAAGTAGAAAAAAACATTTCCATTCATAAAATTATGCAGATTCGAAGTGACGTTACGTTTACCAAACTTTTAAATTTTATTTTTTTTACCACTTCAAAAATATGATTCATTAAAAAAAACTTGCATTAGAAACTTGTTTTAAATAACAAAGAAATTTATACCAAAAATAAAAAAATTATATAATAAATCCAAATTTTATGGCCACAACATGACGATGGATGAGTAGTAAATGACGAATTCATCGCAAGGACGGAATGCAAATTGCAAATCCACATGAAAAAATCCTACGCTGTAACATAAATAGTTTAAGAAAATTACATAGCAAATGTCCATACAAGCGAATAAAACCTGTTTAGTTTAAAAAAAAAATGGTTTAGGACGCCGCACAGTGTCGTGACTTCATATAACGAGTGGCCATAAATAGAATAAGTTATTGTAAAGAGCTGACATTTGGCACATATATTTAGGTTGGCAACACGTAACAAAATTTAAAATTTGAAAAAATTCGGAGCAAGGATTCGTGTCCTTCCCGTATATCCTGAAATTTAAAAGTGTCATAAAAGTTAGACAAAATTCTAACTTTATGAAATTTTTCTTATAGTAATTGGATGTGATATTTAGAATGATTTGACCAAATTTGATTCAGTTCAGATAAGGCCCACGTTAGGCTAAAAAATATATTTTTACAAAAAATTAAAAAAATTAAAAGTTAAATAAATTTTTTTAAATTAATTCCGTAGACAAGACACTTATATTCTTTCAATTAGATGAATGGACGCCCTCACCTTCAATATATCCTTAAATTTAAGTATATACACATTTGTCGGGTCCATCGAAACTCACTATTTTTTTTTTATGTACATATTTTGAATAAAAATTATTAAAATTGGCGCACTTAAGCGCAGCTAAATTTTTATTGTTATAAATTAACAACTTTTTGTTATAAAATGAAAGAAAAAATATCCTGGTAATACTTGAAATTTTTTTTCTTCACTATTATATGTTTGCTTATCACAACAAGTTTTGTTTTGTTTTATTAATATCATTCTTATAATGATGCATACGCTGTTATCGACATATGTAATTAAAAATACCGTTTATATACTTAAAACATAATACAACAACTAATCTAGTAGCCCATTCAGGCTGCCACGAAATTAAGTAATTTCGACCTGAAATTACGAACGAAATCTAAAGTGTTCATACTGGGCTTTTTGACATTTGAGTTAATTTCGCAAACAGCTGATCACGTTTAGTTACATTTGTATAATTTAATTATTTTGCAAAAAGCTTTCGCACAACACTTTCGTATTGATTTAAAAATATACATGAATATTAAAAACAACACTTTAGCAAAATTAATGTACAATTATATATATATTTCCATTATTTCATTTGGCTTTTAAATTTTTTTCAAACAAAACGGACTTTCAAGGTTGTAAATCTGGTAATGGTTGCCAAAAAAGGAGCTTTTTCTACAAAACCAGCGTTGTCTATCGTAATTTCAAGTTAATTTCGACGAAATTAAGTAGAATGAGTTAATTTGGGCAATGGTAAAATGTATGCGAAATTACGTAATTTCAAGTTGATTTCGGCCGAAATCACGAAGTGACTTAATTTCGTGGCAGCCTGAACGGGCTATAGTACAAATTTGGTTTACCTGCCAACTAAATTCAATTATTTAACCCTACGAAGTACCTGCTCATTTGTATTCCTTTTTTATACAAAATTGTAGATATTTCAAACCACAATTTTAAAGAGCCATATCTTTAGAAATAATTATTATTTTAATCTATTTTTTTACGCTTATTAGTAAAAGGGTCTTTTATAAAATGCCATTAACCATTTTTTTAATTTCCATAATTGGATTTTTTTTTATATATGTCCACGCTCACAACACTGTGCGCCGGCACTATGTTAAAATTTAATCATGTTACAAAATTCAAATTTATTATTAGTAAAATCTGTGAAACACTAATTTTTTAATTATCAGTGAATAGCGTGCTATTACACACATATTAAAAATGCACTGAATTTAATTACTACGGGGCAAGCTAGTTTCTATAGCCATTTCGCTAAGTGCCTAATTTAGCTTATCAGGAAACATTTACTCAATTTAGATAGCTAAAGATGCCTTTAAGTTGACAAATTATTCAATTTATTCACTTAAAATTAAAAACAAAAAATCAACTAGCACCGAAGAAATTTTTATTTATATAAGCAAAAAAAAACTATCACCTTTTTGGGAAAAATCTGAAAAACGGTAGTTTTTACATGTTAGCAGTTTACATACCTCTAACTTTTGAATGAAACAAGATAGCAGGATAAAACTTAATGTTATTTTAGTCTAAATTGTATCAAAAACTAGCTATCCCCGGGGCGCTTCGCTACACCCATACGCAAAAAATGCATTTAACACTTGGAAGAAAAGAATTCTCACGACAAAACTGTTTCAGTTTATATGCAAGGTACAACGCCCACTGCTCCCATCCAATCTGTTTTTTGTTTTTTTTTTTTGCTAGACTATGCGTATTAACACAATAATAATATTTTACTTTGTGTGGGAGGTACCACGCTTACTATCCTAATATCTATCCCTAGTCTGTATTTTGCTAGATTAGACATATTATTTTCAGAGAGTACCAGAGATTAATTTAGTTTACAAATTTTATCCTCTATACACACAAAGCTACACAATGGACATCGAAAAGTTATACATTGAAAAATGTATGCATGACTCACTTTATACACGAATAACTCTTGAGTGTCCACTTCTGTGCATTATATCTAAATGTGTACATTGAAGACATTAAAAACATCGAATTAACTTTATATACGCATGCACATTCGTGGTGAAGATACCATTGAATTTGTTTTGTAACTTCATAAGATTAATGTGTGTGTCCGCAGTAAAAGCAAACAGCGTTGCCGTTTTTGGTTGTTTGTATTTTATTTAAATTTGGTTAGTTTTTTTTCTCAAAGTAGAAAAAACAATTAATGAAAATTTTACTTCTTTCTAAGGAATTGTATTAGAGATTTGAATTTAAAATATAGATTATTTTGTTATTGGCGAAATTAAGTGTAAATCAGTACAAACATTTAATTTAATATTGAAATTAATAAAATTGAACTCGGTCCTTCGGACTATTTTTGTATAATAATAAATATAAATAAATACCCAATATCACTTTTATGTCTCTAGTACAAACGTTACAAAAAACACTAATATGGCAACTCCCACCCATGTGTTTGCTTGCTAAAGCATATATATACACAAGATGTACACAAGTACAGTCATAGCCACACATTAATATCAGATGTACATGCCGAAAGAAAGGCAATGTCTTCAAGGTATACAGTGTTTTCAAGGTGTCCATTAAAATTTCTTGTACATTTCTACGATCTCTGGCAGGTACTACGCCCACCTTCCTAACCCAGTCTATTTTTGTTAAACTATGCACAATAGTATGAGGGTTGCTTGTGCAAAGTTTCAAGACTCTTCCTATTGTAGTTCTCTAGGTGGACGATAATTTTTTTTTACATTGTATGGGAGGCACCACGCCTACTGTCCCAATCCAGTTTGTGTTTTGTTAGACTATGCACATTAGCATGAGGGTTACTTATGCAAAGTTTCAAAACTAAACGTAAAAGTGGGCGTGGCCAATTTTTATTTTCGTAAAAATCTAAGTTGGTCAAATCGGTAATTACAAAAGCTGCGCCTAAGAGATTTCCACCATATAAAAGAGTCCAGAAGACAAGACAAAAATGTTATCTAGAACGAGAACAAATAAAATTTTTTGAAACTTCAGCGCAATTCAGCGTATTTTTTGGATACCAAATTTTGAATTTAAGTCCTCCCACAATTCATACACGAAAATGTAGTACACTGCACACCACTTGAATAGGTTCACTATATTTAATATATTCCAATTGAATTTTTTAAAGTAATTAAGTTCTTAATTATATTATATTTCAAAGTAGTAACATATTGTGTTGTGTATCATTTGAATAAAAAAAATTGTGACTGCAGTGAATAACTGAATTTTAAGATTTTTTTTTTGTAAAACTATCATGTTTTTGGGCATAATTTTTGTGCCACTCAGTAGCGGATTTAGGCCTGGCCCATCTCAGGCACTCTTTGAAGTGCCGCCCTTTTTGATTATATGTGACATTTAAGTCACATATATTTACTAACAGTCTTTTGTCCACTGCAGTGTAATTCAATTATTAAATATTGTTTATTATTTTCGACCAAAAAATTTATAAAATTTTACACATAATTGGGGTGTTTTAAATAATCTTTTATTTCAAATTTTCTGTTTTTTTAATTAGAAATTTCTAAACTTTTTGAGTTTTATATAAAATTAAATATGGTATCTTAAAATAAAATGAAATAATTCATATGTACATGTGTTTGTGTACCGATGAAACACAAAAGAAACGGTTTTAAATATAATATTAATATGAATACTATTTTTCAAAAATTAGCAAAGTTTTTTATCAACGCTTATTTTATTAATTTAGTCTTTCGAGATTTTTCTCTGGCAAAGCCTTCAATTAAATCTTCATAGTCAGTTTCATCCACCAATTGAGCTTCAATAGACAATAATGCAAGAGCATTAAGTCTATCTTGGCCCATACTTGCCCGTAGATAGTTTTTTACTCTTTTCAGGGTTGAAAAAGATCTTTCTGCTGAACAATTTGTAGCGGGGATACTCAGAAAAATTCGCAAAGATATGTATACATTGGGGTAAACATCTTGAAGATTCCGTATATGTAATATGTAGAATATACTTTGTGCAGAACGCACATCTTCAGTATTCGCCAATGAATCTTTGAGTTGATAATGTAAATGAATGCATTCATTTGCTAATGTTTCTTCTAGATCATCAGGATACAAGTACCTACTAAGTTTAAAGAGTGGGCAGCGCAAGGCACGTATTCTGCTAAAGGATTAATTGCTTTAAATCTTGCCTGAAGTCCAGAATATATACCTTACATATTACTTGCATTATCATAAGATTGACCACGGCAATTCATTATGTCTAAACCATTTTTTTCTAAAGAGTTTAACACGACATTTTCAATATCTTTGGCTTTATGACCAGTATTTGGTAAAAATTCTAAAAATCTTTCAACGATTTCACCATTTTCACGTACATATCTAATAATTACAGCAAGCTGATCGACATGTGCAATATCAGGTGTAGAATCTACAATGACACCAAAATACTTAGCCGATCGTACTTCACTAGAAATGCGTTGTAATACTTTATCCCGAATCAAGATTATAATCTGTTCATAAATTGTTTTAGATAAGTAGGAGGTATTTCCACTACCGCGATGCGCATAAGATTTTAAATGCTCAGATAAAAATGGATCGAACTCGGCAAGAAGTTCCACTGTTCCTAAGAAATTTCCATTTTGGAGATTTCCTATTTGTTCTGAATGTCCCCGAAATGGCAGTCCTCTTTTTGCGACTGATTTAACAATTGCAATTATTCTGTGTAAAATTTTTCTCCAATATGAAATTTCTTCATCTAGTTGTTTTATTAGACGTTGATCCACACGGCCTTGAACTACTGCACGAGTTTTTAAATGATAAACATTAGTTTTATGAAAGTCTGAATTTTCATGGGCTTCAACCCGTGCATTCGAGTTTTTCCAGTCACTAAACCCTTCGCCGGTAAAAGCATTAATTTCCCCACTTTTACCAAATAACAAACAAGGCACACAAAATACAGACTCTTTAGTTTCTGAATAAACCAACCACTCACGGCGCTGAATTTCTCCGTTTTTTAACGTTCGTTGAAACAAGTTTTTAGAACAATACCTTGTTTTATCACTGTAAACTCTTTTTGAATTTTTTAAATTTGTAATATTATTTTGCGGTATACCGTTTATACTTATGTAATCTCGTGTTTCTTGATTTAAATTCCACAAAGAGGGATCACTATTATTAGCCTTTTGAGCATCAGCTCCAATCAATTTTTCATTTAATATGTTCGTTGAAGGAGAGTTTGAATGTATTTTTTCAATATCTTGTGCTGAAGTTTGTTCTAATACCTGCTAGACAAAATATTACTTTTTTCAAACACAATTTTTTTACTTACATTAAATGTGAATTTAATCGAAAAAATGATTAAATACTTACTGCAGATGAACATGATGGTTGTTGGTCATTATTTAAAGATGTCGTCAAACAAGTTGTCAAAAAATTTGATATTTTTGGAGTTTTTTTTTTAGTAAATTATCCACATTTGCAGTCTTTTCTGCCTTTTTTTTACGATATTCAGCACCGCTGAGTGTTTTTCTATAGGCACTCATATTTAAAATGCAACAAACACGAAAATTTGAAACTTGTGTACTGATGTGAACAGTTCATATGTATGAACATAAATAAACCACGCACAGGTTAAATAAATAACACAGTCACTTGTTTATTCTATTTTCATAGATTACTATTAAAAAGGGGAATCACATTAACATTCTTTTACACCTTTTGAAAAGTAATGTAAATTTTACTATTTTAGCGATCAATCTAGCGATTTTAAAGCAGTCGACAACGTAATTTTAGCTACATATGCGGGATTTAGACAGAAACTTTTTTGATAACTTTTTTCGTATTTTTTATTTTTTATTTCTTTTTTCTTTTCCTTTTATTCTTTTGTTTGACTTTTTTATTCTTTCTTTTGACTTTTGTTTGACTTTTTATTAAATTACTAAATATAATTTACAAAAATCGTATTCCTTTAAAGCATATTTTATTTTACCATTAAATTTTGGCGCGCTTTATATTATGCCGCCCTAGGCCCTGGCCTCATGGGCCTAGGCGTAAATCCACCACTGGTGCACTTAAATAGGTTTACCATCATTAATTTAAATAAATTAGTCAAGTGCGAGTTACACTCACACACGTAGGGTTCCGTACTATGTTCAGTATAATTTAAAAATTCCATTTGTTTATTTCTTTATGTCTTATGGTACACCCTTAAATTTTAAAATTGAAGTAATATTCGCGAAAATTGCATCATAATTAGAACACCCTTTAAATTTTAATATGTAATTGCTTTTATAGCGGCCATGGTAATACACTTTCTATTAAAATATCAGGAGCCTACCTATTGCGGTTAAAAAAATAAGGTAATATTCGTGAAAAACACGTTACTAATGGACACACTTCAATTCTAAGTATTTGTTATAGCGGCCGAAGTAACACATCTACTGTAAACATTTCAAGAGGGTATCTATTACGGTTTATAAAATCTTGTTACTGTCGGAACACCCTTTAATTTTATTATTCATTATAGTGGCCATGGCAACTTCCTTTCTATAAATATATTAAGAGTCTACTTATTGCGATTAAAAAATAAGTCACTATAAGTGAAAAATATGTCACTGTCGGAACACCCTTTAATTTTTAGTAATTGTCATATCAGCCGTGGCAATACATCTTCTGTACAAAATTTCAAGAGTCTACCTGTTACGGTTCAAGAAATAAGGCTTTATACATGCAAATCACTTCACTGGCGGAAAACCCTTTAATTTTTATTATTTGTTATAGTGGACATAGTTATACACCTCCTGTAAAAATTTCAAGATTTCACCTATTCATTCAAAACTTAGGATATATACATGCAAATCACGTCACTATTGGAACACCCTTTAATATTTAAGTTCAATTTTGTATACTTGTTTATAAAACAAATATAGTTTTAATTAAAGTCTGCAAATTGTAAGTGGTTTCCTCTTACAGCTCAAAAAAAAGACATAAACGTAAATAACACGTCACTTTTGGAACACCCTACGTTTTATTATTTTTTGCTATTGTGGCCGCAGTTATACACTTTTGGTAAAATTTTCAAGAGTCTACCTATTATGGTTCAAAACTTAGGCCTTACACATACAAAGCACACCCCTATCGGAACACCCTTTAATTTTTAGGTTTATTTTTTTAGACTTGTTTATAAAGCGAACTAAGTTTTAATTACTGTTTGTAAGAAATAAACACATATTCGTAAATAACACCTCTCTATCAGAACACCCTATAAGTTTTAATATTTTTTGCTATAGCGGCCATAGTTATGCACCTTTGGTAAAATTTTAAAGAGTCTACCTATTATGGTTCAAAACTTAGGCCTTATACATGCAAATCACTCCACTATCGGAACACCCTTTAATTTTTGGGTTTATTTTTTTCAGACTTGTTTATATAGACAACTAATTTTAATTTAGTGCATTCCTCCTACAGTTCAAGAAATAAGCACATATTCGTGCATAACACCTCTCTATCGGAACAGCCTATAAGTTTTAGTATTTGCTAGTATAGCGGTCACAGTTATATACTTTCTGTGACAATTTCAAGCGCCTACCTATTACGGTTTAGAACTTAGGCCTTATACATGCAAATCACACTACTATCGGAACACCCTTTAATTTTTAGGTTTATTTTTTTCAGACTTGTTTATATAGCGAACTAATTTTTATTTAGTGCATTCCTCCTACAGTTCAAGAAATAAGCACATATTCGTGAATAACACCTCTCTATCGGAAAACCCTGTAAATTTTATTATTTGTTGCTATAGCGGCCAAAATTATACACCTTTTGTAAAAATTTCAAGATTCTACCTATTATGATTCAAAACTTAGGCCTTATAAATCAAAATAACACCACTATCGGAACACCCTTTAATTTTTAGGTTTATTTTTTAGACTTGTATATAAGGCGATCTACGTTTTTATTACAGTTTGTAAATTTTTAGTGTATGCCTCCTACAGTTCAAGAAATAAACACATATTCGAGAATAACACCTCTCTATCGGAACACCCTATAAGTTTTAATTTTTGTTGCTATAGCGGCCATCGCATACATCTGTGAAAATTTCAAGAGTCTACCTATTATGGTTCAAAACTTATGCCTTATACATGCATTTCACACCACTATCGGAACACCCTTTAATTTTTATTTTTTATACTTGTTTATATAGTGAACTAAGTTTTAATAACTGTTTGTAAATTTCAAGTGTAGCCCTCCCTCCTACAGTTCAAGAAATAAACACGTTTTCGTAAATAACACCTCTCTATAGCGGCAACAACTATACATCATCTGTGAAAATTTCAAGAGTCTACCTATTACGGTTCCAGAGATAAAAGGCGCTGACAGACGGCAAAAATAATAGGGTTTCGTTTTTACACTTTGTGTACGGAACCCTAAAAATTGACAAGAAAATGTTTTTTATTTGAACTTTTTTTATTTATTGAAATTTTTAACAATGTTTTGGTCAAGGTATATTTATCTTACTAGGTAGTGTCGTCCGCCCAGCTGATTTAGTAGTTCGACATGTCAAAAGTTGTATGTGTTCAGAAATTTTATAGTGTAGAAGTGAGAAAGCAATAAAACACATACACGCCTTCTCAATTTTCTTATATGTTTTTTGACATTTCGAACTACAAAGCAACAACAAAATGCCATTTTGTTCTTGTATTGTTGTATTTGTTGTAGGGACTCCACTACCTAGTAAAATAAATATACCTTGGTTTTGGTAATGATTTAATAATGAGTGTATCCACTTTTGTTCGATATTACCTCAAAAATACGATTTGGAAGGGAGTTATACAGATTTTCAATTAATTGTGGTGAAACTTCGGACCAAGCCTTTTTGATTCCTTCAATTAAAGCCTCTTTTGTTTCATATTGTCTACAGTACTCCTACACTTTTCGAGAAAGCCATCCCCATACATTTTCTATAATATTTAGGTCAGGGGAATATGGAGGCCACTCCAAAATATTTACACTCTGGCTTTGAGTCAACCCTTTTAAAGCTCTGGCATTGTGAATATGCGCGTTATCTTGTTGAAATGTCCAGGGAATTGGTCCAAATAAATTAAAAAATGTGGAAACGCCTTTTCAAGTATATATTTTCTCTTAATTTGAGTAAAAACAAAATGTTCTCTTTAAGTTTATATTAAGAGAAATTGAAATGTAAGAGCACATATTAAGGAACCTATTCAAGTGGTGGGCAGTGTATGTGTGAAATTAGTTAATGAACCTTGCTGTACGAAAAATTAAGCATGGGCTGCTCCAGTAATGACCGTTTTTACCAAAAATTGTTTATATTTTTTTAAATAAATTTTTATTTTAAGAAGAGTGATAAAAAAGTGGTTGTAGTATATCTAAGCGTAATAGTTTAGTAAAAAAATGGGATGGCTTCTTTGCTATTGACTAGAAAACTAGTATTTTTCAATATAGGAAGGAAAAAAACAAAATAACTAATTTAGATATGTTCTAGCGATTTCCCCTTAAATTAAATAGCACGCAAAAAATTACTTATCATCATAGCCTTTTTTGTCACCAAATAAATTAAAAAGTTCCCAATTTGGGAGACAAACCTGCAAGTTTGGCAACACTGCTATACACCAGAAATAAAATAACGGTCATTTGAAAACAATTATTGCCAGTGTTTTTAAGATATTGATTACTCGAAGAAAGAAAACCCAAAATTGATATTTTATAAGGGTAATCCTTGTGTAAACACTTGTTTAGTTCCGAAGGAAAAAAACAAGATTTGAAGATCTACGAAATCTTACTTTGAGCTTTAAAAATATAGCGAATCTTTTGAAATTTTCTCAAGCAGAGAAAATTCTACAATGAGAAATAAAAACATAAATTGATAAGAGACTTATTGATATCCCCTCGTTACAAAACAATGAATTATATTGGTATGCGAGGTAAACAAATCTTATCTAGAGCCGCCTTTAATTATTTAATTCAAATGGTGTAGGATAAACTTCATGAACCAGAAAAGAAATACGAAATTAAACAATAAAAAAATTTCATATTACGTATTGATTCACAGAAAATTATGATATTCTCCGTTTTATTTTCATATTTAATAAGAAAAATACACAAAAGAAAAACATTTAAATAACAAAGTCTGTAGAAATAATTTCAATAAAATCTATGAGTTTTAAACTGGATTTTTTGCTTTCATTTTGAAGTAAAATAAAAAATAAAAGCTGCAGGTTGTTTTTTACGTCAGCAGATAAACAGACTCATACATACTCGTATGTATATGTATGGTCAGGTCAGATAATTATGTAGGGAGACGATATTTAAAGTTTACATGCAGCATTAACTAAAAAGAAAAAATGAGAAAAAAGAAAAATGATATATGGTATATGATAAATGATAAATGAAAAAACACTTCTGACCCAATTAAAAAGATGCCTAAACAAATTTAAATAACATTTAAGCACATGGTTTGTCCAGGAATGTTAAACGGTAATATATGTATTAATTTTTAACATTAACATATAGATGTGTTCGTATATAAACATAAACTGTATTTATTTTTTTAAGACAAATAAAAAAAATATTGATTCCATTTTATATTATCAATTATTGAATACAAATCATGGTAGAATATTATCGGGTAAGCACAGTTTTACAAAAACAAAAACAGTGTATATTTTGTTGGTAGAAAATTATATTTTCGATGTCAATAGGTCTTTAATAGGTCTGTTCAATTACTTTCCTAGCAGAAACAACCAACGGTAGAGTAAAGCAAAATTATTTATTATGAAATATAAAATTGGAAA
Source organism: Phasia obesa (assembly GCA_949628195.1). NCBI lineage: Eukaryota > Metazoa > Arthropoda > Insecta > Diptera > Tachinidae > Phasia > Phasia obesa. Next base: position 69,785,302 of record OX451219.1, read on the forward strand.
GTAGCAAAAATAAGCACATAAATTTAGGTGTCATCATGAATGACTTAAAAATTTTACTGATTTAGGGATTAAATAGTACTTCTGTGCGACACGGGTGTCCCGAATAAAAAAACGAAGAAACAAGTGTGATATTTATTAGTCCCTGAGGGTGTCTCTTAAATATACATATATTAAGAGTTGCGCAACATTAGCTACATCGCCAAGTGTTTACGGTCATTGAAATTTAAGAGATTTTTTAGTGCTAATTTCATATATTGTGCAAAAGTGTTTCTTAGTGTTAAAGTGATTTCTAAAATGTTATATTGTGATAAAAATGTACCCTAGTTATGAAAAAAATAATAATTTCGTGTACATTGATAAGTTACCAATTACTCATATTAACGTAGAGACATAATAACATAGAGATAATCACACCCTTATGGTCCATAACGGCGTGATACTTTGTACTCCTTGAAGTAATAAATTTTTAGAATTCTTTTACGTATTTATTATAATTCTGGCAGATTATATTTCGTAGAGGACGTAGAGTTGTCCAGCTCAAGGAAAGTGAAATTCAGCAAATCTTAATGGGTGACAAAAGTGACGATGACGATGATTTGCTGCTTGACGAAGAATATGATAGACTTCTACCGCAAGATGACTACCAAGGCATAATGAAATTGAAGCTACGAACATTCTATGTCAACAATCTGGAAGAACTTTACTAAGTGTTAGAAGGGAGGTCGTTGTTTACAGTTTACTGTTCAGACAAGTCGTAGCTCGCAGTTTTATTAATGGTTTTACCAATAGGCAGCGAGAGATTTCTAAATCTGTAAAAAGGCAATATCCGTTGCATTCCATGGAAAAGACCAATGACAGAAAGCTATGTATATTAGTAAGTCGTTTGAGCTAAAAACTACTTTTTAGGACCACGGGTACACATTTGTCCCAAAAAATTCCAGAGAAACCATTACACGTTTTCGTGTTTTTATTACAAATTATAATTTTTTGGTGCCTAATAGATTACACTAAATTGTTAAAATTACGACTTTAATATTAATAGTCCAAATGAGTCATTGCTGTACCATTGTAATTTTCAGGTTCAAATTGTACAAAAAATGGTACAATCAGCTGTTGAACTGCACTTACCTAATATTATTTTGCCATGTATACAACACAAAAATAGAAAGATTTATCTACTCGTATATCTATCTATACATCTATGCATTTAATAAAATAGTAATTCATTTCCGTCTGTCTGTCTGCTTTTCTTTTGCGTTCGTATCACGTAAAAACTGCTGGGGATTTTAACAAAATTTTGTGAGGAGGTACCTAAGTATCCTGATCCCAATATAGGATACTTTTTTCCGCAAAAATATCTTATATTCAAGAGAACGTGGAGAAAAAGCAGTGAAAAACGCCATTTCCAGTTTAAAGATACTGAAATTCATCGAGCGCATATGCAAAAAAGCGACATTTTGCTATTTTTATAAGGTTATAGCTAAAAAACTGTAACAGAGAGATTTTTTTTTTTAATTAAAGGAATATAAATAACAAAGCTTTAAACGAAATCTAAAGTAGACATTTTAAGTGTCATGTCGGTTTGACATGGAATTACCCGCCAAATAAAATTAAGACGAAAACCTTTCTGAAAAAATAAAAAGACTTACCTTATTAAAATAATAAGATTTCCTTCTTTAAAAAAAACATAGATATTTTATAAATTTTGTTCTATTTATATAAATGTTGTTCTATTTATTAGACACTGTTTTTAAGGTGTACGATTCTTCTTCTGATTCTTCTACCGCAGTAAATTTGAATTCAATGCCGCTCCCGCTAACTGAAATTTATTACTGGACTAATCTAGAATGCAAGCTGCGTTTGTTTAGTTTATCTTTGATAGGCATTAAAAGCAGAAAACCTTGTCAATTCTTGTCAACTGAACCATATCGAAATCAAAGAAAGGCTTGATTAGTACCATCGGCACACTGCACTACAATTCACAATGGTTAAAAAGTAATTTACTGAGTTCTGTTGTAGTCGTATCAGCACAAATGACGTTTGGAGTCATTTATGCAAAAGAGATCAGCACGCCACAAATAGTCGATATAATTCATAACATGATATTGGACGTTTGGAGAATAAGAGTATTGAGCGGTACATCACAGTTTGTATGAATATTTGGTTATGAAAACAATATCTGCGCTATGGGTGCCACAGTTACTCACACTATTAACACTATTTATCAAGCATTTGTTTCGTTAGAATTAACGAGGTTGTCTTCTGCCAAAAACAAATTAATAGGCGCATCTGAGTTTACTAACTGGGGGCAATGTTTTATTGAGTTCTTCACTAAAGTGCCCAATAAGGAAAAATTAGATCCTCTTTTATATTATTAAAGAGTAAACGGAGCAAATTCATATTAATTGGGATCAACCACAATAGAAAATATGTATTAACTTTTGTTTTAGAAAGATTATAAAAAAGATTATATTATATCTACTTATGTTCAATTACATAAGTTTCATACTTGATGTTTTTTGATAATTCCAATTATTTTTTTTTTTAATTGATTTTTTACTTTATAAGCTGGTTTTCGCGATGATGTCTGCGGGTGAGTGGGTGGGTGTGTATGTCACTATTTTTGTGGAGTTTGTACAGGTCATACAAAATGAAATTTAGTATGTGCCTTTGGTACATATGATGAAGAGCTATATAGTTTTTTGGAACAATTCGGGAGGGGGAAAGGGGTAGTTTCCTTACTCCCAAATTTTGTAAACGCTCTACAGTTCATACCGTATGACATTATGTATGTGCCTTTGTTTTATGTAGATGAAGAGCTGTATAAATTTTGGGCATAATCGGGAGGGAGCAAGGGTAGTTTCCTTACTCCCAAATCTTGTAAACGCTCTGCAGGTGAAATTCTGTATGTGCCTTTGGTTTATGGAGATGAAGAGCTGTATTTTGGGCATAATCGGGAAGGGACAACGGGTAGTTTACTTAACACTCCAAACCGAAAATAATTAATTTTTTGATTCGAATATACTGTGAACTTGCATATGTATATTCTTTATGTATATATCCATAAAAATATCTGTTTCCATTGGGTATGGTAAAGTTGAGTGTAGGTCACTCAAGATTTTTTTATTACATTAAACAACTAGCTATATACCTACACGTTGTGTGCGTCCTGACAATATTTTGTTCTATTTTGCTTTGAAAGTAAACCACGTATACGTATTTTATTTATATAAAGGTACCCATCACTGTATAAAATTCTAAAATTTAATTTTGAAAATATGAAATTTTATTAGTCGAACTATTTATTTTACATACATTTGAAATTTGTAGCTTTATTCTCTCTAAGAAAGAATAATTTAAATTACAAATTAGGTCATAATTATAAAGACAAATTGGTAAAATTTATATAAAATTCTAAAATTTATTGTAAAGCTCTGTAAAAGGTGATTAAAGTATCAAGCTTTCGAAAATAAAAGACGCTGTAAAGTAGGCAGTACATTAAAAATATCCTGCTTTCAAAAATAAAAGGTGTCTTAAAGTACGCGTATCAGTAACATTGCGTACTTTCACTGCTTTTTCTCGTCTTTCTCCTGGAAATATTTACGCAGAAAAAAATATCCTATATTTGAATCAAGATTCTAATGTACCTCCTCACAAATTTTATTAAAATCCATCCAGATACGCACACAGGCAGACAAACATACAGGAAAAAAGTTACTGCTTTATTATATGTATAGATAAATTTCGTGTTGCTTTAAGTATAAATTGTGCCCTTTGCGTTTTCTCTAATCATTTTGTTTTGTTTTAATTTTAGCAATTCCAATTAAATTTGTTTGTGACATCACGAAAAACAATTCGATTAGTACACAAGAAACTGAATGGCGTATTCTCTTTAAAATTGTACTATTTATATTCCTTTGTAAAGTTTTATTATTATTAACTCACCCTCGTAGCATTTAAAATTATCGAAAACATTTATTCGGCCAAAATTAAACTTGAATATTAACGATCCTCGAGGAGGCACAGAAAACTGTTTTTCTTTAATTTATTTCCAAGATAACTTTGAAAATTAAATTTTATGGCGTTATTCACACTATAAAATCAAAACGCTATTTGCCGTCATTCCAATTCTCTTTCTTTTTATTTATGATCAATTATAAATTGGCCAATTCGATTCGAATTGGAGATTATCATTAACAACAACAACATTAAAGCAACCATTAAAATATCAATAAAGAACAGATTGTACATAAAGAATATTAATTATGAAAATCAGTTTTTGCATGAATAAAAACAATTTATTTATTTTCCATCACACATTCAAACTTTTTAAATTTTGAGAGAAAAAAATTACATGAATGTAATGCCAAAAGTAAAGAAGATCGACAGCAAAAACAATATTTAATCGTACTCGTAAAATAATATGACGACTACATTCTTCTTTTTTTTTTGTATTTTATCTTATTCTGCTTCTTGCAATTTTCGATTTTCGAAAAGTAATGGATTTTAAACAACCAACATTTCACCAAAGTAAGCTTGAAGTATTTTTTATGCTTTTAATTTTTCCATTTTAATATTTAACATCGAACATTTGAGATTTTTTCTGGTTGTGGCTTTTTAAAATTTCTTTTCAAAATAAAGGAGTTGTGGAAAAAAAACTTTCATAAAATGAGGTTAAAATATCAAAATGCGAAATAAAGAAGATTTAGTGGCTGTCTGCTTAATGATTTCGACAAAGACGGGAATCGAGATGATTGTCGACATTACACAAACAAACAACAAAAGACACGTGCCATGCACAAAAAGGAATTAAAACTTTATATTCTGTTCATTAGGGTAATAATTGTTTTTGGTGATATTCTCTAGTTCCAAGATCGTGTAGGGTATGAAAGAACAGCGATTTCAGCTTTTCATGATCCCCAAATGCACTGAAGTTCTACATATACATACATACATACATACATACATACATACATACATACATACATACATACATACATACATACATACATACATACATACATACATACATACATACATACATACATACATACATACATACATACATACATACATACATACATACATACATACATACATACATACATACATACATACATACATATGCGAAAAATATCTTTCAAACTTGAACATTATCGAGTGTTAACTGAGAAGTCTTATTGATGAGAACTTGGAATCATGCCTATATTTAAAAACAACAACACACAAACCTGACTTAGACCACTTTTACACCTTGCAATAAACGCCGCAACTTTTTCATGCAACTTTTTTATCCTTAGTATGAGGGGTTGGGAGGCAAGCGGGGTTGAAAAAGTTGCATGACAAAGCCTGACGAGGCATTTGTTGTTTTTGATTATTTTCATTTTATTTTTCTAAAGTGTTGTCTACTTTTTGACTACAGAAAAAAACGACAAGTTTTATTTTTGTTTTGTATACAAAAATTATTTCCAAATTATAATTTAAGATATATATTTATATATAAAAATTTAATTTTAAACATAAATGTCACAAGAACAAATTGAGCGGTACTATTAGTTTCGCAGTTACGGACCCCATTAAATTTGTATGTAAAGTATGGTAAATCTCGACTATTTTAGGGTAGAATGAGGTAATATGCGTGCGATTGGAAAGGTAATTAAAAGTATTATCTAAATAAAATGAAATTAATAAAAATAAATCAGCCAAATGCGAGTCAGAATCACACAAGTATGGTTTCGAACTATGTTCAGTTCAACTTTAAAAATTCAAGTCTATAATTTTTTACGTCTTATGAGGCATGCTTTAATTTTAAATTATTTTTTCTATATATAATATAAGGTTATATATGTAAAATCGAGTCATTATCGAAACACCCTTTAATCTTTGGTTTTGATATTTGTTCTAGGGGACAAATTTGTACATAGTTTGCGTAGGTGTAAAGTGTCTACCCGTTCCGGTTCAAAAACAACAACTACAACTACAACTATTCGAAAATATATGCCACTCTCGCAAAACCCTTTATTTTTATTTTTTGTACTTTTCCATAAATTCACACACTCTGTATATACTCGCGTTTAAAAAAAAACAGTCATATTCGCGAAAACTGCATCACTATTGCCTTTTTTACCTATTGCGGTAAAAAAGGCAATATAAGTGAAAAATATGTCCCTGTCCTAACACAGTAATTCACCTCCTGTAAAAATTTAAAGACTCTAACTATTATGGTTCAAAATTTAGACCGTAAACATGCAAATCTCCTCACTATTTATTTATATAAATTTTAACTTTATTCCTCTTACTGATTAAGAAATAAACACATATACGTGAAAAACGAGTCTCTTTCGGAACACCCTAAAAGTTTTAGTAGTTGTTGTTATAGCGGCCTTCTGTGAAAATTTCAAGAGTCTACCTATAACGATTCCAGAGATATAAGGCGCTGACAGACATTGCAGCGAAAACAATTGGGTTACTTTTTACCTTTGGGAAACATTTTAGGTGAACAAACAAATATTCTTTTTTTAATTTTCATTCTTTTTGTCAGAACATAGACAAGAAAATCCTTTAAGAAAAACTTTTTTTTGTGCTTGCTTGATATTTTATAATATTTTTCATTAATGTCAATTTAGTTAGATAGTACTTTTAATTACCATTCCAGTGATACTCATATTATCTCATTCCATTAAATAGTTGAGATATACAAAACATTACACAGAAACTTTAGAGGTCCGTAACTCCAAAACAAAATAAAATTAATTTTACAACAATATATTACTTATTTTTAAATATTTATAATGTGTGTGTGTTAATATTATATTAAGAATGTTTAATCGCTTAATCATAATAAAATACGTTTAGTAAACAATACAGTTTTTTGTTTATTTATTAATAACACAGAAAAACATAAAAAACAAAACTTTCAAAAATAAATATTTTGAAAAAATTCAAATGTAAAAGAATACAGGGCTTCGAAGCAACTTTAAAAAAGAATAGGAAAAAAAACTCGGCGTTTGTTGCAAGGTGTAAAAACGGTCTAACTCAAAATTTCCAAGGATATACAAGCACATTGTTCGCATTAATAAATATTTATTAATTATGAAATTTTCTTTTATTTAGTGTACTAAAAGTTTACTAAACATGCAGATTTGGCTCCCATTTTTTTTATTGGTACAGTGTTCATATTTGGCTCTTGGGCTAATAAGTTTGCCGACCACTGTCCTAAAGGATTGTTCATATGTGCCATAAACTTCATATAATTAATTTATTTAGGTATTTTGCAGTTACGAACAGAAATTATTGGTTGGTAACAGCACAACATTTTTATTCTGAAAGCACATTAATCAAGACATTAAATGAATCTCAAATTTGGTGTTTCGGTTAACAAATTGGTTCTTATATATTAGGACTGTTGTTCGAAACAAACAAGCATAATTCCCGGCAATATAAAAAATTTAAGCTTAAAAGCATCAACATCGGACGACACTGCAACGTTATTTATTCATACTTTTTGAAATATTGTAAAAAAAAATTGTAAAAAAACAACAAAAGAGTTTATTTAATTTATTTAATGGGACCATACGCCGAAACACTATTCAACAACTGTTTATCACACCAAGGTCTACAATATACCTTTATTATTCTTAGAAGGACTATTTTATAAAGAAAATCTCATTCGTTTTATTTTCACCAACTAGTTTTCAGTAAAAAATATACAAATGTGAAAGCACTCGTTTTCACACACTTATGTGATTATGAACAAATCACAGAAAAGGTGATCTGACTCTATGCAAAAACTACAGCGATATAATGCTTCTATCAACTCTATCAATAATAATTTATAGAATACACTACTAACTCGTATCTAGAAAAACATAATATAAAGGTCATCACGACGTAACCAAGCAGGTTTTTTGGACAAATAGGTCATGTTTGGACAACTATACTACCCTACGTATCATGCTGGAACAAGTAAACGAAAGGCAACAAAATTTACATTCCAGATTTTACCGCTGCGATTTACTGTATTTACAGAGAACCCATTAGGGACTATCTTGTCTCGAGAATTGTCCTATCAAAACTGATAAACCTCATTAAAGTCCAAACTTCTATTGTTGTTTAACGTCTCCTCTCCTATTTCTGTTACCTCTAGACTATTTACAAAACAATGACAAATAACAGAGGCGTATCAAAGTGAATGAATGACAACTTTCCAAAACATTTAAAATATGGAATAAGCTTAAAAATGTTTCCCGAGAAGCATCTTAACATCAATCGGCGGCACTGAAGAGGATGTTATTTCCCGCATAAATAAGGTCAGAAGCACTTTCTCCCAAATAAAAAAATGTACATTATAATAATAGGTTAGGGAAAAAGAAATCCATTACTTTTTCGGTAGATGGCTGTAGCGATCGTTATATGTCGTAAAGTATCGATCAAACAATTTCAAATTTATGTTCGTTGTTGAGGTGACATTTTACACTAACAATAATTATTTCACTGGTTTTTGTTTGGTACATTGAGTTGTGAGTTACAGGGTGTTAAAAATAGAAGTCAAAAAAGAGAAACTTCGGTACATTTTACAGTTTTATTTATTAAAGAAAAATTGAAAAAATTTTATTTTAGGCACTAGCACAATGGAATGCATTTTCTAGACAGATACGTCCGTCATCAGCATTCTTCGTATCTATCTACTTTGGTTAGAGTTTAATTGTAAGCAACTTATATTGAACCATCCAAACTCAGATAAAGGAATACGATAAAAACCGTATTCAATCATCAAACGTCAGTTGGTGAGAACGAAAGTAAAATATTAAAGAAGAGTGAAGCTTCAGGTAGTGGTAGACCGTAGACGGTAGCGGATAGGACTAAGGTTGGCCGAAATTTACACATGTTAGTCAAATACCTACAAAGCTGTAATTGCCAGATTAATAATCACTGCAAAGAAGACTTTTTAAGGACATTTCAAAACTTATTCTGCAGTTATAAATAAAAAATAATTTTCCAAAAATTGTGTTTTTCGATGTTTTTGTAAAAACTTATTGACTTTCCCTCGTAACATTTACGGTCAAATTATACTCAATGTATTTTCATAAGTAAAGTTATTTTACCAGGAATTAAAAATAAAAATTTTGTATGTGAAGGCGGAATGAATTAAATAAACAAAATTATCAATACATAAAAATTGATTTGTTTCAATAACCCAATTAACATTGAAAAGCCAGGTGGTTAAAGAACCCGTGTTGAATTTAGAATACATTGTTTTTTTTTTACTTTTTGTAAACATTTTGTAATATTTTGTTAATTATATACTTACTCGTATACACCAACAACGTGCCCTTTAGAGTAAAAAATTTATTTTTTTCAACGTATGTACTTTTTATCTATTTTTTATTGCTTTTTAACAATACATTTATAAACCCCTTTACATTACATACCAAGTTTTATAATAATACCCTATAAGCAACTCAACTAACTTTTAATGCACTTTAAGCAAAATATTTTGCAACCAGTAGTAGTTGATACTTGGGTTATTTTTATTAAAAATAACTGACTTTTTTAATATTGTGATGTCCTAAGGTGAAGTCAGTTGTCTTACTGACTACTTAGAAGTTAGCTTAAAGTTAGTCAATTTGTACTTAGGTAAAAACTGAATATACATATATCAGTTAGCTATAAAGAGACTGTAAAATATGCAATAAAAATTTTACATATTTATAATATCCCACATCAATATAATTTGATTTTGATTGAAGCCTTTTCTTCTTCATTAAAAATAGGTATTAGCACATGCAATGCTCAATATTAAGTAAGATATACATATATATGCTACCAAATAACATTAAAACATAATTCAGAAACACAAAAAATCGCAATGGATGTGACACAAATTTTTATTTTATAATTTAAAAAAGAAATGAAAAATATTGAAAACAAAATTGTCAAAAATAATTTTATTTTGTTTTTGTTTTTAATTTTGGGGAGGTTTTACATTTACATACATTGTAGTTAGATCATAGTTAGGCCATAAAAGTTAACTTAAAGTGCGTTATTTTTTTTAGTTGACTACCATATTGCTTGTAGGGTATGTACGTAATTCACACATAATGCACAAATACAAACATGCATTCCTATATAGTCATGTGGGAATGTACATATGTATGTACATTTGTAACCCATAATATGAATGCCTGTAGTTAAATCTCAATAACAATTGTTTATTTTATTTAGTCATAAGAATATTAATTTCTCTTTGTTAAATCTCAAATGACTTAAAATTAAATAAAAATGAATATTATTAATATATGTATGTATAAACAAATATTATAAGTAAATACACACATGTACTTAAAAAAATTATTTTTTTGAATTTTTTATTTTATACCAATCTGATTACAAAAAAGTTAGGAAAAGTTTACCCTCGATCAGATGATTAAAACCACTAAATTTTCTATTTTAGTGGGCCATATCTTATATTTTTTGTTGACATAAAAGTATTGGAAAGGACTACAATGTTCCAGATCATTTCGCAGCATTCCTGAGTGTTCTAGGATGTGTACGAACGCTTCAGGCTATTACCGAACATTAATTGCTTAACAATTCAGGATGTTCCGAAAGCGGAATGTTCTGAAATGTTGTAGAAATATCTATAGGGCATAATTCCCGGTCCTTATATCTTCAAAAGAACGCCTTTTTGTTAAAGGGGAACCTTCTTCATGGATGGAGGATGCAAAGCCACCCTACCAAACAATTGAAGTCATTGGCCCCTAAAGAGAAGGAAATTATTCGAAGTAATTTTTTACATTTTAGCCGCCTTTTTTCTAAAATACCAAAAAAATTTGTTTCTATTTTGTAGATTTCTATAAATAGTGTCTAAAATTTCCCGTTTACAAGTTTTCAGTACCATTAAATCGATAAAATTGTCTACTTTCACTATTTAATCTCCATTTTCTCTTAGAAATAATATATTTTTAAATTTGAACACAAAACTTTATTAAAATTTATCCAGTAGTTTTTACGTAATGCAAACACAGACGGACAAAAAGTGGAAAAAATTTGTGTTTTGATTAATATATTCACCTGCAACAAAATTTTAAAAAAATATTTCATGTACAGAAATAGTCCTCTTACAGTTTTGTTTGCTTTCAAGCACATTTTAAACTAGACATAGGGGTTGTTATTACATTTTTGAATATAGAGGGCGCTTTTACAACGTGAACGTGCTGCGAGGTAGAAGCATTACTTCCTGTCATGGCCTAAGCACGGTGAGGAAAGTTGTGACAAGGGCACACCGCAGGGTGAAGTCATGGCCCCACTCCTATGGAACCTTGTCGTAAATAAAATCCTCTTCAAACTATGCAACGGAGGCGTCAAGGTGATCGCATATGTAGTTGACTTTGAAATCCTTATCAGGGGAATATTTCTATCCACGATAAGTGATCTTATGGAATCAGCACTAAGCTAAAAACTCGCTTGGACGAAAAAGAACAATCTTGGAATAAAACTTGAAAAGAGAACAACTCTTCAACAGAAGATATAAAATTCCGGAATTCAGACTACCGAAAGTGGGAAGCATTGCTCTGGAATTGGCGAGAAAGGGCATAATCCTGGACTCAAAGCTCTCGTAGCAACGTAATGTTGAGAACAGGATGAGAAAGGCCCAATGTGCATTTTATGCTTGCAAAAGTACCTTTGGAAGGAGATGGGGCCTGAAATCGTAGATAGTACATTGGATGTAACTGGCGGTGATCAAGCCTATCCTTACCTATAGAGCACATATCTGGGGAGAATGGTGGACACCAAAGTACACCTCTGTCTTCTAGATAAGGCTCAAATTTTAGCGAAAATGAGATGTTTTTACGGGTAAAAGTATCCTAAATTTGAACCGTGATATTAAGGTTCCTTCCCTTAAAATTTATTCTGTACTTTTTACGTGATGCAAACACAGACCGACAAAAATTCTGAAAATTTGTGTTTTGTATGGAAATATTTAATGTACAGAGAAGTCCTGTTACAGTTTAATTGCATGTATAGATATGTTGAAACTGCTGCCAAGCCATTTTGAACTAGACATTTTTGGATATAGAGGGCGCTTTTTACAACGTGAACATATTCTCGATACTGGACACTATACGGGATACGGGGCGGACCAGATAATTACAGAATGGACGAAACATTCAGCCTTATCGTGTTAGGCGTAGTCGTATAAAAAACCAGGCGTTTTGAAGAATATGTATTGTGGGAGTCGAAAACGCAAGAAATACGACTCGGAATGTAAAACTACTACAATTTCTCGTACCGAGTATGGCGTTCTTGCCTTTAAAATACGACAAAATTTGTCGTTGAAGTTTTTCATCACGACTGAAATAAAAACAGCAATTAAAAAATTTAAAACAAGAAGTTAGTCTTCCAACCGTATTAGTTTTTTTTTTTCAAAAGTATTTTCTAAACCTATTTTTGGTGAAAAATGCGAAGATTTGGTTAAGATTCTGTGATATTTTTTTAATTTTTCTGTGGTGTGTGCATTTTTTTTTTTTCATTATTATTTTTGATCTACCTACTTCGCTAATTAGATTTGCTTTATTACAATTCATTTCTTAACATATTCGGGTGGATCGATCGGTAGAAAAAAGCGATAAATTTCGCTGAAAACGCCTGCGGATTTGATTTTTCAGAGAATATCTAAATGTAATATATTCTATAATTTTAGTAATTCGCAACGAAAATGTTATTTTATCTACATATGTACATACTTCGAAATATCTGCAAAAAGATGCAAAATGCTGAACACTAAATATGACATATTTACTCACCAAACAACTCATGGTCTTATACGAGTTATTAGCAATGTGAAGCTCTTATATAAAGAAATCGAAAGGTATAATAGAAAAAGATTCAAAATAGAAAATTTGAAAATTTTAGACATTCCAAGTTCTGTTTGCTCACATAACCATTTATAGAATGGGCTTTATCAATAAACGTTGAAAATGCAATGGTATTAAAAATGAACTAAGCAGACTGTTGTCGATTGGATTTATTTATTCAATCTAAATTTTCTAAAAATTTTACAAGTTGTTGTTTGAGAAAGGTTTAATTTAATTGTCAGGATCGTATAAATCGATTCCATATCTGATAAAAAATTACTTTAAAACTTGCCGAGAATACAACAATTTGACGATTAACTAAATAATTTCCTTAATTTTTATTAAATTCCCTTAGTCATCCAACCGCATAATATCCACAATTAAACAGCATAACCTACTGAACAGAAATGGCTTTAAAATTTAAATAAATCTAAATATACAGGAATTTAAATGTAACTTTTAGCTATTTTTTCACTTTAATTACCGCAAAACAAAAAAATTTAGCGGTTTTTAGCGTTTTTCAGTACAAATTTGGTGGGAAATCGTGAAAAAAAAGCTGGCAACAGTGTGCAATACAAAAATAAAAAATGTAAAACAAAATTATGAGTTTTCCACCACTTTACACAGAAATAAATGTACAAAAAGTACTTTTGATAAGTGGTCAGTTTTAAACGAAAATCGAAATACGTAGCATACTTTACGGCTGTTCGTTAGTTAGTTTAGCAAATACAAAAACCCCTAGGTTCGAAAGAGTTTACTACTAAGTTTTTGACCAGCGTTGCCATTCAGCCTTTTTCTAACTAGATTTGGAACTTTAATTCTGTTTTTTAAGCTAGATTTCAAGTATGATTATTTAACCAATTCTAATTCGAAGTTCTGATAGTAAAAAAAACTTGGGAAGCAATCCATCAGATCCCACAAAATTGTTTGACAATTTGTTTTTGTTAATTTTAGGCTTATGTTTGTTTGTTTCGCCTTTCCAGAATTTTGACACCTTAAGTGCATCCTTAGAGCCATACTGCAAGCGTCTTTGCCAGTTTTTTTTTTACAATTTTGAGGAATATATTAAATTAGTTAAATAAAACATTTACACATTTATTTAGCTCAAACGCAAATCAGATTGACCTAAACTCAAACATTTTGTGTATTTTTTGGTGAATCTGTTGAACCATATAATGGGTGATTTTTTTGAGGTTAGGATTTTCATGCATTAGTATTTGACAGATCACGTGAGATTTCAGACATGGTGCCAAAGAGAAAGATGCTCAGTATGCTTTGACATTTCATCATGAATAGACTTACTAACGAGCAACGCTTGCAAATCATTGAATTTTATTACCAAAATCAGTGTTCGGTTCGAAATGTGTTTTATCGACAAATTTTGTTCAGCGATGAGGCTCATTTCTGGTTGAATGGCTACGTAAATAAGCAAAATTGCCGCATTTGGAGTGAAGAGCAACCAGAAGCCGTTCAAGAACTGCCCATGCATCCCGAAAAATGCACTGTTTGGTGTGGTTTGTACGCTGGTGGAATCATTGGACCGTATTTTTTCAAAGATGCTGTTGGACGCAACGTTACGGTGAATGGCGATCGCTATCGTTCGATGCTAACAAACTTTTTGTTGCCAAAAATGGAACAACTGAACTTGGTTGACATGTGGTTTCAACAAGATGGCGCTACATGCCACACAGCTCGCGATTCTACGGCCATTTTGAGGGAAAACTTCGGAGAACAATTCATCTCAAGAAATGGACCGGTAAGTTGGCCACCAAGATCATGCGATTTGACGCCTTTAGACTATTTTTTGTGGGGCTACGTCAAGTCTAAAGTCTACAGAAATAAGCCAGCAACTATTCCAGCTTTGGAAGACAACATTTCCGAAGAAATTCGGGCTATTCCGGCCGAAATGCTCGAAAAAGTTGCCCAAAATTGGACTTTCCGAATGGACCACCTAAGACGCAGCCGCGGTCAACATTTAAATGAAATTATCTTCAAAAAGTAAATGTCATGGACCAATCTAACGTTTCAAATAAAGAACCGATGAGATTTTGCAAATTTTATGCGTTTTTTTTTTTTAAAAAAGTTCTCAAGCTCTTAAAAAATCACTCGTTAGTAAGTTTTTAGATTTAGGATAATCGGAAGAGCCACAAAACTGAGCTACTAATATTTGCACCCTTATGCACCAATGCTAAATCCTATAGAGATTTGCTTTACTAAAAATAAAATTACTTGGACCACAAATTTAAGATCACATATAACAGGACCATTATCTGCACACAATTATTGCATATTACGACCATTTATAGTGCCGTGCCAACTTCAATATATAAAAGATTTTATTGACTCCGCAAAATTCCGAAACTGTAGGCATCTTAAAACAAGCGTGCACCACACATTTCGCATGAATATTTGAATATAAAAAAGCTATCCGCGCAGTTGGTGCGCATTCATAGCCCCCAGATTTGACGATTGATCGTCATTTGTATGTTGATAATTCGGCATTTTTTTTTTTTTGTTTTTACCAGGGGATGACCCCTACTCATGCAATGCATTGTGCCAGAAGTAGGAAATTAGGTTCTGGGAAGGAGGAAAGAGGGAGTAGTGTTTGTGGATATTCGAATTAAATTTTCCTACATTGAAAGTGACAGGAAAGAACTCTGGAGGGAGTTTATTCCACATACGAACATTTCTGCTAAAAAACAAATTTTCCGTGTAATGCGTAGTTCGATTCACTGGCCATTCGACCACAAATGGTTGCGCTCTAAACGAAAAGCGTGTTAAACGCAAAAATGTGCGGGTATCGGGAACAAGTTCCCTAATTTCATTAGAGCACTTATCATTGTAGTAACGATCAGACAGTGATATACACCCCACATTGCGTCGATGCTCAAGTGCATCAATAGAGTTGGATACCCTACTATCACCAATGAGCTTTTTGGCCCTGTCTTGTACGCGGCCGAGCAGCTCCAAAATAGACTTTGGCGCGTCGGCCCATACATGAGAGTTGTATTCCATTTTCGGCCGGATATAGGTGGTATAAATAGTAAGAAGATCGGATGGAGTGAAGATTTTTGTATTTGTATTGAATTTGTATTTTGATAATTTTTTTACTTTTTGGCTTTTTTATTCGTTATCTGCCACTTTTTGTCAAGTGATACAAATTAATATGAATTATAGCGCGCTCGAAGCATTTTTAATATTGTTAGGATAAAGTTAAGTTGTTGCAAAAAATTTAATAAAAAGCCTAAATACTTACCTCCAAATTTATAAAAAAATAAAATATATTTGAAATCTATTTTATTTAGAACTAATTTTTCATACAAAAGTGGTTTTCATATAAGTTTTATTTTTTATAAATATGGGGGTTAAAGGAAAGTGGTAAGTTATTCAAAGATTTGATACATACATATATCGTATATGTTAGCTACATAAATTAAATTATACTTTTAACAGTTGATGATAAAAACGCCAACAAAGATGACGACGGAACTTTTGCAGTTCTTCCTCAGTAAGTAAAGAGGTTTCAATCATATTCATTTGTATGTATGAACATACATTATGAAGTTTTATTTTCAAGGTATTTGTTTATTAGTAAGGCCAGTAAAAAATCGTGAACTCTTTGTTTTTTTTTCATGTGTATATTGCTTTTCTTTTGTGAAGCTTAGACTACAAACAAATATTTATATAAAAATAACGTGTTTTTATGCATTGAAAATTAATCAAAATTTTTATTTTACAATCAACAGGCTATTAGGAAAAAAATAAAAATAAAAGAAGATTGGTTTACCGACTCGGAAATAAGTTCCTGGGCAGAACAACGAAACAATTTGGTGTACTGCAGTAGTTGTAATGTGGAGTTGAAATTGTGCTCAGGAAAATCTGATTTAATTGCTCATCTTAAAACCAACAAACATTGTGATGCTGAAAAAGCACCCCATCAAACAAAAATTAATGAACATTATTCATCGTAGAAAAGTAATACCAAAAATTGCGAAATAAAATTGGCTCTTTTTATCGTAGAACAAAATTTACCTTTTGCAGCTGCTGACCATCTAGACTAGGTATGTCAACATTGTTTTCCGATTCAAGTCTAGCTTCGGACGTTACCTTAAGGCGAACAAAGGCAAGTTAAATATGTTTTAAATTTAGAACTAGTTAAATATGTTTTAAATTTAAAACACTCCATTTCAAATTTGCATTTTATGATTAAGAGAAATTCTAAAGTTTCCAATCTCATTTGAGATTTTTTTACATATTCAAAATAAACTTAAAGGACGGGACTACTTTTAAATCAAGTATTTCTTTTCCTACACTAAAATAAAAAATGTGGAGTTTCCAAAAGGATTTATATATGTATAGTTAAACTTATTGAGTTTTTTCTTCTAAATATTGTGGAAATAATGAAAAAAGTAAACAATTATGAAAAAATAAATTATTTATTTAGGCCTAAGTTCTTAATTATAAAGAGATAACGAAAAATTAGACACCAGCAAAATAAAAAATATCTAATTGTTGTTAATTGATGACCAAAGGTTAGCTAATAGCAAGACAGATATATACCATTTTCAAATGAAAGAGAATAAAAATAAAGAAAAATGTTTGCTTGGTAGTATAATATAAAATGAAATAGTGTTTAAAAGTGTAAAACAATTTCAAAAAGCTCCATCTCCTATGAAATATAATGTATAAATTAAAATTTATCATATTCTATTTCTTTGATAAGTTTGTTTAAATAGAAAATTAATAACAATTGAAACTACCAGGTAGATAGATACGAAGAGTACTGATGACGGAGGTAGCTGTCTAGAAAATGCATTCTGTTCTGCTGGTGTCTAATTTTTCTATATCTCTTTATAATTAAGATCTTAAGACTAAATAAATAATTTATTCATATAAAAATAGTTCAAATAAAATGAATATAATTATGAAAAAAAAAAATGTACAAAAATGCATGTATTAAAAAATTTGACAAATAGCGTACCCTAGAAAAAATAGTGTAGTGAAAAGAGGCTAAAATAGTGTAGTGTAATAGTTGACGGTTGGTCATCGTAAGTATAGTATGCAATGGTTACCAGTATGGTGTATTGATTAAGAGAATATCAGAGGAGTCACTATGGATCAGGGTTAGTAAAGTGTCGTATAGAAATAAGTCCTATGTCAGTTTATGTTAGTTGTCTGTAGACAAAGTAGAAAAGGGAAAGAAATGAAAAAAAATAATCACGAATATATCGAAAATACGCGCATAACTTTAAAATATAGTTTAACCCAAAAACCCTTTCTAGAACCAGTTACAATTAAATTTATTGTGATCAGATGCAGAAGATATTTTTAATTATAAACCTCTTGTATCGACAGTTTAGACGGGCTACCAGGGGAGCGATATCCCGAAATACGTTGACAAATGCTGGTGCTAACCTAAGTTTAAAACTTGCATGCTAAAACTAATTGTAGCAGTTAAATAGCTACCGGTACTGTTTCGGTATCTATGCACAAAGTGAGTGATTGTCGAATGACTCGCCATTCTATAAAAGGATAAATTTAAATTCACAACCAAAATTTATTTATTATAATTTTAGAACAAAAAGTACAATTTAAAAAGCGTTGGTACAATTTGAAAATTTCATTTAACATTCTTGCTATAGATCAATAATGGTCTTGTCAATCTAAACACTAAACACATATATAAATATGCTCTCTTAACCTAACCTATATTAGTTAAAAGAAAAGTTACTGGTTAAGAAAGGATTGCGAATTAATTTCTGAAACTAAATGCAGATGTTGTAACAAGATTTCACACAACAAGAAAATAAAGATTTTGCATAGCACTGATTGAACTTAATTAAGTATAATTTTGTAGATTTGAGATGTGAATGAACAATTATATTTTAGGACAATCTGTAGGGTTTAATGGGCGTTACTCATAAATGTATACCGTAGGCATACAAATCTGAAAGGCGTTAGTTTTTAATCTTTAAAAAACAATATTTTAATTAATGATGGAGAAATAGAAAAATAGGCTAAATTTACTTACGGTTCAGCTTCTATTGATTTTAATTTGGCAACATAATTGGAGGGTATATAACCTTCTTGTCGAGTCTTCTTGCTACGTGCCAACCACCAGTCACCCTAAAAAATAAATTTGAAATATTACTAAACAGTTAACAAAACAAGCAATCTTAAAAATATATATGTACATCAGGAAAAAAGTTTTAGATTATCGTAATAGATTTTCAGCGATTAAGTCCATTATTTATGATTATGAACTTTTAGAAAGCAAAAAATTACAAGGAAACAAAAAGTATTTTTAAAAGCCCAAATTAAATATGTTTAATTATCCTTTGCACATGGTCGGTAGTAATTTTTCAGAATTCAGACTTGTTAAAATAACATTACATTATTATTGTGCAAACATCAAACCCAGCTAAGTCCCAGTTTAAACGGGCGAGCATTTGGATAAAAACATTTTGAATTATTCTCTTTTATTTTTTTATTTGTGTTCAAACTTTTGGGCATTTTATGATTATTGAAGCAAATTACAAAAAGCAAGTGTCAACAAAGCGTGTTTCTCTTTAAAATGTTTCCTTGTCTAAACTGAGACCAATAGGCCGACGTAAAACACAAAAAAAAACTGAATTTGGTCTGGGAAATTGGCTTTTTTGTAATTTTTTGTGAGTTGATTATGGAGAAGGAAAAGTAGAATGAAAGTAGCTCCTAACTTAAGAAATTGAGAGCAAAAATCGGTTGTTTGTTGCCTAGTGTATATCTTTAACGCTGCAATAACAAACCTAAATAAGAACGAAACGCTCTGTCATGAACAGTAATGTTAACTTATTTGTATTAATAAAATCTAATAAATTAAAAAGCAAACTATAGATAAAATCGCTAGATAAAGTAGAAAGTAATTAAAATGTCAAAATTCCACCAAAAACAATAATACTTTGTTTTCGGCCAACTCACTACTTAACCCCGCGACTACATAAGCCATCAATTTGTCTTAACAAAAATCAAACATCATATAAAAAACAGTATTAAAAATAACGTTTTTTGTTAAGAATAATTGATGGCTAATGTAGACGCTCTGTCAAAATCGGGATTTCCATTTACAAAGCGTTGAGGGTGTGAGAATAAATTCGCCAGTTAAATACGACCCACAACTCTGTTAACTGCGTTCCACAAACTGTAACAAAAAGTTTTTACAAATTGAAGCGTAAAACTAGTAGGTTTCAGCAGTATAATTTCTACATCCGGTGATCCGATTCATGTCTTTTCTAAATACCCATTGGATCCACTGTAAAATTTAATTTTTTTTTTTTCGAAAAATCTAAATTTTAAAATATATATATATATAATATAAATATATATTACATTGCTGGAATCTACTAGTTTTACGTTTTAATTTGTAAAAACTTTTTGTTACAGTTTGTGGAACGCAGTTAACAGGGATGTGGGACGTATTTAACTGACGAATTTATCTTCACACCCTTTCGAGCGTTTACGTTTTCTTTCACATAGGTCTTTATTTTAATTGTCGTCCTAATGATTGTAAGTGGGACGCAAAACAGCACGCAAACGTAAACTGTCAAAATTGTGGGACAGGCTGTAAAAAACTAATATAACTTTGTAACGACACGTTTTCGCTTCAGCCGGGATAGTTCAGCGGTGGTCCAGTGTCGTACATACGAAAACCAACAAACGGACCAGTGTGTTGTTCACGAACCAGGGTTTCTTTCTTCTATTTTTATTTTTATTTTTTTATCCTTATTATTAACAAAGAAAATATAATTTTTTAATGTTACTACTACATTTGTTAAATTACAATTTTATAAATTTTTTTCTCAAAAAACAAATTTAATTATTAAAAGTGTCAAAGGTAACAGAGAGCTTGCTCAGCCACACGCGAATTAAATTTTAGCCCGTGGAAAAGAAAAAAAAACTGGTGGACTAATCGGACCGTACAGCCATTGATGGCGGCAGCGCACAACCAGCAATGGTTGACCTCTTCAAATTTACACCGGGAGCTTTGACGGCAAGCGCTCTATCTCCGCTCCTGATGATCCAGGTCACTCGCTATTACTCGCCGATTCGTCCACTCAAACAATTAACGTAAATTAAAATCAAAAAAAAAAGAAACAAAAGCGTCATCAATGCGTGTGCACCGGTTTTGCTGGGAGACTTGCTCCCAGCTAACCGAAGCACCCGAATTGTGATGGAGTTGGTGGCTGTTAAGCTGGTGGCTAAGTCGCAGATTGTAGCGGCAGCACACAACCATAATCCTTGATTTCACTGGTGGCTATTAAGCAAGAAGTTATCGCAGATTGAAGCGGCAGCGCACAACCACAATCCTTGATTTTTCTTACTATTGATTTTACTAAATTTTTATTTTAGAAATTGCCCAACACAACGGCAGCCGCACTATTTCATTATTCAACTGTTCACTTTAACAACCACCAACCGACTGACTTAATAAAAATTCACTTACCCTTATTATGGTTGTAAATGGACTAATTTACGCAGACGTGCAAACATTCATCTGTTCTTTGTGTGGCTGAGAGAAACTCATTTTAAATTCTCCGATGTTCCGCTCTTGAGCATACACGACGTGTAACCCACTCAAAAGTAAAACATACGAAGAATAATGTTTCTCACTATGTATAAAATTATTCATGCTTTATTATATTTTTATTTTATTTCTACTTGTATAAGTGTATGCAACTTAAGGCAAAGACAAAACACCCTCTTGAGTGGCTTTGTGACTTCCAAAAAAAAAAACATATAAATTTAACTTATAATAAACATTGTTCTCTTCTTGAGAGCCTTCATAGCTTTATTACTACAAAAAAAATGTAAAAATATACATTCCACAAGAAGAGTATATATAAAAAGGGTATATATAAAAACTCAACTATAGCCAAAACAAAACTTAAAATAAAATGCGTTCTTCTTAAATAAACCGACCAGACAATAATAAAAAAAAAACAAGAACAACAGCACTGGCATTTGATTGTTTAGTTTGGTGTACCGTTTAGTTTTTATTTGACGAGGTGCGCCAAAAACAAGTATCGCGACTTTTGGTCGCCACACTACCCCTCCCCTTTCGACCCGCTTTGCCTAGTCTAAGCGCATAGCGATAATTACTCCGGCTGTGGAGCGATTTACTCGGTATCTATGTCCATCGTACTGGACCGGAATGCGTAAACGTCCCTGGGGTTTTCGGGTTGCCAGCGCTATGCGCGTGGCTCCGTGGGGGGTGGTTGGGTGGTTTCCTAGTTAGTCATGGCGGGAAATGCGTCCGTAGCGGTGGGACGTGCTGGTCGTGGCGGTGTACTTTCGGTTTTGGGCCAGGATACATCCAACCATCCTCTTCCGGGCGTTTTCGTCAATGTGTGGATCACGGGTTCAGACTCACGATAGTGTTCTACTTGAGGCTTTTGTTTGTCGCGTCTATCCCGTGGCGGTGGCATGATTGCTGGTGGGCTTCTCCAGCGCCGTCTACCTCGTGTGTCTGGGACTAGTATTCGCGCACGCCACACCCGCTCAAAACAACGCATTCCGAGGTGGCGATATTGCCTATCCTGGATGTCGAGTGAACCATATCCGACCCGTGCTGGAGGTGTTGGCGGCCGAAAGTTTTCACTTTCCCAATCGATGGAAGATGGTGTGTGAGACGGGATTGGTGATTCTGGAGAAGACACCCGACGATTAACTGTGGTGTCTGTTGCGCCGAATAGAGTGCGGTATAATTCTTCGACCAGCTGGTCATTGCCTTCGGCCGTCAGGAAACTTAACTCCTCTAGGCTGAGAACCATTTCCTCTTCTGCTGACCAAGGTGGTGGGGGTGGTGCGTCTTCTTCGGCTTGTGGTGGTTCTGGTGTGTTGCTGACGGGACTTGGGCCTGAACATGGAGTGTGGTCACGGTTGTGTAACGGTGGCGGTGAGGGTACACTGTCGTCTAGGTGGTCTGTGACCTGAGTATTCAGGTTCGACAGTGGTGGGCTTGGGATAACTTCCTCGTCATTTTCATCGCTAATGCAAATACCCGTGTCTAGGAAGAAAGGACTTTTATCCGGGTGTGATTGGTTGACGTATGGATGGACGTTCATTCGGTAGTGATACCCTTGTCGCGTTGGCATAGCCGGCGGCGGTGTCCGAGGAGTATATCGCCGTCCGCGGCCGCGTCCACAGGAACCTCGAGTTGCTCGTTGGTATCTTGCCCCAATGGGAGGTTTCGGAATGTCCTCTTCTTGCAAAAATATAGTACGATGTACTTTGGCCCGTTCCTTTTCCATGTTTCGGCGAAATTTACGCCGGGACGCCTCAAATTTTTGTTGTTCCTGATCTTTATTGACCATCTCTTGCTAGTGTCGATCGATAAAGTATTTTGATGCATGCAGGGTAATCTAGAAAAGGGGCGACAAAATAAAAAGGATATAATAATTTACGGATTATAAAACGGATTCAAGTCGTTCACGTAGGCTGAGCGTCTGTCATTGCTATGTGTTAGGCTGATTTCAACGACTACCGGTGAGACAAACCCCCGAACAACATATGGTCCGTCGAATTTAGGAGCTAGTTTGGCGGCGAATCTGTCAGTGGCTTTGGGTAGCGGGTGTTGTCGCACCATAACGTAATCTCCTATATTGGGTTTCCAGTTCCGTTTTCGTAAGTCGTAGTGAGTTTTTTGTTTTTGTGATGCCTTTTCTAGGTTTCTTCGTACAATCTGGGGGGTTACTGCGTACTTCGATTCGAAAGAAAAATCATTCGAATTTGTATGTCTTTTACGTTGTGTTTCGAAAAAAAATTTTTTCGAATCGAAATAAGCAGTAACCCCCCTGGAAGATCTCCCGTAATTCATTCGCCCGTTCATCTGGTGCAACCTCTCGAGCGCCCGTGCCTATACAAACTTGCCTATGCTTTAGGCAAGCGGGGCTCTCTTCCTTGGGTTAGGAAGGCGGGCGAGTACCCGTTGATTCGGATGTACTGGTATTGACAGCCAGCAATAATTCTGGCAGTAACGCATCCCATTTATTATGATGTTGTTTAGAGTACTGGGCTACCATGGTTTTGATTGTACGGTTGGCCCGCTCGGTAGGGTTTTCTTGAGGCGTATATGGGGCCGAAAACTGTTGTTCTATCCCAGTTGCTTGAAGATATTTTTTAAGTTCGCGCGATGTGAATTGACTTCCATTGTCAGTAAGCACTACTTTCGGGACTCCATACCGTGCCACTATTCTCTCTCGCAGCGCCCTAATAACTCCGGTGGCGGTCGCCTGGCGTAAGGGAACCAGTTCTACCCATTTGGAAAAATAATCGAAGAATACTAACAACATTGTATTACCATGTTTAGTGCGCGATAGTGTGCCGATAAAATCAGCGCACACAAGGGACCATGGTTCTTCCGGCACTCGCGTGAGCATTTTTCCCGCGGGTTTCTGCTGTGATACTTTGTACCGTTGACAGACCTCGCATTTCAGGACGTATCGACTCACATCGCGAGACATCCCTGGCCAGTTATAGCGCGACGCAATTTTATTCAAGGTTTTTCGAACACCCAAATGCCCGCCTGACGCCTGATCATGGTTTTCCTGCAGTACTTTCACTCGCAGGGGAGCAGCGACACATAATTTCCATGGCGTAGTATCGTCATTGTTAATCTCACGCGAGAAGTGACGGTACAATTGTCCATTTACGATCATGTAGTCTGGGAACTCTTGAGGCTTCTGACGGACCTCCTTGAGTTTATTTTCTATCCACGCGCAATGCAGGGGCTTGTGCGCCGTCGCTAGATGTATTTCAGCGAGCGGTTGTCGGGAGAGCGTGTCGGCGACTACATTCTGTTTTCCTTTGCGATAACAGACGGAGAACTTATATTGTTGTAGTTCGAGTGCCCATCGCGCCAATCGACCGGTTGGGTTGTCGATTGAGTTCAACCATTTAAGGGATAAATGATCGGTGATCACCTAGAACTCGTATCCCTCCAGATATGGTCGCATTTTCCGTATGCCCCAAATGATGGCGAGACACTCCTTTTCTGTGGCCGAATAGTTTTTCTCCGCACCGTTCAGATGTCTGCTGGCATACGCGATTACTTGTTCTGCGCCCTCGTTTTCCTGGGTTAAGACGGCGCCGAGCCCATAATCGCTAGCGTCGGTCTGCAAGGTGAAAGATTTCGAAAAATCTGGGCACGCCAGGACGGGAGCTTCTGTTAGTTTGTCTTTTAATTTGAGAAACGCCGCTTGTTGTTCCTGTCCCCATTTCCAGCGTTTGCCTTTCTTTAATAATTGTGTCAGCGGTTGGGAAAGCTCCGCAAAATTGGGGACGAAACGCCTGTACCACGAGGTGACTCCTAAAAACTGACGGATCTCTTTGACATTGGTAGGCGTTGGTATTTTAGCAACTGCAGCGACTTTATCGGGGTCAGTCTTGATCCCATCTCTGGTCACTACGTGGTCCAAATATTTAGTCTCCTCTTTAAAAAATTCACACTTGTCGGCATTTATTGTCAGGTTTGCGGCGCGCAGTCTACGAAAAACCTCCTTGAGGTTCTGGAGGTGTTCCTCGCAAACGCGTGAGGTTCCATGTCTGCGCCGATAACCGTATCAAGGGCTCTTTGGAACGTCGCTGGGGCTGAGTGTAAGCCGAAAGGCATAACCCTCCACTGGTATAGTCCTCTACCACTGACTGCAAAGGCGGTATATTTCTTGCTGTTTTTTTCCATCGGGATTTGCCAATATCCATCCTTTAGATCGAGACTGCTGATGAACTTGGCGTTGCGCAGTCTGTTTAAGATGGTGTCAATTCGGGGAAGTGGGTAGGCATCAGGCACAGACCGGGCGTTTAACTGTCTAAAATCCATTCAGGTACGCCATGTCCCATTGTTTTTCTTCACCAGAGTTATGGGGAAACTGTAAGGCTGTGACTGTAAAACTGTGACGGCTCAATACACCCTCTTCATCTATAATCGCCTGCATTGCAGAATTTCTTGGCGCGTATCGGATTTTAATGGGCTGGTCATCCTTCATGACTATTCGATGCGTGGCGATGGTCGACAGTCCCTTGATTTGTTGAAACAGCGAGAGCTCATGGTCCAGGAAAGCCCTAATATGTTGTTGGTTGCACTGCTCTTGAGTGTCATATTTGTTGCCTAATTATAGTAGGGGTTATGACTCTTACCTGTGTGTTATTTGAGTTTCTGCGACCCGATGGTTTCGCGATGAAACCGGCGCAAGAAATAGTGGTCCCTAGCTTGCGTAGTAGATCCATGCCCAAAATGAGTGGTTCCATGGCTTCTGTCATCATTAAGAGATCATGTGTGGTGGTAACATTACCAAATGTCATGCGGCAGCGGCAAGCTGTGGAGATGTGCTTCCGCGAACCGTCGGCAAGTACGACGTCCATGGCCAACGGGACTGTGTGTGGTTTCTTGCATAATTGGTTGACTAATGCCGGCATCACGAAACTACAGGTAGCCCCGGTATCTACGATTGCGTGTATAGGCTGCTTCTCTATTAAAATAACTGCTAGGAGTTTATCCTCCTCCCATGCTAGCTGGGTTGCCTGATTTGGTGTTTTAGGCATACGTCGCCGTTCTGCGTGCTGTCGCGGACGGCTTTCGGTTGAGGACACCTTCTCTATCATTCGGTGATGTTCACCTCTGCCTGGGGGTACCGTAGGGGATATGCTTTCCATTTCGACCGCCAACGTAATCAACTCGTCCAGCGTTTCGAAATCTCTTCGGCGGATGAACCATTGGTAGTCCGGGAGAGAATTCCGGAAAATTCTTTCCATTTCTGTTCCGCACTCAGGGGCGAATGACGCATTAGGTCTTGCAGGGCGAGCACATAATCGCGGAAGTTTTCTCGTGAGCTTTGGACACGACGTCGAATCTTATCGTCTAGCTTTTCGAAGTATCTGGGGAGCAAAAAGAAAATGCCAAAATAATGTTTAAAATGACTACATTTTTCCCAATGTTTATTATTATTACGCCACCAAACTAAGGCCCGGTCTCGCAAGAGTTCCGGCATCACCCGTAGTACACACTTGAGATCTAGCTCATACAGCGTGGCTAGCTCTTCCACACGCTCAAGGAATCCTAATGGGTCTCTTCCACCATCAAACTTAAGGCCCCACTTACGGATAATTTCCATAGCGGCAAGGCCGTCTCCTGTGGTTAGCGGCGGTGTGGCGTAGGATCGACCTGTGTTTTTGGGACTCAAAAGTTCTTCCGAAGCATCTAATGTTGGGATGGACACGTTCAAGCTTGTAGCCGGCGATACAGAAATACTGTTGACCTCATGTCGGCTTTGCCACTCCCGAATTATACTGGCCTCTTTCTCATCATGTTCAGCTAGGACAAATTTAGCCAGCCTTTTCCGCATTTCTTCCACAGTACCATCAGTATGTAGCCTACATTGGGATAGGTATTGTGCCAGTTC
Source organism: Phasia obesa (assembly GCA_949628195.1). Taxonomy (NCBI): domain Eukaryota; kingdom Metazoa; phylum Arthropoda; class Insecta; order Diptera; family Tachinidae; genus Phasia; species Phasia obesa. The sequence goes on from OX451219.1 coordinate 69,812,591, forward strand.
CTCCTTCTTCAGGGTATAGATCCAACTAGTTTTTACCATGGTGCAAATGATTAACTCTTTTTTTTTTTTTTTTTTGTTTTTAGCTACAGTTTATTTGATGCAATTAGACTTGGTTTCGGTTGTCAAAGCAAGAAACAAAGGAACTGTTTGTATATTTAATTATTCTTGTTGAATTTCTTGGGGCACTTTTCTAAAGGTCCCTGCTCGGGCGCCAATGTAACTACACGTTTTCGCTTCAGCCGGGATAGTTCAGCGGTGGTCCAGTGTCGTACATACGAAAACCAACAAACGGACCAGTGTGTTGTTCACGCTCAAAAAAATTAAGTTTACAGTTGGGTTTTTGTTTTTTTTTTTTTAGTTTAGAGTTTATTCACAAAATTTTACATATCAATTTAACTTAATTTATCAGGGTCTTTTTCTTCTATTTTTATTTTTATTTTTTTATCCTTATTATTAACAAAGAAAATTTAATTTTTTAATGTTACTACTACATTTGTTAAATTACAATTTTATTAATTTTTTTCAAAAAAAAAAAATTAATTATTAAAAGTGTCAAAGGTGACAGAGAGCTTGCTCAGCCACACGCAAATTAAATTTTAGCCCGTGGAAAAGAAAAAAAAACTGGTGGACTAATCGGACCGTACAGCCATTGATGGCGTCAGCGCATAACCAGCAATGGTTGACCTCTTCAAATTTACACCGGGAGCTTTGACGGCAAGCGCTCTATCTCCGCTCCTGGTGATCCAGGTCACTCGCTATTACTCGCCGATTCGTCCACTCAAACAATTAACGTAAATTAAAATCAAAAAAAAAAAGAGAAACAAAAGAGTCTTCAATGCGTGTGCACCGGTTTTGCTGGGAGACTTGCTTCCAGCTAACCGAAGTAGCCGAATTGTGATGGAGTTGGTGGCTGTTAAGCTGGTGGCTAAGTAGTAGATTGTAGCGACAGCACACAACCACAATACTTGATTTCACTGGCGGCTATTAAACAAGAAGTAATCGCAGATTGAAGCGGCAGCGCACAACCACAATCCTTGATTTTTGTTACTATTGATTTTACTAAATTTTTATTTTAGAAATTGCCCAACACAATGGCAGCCACACTATTTGATTATTCAACTGTTCACTTTAACAACCACCAACCGACTGACTTAATAAAAATTCACTTACCCTTATTATGGTTATAAATGGACTAATTTACGCAGACGTGCAAACATTCATCTGTTCTTTGTGTGGCTGAGAGAAACTCATTTTAAATTCTCCGATGTTCCGCTCTTGAGCATACACGACGTGTAACCCACTCAAAAGTAAAACATACGAGGAATAATGTTTCTCACTATGTATAAAATTATTCATGCTTTATTATATTTTTATTTTATTTCTACTTGTATAAGTGTATGCAACTTAACCCTAGAAAGATAATCTGCGTAAAATTTACGCATACCTTTTCAAAAAACTGTTCTTTCTCTTTATTTACAATGAATGCACTCTTGCACTCTTTAGACATCTCAGTCGTTGACCAGAGCTTTAGTAAGACACACACCACGCTGTGGTAAGTATTTGCAATTTTGAAATAAAACGGGCATGAGAGTCAAAATTACGCATGATTATCTTTAGAGTGACTTTCAAGATTTTACTTTCTATTATTATTCCTGTTGTTTGTTTGTTCGATAGCCACTTATTCTGCATAAATTGTTAAATTTTTATATTGTAGCTTCTGATTTTTTGTTATCCCGACTAGAAAAAATGGCACGTCGCAATTTGGATGAAGATGCTATCCTAGCCGCCCTTTTAGAGACTGATGACGAGGTTACAGGTGAAGATACGGATAGCGAGATAGAAGACCACGAGATCGAAGATGACGTACAGAGCGACGTTGAAGAGGCTTTCGAGGATAGAGAAACCGAAGAAAAACCTACGCCTATGTCAAGCGAAAGCGTAGACGAAGTTAATATATGTCAATCAGCTTCTTCGTCAGCGTCTCGGAGAATAATAACCTTGTCACAGAAAGCTATAAGAGGAAAGAATAGATATTGTTGGTCAACATCTAAACCACGTAAACGCGGTCGAGTTCCAGCTTTAAATATTGTTAGAGAATAATAACCTTGTCACAGAAAGCTATAAGAGGAAAGAATAGATATTGTTGGTCAACATCTAAACCACGTAAACGCGGTCGAGTTCCAGCTTTAAATATTGTTAGATCTCAAAGGGGTCCTGCGCGGATATGTCGCAATCTGCACGATCCCCTTTCATGCTTCAACAAGTTTTTTGTTGATGAAATAATTACGGAAATCGTAAAATGGACTAATGCCGAAATTTCTATGAAAAGAAGTGAATCTATGACCAGCGCAACATTTCGGGATACGTGCGAAGTGGAAATTCGCGCCTTGATTGGAATTTTGGTAATGACAGCAATGAGAAAAGACAACCACATGACTACAGAGGAGCTATTCGATCGATCTTCTTCAATGGTGTATGTGTCAGTGATGAGTCGTGGTAGATTTGATTTTTTAATACAATGTTTCCGAACGGATGATAAAAGCATACGCCTCGCACTTCGAGTAAACGATGTATTTACTACTATCAGAAAAGTATGGGACATTATTGTACAATAATGTATAAGTAATTACACTCCAGGGGCTCATGTCACTATAGACGAACAATTAATTGGATTTCGTGGACGATGTCCATTTAGAATGTACATTCCTAATAAGCCAAGCAAATATGGAATAAAAATAGTTATGATGTGTGATAGTGGCACAAAATATATGATAAATGCAATGCCTTATTTGGGAAAAGGAACCCAGACGAACGATTTGCCGCTTGGAGAATACTACGTAAAACAATTATCCTAGCGTATATACGGCAGTTGTCGTAATATTACGTGCGACAATTGGTTCACGTCGATACCCTTGGCAAAAAGTTTACTCAATGAACCGTATAAGCTTACCCTTGTAGGAACAGTGCGATCTAACAAACGAGAAATACCGGAAGAACTGAAAAACTGTCGATCTAGACCAGTGGGAACATCAATTTTTTGTTTTGACGGACCCCTTACACTTGTATCTCATAAGCCAAAACCAGCTAAAATGGTTTACTTGTTATCATCTTGAGATGAAGATGCTTCTGTCAATGAAACTAGCGGAAAGCCTGAAATGATAATATATTACAATCAAACTAAAGGCGGAGTAGACACTTTAGATCAAATGTGCTCTCTTATGTCATGCGGTAGGAAGACAAATAGATGGCCTATGGCTGTTTTTTACGGAATGATAAATATTGCATGTATTAATGCTTACATAATATATAGCCATAATGTCAGCATCAAAGGTGATAAGGTTTTACGTCGCAAAAATTTCATGAAAAACCTGAGTTCGGCACTTACATCACCTCTAATGAAAAAAATACTAGAGGCACCTACTTTAAAGAGGCACTTGCGTGACCATATATCCGCACAGTTGTCAAAGGATACCCCACATTCATCAGAGGACAATACTGAAGAACTTATCGTAGAACCAGCACCAAAAAAACGCATTTACTGCTCGTATTGTCCATCAAGTATAAGGCGAAAAGCAAATAAAACGTATAGTAAATGCAGAAAAGTTATTTGTCGCGAACATAACATTGACATCTGCCAAAGTTGTATATGACTGATTTTTAAAAACCTTTATACAAATTTTTTATAAAAACAGCGTTGCTTATTTAGTATATTAATTAAAATGACTGACTATAAGCCCAGAAACGGGTAATAAGTTTTCAAAGAAATGTGATCTTTAAGTTTTGTTAATTACTGAAGTTGTTAGAATATAAATATATGTAAACACATTTATAACTCAGCTATTTTTACTTTAATTAATTCAAACAAAGTATTCCACATTATTTTATTTTAAATTAATCAAAAAAGTGCCGCAATTTAGCCCTCCAAAGGGCATGCGTAAATTTTACGCATGATTATCTTTAACGTATGTCAGAATATGATTATCTTTCTAGGGTTAAGGCAAAGACAAAACACCCTCTTGAGTGGCTTTATGACTTCCAAAAAAAACATATAAATTTAACTTATAATAAACATTGTTCTCTTCTTGAGAGCCTTCATAGCTTTATTACTACAAAAAAAATGTAAAAATATACATTCCACAAGAAGAGTATATATAAAAAGGGTATATACAAAAGCTCAACTATAGCCAAAAAAAAAACTTAATATAAAATGCGTTCTTCTTAAATAAACCGAGCAGACAATAATAAAAAAAAAACAAGAACAACAGCACTGGCATTTGATTGTTTAGTTTGGTGTACCGTTTAGTTTTTATTTGACGAGGTGCGCCAAAAACAAGTATCGCGACTTTTGGTCGTCACAACTTAGAATCACAAAAAATATTTTTACAAAAAGTATTCATTGCAAATTAATATTCATATAAAGTTCTGTTTTTGGCGTTGATAAGTGCGGACGCGATTTTTTTTAAGCTCGCATTAACAAAAAACAAAACATACATTGTGTGAACAATTTAAAACAAAAATATAAACCTGTTATAATACAACAACAAAGTTGTTTGTAAAATATTTTTTTTTCTTTTTTTTCCCCTTTTCTTTATTTTGTACAACGGCATATTGAATTGCTACTTTTAAAATAAAATAAAAACAATAAAGGCTAATGAGCCTGTTTAATTTAAGCAACAAAAATGTTGACAATGCTGAATTAAATAAAAACAAAAAAACTGAAAATAATTTGTGTATTAATGCTACGCCAGTTATACGTGCCCAATCTTGTTCTTCACTTTTACTAAGCGATGACAATAAAATAAATACAAACAAATCGCCTTCTGAACACAGTGTTGCCAAAGATAATATGGATAGTGTAGAAAAACCCAAGACGCAAGTGGGAATGGACAGATACATAACTGTATTGAAAAGAGGTCGAAGCCCTAAATCTTCGCAGATTGCAAAAGTACAAAAAGACAAGAACTCTACCGGAATAAATTCCCATAATCGTTTTGCTATCTTAGATAGTGAAACGAGTGTACATAAAACGGCAATTAAGTCGTTCAAACCACCTCCAGTTTATTTAAGGGAGAAAAATTCAAACGATTTAATAAAAAATTTAATTACAATTATTGGCGAGAACTCATTTTATGTAATTCCCATTAAGCGCGGTAACATTGATGAGACAAAAATACAATTTATTGATGAAAGTAGTTATCGTAAAGCAGTAAGCGACTTTGAAAACTGCAAAAAGAACTTTTATACCTATCAGCTGAAGAGTAGCAAAGGTCTACAGGCAGTCATTAAAGGTGTAGATTCATACGTTGATCCAGCTGAAATAAGAGCCGGACTCCAAAAAGCGGGTTTTAAAATAAAAAGTGTAGATAATCTCCGTAATCGGGAACGTGTCCCCCAACCACTATTTCGCGTTGAACTGGAACCTGGAGATATCAGATTGAAGAAGAACGAAATGCACCCCATTTACAATCTGAAATACCTGTTACACCGTAAAATAACTGTAGAGGAGCCGCATAAGCGTCCAGGACCTGTCCAGTGTCTAAATTGTCAAGAATATGGTCATACTAGGGCTTACTGTAAGTTGCCTCCGGTTTGCGTTGTATGTGGCGAACTACATTGTTCCGCCCAATGCGACAAAGCAAGGGATGATTCGAAAGTAAAAAAATGTAGCAATTGCGGTGGAAACCACACTGCTAACTACAGAGGCTGTCCAGTTTTTTCCATGGTAAGGAAAACCACTCAAAAACTAAATACTCCTGCTAAGCACCAACAATATGGAGCAAATGCTCATTATCCTCAGTTAACCCAACCAACAACACAACATGTTTCATACGCTGATATGGTAAAAACCAATCATAATGCAGTACATAAAGCGACACCGACAACTAATTCTACTCCTAATTTGCAGTCGCATCCTAAAGAACAAACACCATCTGGTAATTTTAATCGTCTCGAAGCAAGCATCGAGACGTTAGTGCATTAGATAAACAGTTTTATGAGCTCTATGAGCAGCATGATGCAAGAAATGGTACGCATGCAATCTACTATGTTGCAGGCGTTACTTAACAAACCATGAAATGTTTAAAAATATGTTTCTGGAACGCAAACGGCTTGCGCCAACACAAAAATGAACTCGAGTACTTCCTTAAGAAGGAACAAATTGATGTCATGCTGGTTGCAGAGACTCACTTAACAACAAATAGCTTTTTTAAAATAAATGGCTATATCTTATATGACACCAAAGATTTCTTCAAATCACTAGGTCCCTGTTTCATAGCATCAGGCGACTACAACGCTAAACATACGTTTTGGGGATAACGCCTAATAACTTCAAAAGTTCGTGTTTTGTTTGACACAATTTTAAAAATGCGTCTGTGAATGTGATATCGAGTGGACAACCCACCTATTGGCCTACTGATCGACAAAAAATACCGGATGTTATCGATTTTGGCGTGATTAAGGGTATTCCAAGAGAAACGATTAAAGCTGAAGCGTCACTTGAATTATCCTCAGATCATTCACCCACTATCGTCTATATATGGGACACACAAAACATCATATCACCAATGACTATCACAAGCATTAATTGGTTGAAATATAGAAAGTATCTTAGTACTCATTGTTCGGAAAACATCCCGCTAAGAACACCTGAAGACGTAGAGCGGAGTCTAATTGATTTTGACAAAAACCTCAAATCAGCTGCCCAACATTCAACAATAACCCGACAATTAGCTAGATACAATCAAATTTATTCTGCAGATATCGAAAAAAAAAGAAAAATTCGTAGAGAATGGCAATCACAGAGATCTCCTCAACTCAAAAGCAGACTTAAAGAATGCACGAACCGGCTAAGAGACATACTGGAATCTCGAAGAGTAGCATCCATGAAAAACTATTTGGGAGACCTAGACGCAATTCCTCAATCAGATTATTCGTTATGGCGTGCTTGTAGAACCTTAAAAGGCCAGTCTTACGTAAGCCTCCCTTGCGAACTTCAGCTGGAGACTGGGCAAGGAGTGATACCGAAAAAGGAAATTTATTTGCTGAACATTTGAAAAAGGTTTTTACCCCAAATATATCGACTGATATAGTTGAGTTGCCAGTTCTCGAGGCTAGTGCTGCAGTACCGATAAGATTTGAATTTGGTGATCTTGAAAAGGCAATAACGGATTTGAACACCAAAAATGGCCCTGGCGTTGATAAAACCAGTAACAAGATGTTAATTGAGTTGCCCCGTGTAGCTCGCAGAATCGTTCTTTTTATTTTTAATGCCATTTTACGTCTTGAGTACTTTCCCATAGAGTGGAAGGTGGCCTTGGTTACCATGATTCATAAACCAGAAAAAGACCACACAAAAATTGAATCATAAAGACCTATAAGCCTTTTGTCAAATATGTCAAAGCTGTTTGAGAGGATGTTAATAACTAAGCTTAACCCTATTCTAAGCGACAAATTCAATTCGGCTTCAGGAAAAAACATAGTACGATCAAACAAACTCACAGGTTAGTAAATGTTGTTAAGAAGACATTTGAAGAGAGTAAATACTGCTCTGCGCTTTTTATCGACGTTTCTCAAGCATTCGATAAGGTATGGCATGAAGGCCTAATATATAAGCTAAAACTGAATTTGCCCGTTAACCTATATAAGCTGCTAGTTAGTTATTTAACCGAACGAAAATTTATTGTGAAAGAAGGAGATTTTTTGGGTTCACCCCAGCCAATCGAAGCCGGAGTTCCCCAAGGTAGTATATTGGGGCCCTTTTTATACTTATTGTATACTTCAGACATGCCAACTAGTAACCGAGTTCACACATCGACATTTGCTGACAACACAGCTTTTTTGAGCATTCACGAAAGACCCGAAGTAGCATCACGATATTTACAAGACCACATATCCAATTTAGAAAAATGGTTGAAGAAATGCAGAATAAAAGTGAATGAACAAAAATGTACTCACATAACTTTCACACTGCGCAGAAAATCTTGCCCCCCTATTCGGATAAATAACCAAACGATACCTCAGCTTTCAGATGTCAAATATCTCGGCATACATCTTGACCGGCGCACAGTGGCTGAAAATCGTTTTTCGTTGGCCAAAATTCTGTAACTTTTGAACCGATCAAAATATTGAAATAATTTTTTTTTTAGTGGATAGATATTTAGCTCAGCTTGATTCAGTTTTAATTACATTAAAATTGATTGAGGACTTTTTAAGGAATTCGAGGTCAAAGTTGAACATTTTAATTTTTTTAACTTTCAGAGTGAAATATGGGTTTATTCTGTGTGTAACATAGTAAAATATCCCTCTAAGATCCAAAAACGTATATATATTCTTGATCAGTGATGAAATCTAAGACGATATAGCTATGTCCGTCTGTCCATACGTCCGTCTGTCCATCCGGCCGTCCGTCCATTCGCCTGTCTGTATGAACACGATTCAGTCTAAACGAAAAGAGCTAGACCCTTGAAATTTGGTACATATATATCTTGAAGGATAGGGCAGGCTAAGTTCGTAAATGGGCCAAATCGGACCAGGGGGAAAAAAATTCCCCTAAGAAGAACTAAACCAACCCCTGAAAAACTACACATTTTTACAAGTTTTTTTGTAAATTTGTTAAGCAAATGAAACATTTTTATGTCAAAGAAGGTTCAAGGTCTTTACCCTGGAGCCAGAAAATCATAAAAATTTATTTTTGGACCCCGCCCCCTTTTTGTGGGCGTTTATATAGCATATTATATGAAAAATAGTGTCAATAATTAACAAATTGTATTACCTAAGCCTAGATTGCATAAAAAATTAATTTTTAAGCTTTCATGACGAATGGAAAATGTACTCGGATCTTCTGCGCTACCTTCACCTCACCCAATGTATATATTTTTGCAGTTTCCTTAGCATAATCTCCAAATTTTCTACAGTCAATTTCTTCATTGCACGCAAGTACTTCTAGTATTATTTTAAATCTGAAAATAAGGTTGAAATCCACTCCTGTTATTTCAGATGCTGTTTCTGGATCTGAAAAGAATCTTCTTGCGGTATTGCCATCATTTGTATTGCCTGACCCTTGTTTTGGCTGATCTATAATCAGTCCACGTTTGCGATATTCATCTTGAACATGTTTCTTTTTTGAACTTCTTAACTCTTTGTTGGTCACGTTGTTTCTTATTGATCCTGAAGACCCGAAATCCAAATAATAACTGATTTTTAGTATGTGTTCCATAAGTCGTATTCTTGCGTGTAGTGGTGATAATCCAAATTCATATGCATCGGTATTATCTAATGATTTTGCTGGGACTTGGTTTAATTGGGTTGATGTTGCTTGGCATATAATGCAGCTGGATGCAGCCTTCGTGTTAGTCAAAGCCTGACCCACTTTACCATCTATCATTGTCAGGACTAACTGGTATCTTTCTTCAATTTGCTGCCCATCTAACTGTAATTGTAATGGCTGTAGTGCTGTAATTTGGGCCTTGATATCACTAATTTCTTTATTAATAACATCATTTGTTTCTTTTTTGAATTGAAATTTGATTGGCCTGCAGTATTTCGCAGAAGATGGTGTCTCATTTTTCCAAATATCCATTGTTTGCGTTGTACTAGTCGAAGGCTCTGAATCTTCCAAAATCTTTTTTAATCGCAATGGTACAAATGATACCATGAACATATCTGAGTCAGAAATATTTTCACATACAGCTTGTTTATATTGTTTTTGTCCCGAAGAACCATCACATCCCCATTTACAAAAAAGAATTAACTTTGTGTTTCCGTATTTCTTCAACTCATTTCCTGTTATTGATTGCAGCAAGCGTGCGGCTATGTGATCAAGTAGAGATTGTAGTTGTACCTCTGCCGAAATTGGTGTGATTGTAATAGTGTCCTTTGATGGCAAACAGTCCATTTTAGCAGCGGTTATGTGATGATATGCTGGATATGTATTTGAGCCTTTTTCAATCGCACGCTGTCTGAGTTTAATATATTGCTGTTTTGTTAATTTCAAATCCAGAAATAATGCTAATGCCTCCTCATTTGTGTACTGTATTGCATCATTCGGAGTTGGTATACTTTTAAGAATCCGTTTTGTTCTCGGTGGACTAGCTTTAACAACTTTTTCAATGATATCCACTTTTGTAAATTGGTTCTGTGATCGTAATTGATGTAGGAAAGATTCTTTTATGTTTGTAGAACCAAAGGCATCGTTAATATCTTTAAGCTTCCGCCTCTTAGATCTTTCGCTGCAATTGTCCACTAATGATTTGCGTGGTCTTCCAGCCTTATCTTGCTTTGCTGTTTCTGCAGCGACAGTAAGTTGACCTTCTAACCACTTTGCACTTTTTATATAAAAGTTTTGTTTACTGTACATAACTTCTTTGTAGCGTTTTTTTAGTGCTTTGACGAAATTATATAATTGCTCTTGCATTTCGGTGCTACACGAATTTAAGTTTAATTTTATTTTAACGTAACTAAGAACATCTTCCTGATTTTTGTTTCTAAAATACACTTCGGCCAGTTCTTTATAACTAAATATAAATAAAGCTCTCCATTTTCTTTTGAATATTTTTATTTTCGTTTGTTATGTTTTATCCGTACACTTAAAGGATTAAATTATTACTGAGTAATCCCTTAACGAATCCGTACTTTTATAAATTTTTAGATACATGTTCTTCACACACTGATCTTTAATTTCATAGCAGGTAGCGCTTAAATTGAACAAAACTGCACTCATGCGTCAATATGGGGTTGTTTTTTAACTTTAGTGGTTTAATGTGGCAATTATTGTTATAAAATTGTTTATGACTTTGGTTGACCCTAACATTTGATAACAGGTAAATTTAGAAAGAGATCATATGCTTCCTGTAGAGCCCATTGTGATAATTTTATTACTTATTTTTTGCTGATCAAAACAAAGCCATTAAACCCTTTCGAAGGTATTATATTTATTTTTTTTAGTTATACGTAGCCTAAACTAAAAAAAATAAACTTGTAGGCAAAAAAGTGAAAATTTAATACACCATTGTATATGAATTTTTTTCGAGTAATTTCATTAAAATGAAAAAAGTGTTCTACAGGCGGCTCGTGGCGGGTGCAAAAGTATATATAGCCTTAAAGAGGACACTTTCACCTTTCTCGTGGTTGTATACGTTTCTTGTTCCCTTTTGTTCCCTAGAAGTTCTATTCCACTAAAGTTTAAATTTGAGGAAAATATAGTAGTTTCATAAATATTTCATAACGCCCCTAATATTAAACGCTAGATCTGTGTCTACTTACAACAACGAAAGACAATAATCCTACCAACATTATAAAAAAAACCGCAGACCATTATCGATGATAGCTTGCGAGTAGTAACCATTTAATTTTAATAAAAACCAAAGAAAAACACCTTTTTCTGAAATTAAAAAAAAAAGTTTGAGTTTGACAGCATGCCACGCCCACAATTATCAATATTTTAACATAATTTTTTGGCTACCTTAATTTGGATATATTAACTACAAAATGACGTAAAAATTTTAAAAATCGGTGACAAAAAAAAAATTTACTTTTGGCCAACGAAAAACGATTTTCAGCCACTGTGCGGCGCCTTACATGGAAACGGCACATAGAAACAAAGTTAACGCAAATGAAGTTGAAAGCAGTCCAACTAAACTGGCTAATTGGCAGAAATTCTACTCTAGCTTTAGACTGCAAACTTTTATTATACAAGTCAATTCTAAAACCAATATGGTGTTATGGCATTCAATTATGGGGCACTGCCTCAGCTACCAATGTAGAAAAAATTCAAAGGCGCCAAAATAAGATTCTACGTATTATTACATCTGCTCCCTGGTATATAAAAAATTCGAACATCCATAAAGATCTAAACGTGCCATCAGTTAAAGCAGAAATAGCGAAACTTGCCATAAGGTATTTAAAGAAGCTTGAAACTCATCCGAATCCACTGGCCCGTAACATACTAACTGAACCTGGTTACATTCGACTAAGAAGGAGGAACACTGCTTCTCTCATCCGTACATCAGAGGGATAACCCACAAATTACAGTAACCGTGAAACATACATTTTTTGTCCAGCACTGGTTGGACTTAACAAGTGTATTTTTAGACTTAAGATATGAGTAATTATTGATAGTTCAATTATATTGAAGATACAATAAATAAAAATTGCGAAAAAAAAATATATAAAGTTCAAGTCAGATTTTTGTTTAATAAAAGCGAATATAGTGTTAAATAAAAAATAATTAAAGCGAAAATAATGTGTACTAAAATGTTTTAAATTAAGATAATAAATCTACTGTTAAAAATACACTAAAACTAAATTATAACGAACTTAGAACCAGTAAAATCAATTGATGTGATGAGTTTTATACTTGAACCTTTTGAAGCAGCGATAGTGGAGCAAAGTATTCTGACTATTTTTTGTTAAAATGTTCATTTTTCTTGTCTATGAAAACTGTAGATAATGTTGACTTTGCTAAATTATTTTCCTCAAGTATATACTTTTAATTCTATCTATTTAATCTTAACACTTTGAAGCACAGGAAAAAATTCTTATAAAACTTGTTATCCGACATTTAAACCAACTAACATCTTTTATAGCATATTATAAAAAATGTTAGTTGGTTTAAAATTATTGCATTTTTGTGTATTTTGCCCATAAAAGGGCCATCAATCTTGTTTTTTTTTTTTAATAGAAAACAATTTTCTTAAGATAATATAAAAATATTATATTTTTGTGTAAGCTGTATATATGTACGCAAGTTTACACCAAATTTCGTGTAAAATTGATCATCCTTATAGAAGATGGAGGTCCTTCAATTTTACCTATTTTACATCGAAATTTTGACTTTAGCCTACATGTTCTAAAATGGCAAAGCTGGGATCGGAAAAAGAAGCTATACATACTCCCAATTATTGCTATATAGAAAAAAAACTAAAATTCAAATATTAGGATTTTTGGTCTTTATTTCGTTCAACTTATAAAAAATTGATTGCATAATTAATATTCCAAACATATAAGGTAAAGTCAAAATTTCCTTGTAAAATAGATCAAATTGAAGGACCCCCATCTTCTTTAAGATTGATCAATTTTACACGAAATTTGGTTTAAACGTAGGTACATATTGTTAGCATACAGAAAGATAACAACTTTTTAAGAATTTTTTTTTTTTATTAAAAAAAATAAAATGACGGCCATTATTAGCTAAAATACACAAAAATTCAATAATTTTGGAATTTTTAAATTAAAAATCGTCTAGTTTTTGACTAAGAACAGAAATAACCTTAAAATTTTTCCACAATATTGAAAATTTTGCTCTCTAACTATGAGAAAAAAAAAAATTGGGAATTTTTTTAATATATTTTGAAAAAATTGATCCAGGTTATCGAAAAATCAAAAATTTTAATTTTAAAATGCTCATTATTCGCTCATTTTAAAACTTAATTCATAGATTAAACCACCATTTCATAAGTATTAAGTATACCTTAAGTGCCATGTATAATTTTAAATAATCAAACAAAAATTGAAGAATTGACAAGTTCTAAAAGCATTTGCAGGGCCAAGGTACCCAACTGTGAGACGGCATAGCGCCACCGCTGGCAAGTGGATGGTGCCCACCGTCAAAACTTAAGCTGATATACTCCTTTGCTATGCTCATGCCTCATGATCAATTGACCTAGCCCTTTAGAAATGGCTGAGTTATTTCCAAAATATTTTGATTCTGCCCCACTGTGCAATGTTAATTGCATTGGGGGGTTCATAAAAAGTAGTACGTCAGAGTGTTCAATTATAACAAACTTTGTTACAACAGACTTCGTTATAAGAAATCAGCTTTAAATAGTATTGGCAACCAAACCGTTGGGTATTTCGAATTTTCGTTACAACTGGGAAATCGTTATATTCGAGTTATACTGTAGCTGTATCCGAATTGCTTATCTGTGCTCATCGAATGGAAACTTGCAAAAACAAAAAGTAAAAGTTATCTATTGCAATATTTTTAACATTATGAACAAAATGAAAAACAACACAAGCTAACCAACTAACTTACATCTACATATACATCTATATCTATACATTTAATAGAATAGTAACTCATTTCCGTCTGCTTTTCTCATCACGTAAAAACTACTAGATGGATTTTAACAAAATTTCGTAAGGAGGTACCTTAGCATTCTGATTCCAATATATTTTATTTCCAAGAGAAAGTGGAGAAAAAGCAGTGAAAGTACGAGTTATTTTAGTAGTAAAGTGAATACATAAACCATAACTGAACTAAACTAACCGGATATGCATACTTTATTTTTTATAAAGTAAATACATAAACTGCTAACATAGCTCTGTTAATGTAATAAATCTTCGGTTTATGCATCAAAACTGCAATTTTATGGAAGCAATGCAACATGGCAAAATAAAACTAAACCAGGGAGGCCTCTTATACAGTGCGAGTTTTTGGGAATTTTTTAAATTTTAAAATTTGAGATTCTCTAAGGGATGAGACAATTTTTCTTGGAAACCAGAAAAAATGGCAAAATAAAAATGAACACGTTTTGTTACCAGGGAGGCCTCTTATACTTGTCCATACTTGGAAGATTTGACAGTGCAAGTAGGAACGAGATTTTGGGAATTTTTATAATTTTAAAATTTCGGTTTCTCTTAGGGATGAGTTTTAACAGTGCAAGTTGGAACGAGATTTTGGGAATCTTTGAAATTTTAAAATTTTAGATTCTCTAAGTGATGAGACCATTTTTCTTGGAAACCAGAAAAGATGGCAAAATAAAAATAACCAGGGAGGTCTCTTATACTTGTCCATACTTGGAAGATTTAACAGTGCAATTTGGAACGATATTTCGGGATTTGAGATTCTCTTAGAAACAAGAAAAGATGGCAAAATTAAAATGAATACGTTTTGTTACCAGGGAGTTTGGAACGAGATTTTGGGAATTTTTGAAATTTTAGATTCTCTAAGGGATGAGACCATTTTTCTTGGAAACCAGTAAAGATGGTTACCAGGGAGGCCTCTTATACTTGTCCATACTTGGAAGTTTTAACAGTGCGAGTTGGAACGAGATTTTGGGAGTTTTATAAATTTTAAAATTTGAGATTCTCCAAGGGATGAGAACATTTTTCTTGGAAACCAGAAAAGATGACAAAATAAAAATGAATACGTTTTGTTACCAGGGAGGCCTCTTATAATTCTATATACTTAGAAGTTTTAACAGTGAGAGTTGGAACGAGATTTTTGGAGTTTTAAAATTTGAGATTCTCTAAGGGATGAGACCATTTTTCTTGGAAACCAGAAAAGATGGCAAAATAAAAATGAATACGTTTTGTTACCAGGGGGTCTTTTATACTTGACCATACTTGGAAGTTTTAACAGTGCGAGATCAGAGCACCGGTCAAGATGTATGCCGACGTCTGAAAGCTGAGGTATCGTTTGGTTATTTATCCGAATAGGGGGGCAAGATTCTCTATGCAGTGTGAAAGTTATGTGAGTACATTTTTGTTCATTAACTTTTATTCTCCATTTCTTCAACCAATTTTCTAAATTTGATATTTGGACTTGTAAATATCGTGATGCTACTTCGGGTCGTTCGTAAATGTTTAAAAAAGCTGTATCGTCAGCAAATGACGATGTGTGAACTCCGTTACTAGTTGGCATGTCTGAAGTATACAATAAGTATAAAAAGGGCCCCAATATACTACCTTGGGGAATTCCGGCTTCGATTGGCTGGGGTGTGCTATCGAATCGAGTGTGCTATCGAATGCTTGAGAAACGTTGATAAAAAGAGCAGAGCAGTATTTTCTCTCTTCAACATTAAATAACCTGTGAGTTTGTTAGATCGTACTATGTTTTTTCCTGAAGCCGAATTGATGGTTTGGAGTACATCCTTTGTCACTTAGATTAGGGTTAAGCTTAGTTATTAACATCCTCTCAAACAGCTTTGACATATTTGATAAAAGGCTTATAAGTCTGTGTGGTATTTTCCTGGTTTAGGAATCATGGTAACCAAGGACACATTCCACTCTGTGGGAAAGTACTCAAGAAGTAAAATTGCATTAAAAATAAAAAGAACGATTCTTCGAGCTAAACGGGGCAACTCAAATAACATCTTGTTACTGGTTTTATCAACGCCAGGGGCTTTTTTGGTGTTTAAATCCGTTATTGCCTTTTCATTATCACCAAATTCAAATCTTATCGGTACTGCAGCACTAGCCTCGACAACTGGCAACTCATATATATCAGTCGATATATTTGGGGTAAAAACCTTTTTCCAATGTTCAGCAAATAAATTTCCTTTTTCGGTATCACTTCGGTATCCAGCCCAGCCTCCAGCTGAAGTTCGCAAGGGAGGCTTACGTAAGACTGGCCTTTTAAGGTTTCTACAAGCACGCCATAACGAATAATCTGATTGAGGAGTTGCGTCTAGGTCTCCCAAATAGTTTTTCAGGGATGCTACTCTTCGAGATTCTAGCATCTCTCTTAGCCGGTTCGTGCATTTTTTAAGTCTGCTTTTGAGTTGAGGAGATCTCTGTGATTGCCATTCTCTACGAATTTTTCTTTTTCAGCCAAGAGCCGTTCGATATCTGCAGAATAAATTTGATTGTATCTAGCTAGTTGTCGGGTTATTGTTGAATGTTGGGCAGATAATTTGAGGTTTAGGTCAAAATCAATAAGACTCCGCTCTAAGTCTTCATGTGTTCTTATGGTTGTTTTCCGAACAATGAGTACTAAGATACTTTCTATATTTCAACCAATTAACGCTTGTGCTAGTCGTTGGTGATATGATGTTTTGTTTGTCCCATATATAGACGACAGTGAGTGAATGATCTGATGATAATTCAAGTGACGCTTCAACTTTAATCATTTCTGTCGGAATACCCTTAACCACGCCAAAATCAATAACATCAGGTATTTTGTCGATCAGTAGGTCAATAGGTGGGACCAATCACAGGGACATAGTGATTTTTAGAAGTCGCTATACTGACTTTCCGATATTTGAAATATAGGAGGTGAATAAATCGAAGAAATAACTAAGCTTTGATGAAATTCTTCAAAACAGATATTTGTTGCTTGAAGGTAATCATCACAAAAATCACGCAGTAAATAATGTTTGATTCGGGCCTTAATAAGTATTGCTAAGCTTCCACATGCTCTTCAACGGGGGTCCTTAGTATCATATAAAATATAACCATTCATTTTAAAAAAGCTATTTGTTGTTAAGTGTGTCTCAGAAATCAGCATGACATCAATCTGTTGGTTCTTGAGGAAGTATTCGAGTTCATTTTTATGTTGGCGTAAGCTGTTTGCGTTCCAGAAACATATTTTTAAACAGTTCATTGTTTGTTTAGTACTGCCTGCAACATCATAGATTGCATGCGTACCATTTCTTGCATCATGCTCATAAAACTGTTTAACGAATGCACTAATTTATCGATGCTAGCTTCGAGACGATTATAGTTGCCAGATGGTGTTGGTTCTTTAGGTTCTGGGTGCAAATTTGGAGTATAATTAGTTGTCGGTGTCGCTTTATGTACTGAAGTATGATTGTTTTTACCATATCTGCGTATGAAACATGTAGTGTTGTTGGTTGGGCTAACTGAGGATAATGAATATTTGCTCAATATTGTTGGTGTTTAACAGGAGTATTTAATCTTTGAGTGGTTTTCCTTACCATGGAAAAAATTGGACAGCCTCTGTAGTTAGCAGTGTGGTTTCCACCGCAATTGCTACATTTTTTAACTTTCGAGTCATCCCTTGCTTTGTCGCGTTGGGCGGAACAATGTAGCTCGCCACATACAACGCAAACCGGAGGCAACTTACAGTAAGCCCTAGTATGACCATATTCTTCTTCAAATCTGATATCTTCAGGTTCCCGTTCAACGTGAAATAGTGGTTGGGGGGCACGTTCTCGATTACGGAGATTATCTACATTTTTCATTTTAAAACCTGCTTTTTGGAGTCCGGCTCTTATTACAGCTGGATCAACGTATGAATCTACACCTTTAATGACTACCTGTAGACCTTTGCTACTCTTCAGCTGATAGGTATAAAAGTTCTTTTTGCAGTTTTCAAACTCGTTTACTGCTTTACGATAACTGCTTTCATCAATAAATTGGATTTTTGTCTCATCAATGTTACCACGCTTGATGGGAATTACATAAAATGAGTTCTCGCCAATAACTGAAATTAACTTATTTATTAAGTCGTTTGAATTTTTCTCCCTTAAATAAACTGGAGGTGGCTTGAACGACTTAAGTGCCGTTTTGTGTTCACTTGTTTCACTATCTAAGATAGCAAAACGATTATGGGAATTTATTCCGTTAGAGTCCTTGTCTTTATGTACTTTAGACATTGATGCAAGCTGCGAAGATTTAGGGCTTCGACCTCTTTTCCATATTTGTTTTGGTAACACTGTGTTCAGAAGGCGACTTGTTCGTAGTTATTTTACTGTCATCGCTTATCAAAAACGACGAACAAGATTGGGCACGTAAAACTGGCGTAGTGTTTAAACACAAATTATTTTCAGTTTTTTTGTTTTTATTTAAATCAAAATTGTCTACATTTTTGTTACTTAAATTAAAGAGGCTCATTGGTCCCTATTGTTTTTGTTTTATTTTTAAAGTAGCAAACCGATAATGCCGTTGTAAAAAAAGAAAAAGAGAAAAAAAAATGTTTACAGACAACTTTGTTGTTGTATTAAAAACAAGTTTGTTTTTTTGCTTTTGTTTGAATATATTCACACTTTTTGTTTTTGTTTTTGTCAATTGCGAGCTTACAAAAAAATCGCACAAACTAAATTTGAACAAAATTATTCAATAAATTTTTTTATTTAATCAATATTTTTTTTTACTTTTTAATAATAAACATTTCTAAGTTTATAGTTCTCCAACCCTGCCTAGAAGTAACTAAATTGCAAAATTCTTGATTTATGTTCAGCATTTTTATTATTTACTTTGATAACCTTTTTATATAGGGCCTTTAGTTTTTGGCGGTATTCGGCTAATATATTTTTCTATTCTTTCTAGTGAGAAATCGTTAGGTCTTTTGTAAAAATTAGATGACCCTTTAATTATTATAATATCTTCACTCACATTGAATGATATTGCAAAATTATTTGCATTCATTTTTTTGATTTTTAGCGATGATTTCAAAATTTGCAGCCTCAATCAACATTAAAGATAGTGAGTTAAAAAATATTTGCACTAAAATTTAATTATTTTAATTTCAAAAGAAGCAATCTGCAATATGTTGCAATTTTTATTTCTTCACAAGTTGATTGCAACGTAAAAATTTTGCACTCAATTTGACTTATTGTTATTTTTGTGCACTAATTCAAAAGTGAAGACTAATACTTTATTAAAAATAAAATTTAATTTGTAGTTAAACAAAATTTTTATAATTGAATAAACAAAATGGATACATAAGAAATAGCATTTCAACTTTTAACACTTAGAAGAACTAGGAGCGTCTACCATTCCACTAAAGGAAAACAAACGCTCCACTATTGCAGAAGAAGGCAAAGGCTGTCAAATTTTAAAAACATTCCTAATTATTAGATATTTGTTAAGACAATCAAATTCAATCTAATAATCCAATATCCAAGTATTTAATTCTATTCGTATGCTATTATTTTGTTCTACTGTTGAAGGATCTAATATCAAAGGTATTAGAAGACTAGTTATTTAAACGATATATTTATTAACTTTTTCAATTGCACCATAATCTACGAATCCAACTTCTGCAGTACTGTTCGCTCTGACTTGAAGAACATTTTTATGTAATTGTAATTTAATATTAATAATTAATTTGTTACCATTATATACCTTGTTTTAATACTGAATAAAAAATTAATTCCGTTTCATCTCAAAATTGTAATAATAATTATTTTTTGTTGTAAAACAAGAGAAAATTTTAATATTAAATAAAAAACGAATTTATTTTAAAAATTTCATCACCACTAATTTTTTAAAGTTTAGTGAGAGTGTGAATAAATGCAGCTTTTTATTGATTGCAAGTAGAAATTTTGCACTAACTGAGTGAGTGAGGAATTTTTCACTAAATCTGCAAACATTTGCACTACCAATAAATTCTTTTGATTGTTAGTGAAGATTGCTGTTTATCACTAAGCTGAAAAAATAGTGCAATAATTTTTTTGCAATATAATTTAGTGGTAGTGCAATGCTGTTTTCAATCAAAATTTAGTACACTACCCCTATCTATGCCCCGCAGACTTTATCGGAGTATCAAGCATTTGCTGGAAAAAAATAAAATATATATGTATGTATGTAAATGTTTTGAGTTATCCTATTTTAATATCGAACTGCTGTGTATATATATGTTTTGTTTGTTTTTTTTTTTTACTTAATGCTAATTTTTGGAACAATTAATGCTGATTTGGTACAATTTTATTATTGGTGCGGTACAATTTAAAAACTGTCAGATCCCAACACTGACATGCAGTAAAAGTTATAACGGTGTGTATTTATTTTGCAATTAAATGAACCCAAAGTAAAGTACAAAGGTAACAATATGTAAGTATATAAGAAATATTAGAAGAAAAATAGACATAAATTTTCTCTCAGTCCAAGTTAAAGAAAAAATAATCTTTTTTTTAACTCACCTGTGTATCATTTAAAATTTCCAAATGTTCACCTTTGCGAAAACTTAAATCCTCATCAGTACGAGCATCGTAATCATACAAGGCCACAAATATCTTTGCATTTGCATTTGAAGTCTCATTTTCCGGTATCTGAGGAACAGGACGAATTTGCTCTTGTGGTTGACCAATCGGCAAAGTGATTTGAGGAACTCCAGTTACACCAACAGCAGCAGCATCATCAAGAGGAATGCGTTGGTCGACATGTGTCTTATCGATGTCGGATTTTTCTGTGCGTAAACAGTTGCCCATGATGTGTAATTAAAAAAAAGCCAATAACAAAGACAACAAAAACGTTGGAAGCAGGTTAAAAAATTTTAGTTTTTACTTAGACGAAAATATAAAAATAAAATGCAGTTTAAATACAAAATAGATTAGATTTGAACTCAATTCTAACTATCGCTAACAACAACTAAAATTTACTAGGAAACAAAATAGAAGCACTTAAAAGAATGTTGTCGTTGTCGTTGTTGTTTTTATATAATTATATTTAATCTTATTTTCTTCTTCCTTTTTTGTATTTTTGATTGTGATGATTATTTTGCTGATGATAATATTGACGATTCTCATAAGATTTGATTTCCTTTAACTAGGGTTTTGGCACTTTGTTGAATTTATCGATCTGCAGTTGTTGTTGTATTTGATGCTGTTGTTGATATAATAATTGTGAATGTTTAATATTAGTTTCCATTTAGTTTTTTTTTTTTTCGTTTTGTGTTTTTTATGAAAAATTTAAGTTTTGTGTTTTTTAATTTAACTTTAAACTTTTAAAATAATTATTATTAAAACTTTTTATTCTGAAAATAAAGAACAAACGTTTTGTTTGAATTTTGTTGTTATTCACAAATTTATTGCCAGTCCCACGATGTCGCTCGATGTCGATCGTTCGCACAAATACATTTAAAACAAAAACAAAATGTTTGAATTTGTTTTTTTTTTAATGTATTTGTGCGAACGATCGACATCGAGTGACATCGTGGGACTGGCAGTTAATTTTCTATCTACATCAGTATTTACTTCTGCATGTGAGAGTATCTCAATTTTTTGGTGTTTACAATACGAAGAAGGATGTAGCGATGCATACAGATATTTAAAGATAAATAATTGATTTAAATATAATTACTTCTACAACATAAAAAATCATGAAAAATAGTTGAACTATAGACTAAACAAATTACTAATGATTTTAGAAAAAATATTGTAAATTTTGTTACGAAGAATAATGAGCCGAGCTCAAATATGTAAAATGTAATTTAAATAAATATATTTAAAAATTATATTTGGAATTTTCTAAGTAATATTATTTATTTCTCATTACGCATAAATTTTGTTTTTTTTTTCTTGATTTCTAAATTAAATAAACTTCTCATTTGGTTTATTAAATTTTGAACATAAGAATCTGAGTTTTTATTCAGAAAATTTAAAAAAGTCAACTGTCGATCTGGGTAAGCACCAGTGAAATAGCTATATGGATATGCTTTCCAATAGTAATCTGTTTGGATTACTATATGATAATAAATTTAAAAAAAGGAATTATGCGTAATGAGAAATAAATAATATTAAATAAATATAATAAAAAATTATAATAATAAAGACTGTGAAACATCAAACTTAACCGAACATGACGAGCTACGTAATCTAAGGGTAACCTAAGGCTTTGGACTCTCAAACTAGCTTCCCAATTTCAATGTTGTTTCGAATCTGTTCGCTGTGTCCCACACTAACACGATTTTCATTTCCATATTTTGCGCAAAAACCTCATATACTGGAAAAACTTATACACTAAAAATTTTTACAACGTCAGATTCTCAAAATGTTATAAATATTTTACAAATTCAATTCGGACAAAATGTGATCACAATTTGTTAGTAATCTATTGGCTTCCTTTTCCACCAGATTTGTTTCCCTGAGAGATCGAAGTGTTTTGAAACAGTAACCATTATAAACGTATGAGGTAATTTAATTTGACGTATGTACGAGTATATCTCCATATCTATTAAACCATTATGTACACAGTATTTGTATTGGTTTAATTAAAAGTGACGTTATTTTTGATGTACACACACAAAATTTTAATATATTATGCTTCATGGTTCAAGGTTTTTTTTTCGTAAATCTTACATGGAATTCTTTACTTTTAGGACGTTTTATATTCCTCTCGTAAAGATTTTCCATTTTTACGCAGTTCAACACCAACTCTTTCTTCTTCTGTAGTACAGGGTATATTTCGATCCATCTATACAATAATCTAAGGATACATTCAAATAATTTTCTTTCTAATAGGGATTATTTACCACGTTCTTTAGAAATATTATAGAAAAATTTCGTTTTATTTATGAATTTGTGTTTAAATTTCACGTTTATCTATTATTTTGATCTAACAAATTTTGACTTTGAACAATAAAAATAATTTTTTTCTATAATGGTACTGAATATTTATTTACGCTTGCCTGATTTAGTGTTGACGGACATATTTCTAAAATATTAGAAATTGTAGTAAGCTAAAGTTACCATGGCTTCAAAAAAGTACCCACTAGTGTATCTATTATTTTGATCAGGTGTGTAGATGGAGTAACCTTTTGAAACGTTATAGACAGACACTAGAAATTTACGCAGAGTCCGCATTACAAAAAGGAGTTACATCTTATCCCAATGGGAGACTTAAATTGACGTATAATGTCTTGTCTTTTAAGATATAGATATGCACATGAAAATTACAAACTATGTGTATGCTATGTTGTCATTGCTATGCTATAACAGCAAGTTCTGAAACTATGTGGTGTCTCCATAAAAGACGTATTTTGGTACAAACTGCAATGTCTTTTCAACAGTTATAGGCTCAGGCTTGAAATTTACATACAGGCCTGTTCTGAAATCACACTTATGATTTAACCTGTTCTGTAAATCAAATAGTGTTTAATTTTTTTAACTAATTTTAAAATTGTAAAACCACAAGACAGTCGCTGGTGTTTATTCATTTGTTTATTAAATTTTACTTACTACTTCAATTTTTTTTTTTTTTGTAAAGACAACATAACTTGCGAAGCTTTTTGCTTGTCTGCAGAAAACACCCAGAGTCTTTTTGCAGGAATCGAACCCGCAACCCCCAGACTGAAATACTAGCGCGCTACAAATCGGTCTATCGAGGCACTCAACAACTTGAAAAGCCTATCGACTCAAGGTTTAGAATAAAAGCAGTGTATCTTTGGCAAGGGTAGATGTCCTCTCTAAAGACTTAATCTGCTGATAGTTAAGAATTTTCGGAAAAACACAAAAAATAAATATTTCTGTTTTGGTTTCCAAGAAAAATGGTCTCATCCCTTAGAGAATCTCAAATTTTAAAAATTTTTATATTTTTTGCTATAGCGGGAATAAACATAAACACTGTAAAAATTCACGTTTAAAAAATTGAAGTCATATAAAAATGCATGTGTGTGAAGTTAAATATGTCAGTTATATTCGTTTTTGACGTAACGACTTACGTAAAACATATTTAAGTGTGAAGTTAAATACGTATATGACGGAACGTCTTACACACTAAAATATGAATTTTTCAACAATTTAAAAATACTTTTAACAACTTTTTTTGCAAATAATGATATTTCAGCAATTTCAAACCTTACTGAGATAAACGAACATAAATTCATATTATTTTTCTTGAACAACAGTTAGTAATTTTTTTTTCCAAAATATTTTGGTTAAAGTGGCCAAATGAAGAGGTGGCATCCAATATCACCACATGGAGAGTGTTGCCTAGGGTCCCTACTATTACACTATATAAGCAGTTTTTCTAAATTGAGTTTGTGAGTTTAGTAAAAGTGTAAAAAACTCAATTTTCGTACTATATGAAGCCTCTCAAGGATTTTGGCCAATGTGGCCAAATGAAGAGGTGGCATCCAATACCACGACATGGAGAGTGTTGCCTAGGGTCCCTACTATTACACTATATAAGCAGTTTTTCTAAATTGAGTTTGTGAGTTTAGTAAAAAAGTGTAAAAAACTCAATTTTTGTACTATATGAAGCCTCTCAAGGATTTTGGCCAATGTGGCCAAATCAAGAGGTGGCATCCAATACCACCATATGGAGAGTGTTGCCTATGGTCTCTACTATTACACTATATTAGCAGTTTTTCTAAATTGAGTTTGTGAGTTTAGTAAAAAAGTGTAAAAAACTCAATTTTTGTACTATATGAAGCCTCTCTCCATGTGGTGGTATTGGATGCCACCTCTTCATTTGGCCACTTTAACCAAAATATTTTGGAAGAAAAAATTACTAACTGTTGTTCAAGAAAAATAATATGAATTTATGTTCGTTTATCTCAGTAAGGTTTGAAATTGCTGAAATATCATTATTTGCAAAAAAAGTTGTTAAAAATATTTTTAAATTGTTGAAAAATTCGTATTTTAGTGTGTAAGACGTTACGTCATATACGTATTTAACTTCACATTTAAATAAGTTTTACGTAAGTCGGTACGTCAAAAACGAATATAACTGACATATTTAACTTCACACACATTAAAAATGCCTGACTATTGGAACACACTCTAAATGTTAGTTATAGCGACAAAGGTCATCCCTTTCTATGAATATATGTATATATTAAACGTGAGCATAAAACGTCTTGTTAGACTAACTTCATAATGTTCAATAATGAATTGGTCTCTATTTTCTTGCACTTGATTTCATTTGTACACAAATATTGCTGTGCTCTTAAATAAAAAACATACAATTTGCTCTTCTTCCAACCAATGCAATATTTGTTGTTGTTTGAAATAAAATTTCAGTAGTGAATATTTTGTTTCAATAAATGAAATACTGTTACAGCAGACAACATGTATGTAAATGTATGATGTTAAAAGCAAGGTTTTGTACTTTGTATTTTAGTTATTTTATATTAATTCGCGCGTTGAGTGGTTGAAAATAGAAAAAATTAATTTAGTATATAGAAAGTACATGCAATGTTTATTTCATTATGGATATACATAGATGTAAGTATTAATTATTATAATAAATAAATGTATGTATATGTACATTAGGGTTATAACTTTTTCACACTTTTCATTCCAGAAACTGTAGTAGCTTCAATTTTTTTAACTTTTATTGATGAATAAAAAAATCTCATTTAATTTTTTCTCTCAAAAATCAGAGATTTTACTCTCAAGAAAATTTAACTAAAATGAACTAGTGAACAATATGAAATGCTCAGCATATTTATTGTACACTTGATAAAACTGTCTGCTCAAATGAGGTGCACTGATTTTTGCACTGTTTGCTCTCTTGTTCTCTGTATTTACTGTTTAGTAATATTCCACTACACATACAATCAATATTTGTGTTTCAAAAACATGCAATACTGTACACTTTTTAACATCTTGCGCTCACTTTTAGTATATATTGAGAGTCTACCTTTTACTATTCAAAAGATACGGCAATATACGTGAAAAATATGTCACTGTTGGAACAGCATTTAATTTTTAGTAATTGTCATAGGTTCCGTGGCAACACATCTGAACAAATTTCAAGAGTCTACATATTATGGTTCATATTTTTTATACGTACAAATTGTGACACTGTCGGAATACCCTTTAATTTTTACTGTTTGCTATAAAGGCCATACACCTTCTGTGAAAATTTCATGAGTCTATCTATTGTGTTAAAATATTAGTTCATATTCATGCAAATCACGTCACTGTCGGAACAACCTTTTATTTTTAGGTTTAATTTCTTAGTTGTTTCTATAGCGAACATAGTTTTAATTACTGTGTGCAAATTTTAAGTGGTTGCCTCCTACAGCTCAAGAAATAAAGATATAAACGCAAATAACACTCACTTTCGGAACACCCTATAAGTTTTAGTATTTGTTGTTATAGCGGCCATAGTAATACAACTTCTGTGAGAATTTCAAGTCTCAGTCAAGAGCTGACAGAAGGACGGACAGACATTCCATAAATAGAATTCATGGTTTCGAGCGGCATGATAGTATTGTTTTAAGAGTTCAGTTGTAGTGTTCATAAGAGAAAGTTAAACAGTTTGTGTATTTGTCAATTAAAGTTATACAAAGCTGAACAAGTGAAGTGACTGACATTAAAAGTAATATCGGTGTATATTTATTTTGCAATTAACTCAACCCAACGTAAAGTAACAATACTATACGTAATTTTGGCGTGTATTGTTTCTATTTTTAATTTTGTTTTGAAGTCGGTTTTTGCAAGAATTATTTCATATGTTATAGCCGCCGCACAGTGGTCAATTTCGCGAGATAGCGGTCAAAACTCTATAACTTTTGACCGGATTGGTATTTTTTACGCAATTTCTTTTGTTCAATAGGAGGGACTTTAAGCTTCAATTTGCGTGTTCAAACGTAAAAATCGACTGATAGGAACGTAAGTAATGTGGAGTTAAAAATGCATTTTAATTTTTTGTTGAGTTTCCATGTAAAAGTTGAATATTTTGACATTTTAAATAGATATTTTTTTATAATTTCTTATTTTCTTCAATCGTATTTTACAACCAATACTTATTTATTATTCCTAAACTTAATTTTGGTCAGAAAATGCCAATATTTGGCCCAAATTATAATCTTTAAACTAGTATTAATTAAACAATATTAGTAAAAATTTCTTCCAAATAGCTTTGATTTTCATTTTGCAGTAGTTGTTTAGCTTCTTCATCTTCATTTAACGAGGTTCATTTCCATTTTTGTCGAATACTGGACATATATGGGTCTGATGTGCACAACAAAATATTAATAAGATCTTCATTAGTACAATATCTGGAAATTTTTCTTGTATTGTGCTCGCGAAAGAATCTGTAGTCTTTGTTCCTTTTTTCTTGCGCTTCTTCTGAGAGATCTCCAATTGAAAGCATATTGTGCTGAATTATTTGTTCCCCATTACACAAAATTTTGTGAACTGTGGTTGGCATATGTCTCCAAGAATATTTTTGGTTATAAAGGGTTGCTGTCTCATTAGCATACTGACCAAATTTTTTTGCATCTATCATTTTGCTTCATGTTATAACTTCTAATATGATTTGGAATCGTCGTATTAAATCATAATCTACTCCAGTTATAGAAGCTGCAGTTTCTGTATCGGAAAAAAATCTAAACTATATCTCGATATTGGTTCGCTTCCGCAATTCTGTATATTGGTTTTTAGTCATTTTCAAATCCAAAAATAGTGCAAATGCTTCTTCTGGAATAAATTTATTTTCTTCAGTTGGTGTCGGCATACTTTCTAAAATCCTTCTTGTGCGTCTGGGGCTTGCTTCCACTATTTTTTTAATGATAGCAATTTTACTCTTTTTAGTTTTCGATGATGAATTTGATGCAGAAATTAATTCTTTATGATGCTACAAGAAACTTCTTTATTGATATGTTTAAGCTTGCGTCTTCGTGATCTTTCACTACAATTATCAATTGGCTTTGCTGGTCGACCACCTTTTCCAGTTTCCGTAGTAGTTATTTCTTAGCCATTCTTGGTTGCGTAAGTAAAACAATTTCTTGTTTCTGGAACATTGATTGTACCGTTTTCTTAAAGTATTTAAAAAGTTTTTTATTTTTAAGTTATGAATTTTAATTTCTTGTTTATCGCATATTTTGAAGAATGGATTATTTATTATATGTAAAATAATGTCGTTTTCATCTTTCCGTTCAAAATATATATCAGATAGAACACTATAACTGAATTTAGCCATTGTTTAAACAATAATGAAGAAAAAAAATGAATGCATGGATTAATATACTATTGCTCGAAGTTTCAACATGATCTTTTTTAGCTCTTTGAAACATAATATAACAGGTACTTGGTTTTACCAGTTATTTCCATTGGTTTTAAATTTATTTGCAATTTTCAGGTATTTAAGTTATGTAATATTAGATGGCAATAAAATCATTTTTTACCTTTTCCACATGAATTGCCAGATACCAAATAATTTGAGAGTTCTATTGTCACTTTTGTCAAAATTTTAATACACCCTTCTATGTGGACTAGGTCCAAATATGGGCCAACTTCTCCTAATTTCAACAGAATTATTTTTTGGCTCAATAAGAACTCTTGTACAAAATTTCAAAATATATGGATAATAGCCACTTTCACATACAAATAACTTCTCAAAAAATATGACGTGCATTTGTACCGAATATCTTACCTTGGGTCAGAAAAATTTCTGTAACTCAAAAAGTGCAGTCCCGATGCATGGACATGTATATATAGGAATATAGGGGAGAGTTAGGACTACAAAATAGTAAATTTGTGTTTTGAGTCAGCTTGACTCACAGGAGTTGTGCTCTATGAAGTAGGAAATTTCCGAGAAATTCGACCTTTTTTAAAAAAAATATTTAAATTGTTCTGAAAACAGTAGAGCTTCATTTTTTTACCAGTAATAGGAAATAAGTTAAGTTACAACACAAAATTTATTTCGTCCAAAAATCTTGAAAAACAAAAAAGTTATGATCATTTAAACTTTAAAAATTAACTAAAAATATCATAAATTTACTAAATTCTGAAAAAGCCCATTTTGGAGCACCCTGTTCTCAGTGAAAAAGTTGAGTTCTAATTTTTTGGCTCCCGAGGTTTACTACTGTCTACTTTCATATGAGTCTAATAACTTTAAAATCGGAGAACAAAAACCAAAAGGAGTTTTGGCCGCTATCTCAAAATATTGACCACAGTGCGCCGGCTGACCGGCTGACTTTTGCTAAGAATTGTCAGCCGACTAAATCAACTAAATTAACAGATAGAACTATAGAAGGAAAATTGACCAAATAAGACCATACAAATTTGAAAGTGAGCCCATGGTGGAATCAGAAGTTATGTTAAAAAAAAAACTTCATATTAATTCACACTTATTTCAGTTTTAATAAACATTTCTTACCTTATATACAAGTTGCCTTTTTCAGTGTGTAATGACGCTGTTTTGTTTTAATGACAGATAAAAAGAATTTTTCTTCCGTTAAAGTAAATGGGAAAAGGGTACAAGTCCAAAAATTTCTTATTTTGAATACTTTAAAGGCATGTTTGGTTCCCTTTAAAGAACGCCTTCCTGAACAGAAAATTGAGGTTTCTAAATTTTGTGAACTGAGGTTTCTAAATTTTGTGAACTACTATATACTAAAATGCAAAATTATTGATCGTTCAATGTAAACTGTTAGAGTTGACAAATCAAGAATCACCAGTTAGGTTAGGTTGCACGGGTCGCCGTAATCTGCTAGAGTGTGCACCTATAGTGCAGTGCCCTGTCAGCACAGCCACTAGTGTGCCAATTTGTCCTCGAGGGGTTCTCAGTAGGATTGCAGTACGTCTGTAATCATACTGAGGCCATAAGAGCCTCGAGATCATGCAGGTGGGCTCGTTCGACCATCTGGTTTGCGCAGCCCCCATTAGTTCCTGCTGGAAATTGTCTTTACAGCAATTTAGCGGAACGCCAACTAGTTGATCTATCTCCTGGTATCTAAGGTAGGTTCCAGATCTAGCCTGTTCGTCCGCAGTTTTATTTCCGGGCACTCCCGCATGCCCCGGCACCCAAAAGAGTTTCAGGTTGGAATCTCTCGCCATCTCATCTAGAGATGTCCGGTATTCACGAACCAAACTGGACGTTGTATAAACACCCGATAAGGAGTATATCGCAGCTTTGCTATCGGTACAGAACTGGATATCTTTACCATATATCCTGTGATACCTTAGCCAGTTTGCGCTCTTTTTATGGCAGCAATTTCAGCCTGAACAGTGCTGCATTGCTTTTGCAGCCTAAACCTCATCCTTATTTGAAAACGAGGGATGAAGACGCCTCCCCCCACTCCATTATCCGTTTTAGATCCGTCTGTATAAACCTCAAGCATGTCCTCTTGATGACGGTCATGTGTCATGTGATGACGTGCCTGAAGTTGATACTCCGAACCTTCTGGTCGGCATGACTGAGGGTGCACAATAATCAATATTTTCCGGGATAGTCGATATGCGCACACATCCCAAAATAGTCGCATGGCCGAAACTCTTTGATTCCCATGCCACGGTTGCACTAAGCCTTATTGCCGAGTTCAAGGCCAGCTGTTCGGCCATTAGATCGGCTGGATGCCAGTGCAACACTGTTAACAGAGCCTTTGATGGCGTCGTGCGTATGACACTAGTGATCATCTAGGCTCACCAGTTAAAACTTAGAAAGACTTGGCGAATAAAATGGTTTGTGAAAATCCAGCAGACTAGTGTTACCTTAGACTATGTTCAAAGTGTCCCGATATAAGAGACCTTAAGTCTGGAATTAGAGCATATTGCAGGCTCAAGCGCATATGAAAATTATTATATGCAACATTAACGAACGAACGTCCCAAAATTGTAATTTTAAGTATTTTGCGCACATATGGACCCAGATCCGATCCCAACTTTGAGATTTGCAAAATACGTGAATAAAAATGATTAAAATAATTAATGTTTGTGTATTTTACCATTTTTTTTTATCAAATGGGTTACCTAACACAGGGAGCTAACTTCACACACATAAAAAAATGCAATACTGTGAAGAAATAAATTTCACCTAACAAATGTCTACAAAATAAAATTTATTTTTTGTAAAAAACTTGAAAATACATTAAATTGTGAATGAATTTCGAGTGTAAAAATTTTAAATTATTTACATATTTAAAAAGTGCAACGATATGTATATCGCGTAATAGGGAGTAAAATTTATACTCCCCTATGCGTGTTGAATTCACACCGTACCCGTATGTGTGAAGACATTTATAGCCACGTTTTTGACATTTTGAGAGTTGGACATCTATGTAATTTATGATATTTCTCAATAAAAAATATTTATTATCATTGACTAAAAAAATACTTTTATTTAAAACAGGGTACGTATTTGCTCACTCACTCATGTTCACTGCAAATAAGCGCGTACTAATCTAGTTTGTTTTCTTTCGCTCATGTACAGTAATACAAGAACGATCAAAGTAGTGAGCAAATACGTACTCTGATTTAAAATTTAAACTCATCATAAACAATTCCCTACAAGAAATTGCTGATCGAAACTAACCAATTAACAAAAATAAAACTTAAGTATGTTGTTTTACTTTCGCACATTTGCAAGAATAACACAGCACAACAAAATAAAAAAAATTTCATGTGCTCTTAAAACCACTATATAATTTTGATGTATCATGACTACCTTTGTACAAAAATGGTAAAATTTTTAAATTCTATGGATAGATTTTTTTTTAAAAATTTTTTTTTAAAATTGCAATTTTTTTGAGACGTTTCTTCAAATAATTAATGATAACTCAAAAACTACTAGTCCGATATTATTAAAATAAATTCAGAAAAATTAAGATTTGCATAGCCTTTAATTCGTCTATATATCGCGTTTCAATCGGATCAATAGTATCGGAGTTATAATAAAAAAGTTAAGAAAAAAATATATTTTTTACGTAAAAATGGCAAAAATTTTCGTTTTAAAAAAATCATAAAAAATCGAAAACGGCAAAAAACTTCCAGATTCATTTTTTTTATCGCATAGCGACATATAACAGCAACAAAATGAGATATCGACCATAAAAATCGATTGATTTTTTTCGAATTTATTCACATTTTAGTGAATTCGCTCATTTTCACAAAATTTTAGTTTTTTGCTTGATATACGCATTATAGCGGGTTTTCAAATGTGTGAAAAACATAAATTTTCCAATTTCAAGGGGTGCATGTCGGATTAATGTTAGATTTGATGAGAAACTTCCAAATTTTCAGTTTTTGCAAAATTAACGCTATTTATTTCCGGCGTCCAATGTTCGTTAAAATTCTTCGGATTTATATTAAAGCAATCTTCATATGACTTTTGAAATGAAGCTGAGAAGCATTTCCGTTTTTTTTCGTTAATATATTGGCCGCACACATAACAAAATGAGTCCGGATTGTTTTTACATAAAAATGTTCTAGTTTTCTTGCTTATGGCTGATTGAAAATTGTGCTTCTGTTACCGCAAACACTTGTTGAATGAATAGAAATGGCTCAAGGAGCTCTTATAAATAATGATACTAAAATTTCGAACAACCCTTAATGTGGTCCTATTTTTTACCTATTCCCAAGAATCGTAAAAAACATTAAGGAATGCTATGCAAAAAATCAATCTTTACAGGTAGCCAGCGGAAAAACCCAATTCGGCGTGCACGCAAATTTATGAACGTTTATTACTTTGCCGCCGCAATTGTCAAAATGAAGCAAGGGCGACAGGTAGCCAACAGAAAAGGAGCATTTCATCGTTTATCAGATTTCTACTGAAATCGTAAAAATTAAAAAACTTTTCCTTTATTGCTTACTTTTTTTAATTCTAAAAATCATAAAAATGCCATAAAGATCTGTTCCAAACAATTTTCTACATTCAATACTGTATTTCCACAGTAACACGTGTCCCACAGAAATACGTGTTTTGCCCAAAACAGTATTTCGCGTACTTGTTTTGCCATACATTTCTCATTCATCCAAAACACTTTGGCAGTACCTGGATATTGTATAGTGGTTTCAAAAGCATCTAATTTTTTTATTTTGTTGCGTTGTGTAATAGGAAGATATCAGTCAATTTTAGCAAAATTTTATATTTTATTGTTAAAAAAGAAAAAAATAAAAAATTTTAAAAGTAAAATGTTTTTGTAAATTGTCTTCGGCAAGTTCTCAAGGACATATAATGGCCAGTGAAAATTGTAATAACTCGAAAACTTAAAGACATGTAGCTTATTGTAAATCTCATTGTGTTTGCCCTAAGGACCAGGATCCACTTTTTTGCAAAAGGGGAAATAAATAGCGTTAATTTTGCAAAAACTGAAAATTTGTCAATTTTTTTCGATTTAAACGCTTTTTTTCAGATTTGGGGCCTATGCGCTACGTGTTAACGTTGTCGAATTCGACTAAAATTTTTGTGGGTGGAAGTTTCTCATCAAATCTAACATTAATCCGACATGCACCCCTTGAAATTGGAAAATTTATGTTTTTCACACATTTGAAAACCCGCTATAATGCGTATATCAAGCAAAAAACTAAAATTTTGTGAAAATGAGCGAATTCACTAAAATGTGAATAAATTCGAAAAAAATCAATCGATTTTTATGGTCGATATCTCATTTTGTTGCTATTATATGTCGCTATGCGATAAAAAAATGAATCTGGAAGTTTTTTGCCGTTTTCGATTTTTTATGATTTTTTTAAAACGAAAATTTTTGCCATTTTTACGTAAAAAATATATTTTTTTCTTAAGTTTTTTATTATAACTCCGATACTATTGATCCGATTGAAACGCGATATATAGACGAATTAAAGGCTATGCAAATCTTAATTTTTCTGAATTTATTTTAATAATATTGGACTAGTAGTTTTTGAGTTATCATTAATTATTTGAAGAAACGTCTCTAAAAAATTGCAATTTTAAAAAAATTTTTTTAAAAAAAAAATCTATCCATAGAATTTAAAAATTTTACCATTTTTGTACTAAGGTAGCCATGATACATCAAATGTATATAGTAGTTACTCGAGCATATTTTTGCTGTTGCCCTGTGTAATTAATAATACATTCGAGGGAGATGAAACATTCATATATACAAACATTTTTTACAATTTGCTCCTATGATTGTAATGGAAATTTTGTCATACACAAACCAATGATCGGTCAAATGACTGTCGCTGTTTTATAGGTTTTGTTTCAAATTATTGTTATTTTGTGTTTGTTTTTTGATTATTTAAAAATTTATTTTTTATGGTTTCCTTACGATAATCATCAGGTTGAACTTCTTTAAAAGCGACATTCCCGCCTAACACGGTTGTTTTATGTTTTTCGTTTTAGAACAATAACCTTCACAGAAGTACTATTTAATCCTTAAATCAGTAAAATTGTTAAGTGATTCAGAACGACCCCTAAATTTAAATTTTATTTCTTAGCTGTTTTTTATCATACATGTATGAGAGAACACAAAAATTTTTTTGTGTTTAAATTTATGAATGCGATAATTTAATTTTTTCTTTCTGTACAAAAGTGAATAAATGACAACATATTTTGTTTTTCATATTTGAGTGTTCATATTTGAGTATGTATATACAATTTTGATAATTTTGCGAAAATTAAAAGATCGTAGAAAAATATGCGCTAAGCATTCACGTATAGAAATGCACGCAAATATTTATGTATTTTGTAATGTGCAACTGCCGACGAAAAAATGTTTTTTTATTTCTTTTGGAATATATTGTAAAATTGTATTTTGCGTTAATATGTACCCTTTTGGAAACTCAGTTAACTAAAATGAACTTTAAGCTAACTATTTCGCAACTAGTGCTGACTGACACTTGGATTACTTAGCAATGAAAACAACTAACTATTTTAACATTGCGATGTCCTAGGCCGGTAGTCAATTGTCCGACTCTGCATTACTTTGCAACTAACTTAAAGTTAACTTCCTTAAAGTTAGCTTTCAGTTAACTTTCTGTAGCTAGCTGTAAACTAACTACTTTTCCGTTGGCTATAAGTGGGTTTTTTTAAATTAGCTATAAGTTAGTTAGATTTAAGTCAACTAAAAGGTAATAGTTCAGACGTTAGCTGAAATCTTACTTTTTGTAGCTAGCTGCAACCTAACTATTATTTAGTTAGTTGTCATTTTTGTTTTTCAAAGTTAAAATTATTCAAAAATTTTTAAATAAATTTTATTTTAAAAAACTAACTAAATAACTAGCTACAAAAAGTTAGTTTTCAGCTAACGTTTAAACTATTAAACTATTAATTGTAATATTAATTGTAATTTGAAAGTTGGGCAACTTTTGACGTACGTTAATTAATTGAGTTGCAGCAAAAATAAAACAAATACAACAAAATAAAGAAATTAAATAAAGTAAAATGGAGAAAAAGCTTTTTAAGTGTTTAATTTCCTGATTTAATATCTGTCAACAAAGCACTCATTGTGTAAACCTCGTCCGTCCTTACCCCGTCTTAGGCTAATTTCAATATTCCGGTGACCCGATTTATGTCTTCTCTAAATACCCATTGGATCCACTTAAAAATTTCATTTTTTTTTTTCGAAATATCCAAATTTTAAAATATATATATCTCCGATACTGGCCACAATCTGGACGTAGAAATTATACTGCTGGAATCTACTAGTCTTAGGCTAATTTCAATATTCCGGTGATCCGATTCATGTCTTCTCTAAATACCCATTGGATCCACTTAAAAATTTCATATTTTTTCATATTTTTTTTTCGAAAAATCAAAATTTTAAATAATATATATCTCCGATACTGGCCACAATCTGGACGTAGAAATTATACTGCTGGAATCTACCAGTCTTAGGCTAATTTCAATATTCCGGTGACCCGATTCATGTCTTCTCTAAATACCCATTCGATCCACTTAAAAATTTCATATTTTTTCATATTTTTTTTCGAAAAATCAAAATTTTAAAATATATATATCTCCGATACTGGCCACAATCTGGACGTAGAAATTATACTGCTGGAATCTACTAGTCTTAGGCTAATTTCAATATTCCGGTGATCCGATTCATGTCTTCTCTAAATACCCATTGAATCCACTTAAAAATTTCATATTTTTTCATATTTTTTTTTTCGAAAAATCAAAATTTTAAATAATATATATCTCCGATACTGGCCACAATCTGGACGTAGAAATTATACTGCTGGAATCTACCAGTCTTAGGCTAATTTCAATATTCCGGTGACCCGATTCATGTCTTCTCTAAATACCCATTCGATCCACTTAAAAATTTCATATTTTTTCATATTTTTTTTCGAAAAATCAAAATTTTAAAATATATATATCTCCGATACTGGCCACAATCTGGAGTAGAAATTATACTGCTGGAATCTACTAGTCTTAGGCTAATTTCAATATTCTGGTGATCCGATTCATGTCTTCTCTAAATACCCATTGGATCCACTTAAAAATTTCATATTTTTTCATATTTTTTTTTTTTCGAAAAATCAAAATTTTAAATAATATATATCTCCGATACTGGCCACAATCTGGACGTAGAAATTATACTGCTGGAATCTAGCAGTCTTAGGCTAATTTCA
The DNA here is from genome assembly GCA_949628195.1 of Phasia obesa. Classification (NCBI taxonomy): domain Eukaryota; kingdom Metazoa; phylum Arthropoda; class Insecta; order Diptera; family Tachinidae; genus Phasia; species Phasia obesa. Next base: position 69,849,286 of record OX451219.1, read on the forward strand.
ATATTCCGGTGACCCGATTCATGTCTTCTCTAAATACCCATTCGATCCACTTAAAAATTTCATATTTTTTCATATTTTTTTTCGAAAAATCAAAATTTTAAAATATATATATCTCCGATACTGGCCACAATCTGGACGTAGAAATTATACTGCTGGAATCTAGTAGTCTTAGGCTAATTTCAATATTCCGGTGACCCGATTCATGTCTTCTCTAAATACCCATTGGATCCACTTAAAAATTTCATATTTTTTCATATTTTTTTTTTTCGAAAAATCAAAATTTTAAATAATATATATCTCCGATACTGGCCACAATCTGGACGTAGAAATTATACTGCTGGAATCTACTAGTCTTAGGCTAATTTCAATATTCCGGTGACCCGATTCATGTCTTCTCTAAATACCCATTGGATCCACTTAAAAATTTCATATTTTTTCATATTTTTTTTCGAAAAATCAAAATTTTAAAATATATATATCTCCGATACTGCCACAATCTGGACATAGAAATTATAATGCTGGAATCTACTAGTCTTAGGCTAATTTCAATATTCCGATGACCCGATTCATGTCTTCTCTAAATACCCATTGGATCCACTTAAAAATTTCATATTTTTTCATATTTTTTTCGAAAAATCAAAATTTTAAAATATATATATCTCCGATGCATGCCACAATCTGGACGTAGAAATTATACTGCTGGAATCTACTAGTCTTAGGCTAATTTCAATATTCCGGTGACCCGATTCATGCCTTCTCTAAATACCCATTGGATCCACTTAAAAATTTCGTATTTTTTTTTCGAAAAATCAAAATTTTAAAATATATATATCTCCGATACTGGCCACAATCTGGACGTAGAAATTATACTGCTGGAATCTACTAGTCTTAGGCTAATTTCAATATTCCGGTGACCCGATTCATGTCTTCTCTAAATACCCATTGGATCCACTTAAAAATTTCATATTTTTTCATACCACTAAATATATAAACAGTTTTTCTAAATTGAGTTTGCGAGTTTAGTAATAAAGTGTAAAAAACTCAATTTTTGTACTATATGAAGTCTCTGAAGGATTTTGGCCAATGTGGCCAAATGAAGAGGTGGCATCTAATACCACTACATGGAGAGTGTTGCCTAGGGTCCCTACTATTACACTATATAAGCAGCTTTTCTAAATTGAGTTTAGTAATAAAGTGTAAAAAACTCAATTTTTGTACTATATGAAGTCTCTGAAGGATTTTGGCCAATGTGGCCAAATGAAGAGGTGGCATCTAATACCACTACATGGAGAGTGTTGCCTAGGGTCCCTACTATTACACTATATAAGCAGCTTTTCTAAATTGAGTTTAGTAATAAAGTGTAAAAAACTCAATTTTTGTACTATATGAAGTCTCTGAAGGATTTTGGCTAATGTGGCTAAATGAAGAGGTGGCATCCAATACGACTACATGGAGAGTGTTGCTTAGGGTCCCTAGTGTAATAGTATAGTAATTCTTATATTATTATATATAATCATTATATAATTATTAGTTTTGTTACATAATCCTTTACTTGTATTATAAAAATAAAACTAAAAAGTGTACGTACGCAAGTGCACTTTATTCCGACGGCTTAGCCGACGTTACTAAGTAAATAAAGCCTTGGAGGCGTTTCAATGCTAATCAACTTTGACTTCTTTCAAAAGAAAAATAAGAAGCAAAATGGGAAAACAACGACTAACCAAACACAACAAATTTCCAGAATATACACTTTAGTTAACGAAAATTTTGCATTGCATAGTACTTGGCTTAAAATTAGTCCATAAAAGTAAACTTAAAGTTAGTGTTTTTTGTTGTCAGCTACTTATTGTCCGACAGGGTATGGATGTTGTATGTATGCATGCGTGTGTGTATGTGTTTTTAAATAACACGAAAAATAACATTTAGAATCAGGGCTGCCAGGTCAATTTAAGAAAAAATCGTCAATTTCCTGATAAAAATTAAAAATATCGTCTTTTCAGCTTTAAAAAATCGGACAACTACGACAGTATTTCTTTACCTATTTTTTTGTTTAAAAAATCATAAGAAGTCACATTTACATATTTATGGCCAAATTCATAAAAATTAAAGTATACTTAAAGTATTTTTTATTACAAATTTTGTATGAAAATTTGTCATAATGTATCTATAAAGTAAACTTTATTTTTTATGAATAAGGGCATTAATATATACTAAAGTCAAAACATTATGTTATCTTCTAAGCACATGACGACGTTGGCTCAGTTGTCACCGTGTAGTCAGCTACTTAATTATATACATATATTACATACGACAGCTACATCGTACTCTGACATTGTTGTAAAAATACAGTATGTATTTTAATTTTATAAAACAACCTTATCAAAAATAAAAAATATTTCTTAAAAATTTTTGGCATGTAAATGAATTTGTAAATTTTATTTTTGTGACATTTTCTTTAGTTGAAAAAATAAAATTGTAACCTGCAAAAATAGAAATAACTCTAATTTTACTTCAGACACAACGGTGGTCGCGTAGGTTTGATGACTTCAAAATAATCGTTTTACTATAAATTGTGTATTTTATTTTTGACAGTCTGTATAAGGGAGCCTTATGTTGTTTAGGTGTCAACACTGAAAGTTAACAAAAAACATCTTTAAACAATCGTACAAATAATACCCTTTAAACTGAGACTTTTTGACTTTAATTGCCACAAATTCTTAAATCGATTAACTAAAAATATATTTTAAATTTAAATAAAATACTTTGAATAGTCCCAAAACTTTGTAATTTAAAACACCCATGTTTTTGGCGTTTTAAAAATTGTCACTTTTTAGGAAAAAATCATCAAATCGGATTTTACAATTTTTTGGACCAAAAACGTCAAATCTGGCAGCCGTGTTTAGAATACACTAAACGTGAGCGCAAGATGTTAAAAAGTGTACAGTATTGCATGTTTTTGAAACACAAATATTGATTGTATGTGTAGGGGAATATTACTAAACAGTAAATACAGAGAACAAGAGAGCAAACAGTGCAAAAATCAGTGCACCTCATTTGAGCAGACAGTTTTATCAAGTGTACAATAAATATGCTGAGCATTTCATATTGTTCACTAGTTCATTTTAGTTAAATTTTCTTGAGAGTAAAATCTCTGATTTTTGAGAGAACAAATTAAATTAGATTTTTTATTCATCAATAAAAGTTAAAAAAATTGAAGCTACTACAGTTTCTGGAATGGGAACAAATGAAACAAAAACTTATGAATAATAAAAAAGTATTAGGTTTGTTCGAATGTCTGATATTTTTACTGTTTTTGAAATTTTTATAATTTTTTTAATTGAAAGTCGTTCGAATATTCAAAAAAAAAAATTCAAAACTAGTAAGAAATTCAAGAGAATTTATTTGAATTTTTCTCTTTTGCTAGTTTTTGCTTTTAAAATTTCTTCGAGGAAAAATAGTAAAATGAAAAATTGTTTGTGTTTTTAATTTTTGTTTTTGTAATTAAATTTTTTTCAAATGAAATTTTTAGAATTGTATGAAAGGAAGTTAATTTCTACTATTTTCCGTTTTTGTGAATTTTTTATGAAAGTTTTTATTTTGAGAATATTTTTTTAAATTTCTCTGTTTTTACTAGTTTTACTACTTTTGCACTCGAACAAACCTATTGATTAAAACTAAAAATATTAATAATAATAAAAAAAGTGATTTGAAATTACAGTTCTTTTTCTAAAACGTGATTAATACATTTTTCATTAATACTTGAATGTAGAAACATAATTTAATGTACATATACATTAATATAATAATTAATACTTACATCTATATCTATATCTATAATGAAATAAACATATGCATGTACTTTCTAGATATTAAATGAATTTTTTTTCAACCACTCAACGCGCGAATTAATATAAAATAACTAAAATACAAAGTACAAACCCTTGCTTAAAACATCATACGTTTACATACATGTTGTCTGTTATAACAGTATTTCATATCAAGAGACACTATTGAAACAAAATATTCACTACTGAAATTTTATTTCAAACAACAACAAATATTGCATTGGTTGGAAAAAGAGCAAATGCTATTATATGTTTTTTATTTAAAAGCACAGCAATATTTGTGTACACATGAAATCTGTGTTTTTACAGAGTGCAAGAAAAAAAGAGACCAATTCATTATTGAACATTATGAAGTTAGCCTAACAAGACGTTTTATGCTCACGTTTAGAATACACTCACTTACATACATATGCAGAAAAACATTACGGATTTTTTCTTTTTCCCTTTTACATGTAAGTACCTAAATATGTTAAATAAAGTTGATATGTACATACATGTGCGATCGTAGGCAGAAAAATCTTTCATGTTCATTTATGATAAATTTTTAACGTTCATAAATGTACATATACATTTAAGTCAAAGAACATTAATGACAACAAGCTAATTTATCACTTAACATGTACATATGTATGTTACAAAATCAAAAAGGTGCACTCATACATGTACATATGAACATAGGCAGATCATTTTTTGTTGTTGTTGTTGTAACAGCTCTGCTGTTGTCGGAAGTTCTTTCCTGAAAAGATTTAAGATGTATATATTAATTATTGTAAAAGTGTCACGTGGGTGGAACTTGGAGCTGGAGAAATTGCGCAACTTCAATCGGTCTTAACCATAGGTCTATAGGGCGCAGATCCGTAGGCCTATTGGGACATTGAAATAGATGCACCGTGTCATGGGGGCTTTGAAGACAGGCTGGGCAACGATTTAAAGTTCCGGGAACTATACGCTCGCGGTAGCAGTTAAGAATACTGCACCATCCGGCCCTTAATTGTGCTAAGGTGGTTCTTGTTTGCCTGGGAAGAAGCCTTTCATTTTCTGCAATCGCTGGGGGGTGTTCATTAAGGACCCTATTACATCTATAGCCGTTCATAGCTCCTAAAACCGCCTGTTGATGTAATAGCTTTTGGGCGTCTGCAATGGCCACTCGATCTATAAGAGATGGAATAATATCTCGAATGTCATTGCGATATAGACGAAAGTCCTGCCGGATGTGACGGGGAGACGGATCTTGAATGACCACTTCATGGTTAGGGTGGGTGGGCAGGTGACAAGCCACCAGGTATTGCTTTGTCAGTAGCTCATTGTGCTGCCTGACCGGCAGTATCCTGGTCTCCTCATGAAGATGATCTATGTTTGTCATTCTGACACATCCGGTAGCGATTCTAAGTGCATTATTTTGTGTAGTTTGTAAAACTCGCCATTTAGTATCACTGAGGAACGAGGTCCAAATAGGGGCAGCATAACTAAAGAGAGAGCGACCAATTGCCTTGAAAGTTGTTATTATGGTCTCTTTAGTCATTCCCCAAGAGGTGCCTGAAAGAGCTTTTAGGACTTTGTTCCGAGATTTCACTTTCTGGTTGATGTAAGTGGCGTGTGACGCGAAGTGAAGGAGGCTGTCGAAGACCACGCCTAAAATTTTTGGGTTTTGCACCGTAGGGATACGTCGGCCTTCGATAGAGATATCTAATTCCATCCTTACTTCTTTAGTCCAGGAAGTGAAAAGAGACACTGAAGACTTTGAGGGTGATAGCTGAAGTCTACGTTCCTGTATAAATTGTGAGATGGTGGCCAAATATTGAGTAATTTTAGCACTTATGTCTTGGATGTTAATACCAGATGAATAGATGGTGCAATCATCTGCATAAGACACCATCTTGATATCTTGTGGTGGGGCAGGAAGTTGTGCAAGATATAAGTTGAAGAGTATTGGTGACAGTACTCCTCCTTGTGGCACACCCATTTTAATCTTGCGATATTTAGACTTCTGGCCTCTGAACTCAACAAACGCTTGTCTGCCACTTAAATAGTTGGCAACCCAGCGTTTGACATCATTGGGAAGTGTAGAGTTCGAGATGTCATTAATCAGCAAAGAGTGGTCAACCGTGTCAAAAGCCTTAGATAAGTCTAAGGCTGCCACAATTGTGCGTTCACACGGTCTCTGCTGATTGAGGCCATTTGCGATCTGGTTAGCTATCAAATTCAAAGCTGTCGTGGTACTATAGGATTCCCTGAAGCCGTGTTGGTGAGAGGCAAGCGAGAAATGCTCCTTCAGGGTTGGCAATATTAAAGCTTCTAAAACCTTTGCTACGGGTGATAAAAGGGAGATAGGGCGGTATGATTCTCCTTTTGTAGCGAGTTTATCAGGTTTTAGGAGGGGAATTATCCGAGCAACCTTCCATATATCACCAGTTGATGAATCGAGAGTTCTAGAAGGCGTACTAGATATTCCAGCGATATTGTGCCAAGTTTCTTTAACATTAACATAGAGATGCCGTCAGGACCAAGAGCTTTAGAGGGTTTCGCTTTGGAGATTATATATTTCACTTCATCGAGTGTGAAGGAAATGGGCTCAGAATCCCGTTCAAGATTCTTGTTTCTCCGAATTATAGCTCTTTTGGACCGATTCTGCGAGGTGGGATGATCGACAAATTGTCGGCAGAATAGTTTAGCGCATTTCTTTGCATCTGTATATTGAATGTCATCGAATCCTATAGCTGCGAGATTTTTATTGCAGTTTGTGCCAGATAGACTTTTAATAGTAGACCAAAGTTTTTTCGAGCTAACCGTGCATTGGTTTAGGTGTTCTAACCACTTGTTGCGACGATGTTCATTAACGAGTTTGTTAATTTCTGTCGTCAACAGCTCAATTCGCTCATCTGCTGGGTTGCAAGCGCGCAAATGATCGCGTTCTTGGGTCAATTTATAACTGACATTTCGTTCTATAATGAACGCAAGTCCCCCACCATGTGCTCTATCTCTATCTCTTCTGACAATATTGTAATTCCCTGAGGTCGAGAGTGAACAATCATTGGTCAGCTTTGTTTCTTGTATGGCGGCAATAGGTATGTTGTTGTCGTGCATATATTTTGTGATCTCCACAATTTTTTTTCTCAAACCATTACAATTCAATTGCATGATTTGAAAAGATCTGCCGGGACCAGTATTTTGCACTTGCCGCTGAGTGGGGTGTCTTGGCGGTGTATTCACCTAAGGTGGAGTTGTAGGTGTTAATACGGGTTGCTGTAATTGAGGAGTGTTCTGTACATTAGGCGTTCTGGGTGTTGATTGCGCCGTTGAGTTAAGGGTAATGCTGGCCGTAGGAGTGGCATTTGCACAGCAAGAGGCTAGGAAACTAGCACTCCAATCCCTATGAAAGCGTAAATCTGTACAGCGCCTCATATGACACCATCTTTTACAACCATTGCACTGAACTGATGTAATATTCCTCCTAATTATTGTGTTACAAATAGAACAATATGTTCTATTGTGTCTCACAGGTGGGGATGAGACGGGGTTCTGCTGGGAAGCAGTGGGAGGAGCAGTGCTGGAGTTAGTTGGTTGATTGCTACAACAACTCGCCACAAAGCTTGGGGACCAATCGCGGTGGCTGGTGAGACCTGAGCACCTTTTCAAGTGACACCAGTTTTTACAAACTGAGCATTTGACCGATGTTATGTTGCGGGTTATTTTGTTGTGACACACTGAACAAAACCAGATCTGTGGACCTGGGTTTTGCTCAACGCCAGCTATAATTAATAGTAACTTGAGCAAAATAGCTGGCATATTTTGCTCACCTGAGGAAAAAACTTTCGGTTGGTACAGCTGTTGCTGAGTTGACAATCTTTGGCCGAGTGATACTCGGGTCGTTCCGGAGCGAAGATCCAATTGTCGTGGGAACGATCATTTTTTGTTGTTCGTTTATGTGTATGAAAAATTAATATAAAATTTTAGATTTCTTATTTATGAAAAATATCATGAATGTTGATTTTTTAATGTTCATAAATGAAAAATATTGAACCCTGGTAAAACTAGTTGTTGCCACCAGGGTTGTCAGATATGGCGATTTCTCGCCAAACGTGTCGAAACTCAACCTTAAGCCCATTCAGTTTTTCATGTGGAATACTGTCAAACTGCATACATACATCCATACATAAATATAACATTTGTATGGAAAAGTTATGAAAAATGTTGCAGAAGTGTACTCTGTGTTTTTACTGTGGAAAAACATTGAAATATTTCTGGCAACATTTTATCAAAGCTGTGAAATAAAGCAAATGGTCATTATTTCATGTGGAATTTTTCAAACAACAGCTTTTGCTAACATTTGTAAATCCAAATCTCGAGATAGACTCTGCATTCAATTTTTCCTTATGAAATAATAAATTTTCTCAACATTCTTCACAAATTCGAACAGAGATTTTAGATTTGGTGACATTTCGACTTTTTGGCAATTTTAAAAATTGTTGTGATATTGATGGCGGTTTGTCTTTGGCTTTTGTTCAACAATAAACTGTGCAACCAGTGAAATTATTATAGGAACTAGCTCTTTTCCCTAACAAATAAATTGCATTTTTATTATAAAACGTTATGGGTAATTAGCATAATATTAAATAATTGATATTTAATAATATTAAATAATATAATTTAATAAATTCGTAAAAATTTTATATATAACTAAATATGCAACTGCTGGTGCAAACCTTTGGCAACACCTCTTATTTTTCGATTCTATTGCGAGAAAAAAATTAACTTGTGTATGCATTTCATTCCACCTTACGTCTACATTAAGTGATTAAGTAAGGACAGTAAGGAAAAATAAAAACGTGGTTTGTTTGTTGGTATTTTGTTGAAGCTTTAATATTCTGTAATATTATTCTATTAACATTTTTCTTAAGACAACACTACCTCCGCGAAGCTTTTTTGCTTCTCTGCAGAAAACAACCAGAGTCTTTGGCGGGAATCGAACCCGCAACCTCTAGACTGAAAGGCAAGCGCGCTACCAATTGGTCTATCGAGGCACTCAAACATATATGTAAACTTCTCATTGTGTTTTGTAGAATTTTATTACTTATAGAGTATTTTTGGCTTCTCTAAAATTAGGAAAAAGGTTTCCTGATGATCTGAGCAACCAGTGAAATACATATAAGAACCATAGCTGCCAGGTTTTTAAAAGTAATATCGTCATATTTTTGGGAAAAAATCGTCATTATCGTCAAAATAGGTTATTGAAATCGTCATCAAAACGTCAAACTAAAAAAAAACGTTTTTTTTATTAATAAAACATATTCTATTAAAGACTAAACCTAGCAAAATAAACTCTTACATAAACAAATCTTACAGCATTATTATAAATACAGAGATCAAACTTTAATTAGAATTCACAACAAAATCACATGGAAATAGAATGCACGTTTTCCAATACTTTTAAAATAAAAAAAATAAAATCCTCTAGTTTAGTTTGTTTAGCTTTAAATGATCTTTTGTATATTATTGGGTTTGCATCTCAAACCCAATATGTATATGTTTTTAGCAGGATAAGCATTTTTTGGGTATCATAATTTTAATAGCCTGAACTCAGTTTCTAGCTCTTATCTATCACTTTCTTCAACAAAATAGAAAACATATTTTGTAATTTCATAAAACTAACTTTTTTATCATTAATAACATTATAAAAATTAATTAGAATTAATTTCGCCTACAACTTTAAATTTATTATAAAAATCAAATCTTGATAATTAATATCTGATTACAAAGCTTTAAATAAAAATTAACACAAATTTAAATAATATCTCATTTTTTATTTTGCATCTATTTGTACTTCTGGCAATACTGCTCTGATATATTCTTCATAATCTAAAATACATATATGTTTTTGATTTTATAATCTATTAAACAAAAGTCTTCAGTTTTAAGCAAACTAGTTTTTAAAAATTATTTCATTACAATTTTTATCATTTCATTATACTTATAAAATTTTCTGTACCCTCGCTTTGAAACATTTTATTTATGTTGTAATAATTGCTTAAATATTTTAGAAAACAGATACATTTTATTTATTGAATTTAAATTACTTGAAATCAACTTATCGGTGTCAATTTTATCAATCTTTGCAGCAAATGAAAAAATATCTTTAATGGTTCCTACATCTTTAAAATGCTAATATCAACAGCTTCTAGGGATAACCAACGCGTTTTATTTCTAATAGACTTAAAATAATGTCAAATTTGTTGTGCCTCTTCGGACTATATAACAAATAATTGTTTCAAAGTTTTTATCGATGATGAAAGTTATAGACAAGCGTAACAACACAACGCCAAAGAATTATTAACAAGTTCTTCTTAATAAGTTATTGTTAATAATAAAATGTTTAGATAAAGTTGCTTTTAAAGTACAAATAAATGATGCAAAATTGAATGATTTAAAATCGTCAAAATTATGGTATAAATCGTCCCATCGTCATTATGTCATTTTGAGGACCCAAAATCGTCAAAATGACTATAAATCGTCAAATCTGGCAGCTATAATAGGAACTAGCTCTTCCCCCCAACAAATAAATTGCATTTTTATTATAAAACGTTATGAGTAATTAGCATAATATTAAATAATTGATATTTAAATTCCCAAAAATTTTATATAAAATACATTAGGTTTGTTCTTTAATAAAAATAGTTAATATATTTATTTTCTGAGGTTTGCTAGTCATGCAGCCAGCATCTCTAGAAACATTGCAGATCGTCTTGAAATCTGTTAAGGATCATCACACATAAGATTAAATAATTAAATGTGGAAAAAATAAATGTTGGAAGCAAGGCATATTAATCAGGTAGCCTCACTACGAAGGGGAAATATTAAAACGAAAATTTTTATTTCTTTTATATGGAGTTTGATAGTTCAACTTCCATTTAAGGAAGTTAGTCAAAATGAATATAAAAAAATTTAAAATTGTTTGCCTTAATATTTCCCCTTCGCATTGAGGCCTCCTCATAAATATGACTTGGTTGGAAGCATGGCGAATATATACAGCTGATTGCAGGGCGACAAGTACAACAATAAAAAAACAGGTAATTTGCTTTTACAAAATCTATGCCACTTGTCAAAACTGCAGTTAAAATATTAACTACCAAGGAAGTTATTTTAAATCTTAATGTTGCACCCACGTTTCTCCACTTATATCATCTTTAGGAAAAAGTAAATGAGTTATATCATAGCTTTTTTTCAATTTCAACAAAAAATTTTGGAATTTGTTTGTTGGATTTAACAAACAAGCTATTATTTTTTACACTTAATCTTTTGCAATACCATTTGCATGAAGCACCGAATTCCGCTAATGTATATGATTGTAGCAATTCATTAACATTTTTTTAATTGTTTCTATTTCTATTCAATTCAAAAACATTTTAATTTAATATCAAAATTATGTTTGTTTTTATTGAAGTTTTTGACATTTCTAAATTAAACAGATGATGAGAACTTTCACCCTGTGTATATAAGCCTTGATTGGGAGTTTCTGCTTTAAAAGTAAGCGAACACAACTATTTTTTACATATTGCTTTGATATCAATTAAGGCGAATTAATTTATTTTGACAGAAGCAGCCAACCAAAAAAAGCGAAATTTTTGTTGTTGTCGTTTTGCTTTCACCTGATAAATGAATTCACCTTGCTACTAGTTAAGCACATGGCATAATAATACGGGTAAAACTGTTAACAGTTAACAGCTGCTTAAATTTGCTTATCTGAAAATGTCAAACCTTGTATAAAAATCTGTTCGCGCACTTAAAAATTAAAAAATATAATTTTTTATATTACTTACAGCATTTTGGACTATTTGCTGTATTTTATTCAAACCTTTATTTAACTTGCAATATTTACTTAAAGAAAAGAAAAATACATATGTATGTATATGTTTTTTAGTAAAACTTTACAACTAAATTTAAATAAGTTATCGTAGGCGGAAATTTGGTATGCGGCATAATCTAATGACAATAAAAAAAACATGATCAGCTGGATTTGATGCTGCCGCTAGGGCCATTTGCAGCCCAATCAATTCCTGACTTGCTTAAAACAGCCATATCGGGTAAGGGTCGTTAGATTTAGTACACAAGTAATGCACATTTATTTAGGTGATTATATTATGGCTATTACACGTGACCAACAAGAATAACTTTGAAAACTGAACTTACGCAATTTTAATCTTGAACAAAATGAATTATTGGAGATTGATCTTTAAAAATTTTTTCTTTCTTTTTATATTGTAACCAAGGCGAATTCATACCAGGTGGAGTCGATAGCCCAGCTGATAGTTTTTTGCACTCGTTTTTTTTTTTGCTAATGTCTTGTCAAAAATACATTGTTTCATATCTGCTAATTTAATGTCAAAGTTGTTTTTTTGTTGTAGTTGTTGCTCTACTGCTCACACCTGGTATGAATTCGTCTTGATTGTAACATTGTGCTGACATACGATTGTCACATATCTGTCATTATTATTGTTAGTTTGAAGTCTGACAATGCTTTTTTCCGACAATATTGTCAGACAACAATTGTAAGTTCACACGATTCTTAGACGTTTTCTGTATATATTAATTATTTTTATTATAAAGAATAATTTTTCATGCAAGTGTTTGCGAACACAACTCATGTTATTTACATTTCTAATTTTTTTTTTTTATATAATAATTTTTATATAATAATTTTTTTTATATGGAGTTTGACTTTTCGCTTTCATGCATATGATGTGCTTTTTCGCCATTGCAATCACCTGTTATAGATTCGCCTTGGTTAAGCACAAAGAAAAACAATCAACACAGAAAAACAAGGCAAATTAATATAAGGCAAATCGAATCCATTTATTAGGTGAAAGCAAGGCATATTAATCAGGTAGCCTCACTACGGAACGGAAATATCATGGCGAAAATTTTTAATTTTTTTATATGGATTTTGACAGTTAAACTTAAAATTTTTCCCTTGAATGGCTTATTAATCTTATGTGTGAAGATCCCTGAAAGATGTTAAAACGACCTGCAATGTTAAAATGCTCCACAGGTCATACCGTATAACATCAAATTGAAATTAAGTATGTGCCTTTGGTTTATGGAGATAAAGAGCTGTATACAATTTTGGGCATAATCGGGAAGGGGCAAAGGGTAGTTTACTTAATACACCAAACCGCAAATAATTAATTTTTCGATTCGAATATACTTTGAATTAAACTCTTCATGTAATTTATCCATAAAAATATCTGTTTCCATTGGGTATTGTAATGTAGCGTTTAAAATAGTGTTTGTACTAATTAAATTTTTAGAAAACTTCGGCCACAGGACATTGCACTTTCCTGCCCAATTCTCCTTGTATCATTTAATGTTCTAAAAATTGTTCCAATTGTACGGAAATAAATTAAAAATTGTGTTTTACGTTTTGTTTTAACCTTTTCAGGGGCAAATTTTTTAAAGAGAAAAAACATTGATTTTATTTTTCATTTTATTACTAGATGTTTACCTTATATTTATAACAATTCAGTAATGTAAGATAAAAATAGTAAATTTTACAAAAAAAGATAATGTCGACAAATGTGGCCATTTAGCGTAGAGTTCTTCTCTGAATGGAAGGATTTCATGCACTCAAAGCATACGGGTTCTTTACATTTTTCACACATATAGTAAGTTCGTCTCGTAAAATTTTTATCATGACATCGTGGGGTTTTTTAATGTTCAACTTTAAAAGGACAATGTCCTATAGAATCTAGTCTAATTTCTAGAATAACTTTAATCTTTTTTTCGACTTTTTAGATGGTTCAGAAATTGTACAGGGTATACCTCCTCTTTTGTTACGGTTACCTATCTGTATTAGTTAGCTGGCCAATGAGGATTTAAACTCAAGAACAGACTTTTTTTGTTTATTATAGTTAAAAAGAATGCAAGAAACCGAAATTAATATAGGTATGTAGGTATTGCAAAATAGGAATACAATCATGTGATAAAACTTATTGCTTACTCCTCTTAAAATAATTTAATTTAAAAAAAGCTAAATGTATATTTTGTTTGTGACACAAATGGTTTTTTTACACAAACAAAATGCCTGTTGTTTATGTTGTACTAATGAGTCTACCTTGTTAATATGCATTGATAGCAAAGTAAAGAGAAAAACCATTCACAATGGAGTTCAAACATTCTTTTACATTAAAATCACTTATTGCACTTCAGATAAAAAGAACGAATTAAAGAGAATCATGAAAATTATTTTATATGCTGATTGCAATAAAAAATACATCATAATAAATATGATGATGCATCAGAGGGCTTTCTTAAAGAAAATAACAAATGTTAATGGAATACGATATAAGAGGCACACATGTAAACTGAAACATTAAAAAAATTAATACAGAATTTTATTTAAGCCAAACTTAGTTACTTGTGTCACACTCTATTTATTTTTTAAAAGAATTCCAGGTTTTTATGTTTAAATCTTAAAAAAAACACTTTACATGCGGGTGCATAAAACGTCTCCTAGTTAGCCAAATCGACATTCACGATTTATGTATCACATTTTAAATTGTCGCTCTTCCCATAAATTTTCACTTCCAAGGTATGAATGACTAAGTATGTATCGAGGATATTCTTGAACCCGCCATTAATGATATCTATGAAGTGGCCACTGGCCAACTGGGTTATTTTAAAAATTAATTTATATTTCACTTTCTTCACACATGCAGAAGTTTCATTATATTTTTATCGTGTTTTGTTGTTAATTCATTTTGTTGTCGCTTGTTTTTTACAATATTTTTCATCGTTTTTTCTTGTTGTGCTATTTAGATACATTGCTCCACCTCATACTTTGTTGAACACAAAAGCAGACACACACACATATATATACAGAACAAGTTAAGCAGTAAGATACGATTTCTTCTACCAAATCACACTTTTTTTATAATAATTTACTCCACATTCACAAAAAACATAAACGAACTATTAAATCAATTATTATTTATTTCCCGTTTAATTTTCGAAAATACTTTGCCATTTCTAAGCAGAATTTCTTAAAACAAACAAGACGAGACGCAACGACACCAACAAATTCTCAAATGAAGGTTTAGTTAAGAGTTAAGTGGTGAAATAGTGAGTATGTGTTGAAAAAACAAGAAACTACAATAGATAATAAATACAACTCTGTTCTGACAACAGCCAAGGCGAATTCATACCAGGTGTGAGCAGCAGAGCAACAACTACAACAAAACAACAACTTCCAAATTTGATTAGCATGTATGAAACAACGTATTTTTGACAAGACATTATCAAAAAACGGGTGCAAAAAACAATCAGCTGAGCCATCAACTCCACCTGTTATGAATTCACCTTGACAACAGCAAAATAAACAGCTTTCGTTTTCAGGGCTCAATAAGAGTTTAACAATTCCACCTCTTTTCTGTAACTAAAGCCCAGTATTCTGTTAATTTTTCATGCAGAATGCTGTCAAACTACACACGTAAAAAATTTGTATGAAAAAGTCATGAAAAAATGTTGCTCAAGTAGTACTCTGTTTTTACTGTGGAAAAACATTGAAATATTTCTGTCAACATTTGGTTAAAGCTGTGAAATAAAGCAAATGGGCATTATTTCATGTGGAATTATTCAAACAATAGCTTTTGATAACATTTGTAAAACAATGTAGTATACTTAAAAACAATAAAATCGTAAAATTCTTTCAAATCTTGAGATAGGCTTTGTACTCTGTTCAGTTTTTCATGCGGAATGCTGTCAAACTACATACATAAAAAATTTGTATGAAAAAGTCATGAAAAAATGTTGCTGGAATAGTACTCTGTTTTTGCTGTGGAAAAACATTGAAATGTTTCTGGCAACATTTTATCAAAGCTGTGAAATAAAGCAAACGGGCATTATTTCATGCGGAATATTTCAAACAACAGCTGATCACCTGGCTTTTGTTAACATTTGTAAAACAATGTGGTATACTTAAAAGTAATAAAATCGTAAAATTCTTCCAAATCGCGAGATAGACACCACATTTTAAATGTCATATTTTCCTTATGATATAATAAATGTTGCTCAACATTTTTCACAAATTCGAACAGAGTACTAGGCTTAAAATGCGAAACTTTTCACATGAAAATGCAAGAGTCATCCTGTTTTTCCAGGTTGTCCCATAGCTAATCCTAAACATTTTAAAGCCTGGTATTCTGTTCAGTTTTCATGCGGAATGCTGTCAAACTACATATATAAAAAATGTGTATGAAAAAAATGTTCGACCAATTCTGTTCGAATTTGTGAAAAAATGTTAAGCAACCCCTACAAGAACAGTGACCATCAATTGAGCAATCATTTGAGTATCCCTGATGAGAAATTTTTTCTCATTGCGTAGAACAGAGCTACCATCACGTTATTAAGGGCATGGTACAAAAATAAGGCAAACATTTGTGTACGTGTGATTTTGCATCTCTCTCGAACTTATTAACTCTTTGGACTAATGAGCATATATCTGTACTGCTCACTCTACTGCTGTTTACTAATCAACTATGCTGTAAAAATTAATCAACGATGACTACTCAAACTAGCTAAATAAACCCCTCACAGCTGACTAAGCAAAATTTGGCAGAAACAGATTCAATATTTTTATATTTATTAAAATACATTTTAAAATTAGTTTATAAATATTTATTTAATATATAATTTTACATATTTAAATATTTTTATTCGCTCAATAATGACTGCGTTTTACTGCCATTCGTAGGCTTTTTTGATATTCAATCGCTCCCTGCTACTGTAAAGCATCTGAAATATGAAGAAATATATAAGTTATAAAATATTTTAAGTGGACCATGTATGTATATACCTCAAGGATGATTATCAACTCACATAAGCTTCCCGAAAGTATATTTTTCTCATCTACCTTCCTCATTGTACTTCTCCAGCAGGTCTTCCGAGCAGATTTCAGCAGTATTCCCCGACGTTGATTTTAGCTTATGCAAATATGTATGTAGTCTGTGAAGAATAAAATAATAAAGTAAAAATTTGAATTAGTTACTATTGCTTGAGTGAAATTTGCTGTCCTTAATTTCAGCCCTATCTCTTCCGCAGCAACAAGATTCTTCAAGGAAAGAATGCTGGCGACTCCATGTTAACACATTCTATATTTTTAATAACTTTTTTATGCACCAAACTACTTTTTACATTTATTTTCTTTTCATATTTATTTTAATATTTTAAAAACACGCGGATATATTTTACAATTTACGACTCAATTTAAAGTGGCAGAGTTGTATTTTACCAAAAATTCAACTCTGCTACTCACATTAATTTTTTTATTTTTCTGTATGTATGAGTTTTCATTGTTCATGTGTTAGTTTCAATCATCCATTTCTTATAGGGTTATTATTTCACAAGGAAAATTTGACATTTAAATTGTAGTGTCTATCTCGCGATTTGGAAGAATTTTACGATTTTATTGCTTTTAAATATACCACATTGTTTTCAAAAAATTTCCACATGAAATAATGACTATTTGCTTTATTTCACAGCTTTGTTAAACTGTTGCCAGAAACATTTCAATTTTTTTCCAGTAAAACAGAGTACTACTTCTGCAATATTTTTTCATGAATTTTTCATACAATACAATTTTTTGTGAATGTAGTTTGACAGCATTCCGCATGAATAACTAAACAAGCTTAAAGCCTGGTACTCTGTTCAGTTTTTCATGTGGAATGCTGTCAAACTACATACATAAAAAATTTGTATGAAAAAGTCATGAAAAAATGTTGCTGAAGTAGTACTTTGTTTTTGATGTGGAAAAACATTGAAATGTTTCTGGCAGCATTTTATCAAAGCTGTGAAATAAAGCAAATGGACATTATTTCATGCGGAATTTTTCAAACAACAGCTGATCACCTGGCTTTTGTTAACAGTTGTAAAACAATGTGGTATACTTAAAAGCAATAAAATCGTAAAATTCTTCCAAATCGCGAGATAGACACCACATTTTAAATGTAAAATTTTCCTTGTGAAATAATAAATGTTGTTCAACATTTTTCACAAATTCGAACAGAGTTTATTAAGTTAATTAAGTTTGACTTTTATCAAGACAAATTTTTGTCAGGTATAGACACAAGGTAATGTCTAATGGAGACGGGGGGTAAAGTTATGAAAAAGTTCGATATTATATCTAGCTCACACAGCACGGTTTGTTTTACTGAAAAGCACATTTCTGTACATGAATTAATTTTTAAAAATATTGTTGGTGGTGCAAATATTAATCAATAGGGATTACAAAACACCATTTTTTTGAATTTTTGTCTCTTTTTTGTCACTGGATGAATTTTAATACAATTTTGAGAGGAGATGCCTAATGCCATGTTTCCACGACAAAACGTAGAACTTGCTTCCCTCTCTGAATTGTGCTCTGAATCATGATTGCGAATCATACCGTTTCCACGACGCATACGTGCTTCGTTTTGTTTGGATTTTAAAATTTATTGCACGATTTTGTCTTTTACCACTTGATATACTTTTGTTTTTGTTTTATTTATCAATTTTAAGTTGTATTTTAATTATTTGCTTATTTATTTATGTTTAAGCATCACTTTTAATTTTATTTTTTTATTTGTTTACATTTTTATGTAAAAAAGAGAGCTAGTTCAGATAAACTTGCGAAAAAAATTATAGAATATAGAAATTATTCATGCTTCGCAAGTAGATTCAAACTGAATCATCTCAAAACAAAGTGCTTTGCTCTCAAAATTTTGTATGGCGAAGCAAGTTAATTCAAACATTATTGGAGTGTGAAGCACGAATGACAGAACGAAGCATGACTATTGGGCTCCGTGGAAACGTAAAAACTACTGGATTGATTTTAATAAAATTCTGTAAGGAGGTACCTTAGCATCTTGATTCCAATATAGGTTACTTATTTCCAAGAGAAAGAGAAGAAAAACCAGTGAAAGTACGCAATTTTACCGATATGCACCTTTTATTTTTGAAAGTGGGATATTTGAAACGCCTTTTACAGAACTTTACAATAATTTTAAAATCTATACATATATAAAATAGTAACACATTTCCGTCTGTCTGTCTGTCGGTCTGCTTTTCTTTTGCGTTCGCATCACATAAAAACTACTGGATGAATTTTATCAAAATTTTGTTAGGAGATACCTATGTATCCTGATCCCAATATAGGATACTTTCTTCCGCAAAAATATCTTATTTTCTAGAGAAAGTGGAGAAAAGGCAGTGAAAGTACGCAGTTGAACTAACCGGATTACATACTTTATTTTTTATAAAAAAATACATAAACTTATATGCAGGATACTTTAAGGCAGCACTAAATACGTAAGGGTCTTTGGTATGGATGGCATTCAAAGCAAAATCGAACAAAATATTGCAAGAACGTCGACGAAGTGGCAGGCAAAGCTAGTATTGGATAAATTATAGAATTTTATCTAGGGATGTGTACCTTTGTACAAAGAAAATACATATATATGAAGTACTGTAAAAGTAGGAGTCTTAAAATTTGGTGTAGATTACTTTCAAAGCAACATCGAATATTGTCAGGACACACACAACGTGTGAGGGCACAGTTAGTGTAAAATAAAATCAAATAATATATATTCGGAATCAATAATTAATATTCAATAGATAAATATGTGAAAGTAGGTATGTTTCATCTTTGCATAAATACATAATTGAGAACAGCACAAAAAATCCAAGAATGTAATAGTAGGAACATTTTTTGAAAAGACAACACTACATGCGAAGCTACTTGATTGTCTTCAGAAAACACTCAAAGTCTTTGGGAGGAATTGAACCGCAACCCTCAGACTAGTAGACTAGCATCGAGTGCCTTGATTGGATTCAATTGCTTGAATATCTTAATTTAAATTGTCTAACATTATTTGAGCTGTATCTTCTACGTTTTCCACAAAAGCAAAATAAATCTACCAAATAATCTACTAAACAACGTCTTCGATTTAAAGCTAATGAGATTGGCAGGGATACCATATGTCCAGATGTTTTATTTCTAATAATCCTTGAATTTCATTAATTTGTCCAAGGTAAAGTTTCAACGTCTGAAGAATTTTTATTCAACGAAATGGAGTTGACAAAGATCAATAAGAGAGTATAGCCTGGTACTCTGTTCAGTGTTTCATGCGGAATGCTGTCAAATTACATACATAAAAAATTCTATGAAAAAGTGATGGAAAAATGTTGCACAAGTAGTACTCTGTTTTTGCTGTGGAAAAACATTGAAATGTTTCTGGCAACATTTTATCAAAGCTGTGAAATAAAGCAAAGGGGCATTATTTCATGTGGAATTTTTCAAACAACAGCTGATCGCTTGGCTTTTGTTAACATTTGTAAAACAATGTGGTATACAAAAAAATTATAAAATCGGAAAATTCTTTCAAATCGCTGGATAGACACCACATTTTAAATGTCAAATTTTCCTTGTGAAATAATAAATGTTGCTCAACATTTTTCACAAATTCAAACAGAGTACTAGGCTTATGACCAAACCACAGTCATTTCATATAATCTGCAATTTGAGGAAGAAATTCGGCAAATCTCACCTAGCCAATTTTACGATGAAAAATCTGCAAATGCAGAAAAATCAGCAAATCTGGCATCAGTGCCCACAGGGTACTGGTAAATAGGAGCAGTTAAAAGGCACATGGGGGGTCAATATAAGGAATTTTTTTTGGATTCAGTATGACCATTCTAATATAGATTGCAGGAAGGTCCTAAATTTGAAAAAAAAAATAAAATTTTTGTTTTTAAATATTTATAAAAAACTTTACAAATCATTTTCAAAGCGAAATTTTTGCAGAAAAATTTTCGAAAAAAATTTTCCAAAAAATTTTCGTATAAAATTTTACAAAAAATTTTGAAAAAAGTATTTTAATTAAAAAAAAAAATTAAAAATTTCTGTGAAAATGGAAACCATGACTGTAACATAACATATTTTTAATATTAAGAATATATGTATGTACATATGTATGTATGTATATAGAGTAACATATTTTTATACCCTTCACCACAGGTAGAAAGGGTATATAACGAGTGATTTTTTAAGAGCTTGAGAACTTTTTTTTAAAAAAAAACGCATAAAATTTGCAAAATATCATCGGTTCTTTATTTGAAACGTTAGATTGGTCCATGACATTTACTTTTTGAAGATAATTTCATTTAAATGTTGACCGCGGCTGCGTCTTAGGTGGTCCATTCGGAAAGTCCAATTTTGGGCAACTTTTTCGAGCATTTCGGCCGGAATAGCCCGAATTTCTTCGGAAATGTTGTCTTCCAAAGCTGGAATAGTTGCTGGCTTATTTCTGTAGACTTTAGACTTGACGTAGCCCCACAAAAAATAGTCTAAAGGCGTCAAATCGCATGATCTTGGTGGCCAACTTACCGGTCCATTTCTTGAGATGAATTGTTCCCCGAAGTTTTCCCTCAAAATGGCCATAGAATCGCGAGCTGTGTGGCATATAGCGCCATCTTGTTGAAACCACATGTCAACCAAGTTCAGTTGTTCCATTTTTGGCAACAAAAAGTTTGTTAGCATCGAACGATAGCGATCACCATTCACCGTAACGTTGCGTCCAACAGCATCTTTGAAAAAATACGGCCCAATGATTATACCAGCGTACAAACCACACCAAACAGTGCATTTTTCGGGATGCATGGGCAGTTCTTGAACGGCTTCTGGTTGCTCTTCACTCCAAATGCGGCAATTTTGCTTATTTACGTAGCCATTCAACCAGAAATGAGCCTCATCGCTGAACAAAATTTGTCACATTTGAACATTTCGAACCGAACACTGATTTTGGTAATAAAATTCAATGATTTGCAAGCGTTGCTCGTTAGTAAGTCTATTCATGATGAAATGTCAAAGCATACTAAGCATCTTTCTCTTTGGCACCATGTCTGAAATCTCACGTGATCTGTCAAATACTAATGCATGAAAATCCTAACCTCAAAAAAATCACCCATTATAAGTTTGTCATTCCGTGTGTAATTTCCTTATACATAGAGATGTTGATTAAGCGATGTCCGTCTATCCGTCTGTAGTAATGTCATTTGCCAAGGCACCAGAAGAGATACAAAAAATTTAAGCACACCAATCTGTCAGGCATAGCTTCGAAAATTTTCGTGTTGCAATTCAGAAACATAGGATCATTCCGTTGGAGGTTGCGGGCCAAAAACCACGCACACCTATATTTTTTCCACTTTTTTTAAATTTTTTTCGGCTTTAATGATTTTTTTGGCTTCACGATGTAGCTGTCGTCTTTAATATCATTAAGTAGCTGACAACACGGCGACAATTGTAGCCAACGGAATTTGTTTTCATTTAGCTGCGTCACCACTGTCATCTATTCTATTAAAGCATGAATGATGAGTTTTTTCTCGTACGACTTATTTTAATTTATTGAAAGAGTCAACAATATGAATAACGCTGTACATGTCTGTATAAATAAAATCACCGTAGTAAAGCGTATAGAAGATTCAGCACGGCCGAATATAGCAATTTTACTTGTTTATATGATGTTTGACTTTTGTTAAGACATGTATTAGCAAATGAAGACGACGTTTTATATCCCGTTCAGGCTGCTGCGAAATTAAGTAATTTCGGGCTGAAATTACGAACGAAATCTAAAGTGTTCATATTGGGCTTTTTGACATTTGAGTTAATTTCGCAAACAGCTGATCACATTTAGTTACATTTGTATGATTTAATTCTTTTGCAAAAAGCTTTCGCACAGCACTTTCGTATTGATTTAATTTGTAATTAATTTATTTACAACAAAATTAATGTACAATTATGTATATATTTCCATTATTTCATTTGGATTTTAAATATTTTTTAAACATAACGGACTTTCAAGGTTGTGAATATGGTCATGGTCGCAAAAAAATAGGTTTTCCTACAAAACCAGCGTTGTCTATTGTAATTTCATGTTAATTTCGACGAAATTAGGTATAAGGAGTTAATTTGGGCAATGGTAAAATGTATGCGAAATTACGTAATTTCAACTTGATTTCGGCCGAAATCACGAAATAACTTAATTTCGTGGCAGCCTGAACCATAGATAACACATAGATGGCCAACTCTCCAAATGTCAAAAAAGTGGCTACAAAAGTCTTCACACATACGGGAACGGTGTGAATTCAACACACTTAGGGGAGTAAAATTTTTATTCACATTTAGACACTATTACGCTATATTTCATTGCACTTTCCAAATATTTTAACAATTTTGAATTTTTGCACAAAAAATTAGACGGGGGTTTATGTAAAAAAGTTGAGGATTACCTATCGGACAACCTGGAAAAATAGGATGACTATTATATTTTCTTGTGAAAAGTTTATCACTTTAGTTATACCCTGTTCAGAAATTTTTCTTAATTGAGGCAATCCCTGATATCCACTCCAACTTAAACTCAGCTGAAGATGACTTTTGTGAGAGATACTACTCCCAGACAACTAAACTTTATACAGGCCCAAATTTACAAAACGATTTGATAACTATAATACTCAATTGGAGAAAATATCAATACGTTTTCAGCGGCGATATAAAGAAGATGTGTCGTCAAATATTAGTACATCCTGCTGAAAGACATTTTCAAAGGATTCTATTCCAGAATAAGTATGATAGCCCGATTAAAGACTACCAGTTAAAAACAGTAACGTTCGGAGTTAATTGTGCGACTTATATCGCGATCCGAAGTCTGCTTCAACTGGCATGTGATTCCGAAAGTGAATACCCAAAAGCAGCGTCAATTTTACGAACGGAAATATACGTCGATGACATTCTCTCCGGAGTTTACTCAGTAGAAAAAACTTAACTTATAAACGCTCTAAAATCAGCAGGATTGATCTAGATTTTCTTGGTTTTCTTGAGTCTAGCTCTACCACGACTCTTGGTATCAAGTGGAATGCGCTCACTGATGCATTTACTTCTAGTTTTTCCCCAATTGACCAATCCACAAAAATCACTAAACTCCAAATTCTCTCCGCAGTGGCGAAACTCTTTGATCCTGCAGGATGGCTAGCTGCTGTATTTATTAGAGCAAAAATACTAAAGCAGTTGTGGTTAGAAGGGTTGGAATGGGATGACGATGTGTCACCAGAATCCTTCCAAAAGTGGAATAATCTTGTTCAAGATTTAGAGCGAATCGAAACAATTTCTATACCCCGTTGGCTAATGTATACCCCTCGTGATTCGGTACAAATTGTTGGCTTTTGCGATGCTTCCAAAGCAGCTTATTGTGCCACAGTTTACATTCGCTGCCAAAATAAAAATTATAAAACATATTCTCAATTTCATTGTTAGCAAAGTGTAAAGTGGGTGTCTTACAAACTGTTTGTCTACCTCGCCTAAAACTTAATTGCTCTGTCTTGTTAGCGAAGCTCATGAATTATGTTACAAAGTCTTTTAATTTTACTCATATCGAAATATATTTCTGGACAGGCCCATCCATAGTTCTTGGCTGGTTGTCTAAGCCACCCTCGTCGTGGGAAACGTATGTTACAAACAGAATTGTTCAAATTCAAGTTTTAACTCCGGACGCAACATGGCGACATTTTCCGACTCACGACAATCCAGCAGATCTTGGTACTCAAGGCTGTTAGCGACGAGATCTTGTAAATAACTCGCTATGGTGACATGGATCGCCGTGGATGAAAAACCATTGTCTGAATGGCCTAAGAAAAATCTTTTAAAAATGGTCGAAAAATACGCAAACTCTACACGCTGAAGTGGAAGAAAACGACATTTTCCATAGCTTCTCATCATATAGCAGATGCCTTCGTGTTATATGTTACGTTTTCCGATTTTTCAAAAATTCCATCAGTAAATTAAGGCCAAATATACAAATTGCAAGACCACACAATTTAACTCAAGAGGAAATAAAATTTGTCAAAACAAGACTCATGGTGGTAAGTCTCGATTCTACCAACTGAATCTTATACCATGTTTCCACCGCCCTCGCCATCGTAATTCAACCTCCAATTACAAACCGAATTACTTAATTCATCATAAAAATTGTTGTAATTTAGTTTGAATTATAGCACGTTTCCACGGAGACCAGTATTCATGCTTCGCTCTCTCATTCGTGCTTCACACTCCAATCATGTTAGAATCAACGTGCTTCACCATACAAATTTTTAAGGATGAAGCACTTTGTTTTGAGATGATTCGGTTTGCTTCTACTTGCGAAGCATGAATAATTTGTCTCTTCTCTAATTTTTATCGCAAGTTTATCTGAACTAGCTCTCTTTGTAAACAAAGAACTAAATAAAATTAAAAGTGCTGTTTATATATAAATAAATAAGCAAATAAATAAAATATAACTTAAAATTGATAAATATGACACAAACAAAAGTATATCAAGTGGTAAAAAAACAAAATCGTGCAATAAATTTTAAAATCCAAACAAAACGAAGCACGTATGCGTCGTGGAAACGGTATAATTCGTAATCATGATTCAGAGAGCGAAGCAAGTGCTTCGTTTTGTCGTGGAAACATGGTGTTACCTTCTTAATTACGAACAAATCAGTGTCACCTCTAATTTTTATCGAAAAAAAGAGAGAATGAAAAGAATAGAGTTGACGGATATATTTTGAGATACATATTTCATCATAATTAGTGCAAAAATTGCCAAAATATGAATAATTTCACTAAAAAACATATTAATAATTAATAATACTTACGTCAAATTTGTTTTTAATGTAAAATGTGTTATATAATAAAATTCAAATACATTTTATTTGTTATGAATATGGGTATAAGAATTTACCAAAAATATCTTTCTTTTTTTAGGGTTCCGTACACAAAGTGTAAAAACGTAACCCTATTGTTTTCGCTACAATGTCTATCCGTCTGTCCGTCTGTCAGCGCCTTTTATCTCTGGAACCGTAATAGGTAGAATCTCGAAATTTTTACAGATGATGTATAGCTGTTGCCGCTATAGCAAAAAATACTAAAACGTAGGGTGTTCCAAAAGTGACGTGTTATTTACGTTTATGTCTTTTTTTTAGCTCTAAGAGGCAACCACTTACAATTTGCAGACAGTTTTTAAAACTATGTTTGTTTTATAAACAAGTATACAAAATTGAACTTAAATATTAAAGGGTGTTCCAATAGTGACGTGATTTGCATATATAGCCTAAGTTTTGAATGAATAGGTGGAATCTTGAAATTTTTACAGGAGGTGTATAACTATGGCCACTATAATAAATAGTAAAAATTAAAGGGTTTTCCGCCAGTGACGTGATTTGCATGACAAAGCCTTATTTCTTAAACCGTAACAGGTA
>OX451219.1:69875644-69898423 GCA_949628195.1 Phasia obesa
GGGGCATTTTGCCTCAAATTGTCCTAAGCCGCAACGGCGCCTGTGATGCGTAGACTGTCAAAAGGTTCACCGTCGAAATGAACCACAGAACTGCGGTAAACCGACGCAAAACGTTCGCAGCATCGAAACGTCCGAGAACTTATTTATTCGAAGGATAATGATTAATAACGTAGAAGTCGTCGCGTTTATTGACACGGAAAATCAGTGTAATATAATTCGTAAGACAGCAGCCGTGCGCAATGAAGATTAAAGGCATGTGTGGTGGATTGCAACAACTTAATTATTTTATCAAGGGTGAAGTGAAAGTGGATAACGTTAACTTTGAAACGATTTTTTATGTGGCAGACGATAATATAATCGACTCAGATGTACTGTTTGGACAATACATTTTTGTCGAATAAAAGGTAAGAGGGGTAGTTGGTGAGGGATACTTTCGTTTTGAAAATATGGGTGAAGAAACGGTAGCTGAAACGATAGATGTTGTTATTGGTGATTCAGACAATAAAGAAAAGATGGCTCTGGTAAGACTTGTAAAAGAATATAAAGACATATTTGCAGAAGTCTTAAGTCAAATAGGAAAGACGAGTGTAACAGAACTAAGAATTGAACTCGACACCAACAAACCGATTGCTCAAGCCCCTTACAGAATTCCGGAACCTAAACGGAAAATAGTTAACGATATGGTTCAAGATTTGCTGAAAAACGATATCATAACACCATCAGAATCAGAGTATGCCAGCCCAGTCGTCCTTGTGAAAAAGAAAGACGAAAATGTGAATTTTTTAAAGGCAGTGTTACTTTTCTTGGGCACCAGATATCTCAAGATGGATTGAAGCCAGTTAAGATAAAGGTTAATACAATCACTAAGTTTAGAACCACCGAAAATGTTAGCGCTGTGCGCCATTTCCTTAGGTTAAGCGGGTATTTCCTAAAATTTGTTCCAGCGTTCGCAATAATATCTGAGCCGTTAAGAAAATTATTACGCAAAGGAGAGCCGTTTAGTTGGGGAGAGAGTTAGCAGGTGGCATTAATTAAATTAAAAGACGTTTTATCCACCGAACCACTGCTAGCGCCGTAAAACTACATACGGACGCAAGCTCGATTGGAATTGCCGCTGTGTTGGTGCAGAATTTCGAAGGATCCTGGAAACCTGTTGCTTACTTTAGCCGGTCTATTAGTTCTACAGAGAAGAACATGCATAGCTACGAACTAGAAACTCTTGCTGTTGTTGAAGGGCTCGAACGATTTAAATACTATATTTATGGCAAGCCCATAAAAGTTATCTCCGATTGCAATGCCGTTAAAACCGCTATGACGAAGAAATATCTGACACCTCGAATCGCGCGATGGTGGCTTCGAATCCAAGACTTTGATATAGATATCGAACATCGGTCCGAGCAGCATATGAGTCATGTAGATGCATTGAGTCGAGCGCCGAGCGAAGAGTCACATGAAATGAAGCCAGCAACGTTGCGTGTTGACAAGGCCGAAATTGATGATAGCGACTGGTTATTTAGTATGAAACTTCAGGACAAAAGTTTACAGGAAATTACAAAAAGACTGGTAGCTAATGATAAAGGACTTCAAAAATCATTCGTACGAACTATAAACACTTGCTGTTGTTGAAGGACTCGAACGATTTAAATACTATATTTATGGCAAGCCCATAAAAGTTATCTCCGATTGCAATGCCGTTAAAACCGCTATGTCGAAGAAAGATCTGATACCTCGAATCGCGCGATGGTGGCTTCGAATCCAAGACTTTGATATAGATATCGAACATCGGTCCGAGCAGCATATGAGTCATGTAGATGCATTGAGTCGAGCGCCGAGCGAAGAGTCACATGAAATGGAGCCAGCAACGTTGCGTGTTGGCAAGGCCGAAATTGAAGATAGCGACTGGTTATTTAGTATGCAACTTCAGGACAAAAGTTTACAGGAAATTACAAAAAGACTGGTAGCTAACGATAAAGGACTTCAAAAATCATTCGTAATGGATCATGGTCGACTGTGTAAAATACTCCACGGGGAC
Organism: Phasia obesa; assembly: GCA_949628195.1. Taxonomy (NCBI): domain Eukaryota; kingdom Metazoa; phylum Arthropoda; class Insecta; order Diptera; family Tachinidae; genus Phasia; species Phasia obesa. Next base: position 69,877,677 of record OX451219.1, read on the forward strand.
AAACTGTGGGTAGTCCCAAAATCCTTACGATTCAAAATAACTCAAGACACTCACGAAAAGTATGGCCATTTAGGCGTAGATCGAACGATAGAGAAGATACAGCAGCTTATGTGGTTTCCGCGAATGCGAAACTTTGTCAAATCTTTCGTGAAATTCTGTTTACAATACTCTTAGAACAAACAACCGGGAGGTACTAAAGAAGGTGAATACCACTACAGTAAAGTTGATCCTGTTCCATTCAGGACTGTGCATATCGACCACTTGGGCCCGTTCTCGAAATCAAGCAAGCGTAACGAGCATGTGTTGGTGTTAATAAATGCGTTCACAAAGTTCACCGTAATTCGAGCTATTCCTACTACTGCAACAAAGTACGTTTTAAAGGTATTAGATGAAGTATCAAGTTTTCTTGGAATGCCCGAACGAATTATTAGCGACCGGGGAACAGCATTCACTTCAAAAGATTTTAGACGATATTGCGAAGATTTTTCCGTCAAACATATTCTTAATGATGTTCGTACTCCTAGGGCCAATGGCCAAGTAGAGCGAATGAATCGCACAATTCTTTCTATGCTTTTGCCGTCCACTAAGAACGAACGTAATTGGGACGAAGAACTACGCATAATTCAATGGTCAATCAACGCTTTGAAAAATTCTACAACGGGATGTTCTCCAAACGAATTACTATATGGTTTTCATCCACGCGACATATTAGGCAACAAACTAGTCACCATCGGAGACTTGTGCTCGTTGGAAATGAAGCTCCCAGTACTGGGTCATCACGAAAACTGGAACCACGTTTCAAGGGTCCTTTCCAAGTTACAAAAATCTTAGAAAACGATAGATACGTGGTCGAAGACTTACCCTATTCAAACAGAAAGCAGCGACACTACTGTGCAGTATACGCCTCTGATGGACTTAAGCCCTGGTGCTCCCTTTCACCTTTAGACGGTGAGGAGGATGTCAGCTACCTCAGCGAGGACGCTGAATAGCCAGGAAAGGCCGAATTGTAGGCCTCAAAAATAAAACTTTTACATTAATTTTACACGATCCTAATTCTGGAATCTCTGTGTTGCCGTAAGCATGTAGCTTAATTAGGGTTGGATATAAAAATTGCATATTTTTCAAAGAATGATACGTCTTTAAAGTTATTATTGAATGACCAGCTCCAGTATCAAATTGAAATTTTCAAACTGATTATTTATTTCAACATCTATTAACGGGTCCGAGGGAAGATTCTAAAGCGACTTGGTAATATGATGTTTCATGTTAAAGTTAGAAATAAGATTTGGAAACGTCATGTTAATCCAATACGCCAAAATAAATCATTACATAATTCCAGTTTTCAAAACGTTTCTGAATTAGCTTTGTCTTTATTGCAATCAATACAACCTACACAACAATTCCCCAACATTTGAAGGGTTACAATGCAGTATAGTAAATGGACATGTTTTTCCTAAGGAGCCTAATAATCCACATTGTTCGAGCCTCCAATCTAATGGACCTCCATTAGCAATAGAAGAACCACAAATAAGAAAACCTAGTCGGATTAAAAGAAAACCTGATATTATAAAATTAAGCGAGAAGAAAATGATATGTTTTACTGTTCCTATATTAAATTATTTCTATTTGTTTAAACAATATATTTTCAAGTCACATGTTCATTGTTTTTTATAAATTACTTTTTGTCAATATAAAATATTTTTTGTTTTAGAAAGAATTAGATTTTCAAGAAAAACACAACTATTTGATTTTGTAAAATATTTCGCCAATTCACTATGTCTGCTAAATTCCTAAATCCTAAAGTGCTATTTAGGGTCAAAAAGCACTACTGTGAACGACTTGTCGTATGTCAGCCATTGTGTATTTCAATAAACGTCATACGACTACACAGAAATTTCATAAACAACAGAAAACATATAATAAAATCAATCATGCCAACTTTTTCAAACAAAAAACGCAGAAATATGAGTGTGGCATCACTGAATTCAATAGCACGATGAGAAAACATAGGTTTCAAAGTACTATTGTCATATAATATTTTTTTATGAGAAATACCAACAACATTTTTATGACAGTCATAAATATTTATGACAATAGGACAATAGAACACAATAGCAGACATAGTGAATTGGCTAATTGTGTTTTAAAACATTTTAAATCAATATTTATTCTTACAATAATAAACATTTCTAATTTCGTAGTTCCCCAACCCTGTATAGACTAACTAAATTGTAATATTCCGTATTTATGTTCAGGATTTTTATGATTTACATTGATAACCCTATTATTTATATATAAGTAATGAGTAATTTAGTTACAAGGCCTTTTTGCTCGACTACAGCGTTTAAACGTTTTTGCATCGCCTCAATCAGTATATTAAGCTGTAAATACATATTGTTACGAAAGAAGAATTAATTCATTATAGGCTCTGAACCACAATACTCTCGAACAACAACAACATTAATGGTTTGTTTTCTTACAATGATGAAAGAAAGAAACAAACAATAAAGAGTAACGCCTTAAACAAACAGTCGCATATACACACACACACATTAAATAAATACTCATCAGTTAAATACACAGCCACATACATAAATACAAGCATAAAGAAATAAACAGCCACACATACAGGTATAAAGAAATAAACAGCCACACATACAGGTATTAAGAAATAAACAACCACACAAACAGGTATAAAGAAATAAACAACCACACAAACAGAAAACAAGAGCAATAACAATCGAACCTGCCAGATCTGTCTGGAATAGAACATTCTGGTGCTTTTAAATCACCTATATAAGTGAATCGTACTGGCGAGTAGTATGGCAGTATTAATTTAAAAGTCAAAGAGTTAAATTGTCGAATTTTAAGAGTGTTTAACAGTTTGCTGTATTTTTGAACAGTGGTGTTAAATAAATAAAGTGACTTACAGTAAAAGTAATAACAGAGTGTATTTATTTTGCAATTAAAAGAACCCAACGTAAAGTAAAAAGGTAACAATTGGTGACAGAAGTGAAATTGTAAAATAAAATAACTTAAAAAAAAATAATAAACAACAATAAAATTTGAATATCTTAAAGTGGAGCAGCTGAAAAAGGAGTTGAGTAAGATCGATTTGCCAACAGCAGGTAACAAGACAGAACTGCAGAAGAGGCTCATAGATGAAATCAAGCGTCGTGGCATGGACATTGGCGCATATGAGTTTGATGAAAAAGAGATGACAGAGGATGACAACAACAGCAAGTAGCATGGACTTCAATACGATGTTTGCCGCTATGATGGAGAAAATGGGAGAAAACTCTAGAATGCTAGTCGAAGTACAAGAAGCTTCTAGAGCAAGCAGTGAAAAACTGTTAGCTGAAGTAAGAGGTGAAGTACAAGAAGCTTCTAGAGCAAACAGCGAAAAACTGTTAGCTGAAGTAAGAGGTGAAGTACAGGAAGCTTCTAGGGCTAACAGTGAGAAACTAGAAAAAGTTAACGAGAAGCTACAGGCAATTTCTAAGACCTTCAATAAGCGAGTAGATGACGTAGAAATCAAGGTCAGCAAGTTCGATGAAAAACTATCCGGCCTGGAAAGAAAAGTGAATCTTTTAGAAACTAGTGGCGTCGAAGTTCAGGTAAAGGATGTCGATGTAAAGCTGCAGGAGCTTGAAAACAAAATTATGAGCCTGGAAATAAGAGAAGGTCCAGCACGAGTAGTGACTGAAAACACAAATAGGATAAAAGCTCCCAGTTTCGACGGCACCATACCCTTCAACGTCTTCAAATTTCAGTTCGAGACAGTGGCCAGTAAAAATCTATGGAGCAATGAAGAAAAAGCAATTGAGCTGATTTTGGCACTTAAAGGATCTGCAGCAGAAGTCCTCGAAAGCCTACCAACTAGCTGCAGAAATAATTATGAGGACATAATGGTGGCGTTACAGCGTAAATATGGCGGCTTTCATAAAAAGGAGCTGTATAGAATGGAGCTACGTGGCAGGCTGCAGAGAGCAAATGAGACGCTTCAGGATTTCGCCATGGAGATAGAGCGCTTGGTGCAGCTAATATACCCTGGGGAAAACCATCCACTTCTAGAACAGTTCAAAGTGGAGGCATTTGTTAATGGTATTCGTGACCCAGATATTAAGCACGCAGTTTGCGCTAAGTAAAACACATCCTTTGCTGAAACTATTGCTTACGCTCTGGCTCAAGAAACAGCAAAAGTCATTTCGACGCCGCAGTCATACAAAGTGCGAAAAGTTGAAGTTGCTGCTGAAGATAAAAAAACAACAATGGACGACATAAAGCAAGTACTTGTATCGGTAAAGAAAGTCTTAAATGAAAGACAAGGTAAGACAAACGCTAAGTGCTTTAATTGCGGCAAAGTCGGCTATTTTCAACGAAACTTTAAGGCAGCAAGAAAACGAGCCAGATCTGTTTCGCCGCCAAGAAACAATAAACATCTCAAGAGTCATTAAACTAAAGAGAGCTAGCACTACGGGGCATGAGCTAGCTCCCACAACCGAGGGCCCCACAATTTCCATATCTGTGATGCAGCAGCAAAACAGCAATCTTACTGCAAGCGGGTATATCAACGGAGGAAAGCGTATTCTGACAATAGACACAGGAGCGTCGCAGTCTATAATAAGACCTGATTTAGTAAAGGGAAAAGTGCATCAATTGAATAATGTCAGTCTGCGCACCGCTACCGCAGAATTTGCTACTGTCTATGGTAAGGCCAAAGTCAGATTAACTATAGCTAAAATGAGTGTGGACCATGTGTTTATTGTTGCCGATATCGTGGACGAACTTATTATTGGCGCAGATTTTATGATTATGCATGGAGTCGATCTGCGCATGGGGCAACAAATAATGATCTGGCGAAACGTCGAAATACCCATTGATATTGGATATGTGAGTAAATCTGCAGTAAGGAAGTTGGTTGCTGTAGCATCCCAGAAATTACCACCTCAGGCAGAGACTGTGATATGGGCACATATGGAGGAAGATTGTGAGGACAACCGGTTGTGGGTGGTAGAACCATCAGGAATTAAGAGTGAGACAATAACAGCAAAAGCCCTCGTGAAAACCTGTAAGAATGGAAAAATTCCTGTGAGAGTGTTAAATCTATCCAACAGTGAAAAAGTAATTGGTTAAAACTCTCAGATAGCTCAATGTACACCAGCAGAGGCCATAATTAATTGCGAGAGAGACTCGGAGCCTGAAAAACTGTCAACTAAAGAGCACGTCTCTGTCTTCACCCTAAAAGATAAAAGCCAAGGTAGAACGGCAATAGTGAAGCATGAAATAAATACTGGCGAAGCGAGGCCCATAAAACAAGCCCCCAGGAGCATTCCCTCGCCAAGCGGAGCGAAGTAAAGCAGCTAGTCAACGAAATGGAGCGAGACGGAATTATCGAACCATCTTCGAGTCCTTGGAGCTCGCCGGTAGTTTTAGTAAAGAAGAAAGATGGCAGCACTAGATTCTGCGTTGACTACAGAAAGCTCAACGATGTTACCAAAAAGGACAGTTATCCGCTACTAAGAATCGATGACACCTTGGACACGCTAGCAGGAACCAAGTGGTTTTCTACGCTAGATTTACAGAGCGGTTACTGGCAAGTCGAGATAGCTGACAAAGATAAAGAAAAAACTGCTTTTAGTGCTCTCGATGGTTTATGGTGGCTCCAGCCACCTTCGAGCGTTTAATGGAACGAGTGTTAAAGGGACTCAATTGGAAGTCATGCCTGGTGTATCTGGATGACATAATTGTCATGGGAAAGACCTTCGATGAACACCTAAGGAATATGGAAGAAGTCTTCCGGCGTATATCAGCGGCTGGACTAAAGCTCAGTGTTAAGAAATGTGCATTGTTTCAGAAGGAAGTCAAATACTTGGGGCATCGTGTAACAGCAGAGGGCATATCAACCGATGAAGATAAAATACGGGCAGTAAAGGACTGGCCTCGTCCTCAAAATCTTCACGAGTTACGAAATTTCTTGGGACTCTGCACATACTACAGACGATTTGTGCCAAATTTTGCTAGTATTGCCAAATTTTGCTAGTATTGCTGCGAGCCTACATGAGCTAACCAAAAAGTCGCGACCTTACCAGTGGAGTGAAGCAGCCGAGGAAGCATTCCAGAAGCTCAAGGAATTGTTGTGTGTGGCACCTATCCTGGCATATCCAGTAGCTGGGCAAAAATTCATGCTAGACACTGATGCAAGCGGATATGGAATAGGAGGCATGCTGTCGCAAGTGGTAGATGGGACAGAAAAGGTTATAGGCTACTACAGCAGAGTACTTTCGAAGCCTGAGACGACGAGAGCTTCTAGCAGCATTGAAGTGCATAAAACACTACCACAATTATTTGTATGGCCAACATTTTACGTTGAGGACAGATCATGCCGCACTCGGGTGGTTGCTGCAATTCAAGAGCCCTGAAGGACAGCTTGCACACTGGATAGAGCGACTTCAGAGCTATGACTTTAGTATTGAGCATAGAAAAGGAGGCAAGTATAACAACGCAGACGCCCTTTCTAGGCGGCCATGTGATCTGGGGTGTAAGGATTGCACAAAGGCGGAGAGAAAAGAATTCGTTATTGATGTTCGCCTTACACATATAGAATCTAGTGAAGACTAAAATGTTTTGCTAAATCTGATTCCTGGCAATAAGAAGAATGACAATAGCATAATAAATTGGACTGACGAAGCCATAGCATCGTTTGAAGCGTGCAAAAATGATATTGCCGAAGCGACTCTGTTAAATTATATGGCACCAAACGCACATCTTACACTAACGACGGATGCATCGGACGAAGCTGTTGGAGCAGTCCTGCACCAAATAGTAGGAGACGAAGTTCAGCCATTGGGTTTTTACTCCAAGAAATACAGCGCATACGACAGAGAGCTTACTGCAATTTACCAGGCCATTCAGCATTTTAAGTACGCCCTTGAGGGTAGAGAATTTTCTGTTTTTACAGACCATAAGCCAATAATTTTTGCATTTAAGCAAAAGAGTGAAAAAGCGTCGCCGCGTAGAGCACGCCAATTGGACTTTATAAGTCAGTATACGACGGATATTCGGCACTTGCCAGGTGCAGACAATAATATAGCAGACTTGTTACCTCGTATAAACACTTTAAAAGATAAAGTGATAGATTTTGATGAAATGGCCGAACAACAAAGTTATGACAGCGAATTAGTCGATGCTGAACAGCAACAACGACTCATCTCTAAAATTTACAAAATTTAAAATTCCAAATTCGACGAGAGAACTGTATTGTCACGTTTCAGTGGACAGGGTGAGAACATACGTTCCAAAAAGTTGTCGAGAACTTGTCATGCGAAAGCTCCATTCACTTTCACATCCTGGCATTCGTGGAAATCAATGTCAACAGATGTAGCTAAATATGGTCGCTCGTGTCTTCAATGCCAAAGAGCCAAAGTACGTCATACAAAATCACCAATAGGCGAGTATGCACAAGTCGACGCACGTTTTGAGCATATAAACGTAGACATTGTTGGACCGTTGCCTTCTGAGGGTTTCCGCTATTGTCTTACATGTATTGACAGATATAGTAGATGGCCCGTAGCTGTACCGCTGATAGACATAACCGCCCAAAGTGTTGCAAAGGCTCTTATAAATGGTTGGATTTCTGTTTATGGAATTCCATTACGCATTACCAGCGATTTAGGAAGAAAATTTGAGTCGTCAATATTCAAGGAGTTAACAAAGTTGGTAGGCGTCAAACATTTTCGAACGACCCCATATCACCCACAAGCCAATGGAATCATCGAGCGTTGGCATCGTACCTTAAAACGCGCCATTAAGTGCTACGAGACAAATAATTGGAGCGTTGTGCTTCTATTGATTCTTTTGGGATTGCGATCAACTTTGAAAGTTGATATTGGGCTGAGTCCTGCTGAGATGGTTTTCGGTGCATCATTACGCGTCCCTGGAGCATTCTTGGTTCCTTCTAAAGGAAACACTTCAGAAACCGATTTTGTGCAATCACTACGCAGATTTATATTGGAATTGCCAACTACAAAGCCAGTTCGTCATGGTGTGAAGTCAGGTTTTGTTCAGCCTGCTTTAGCAGAGTGCAAATATGTTTTCGTCCGAACCGACCACGTCAAAACACCTCTGGAACCAAACTACGAAGGCCCTTTTGAAATTTTAAGTAGACACGACAAGTATTTTGTTGTGAAAATGAACCAACGAGACGCAAAGATTTCTATAGATCGTCTGAAATATGCCTATTTATAATGATGAAATTGCACAAGATACCGACAGATCTGAAACCGATGACCGCACACCAGAAAACGTTACAACAGAAGTTGACTCACCAGCGTTAGAGAATAACAACAATTCGGATGATAACATTCCAGTACAAAAGCCTCACACCACTTCATCTGGACGTCATGTTAGAATTCCTCTTAAATACCGTTAACCCGTTAACTAGGAGGAAGGTATTGTGGTGATAGCTTTTACTAAAAATACCTCTTTGTACAACTAATCTTAAAAATGAATTTCTAATACTTTTTGTTACTACTATGTATATATGTAGTAAGATTATTTTTTTTTTGCCTACTTGACTAGTCATCTTTTTTTAACTTTGTAAAAAAGTTTTTTGTGTTAATTAGAATAAATAAATTATTAAATAATTTCGTCTTTTAATTCGAACACGCCCACAGTTTGATAAATATTTAGAAAAGTGACACAAACCTATCTCGTTGAAAGCTGGTATGCTACTGCTGTATTAAAATTTTTACATGTTTTGTTTTCTTTGTGAGATTCTCGTTGAGATTGTGTGTGCTCACAGATCCTTAGGGGTTAGCGTTGGGGCTCTTGCTTAAGACACTATCACGAAAATAGTCTTATATGCGGGTTTCGAGATCAAAAAGTAATCAGAATACGTTGAAATTTAGATTGATGTTGTTGTCATTACTATGACTTTTTCTTAAAGTACGTAATAGTTAAATGTTCTTTCTAGCTTACTTAAAATAACGCTTCAACAAAATCCTAACTTTAGCTATTGGCAAGTTATAGTAATGGGCCTATGTATATTTTTAAAAATAAATACTAAAGTCTGATATATATGTAAATATATAGACCATATATAGGCAAAACTGTTTTGCTAATTTCCTTATAAAGCGATATTGTTGGATAAGTTCTTGGTAGATTATTAAAATTTTTACATGTTTTGTTTTCTTTGTGAGATTCTCGTTAAGATTGTGTGTGCTCACAGACCCTTAGGGGTTAGCGTTGGAGCTCTTGCTTAAGACGCTATCACGAAAATAGTCTTATATGCGGGTTTCGAGATGAAAAAGTAATCAGAATACGTTGAAATTTAGATTGATGTTGTTGGTTGATTTCTTGCAAAAAGTGAAAATTTAAAAATTTTGAGTTAATACCCTCTTGTTGATCAAATGCGATATGTTTATAAAAAAGTGTCAGCCGCTAAAACGAGAACAAAAATACGTTCGAAAATAAGTGTACACACCAAGGTATATTTATTTTACTAGGTAGTGTCGTCCGCCCAGCTGATTTCGTAGTTCGACATGTCAAAAGTTGTATGTGTTTAGAAATTTATAGTGCAAAAGTGAGAAAGCAAGAAAACACACACACGTCTTCTCAATTTTCTTCTATGTTTTTTGACATTTCAAAAGCAACAATAAAATGCCATGTTGTTCTTGTATTGTTGTATTTGTTGTAGAGACGCCACTACCTAGTAAGATAAATAAACCTTGGTACACACATAAGAATGTTTACTAAAAGCAAGAAGTAAATAATAAATAGTAATATAACTTAATATTAGTCAATTTGTCGATTAACCGACATAATTTGTTCGAGTTATTTTTTAATCGAAATTTGCAATTGTTCTTACTCGAGCAGTTAGTCAATACGCTGCTTACTTCTTTCCAATCTGCACCTTGGTAATCTAAGATTTGATACGTGTCTTGTATTGAAATATATTTGTTTTTGCACAAATGGAATTGAGTGCTTAGTAACACTCAAGGCATATTTAACAAGGTGATAGTGTAAGTGAGAGGAAATATCAGCAAACAATTTTTTGATTTTTTTTATATGGATTTTGACCTTATTATCTATTTTATTTTCTCTTAAAATACATGATTAATGTCAAACCCCATATAAAAAGAAAATTGAAAAAAATTATCTTTAAAATTAGCTCCGCCTTGTGCTGTCACCTGGTAAAATATGCCTTGGCCCATTATTATAACATGCCATTAGCTAAAGTTAGGATTTTGTAGTTTTTCGTTATAATAACGAAGATAATGCTCATTACTATGACTTTTTCTTAAAGTACTTACGTAATAGTTAAATGTTCTTTTTAGCTTACTTAAAATAACGCTCCAACAAAATCCTAACTTTAGCTATTGGCAAGTTATAATAATGGGCCTATGTATATTTTTAAAAATAAATACTAAAGTCTGATATATATGTAAATATATAGACCATATATAGGCAAAACTGTTTTGCTAATTTCCTTATAAAGCGATATTGTTGGATAAGTTCTTGGTAGATTATATACAATTTTCAGGGCATTATTCTGAAGACGTTGTAATGATCTTTGGGAAGTATTCTTATTAAAAGCATACACCAATGCCATTGAATCAAGCCATTATAAGTTTTGACTTTTCCATCAATTTTCTCTTAACTTTGTATAATATTCCTATAGCTGGGAGTATTTTATTTTTTACTTCATTATTGTGAAGATCCCAGAAGTTGCTTTGCAACGTTATTCGTAAATATTTAATAGAATGTGTGTCACATATGTATAGAATTACCTTCAACGTACACGGAAAAATTATTGTTCATGCTGCCTGAATGTGGTCTAAGGCCCGTTATTATAACTTGCAGAGTTAAGATTTTGTTGGAGCGATAACTTGTTTTTCGTTATTATAAGTAAGCTAAAAACATTTAACTATCATGTACTTTAAGGACAAGTTATATTAATAAGCATTATCCTCGTCATTACAGCGAAAAAATACTTATCGCTCCAATAAGTTATAATAATGAGCCTAAAACGAATTAGTTTGGTTTTATCAGAATTCAATAACAAGTGATTCAAATACCTTTCAATATGTGTTTTCAGAACTATATCATACTTAAATGGGTAAAATAAGCATACATATATCATCTGCAAACATGCCTTTTAAATAAATTTAAAACAATAAAGGACCTAGTCCACTTCCTTGCGGTACACTATATTCCACCGTTCTAGTAGCACTTTTGCAATAATTCATTTGCACATACTGTTTCCTATTTATAAAGTAATTCTTGAACAATAACAGTTCCCGACCCTGAAGACCATAACATTTTAATTCTTGTATCATTATTTCATGATCAAGAAGATCAAAGGCCTTTGAATGATCAAAAAACATTCCCGCAACTCAATTGTAATTATCATCCAAGCCTTTGCTAACCTCATTTAACAGCTTCCTGTGTACCTTTACTTTTCCTAAATCCAAAGTGGTATGTGTATAAAATATCATTATTATTACATAATATTAAACTTACATATGTATATAAATACAAGACTAATATACATACATATGTATAAAAAAAACAGCACTAGCTATTTGGGGTATTTTAGTTTATATTTTTAATTCTCATCGTGATATGTAGTTAAAAATTGTGTGGATATTTTCGAGTGATGGTTCCTTAAGTAGATTGAGACCACTGTTGAGGAGGTATTTCGTCTGCAGTCCTACTAAACTAGGACAAGTTGATAGAATATGTTTTACTGAGACTATAGCTATACAGTAGGAGCAGTTGTTTAAATTTTTGTTAATTAAATTTTGATGGGTGGTTATCGTTGTTTTTGTTGATATTTGTAGGTTACGTATGTAGGTGTTTTTATGTTTGAGTTGATTTGGGATATTTAAGGTTGATAATGATGTTATTAAGGACATCAAGCCTTTCGGTCAGTGGGTCCTTGATCATCGGAGATAAACATGCATGTTTTGCAACTGCGTCTGCAAAGTTGTTTCCTTGTATTCCAACATGCCCTGGTATCCAAAATAATTTTATTTTTGTAGTGAATTAATAAATCACGGATTTTGTTTACTGAACGCCAGTTGTTATTGGTCAGTTTATTTACCGTAGTTATAACTGACAAGCTGTCGGAAAAGATAAGTTTTTTTCTTGGACTTACATGCAATAGATATAGCTTCTAATATACTAGATACTTCCGCAGTAAATATGTATATAGCAGAACTCTTCCACTGTGTTTGAGGATAGAGTAGTACCGTAACGATCAACGACTTCATAAGCTACGTTATGGCTATTATTTTAAATATTATTTTCCTCCAAATATAATAAAAGTCTGTCGTACAGTTTCTCAAAGATTTTGTCAAAACCAAAAAGCACAGCTATTGGTCGGTATTTACTCTTCCAGTGTGTTTGAGGATAGAGTAGTACCGTAACGATCAACGACTTCATAAGCTACGTTATGGCTATTATTTTAAATATTATTTTCCTCCAAATATAATAAAAGTCTGTCGTACAGTTTCTCAAAGATTTTGTCAAAACCAAAAAGCACAGCTATTGGTCGGTATTTACTGCAGTAACATGAGCTTCCTTTTGAATTGGAACTACATATTTTATAAACCTTAATAATATCAGGATATTCAGAATTTGTTATCATTCTATTGAAAATATGAACTAAGATTGTTGATATTTCCTTAAAAACTTAAATGAAATATCCTAGGGCTTTATTTTGCTCCATATTAATGACAACATTATAAACATCATCAAAATTAATTTCATTAAAAGTAAAACGACAACTTATTGGTGTAAGAGTCCTTAATGAATTGAATGAGTCACCTGGTAAAATAGCAATAGTTTGTTTCAGATCTTTAAGAACGGAAAGAAAATAATTATTTAAACAATCTGCTTTATTTTGATCAGCCATTTCGTGAATCATGAATCATTGAGTTTGATAGCATTGTTTTATGATCGTCCGAGTACTGTTGATATATCTACAACTTTTCTTCGGATCATTTCCAACTTTTTGTAAATTGTGAGCATAATAATTATATTTACACTCTTTAACAGCCAATTTAATCTCCTTTCCTAACTTTTTTAAAGAAATTATCATTGTTTCTTGATCTTTGCTTCTTTTTTAACAGCTTGTGTTTGAACAATTTAAGCTCTTGAAGAATTTTGTTTATCCACGGTCTCAGTTAAAATTGCAACGGTTTTTTGATTTTCGTCACCAAAGTCAAATGATTAACAGCTGACTCAGCACAAGTTATCATAAGTTATGGTCCGAAAGACCACATTCAACAGAATCTATATTAAGTTGATCTAAAAAATTACTAAATTTATGTGTTTGTTCTGGGTCTTGTTATAATATTGTGAGCACTATTGCAATCGAAGTCTTGAAACATTAAAATCAGTAGAACAGTAGAACTTTTAATAAGATCGATATTTAAATCTCCAAGAACTATTAATGGGGTTTGAGCTACGTCATCTAACAAAGCTCCAAGCAAATTAATGAAATGTAATGAGGTGACAATTTTGTGAACGATAATAAGACACAATGTGTAATTGCTTAGATTAGACTTTAATAGTTGCTCAAAGAAACAGCTATAAGTTCAACATAACTTTCAATTTTACAAGCTTTGACCCTATAGACAATATCATTGTTTATGTACATCGAGTTACCACCAAACCCATCTGCTCTACAATAATGAACTTTAGCAAAACCAGAAATTTCGGCCCCGATTATCGTTCACAACATTTATTATTTTAGTGTTGTATATTTTAAATTGCGATTACGATTTACAACACTTAACACATGTGTCACAATTTTAGTTGTCTATGAAAATTTACAGCGATTATCGTTTACAACATGTATTTTTATGTGTTGTTACGCACATCAAAATCTTACAACTGCTTATTAGCTGTTGTCTTGTTGTCGCCACAGATAACTAATTTGATTTGTAACTGTCTGATTTGTGGTTGTCGCGACAAGTTGAAAAACTACAATGTAGAAGTATTTTTAAGTTTTTATTTTTTATTATTTTTTCTAGGCGTTTATATAAGGATAACTTAAAATAACTAACAAAATGCAGCAAACAGCTGGTTGCGAAACCCCAATATAAAAATCGTTGCCGCTCCTTTCTTGAGAGCTTCCATCAGCGAAAAAATCTAAGTGCATCACGCAGTTTTAGAATCGGCGGATTTGCAGAACATCAGGTTGATGGTTTTAAGAAATTGTTTATCAGCAAAAACAAAATGCCACCCTTGTTTATACGAAAAACAACTTTTCTGTGTTGTAAACGACAAATCAGACTTGTAAACGATCTTCATCTATGAATAGTATCATTTTTCTTGAATTACTATTATATCTGTCAGTTTTGGAAATTGAGCTAATAGTGATTTAAATTTATCCATAGACGAAACGCTTATGTTGATACTGACAATATGTATTTAAAAAAACTAGTTTATTTTTTTACAATAATTTTTAAAATTTGAAAAACTATTAAAATTTTGATTTTTTATCATGAAATGTATAAAGTTTTTAAACTAAAATTTAACAATAAAACAAAAACTTACAATATGTATTTATGTAAAATTATCTTTTTTATGAAGGGGACATATACGAAGCATGTTCTTTATCATCATCACTAGAAACTTCGAATTTCCATTTCGACAGCCAAAAATTAAACTATCGATAATTTGTAGCTCTCGTGCAGATTACTTTCAAAGAAAAATATTGTAAGGCTCTGACGACGCGTCACGTTGCGACGTGCTCTGCTAGTATAAGACTGCTGCTTACGTTTTAATATGATATTGTCAGAAACCCACAAAATAAGCTGTTCACTGTGTTGTTTAAATGACTTACTTCATAAAATAATTTAGATGGGATTTTGGTTTTCCACTGAAAATAATAAAAAGTAATTTAAGAATGACACAAAACTTTTTATTGAAAATGAATTTTAAGGAGAGTTAAATTTTCAGATTTGAAACACAATTCTAATTAATTAGTGATTTTAACAAATGGCCAACAACTAACAACTTTTTCTTTGCACTTTGACTTTTGTGGAAAGTGAAAAATTTTTCTTTTACTAAAACAAATATTAACAGCTTAAAAATTATATCTCAACACCTAAATCATTGAATTGAACTGAAAACCCTGAATCATTAATACAACGTTTAGAATTTAAAAATAAAAAACGACTATATTATTATAAATAAATAAGAGGGTAATTTGCCAAATATGCTAAATTGGTTCTTTATTATCTAAGGGAACAGTTCTTAACCCTGTGTCATATTATGATGGCTTTTAGTTTCAAAACCACTACTGCTTTTATTGTTATTATTGCTGCTACTAGCATCTTCACTATAGGCTGTAGTTGTGAAATTAAAAGGAATCTCTGCTTTCGAGTATTTATCACTACTACTACTGTTGCTCTCATTTATACTATTGGCATTTTTTTTATCGGTATTATTTTGTAGCCCAAGAGAAGGGTCTTCTGTTTTGCCATATTTTTCTTGTTGTCGCACCAAATCATAGTAAAGTCCCCTCTTAGCCATAAGTTCATCATGTTTTCCAGACTTGAAATTATAGATGATATATTATTATATATTAGCAATATTAATAATTTATTACTGCAACTAGTCTAATATACCTCCACTATATTTCCTTTGTCTAAAACTATTATAAGGTCAGCATTGCGTATGGTAGAAAGTCGATGGGCAATAACTAAAGTTGTACGATTTAGAACAGCCGTATCCAAAGCTTTTTGGACTTCAGATTCACTTGTAGCATCCAAAGCACTCGTAGCTTCATCTAGTATTAAAATTTTAGGATTTTTCAAGAGAGCGCGGGCTATAGCAATACGCTGGCGTTGACCTCCACTCAATTGAGTGCCACGCTCACCCACGTTCGTTTGGTAACCTTCGGGAAGAGCCGAAACAAAATCATGCGATTGGGAGAGTGTAGCAGCAATGTAAACATCTTCTTCTTTAGATTCAGGCCTACCATAACGTATATTTTCCAATATAGTAGTGGCAAATAATACTGGCTGTTGTTCTATGAAACCTAAAACATTGCCTCTTAACCAATGAGGAGAAATGTCTTCCAATTTGTATCCATCAATTTTAATGCAACCCAAAGATGGTTCGTAGAAACGTTCGATTAACGAAGCTATAGTTGATTTACCGGAGCCACTGGCTCCAACCAACGCTACGGTTTCTCCAGGTCGTAGTGTGAGATTAAAGTTTTTAAGGACAATCTATAATTAAATATAAACAAAATTTCACATTTTAAAATCTATTTTGCGAATAATTTACGTGATCAGGCCTAGTCGGATATGCAAAGGTAACATTTTCGAAACGTATTTCGCCTTTTAAGCGTTCCGAAGGTATTTCATAACCTCTTAGAAGTTCAATTTTTGGTTGAAGTTGAAGATACTTAAATAATATAAATAGAATTCAATAGGTCATCCTTGTAAATATTTATCTTAAATAATACCTCAAAAACCCTTGAACCAGCAGTCATGCCACGTATAACTGTACCCAACAGCACAGAACCCTGAGCGAGAGAGCGTTGCACCCCTTGAGCCGCAACTACAAAAGCCATAAGAGATCCTGGCGATAAACTTTCGGTTGACATCAGATGTCCACCCATAAAAAGTGTTGATAAAACTAAACCATTTAGAAAGAAGTTTGTCAAACCTTGGAACACTGCTATACCATAGCCCAGTTCCTGCGCTAATCGAGCAGCCTCATTAGTTTCATATTCAAACAATTCCATTTCGCGATATTCACATGCACTGGAACGTACGGTGCGTACGTTCGATAAAGCCTCTGCGCATACAGATGTTGCACGTTCTGATTGAGATTGGGAGTTTTGACTCAAATGACGTAGTTTTTTGCCCAAATATGTCATAAACATTACAACACACGGTACTGAAGCTAACGCGATAGCTGCCATATGAGGCGAAATTATAAATAATGATATTGCTCCACCAATTAACTGGGCCATACTTCGCAAACCTTGTGACACAAACTGTTTAAAGCACGATTTGAAATCTTGGACGTCCGCAGTCAAGCGATTCACAAGCTCTCCAGTGTGATTTTTATCAAAGAATTCAATGTCTTGAATAATGATTTGACGAAAAAGGTCTTGACGCAGCTTAGCAGCCATTTGTTCTCCAATGCGGCTTAGGAGGTAGATGTAGAGAAACGTGAAACCTGATTGCATCACATACAAACTAAGTAAGTTTGAGGCTGGCTTACTGACATCCTTAAAGAAAGAATTATTTAACGGATCCTTAACGTAGGTATTAGCATAATGCGCCAATATGTTTATTAAATCTCCTAATAAATTTGGTATTCTTATATTGATGTAAGCCACAATAAGAGCTGCCTGAAATTAAATTAAAAAATAATTAATTCTAAATAGTTATTGTAGTTTTTGACCTTTTTTATATTGGAATTCTATTTTTTAACAAGCACAAGGTCTTTTTTATAAAAATGTTTTAACAATTTTTATTTTCAATATTTCGCTACACCATTGAGGAAATACTTTTATTATTTATAATTCCTGAATATGCTACCCAATGGTGTAGCGAAATATTGAAAATAAAAATTGTTAAAACATTTTTATAAAAAAGACCTTGTGCTTGTTGAAAAATAGAATTCAAATAATTAATTCTTTTAAATTCAGTTCTTTATTAAGTTAAGAACATAATTAAAAACACTAAAAGATAATAAAAAGTAAATAACACAATAAACGATGGTTAGCTTTTTACATTAGGTACGGGTGTGTTAAGTATCTACGCACCAAAATTACTGTGTATACATTAATATCTTACCGCTATAGAGCCTAGAAATTCCCATAAATGGGGCTCCAGATAAGACCAAAAACGTCTCCAATCGAATTTCCCATTTTCTTGTTGCAAAGTTTTTCGAATAACGCCTGCCAATCGATTACCCTCACATTGCACATTGTTTTGACTCCCCTGTAGAAGAGTTCGTGCTGTTACACCCAATGTAAATCCGCCACCTCCTAGAAGAATTGCTCTGATTTTTGCTACATTTTCAACAGACTTTGGACAACCAGTTTTTAATTCCACATTTCGTACTTTAATGTGGAAATTCTTTATTTGTTTTATATCTTTGAACGTCTTCTTCGTCAGGGATTTGCTGATATGAAATCTGGAAATTTGTTGTAATAAATATCGTCTATAAAGAATCAATACCAAAGTTATTTGTTTTAGTAAAAGTTTTTTGGCCCCGAAATTTTTTATATTTATTGTTTTTAACTGGCGATGACATAATACTATTGTCAATATATTTAATGGCGTATAAACATCTCATTTACCTGTTATCATTCCGACCGCAATTGTTAACAACTAAGCGTAACATTTTCTTTTCGCATTCCTATATCCAGTATAGGCTTTCAAATGATGTGGGTGGCGAAAGTAGTCGCATTCATGTACACCACAAGTTCACTTGCCGGCATAAAAATATTAAATATATTTTAATTAAATGAATATTATATTATCCATTAGGAATTTCACAGCGCGTGCAAGTTAAACTTTTCGTTGCGATAAAAATAGTGATAATTAAAATAAGTCAATGTTCAGTCTTGATGACACGAAAAAGTCAAAATATGCCACTCAGCTGTATAAAACAGAGTGTGACTAATATAATGAGCCAAGATAGAGTCGAAGAAAAGTCGTCGAATTTGGGAATTAAAAAACCGGGGAAAAATAAATACTCTCTAATAGGGTATTTTACTAATAGCGGAGATTTTAGGTATTTACATATGTATAAAAAAGGGAAAAATGGTTATTGATTTTCCATTGATATCTATGATACTCCCATGAAAAATGACTATATATTTTGAAAATATAGACTAAAGAACATTTATAGCCAATATTCCTAAATATTTATTTTATTTTTTATATTATGATTTATTTTATAAAACTTTGCCGTTTCCTATATATTTTATTATTTCATTATTACGAATAGTTTCCAACAATTTTAAATCGCATTTTTTTAATATTAAAATCTATAACTATATAAAAATTTTTTTTTTGGTTAAAAAACGCTATCCTAAAACAAAATAATTATGCGACAACTTGCCAACACAGTTTAGGTAAATGCAGCTATGGTAAAAGCGGTTGATTTTGTAATAAATTCAACCGCTATCTATAGTTATTACCATGGCTATATATTTTGAAAATATAGACTTTAATGAACATTTTGAGACAATCGGGATAAAAATCCGCAGAACCGTTCCCGAGAAAAGTGGCTTCATCCCTAGTGGGCACAAAAAACCGTTGCTGATTTTTCCTATAGAAACTATGATACTCCCAGGAAAAATGACTATATATTTTGAAAATATAGACGTTAATGAACATTTTGAGACAATCGTGCTAAAAAGCCCTAGAGACGTTCCCGAGAAAAGTGGCTTCATCCCTAGTGTGCACAAAAAACACTTGCTAATTTTTGCAATGGGAACTATGATACTCCCAGGAAAAATGACTATATATTTTGAAAATATAGACTTTAATAAACATTTTGAGACAATCGTGCTAAAAATCCGCAAAACCGTTCCCGAGAAAAGTTGCTTCATCCCTAGTGGCCAGGAAAAACCTTTGCTGATTTTTCCCATGGAAACTATGATGCTCCCAGGAAAAATTGCTCTATATATTTTGAAAATATAGAGTTTAATGAACATTTTGAGCCAATCGTGCTAAAAATCCGCAGAGTCGTTCCTGAGAAAAGTGGCTACTTCCCTAATGGGCACAAAAAACCGTTGCTGATTTTTCCAATGGAAACTATGATGCTCCCAGGAAAAATGGCTCTATATATTTTGAAAATATAGAGTTTAATGAACATTTTGAGCCAATCGTGCTAAAAATCCGCAAAACCGTTCCCGAGAAAAGTAGCTTCATCCCTAGTGGGTGGTTTTGTAATAACGCAAGTGAAGAAATAAATATATTGGAAATCAACCGCTTAACAACTTTTTTTATGTGCCTGTGTTGTTGTTTCTTAGAAATACACGTGCGTGACAAAAAATGTAAATAAAAAATGTCAAAATATTACAAAGTTTAAAGGCTTGTAAAAGCTATAGTTTTAAACTATTTAAGCATTTTTAAACGGTAATCAAAAGGAAAACACCTCAGGTACCTAATTTTATGTTGGTCACTTATTATTCTGTTAGATATAAGACATAAAATATGCGAATTTTAAGGTCTTTAAAATCCGTAAAATAAGCGGTGCCAAAAATCTGAAAATTGGAATTGGTAGGTAGCCCTTAGTAGTAGGAATATGATGTACTAAGTGTCATTTGCGAGAAATTAACCATTTAGGCGCTACACGCCAACAATCTTTTATAAGGCCTAAATTGCGCTAAATAGTAATTTCCCTATATAATCCGTAAATTGAGGGCTGCCAAAAATCTGAAAACTGGAATTGGTAGCCATTATCAGTAGGAATAAGATGTTTAAGTGTCATTTACGAGAAATTAACCGTTTGGGCGCTACACGCTAACAACCTTTTATAAGGCCTAAATTGCGCTAAATAGTATTTTCCCTACAAAATCCGTAAATTGAGCGGTGCCAAAAATCTGAAAACTGAAATGGGTAGCAACTATTACTAGAAATAAGATTTACTAAGTGTCATTTGTGAGAAATTAACCGCTTAGGCGTTACACGCCAACAACCTTTTATAAGGTCTAAATTGCGCTAAATAGTATTTTCCCGTAAATTTAGCGG
>OX451219.1:69898623-69992255 GCA_949628195.1 Phasia obesa
GCACCGCTAAATTTACGGAATTTACAGGGAAAATACCATTTAGCGCAATTTAGGCCGTATAAAAGGTTGTTGGCGTGTATCGCCTAAACGGATGATTTCTCGCAAATGACACTTAGACATCTTATTCCTACTAATAATGGCTACCAATTCCAGTTTTCAGATTTTTGGCACCGCTCAATTTACGGATTTTATAGGGAAAATACTATTTATCGCAATTTAGGCCTTATAAAATGTTGTTGGCGTGTAGCGCCTAAACGGTTAAATTCTCTCATATAACACTTAGACATCTTCTTCCTACTAATAGTGGCTACCAATTCCAGTTTTCAGATTTTTGGCACCGCTCAATTTACGAATTTTATATTGAAAATACTATTTAGCGCAATTTAGGCCTTATAAAAGGTTGTTGGCGTCTAGCGCCTAAACGGTTAATTTCTCGCAAATGACACTTAGACATCTTATTCCTACTAATAATGGCTACCAATTCCAGTTTTCAGATTTTTGGCACCGCTCAATTTACGGATTTTATAGGGAAAATACTATTTAGGGCAATTTATTCCTTATAAAAGGTTGTTGACGTCTAGCGCCTAAACGGTTAATTTTACACTTAGACATCTCATCCCTACTAATAATGGCTACCAATTCCAGTTTACAGATTTTTGGTACCACTCAATTTACGGATTTTATAAGGAAAATACTATTTAGCGCAATTTAGGCCGTATAAAAGGTTGTTGGCGTGTAGCGTCTAAACGGTTAATGACACTTAGACATCTTATTCCTACTAATAATGGCTACCAATTGCAGTTTTCAGATTTTTTCCACTACTCTATTTACGGATTTTATAGGGCAAATACTATTTAGCGCAATTTAGGCCTTATAAAAGGTTGTTGGCGTGTAGCGCGCCTAAACGGTTAAATTCTCCCAAATAACACTTACACATCTTATTCCTACTAATAATGGCTACTAATTCTAGTTTTCAGATTTTTGGCACCGCTCAATTTACGAATTTTATATTGAAAATACTATTTAGCGCAATTTAGGCCTTATAAAAGGTTGTTGGGGTCTAGCGCCTAAACGGTTAATTTCTCGCAAATGGCACTTAGACATCTCATTCCTACTAATAATGGCTACCAATTCCAGTTTGCAGATTTTTGGCACCGCTCAATTTACGGATTTTATAGGGAAAATATTATTTAGCGAAATTTAGGCCTTATAAAAGGTTGTTGGCGTGTTGCGCCTAAACGGTTAATTTCTCGCAAATGACACTTAGTACATCTTATTCCTACTACTAATGGCTACCAATTCCAATTTTCAGATTTTTGGCACCGCTTATTTTACGGATTTTAAAGACCTTAAAATTCGTATATTTTATGTCTTATATCTCACAGAATACTGAAATGTCGTAAATGACCAACATAAAATTAGATACCTGAGGTGTTTTCCTTTTGATTACCGTTTAAAAATGTTTAAATAGTTTAAAACTATAGTTTTTACAAGCCTTCAAACATTGTAATATTTTTACATTTTTCTCACGCACGTGTAATTCTAAGAAACAACAACAACACAGGCACATAAAAAAGTTGTTAACCGGTTGATTTGCAATATATTTATTTCTTCACTTGCGTTATTACAATACCATCAACGGTTTTCTGTGCCCACTAGGGATGAAGCTACTTTTCTCGGGAACGGTTTTGCGGATTTTTAGCACGATTGGCTCAAAATGTTCATTAAACTCTATATTTTCAAAATATATAGCCATTTTTCCTGGGAGCATCATAGTTTCCATGGGAAAAATCAGCAACGGTTTTTTGTGGCTACTAGGGATGAAGCCACTTTTCTCGGGAACGGTTTTGCGGATTTTTAGCACGATTGTCTCAAAATGTTTATTAAAGTCTATATTTTCATAATATATAGTCATTTTTCCTGGGAGTATCATAGTTTCCATTGGAAAAATCAGCAACTGTTTTTTGTGCACACTAGGGATGAAGCCACTTTTCTCGGGAACGTCTCTGGGGCTTTTTAGCACGATTGGGTCAAAATGTTCATTAAGATCTATATTTTCAAAATATATCGTCATTTTTCCTGGTAGTATCATAGTTTCTATGAGAAAAATCAGCAGGGGTTTTTTGTGCCCACTAGGGATGAAACCAATTTTCTCGGGAACGGCTCTGTGGATTTTTAGCACGATTGTCTCAAAATGTTCATTAAAGTCTATATTTTCAAAATATGTAGCCATTTGTCCTGGGAGTACCATAGTTTCCATGGGAAAAATCAGCAACGGTTTTTTGTGCCCACTGGGGATGAAGCCACTTTTCTCGGAAACGGCTCTGCGGATTTTTAGCACGATTGGCGGAAAATGTTCAATTAACTCTATATTTTCAAAATATATAGTCATTTTTCCTGGGAGTATCGTAGTTTCCATGGGAAAAATCAGCAACGGTTTCAATCAAAATGTTCATTAAACTCTATATTTTTAAAATATATAAAAATCAGCAACGGTTTTTTGTGACTACTAGGGATGAATCCACTTTTCTCGAGAACGGATCTGCGGATATTTAGCACGAATGGCTATACGTTTTTGTAAGTCTAAATTTTTAAAATATATAGTAATTTTTCATGGGAGTATCATAGATTTCAACGGAAAATCAATAACCAGTTTCCCCTTTTTTTACATATACACCTAGTTCTGTTTTTACACGGTAGATTGGTTCCAGAAAAATCCGTGTAAAAAAAGACATTGATCATATACAAAAATAGGTGATTGGTTCCTTATCTCTAAAACCTATTAAAATTAGTGAAAAACGACAATTTTTTTAAGAACAAGAAATCATGTTTATTTTACTAAATCATATAGGTAATGTGTTTTTGCACCGTTTATTTGCATCTTTAGTGTATGATGAAGACTTAAAATATAGTTTCGTTCCAAAAATCAACGATTGCCTAAATGAATTTTAATTTTTTTATAGTTCTTATTGTAGCTTCGTTTAAACCGAACATTTGGCTAAGACATGTTGAGCCTTCTCCATTTCAAAGGTAAAAATTTCAATTTTGTTTTCTAGACAAATGGCTTTATATTGTAGTTTTTATTTGTAATTTTCAACGTTATCTTTTAGAGATGCATTAATAGTTCACATAATATTAACACACTTCAATTGCTCTAAAATGCTTGTATGCAGAAAAAGGGAATTCCTCTAAATTTTTGATATAAACATATTTCGCAAAACTTAAATTTTACAAATAAAATAAGCCCAAATGATTTTGAATCGCGCTAAATGGAATAAAATCGTGTAAAAAAATAATTTTTTTTATTTTCAAACCGTTTTAAATCAAAACCGTGTAAAAACAGAATTGGGTGTATGTATACCTAAAATGTACGCCTTTAGTAAAATTCCCAATTACGTGGTATTTATTTTTCCCAAAATCGACGCTATTTCGTCGACGCCAAGGCGTATCTAACTTAAATATGCCTTGGTCGACGCTATCTTTGCGCACTTAATGCTGGATACAGACAACGCAATTTGTTTCTGCAACACGTTTCACATTCAGGTTTCATGTTTTGACACAAACATTGAAACCAACAGTGAAAACATAAACGCAATCTCAATTCTGTTATTTTTAACCGACTTCAAAAAAGAAGGAGGTTATCTATTCGTCTGAATGTTGCTTTTTTTTTATGTATGTAACCGCAGAACTCAGCCATTTCTGAACCGATTTTAAAATTTTTTGCTTTATTTGAAAGGTTATGCTTCAAGGTTGGTTCCATTTTAAAAACAGTTCATTATATTAAAAATTAAAGGGTGTCCCCATACAACATACATGTTTTTTACGTGTATTAAGAACCGTAAAGGGCAGCAAATTAAAATATTAAAAAATTGCTTACTGCTATAGCTCCCAACAGCAGAAATTAATAAAAAAAATAAATTTAAAATTTAAAGGGTGTCCCCATAGGTGACATAATTTGACCTATTTGGGTCTATCTTTTGAACCGTTATAGACAAACCTTGAAAATTTGACAGAATGTCGATTACTATGACCGTTATAATAAAATGTATAAATACTCAAATTTTAAATTAAAGGGTACTCCAATAGTTCATTTAATTTGATGTATATGGCCATACTTTTGAATAATTGTACACAGACCGCTGAAATTTACAAAAAACCTGTAGTGCTAAGTCAGCTATAACAAAAAGTATAAAATTTTGAATTTGGAACTAAAAGGGTGTCCCAATAGTTAATGTAATTCTATGTATGTGGCCAAACTATTGAACTGTTAGAGACAGACAGCTGAAATTTACAAGAAACCTGTATTGCAAAGTCCACTATAGCAGGTATACAATTTGAAGTTAGAAATTAAAGGTTGTCCCCATAAATTACGTAATTTGATCTATATGACCCTATCTTTTGAACCGTTAAACACAAACACTTGAAAATTAGGCAGAATATCCACTACTTTCTCTGGTATGATAACAAATATAAATATTTGGAATTATAATATAAAGGGTGTCCCAATAGTTCATGTAATTTGATATATATGGTTAAACTTTTTAACCGTTATAGACAGATAGTTGAAATATACAAAGAATCTTTGTGACCAAGTCCTCTATAACAACAGGTCCTTAATTTAACATTGTAAATTAAAGGGTGTCCGAATAGGTGATGTTATTTGATCTGTGTGCCCCTATCTTAGAAACCGTTATAGACAGAGGCTTGAATGGTGTCCCCATACAAGACGGATGCTGGTGAAAATAACTTAACTTTTAAACAGTAATAGGGAGAGGCTTGACATTCAATAGTCTTTATTTTTTTCCCTCTAATTTTGGCGCATCTTTTATTTGGTTTAAATCTAATTCTTACAGATTACTTCTTACATTTTTAGTTTAGAATTGGTGCCCTTCTATCTGTTTTGAAGTCGGTTTTTTTTTGCAAGAATTATATATTATAACATTATCATCGCGCGGAAGAGCGGATGCAAAAATGAATCGTGAAGTAATTCAATTAGCAGCAAGTGTTGTTATTGATGAAGTGTTATATCAAGAGGAAGAAGAGAAGTCACAACCGAAGAAAAGAAAAATGTGGCCAAAAAATTGGTACTTAAAAAAGAGAACTTTTCTGATGAAAGGCTTTTAAAAGAGTTGAAAGAAAATGAGCCTATGGATTATAGATGAAAAAATTTTTGCAAAATAGTTGGGAATAATTAAACAGAAAATAACAAAGCAGGATACTTTTATAAGAGATGCAATATCAACTGAGGCCAGATTAACGATAACATTAAGATATCTTGCAACTGGAAACTCTTTTGCAGACCTAAAATTCTCGACAACTGTATCTCCTCAGATTGTAATTGAGACATGTGAGGCCATTAACCAAACTTTAAAAGATTATATTAAGGTTTGTACATCTGGTTGAAAATATAACAATATGTATGTTAAAATACTTTAATATTTTTTAGCTACCAAAAACTTAAACAGAATGGTTAGTGGTTGCAGAAGATTAAAAAAAAGCCAGTTCCCGCATTGTTTAGGATATTTGGATGGAAAACATATCAAAATAAAGAAGCCTCCGCATACAAGGTCGAATTATTTCAATTACAGTATAGTAATGATGGTTCTTGTAAATAGCAATAGCGAGTTTTTAATGGTTGACGTTGGTGCCAATGGAAGAATTTCTGACGGTGGAATGTTTAAAAATACAAAATTCCAAAAAAACAAAATAAAGGAAAATGGGGAAATAAACGTGCCAGAACCACAACCTTTATTAGGCGAAACCCCCATTCCATATGTATTTGTAGCAGACGACGCTTTTGCACTTCACCCAAATATTATGAAATCATATTCAGATAATGGTCTATCACCTCAACAAATATTTTTCAATAATAGGCTTAGTGCGGCAAGGATGAAGGTAGAAAATGCTTTCGGGATTCTGGCAGCAAGATTTAGAATTTTGAACACAACAATTGCTCTACAACCCGAAAAGGAAACTAAAATAGTTTTAAGTTGCTGTTACTTACATAACTTCATAAGAAAAAAAATGCGTTTAGTTAACAATGCTACAGTGCCCACAGAAGACCTCGAACCTAATAGTTTAATTAATTTCGAGCCTTCATTATCCAGAAACTCACCAGTGGAGGCCAAACAAATAGGAAATAGTTTATGTGAAGTTATGTATGCCAATACACATCTCAATTAATCATAAATTTTTTATTAAAACTAAAACAATTTTTATATAAAACAAAAAAAAAAAAAATAAATAAAAACTTCTTTATTTCATAAAAAACAATAAAAACTTTAACTATTTTCATTCAAAACAATTTTTATAATAAAAAAAATAAATAAAACTTCTTTATTTCATAAAAAAAAAACAATAAAAAATTTAACTATTTTCATTCCCACAGTAAATACGATTGCTTATATCAGCTTGTTTGTAACAAACTTTTATTTTTAATACTTAGTAGTTTTTTCTAAATTGACTTAGATTTTTTAGATCTCTATGAGAAAGAATTATCAGAAAATAAATCTGTAAAAGATGAGTATTCACTTCCTTGTGATATAGGTGTTTCTTCTCCTGAATAAGTTTGAGCCAAATGTGAGTTAATAAGTATGGGGGTTGATTGCCTATTAGTAACATCATGAACGGATAAAATTTGTGGCACTGAACTGCATGATGAAGACCTGACACGATGCGACGGCGGATATGATGGCGTTTCAGTTCTAACGGTATTTAAGGTCAATTTTCCAAGCTGACCCAAAACAAATATTTCATCACAGGCCCTTTTTGCATAAAGTTTTGCATAAAGTTTTTGCGTGTTATCTAGCTTGCGCCACAGTTCTGTTTTTGGCGTTGACAAGTGCGGACTCCATTTTTTTTAAGCTCGCATTAACAAAAAACAAAACATACATTGTGTGAATAATTTAAAACAAAAACAAACAAACAAACCTGTTCTAATACAACAACAAAGTTGTTTGTAAAATATTTTTTTTCCTTTTTCCTTTTCTTTATTTTTTACAACGGCATATTGAATTGCTACTTTTAAAATAAAACAAAAACAATAAAGGCCAATGAGCCTCTTTAATTTAAGCAATAAAAATGTGGACAATATTGTATTAAATAAAAACAAAAAAACTGAAAATAATTTGTGTGTAAATGATACGCCAGTTATACGTACCCAATCTTGTTCGTCGCTTTTACTAAGCGATGACAATAAAATAACTACAAACAAATCGCTTTCTGAACACAGCGTTGCTAAAGATAATATGGATAGTGTAGAAAAACCCAAGACGCAAGTGGGAATGGACAGATACATAACTGTATTGAAAAGAGGTCGAAGCCCTAAATCTTCGCAGATTGCACCAATGGCTAAAGTACAAAAAGACAAGGACTCTAACGGAATAAATTCCCATAATCGTTTTGCTATTTTAGATAACGAAGCAAGTGAAACAAAAACGGCACCCAAGTCGTTTAAACCACCACCAATTTTTTTAAGAGAGAAAAATTCAAATGAATTAATAACTAAGTTAATCTCAGCTATCGGGGAAAACTCATTCTATGTAATTCCTATCAAACGTGGTAACGAAAGTAGTTATCGCAAAGCAGTAAAGGAGTTTGAAAGCTGCAAAAAGAACTTTTATACCTACCAGCTGAAGAGTAGCAAAGGCCTACTGGTAGTCATCAAAGGTGTAGACTCATATGTTAATCCAGTGGAAATAAAAGCTGGCCTCCAAAAAGCAGGATTTATGGTGAAAAGCGTTGACAATCTCAGAAATCGAGAGCGTGTCCCTCAACCTCTATTTCGCGTTGAACTGGAACCTGGGGATATTAGATTGAAGAAGAACGAAACGCATCCCATTTATAATCTAAAATATCTATTACACCGCAGGATAAGTGTAGAGGAACCACATAAGCGGTCAGGACCCGTCCAGTGTTTAAATTGCCAAGAGTATGGCCATACAAGGGCGTACTGCAAGTTGCCTCCGGTTTGCGTTGTGTGTGGAGAGCTTCATTGTTCCGCCCAATGCGACAAACCAAAGGATGACTCGAAGGTTAAAAAATGTAGCAATTGCGGTGGAAATCACACCGCTAACTACAGAGGCTGTCCAGTTTTTTCTATGGTAAGGAAGTCAACTCAGAAATTAAATACTCCTGCTAGGCAGCCACAAGACCAAGCGAATGCTCATTACCCTCAGTTAGCTCAACCCACAACCAAACATGTTTCATACGCGGATATGTTAAAGTCAAATCATGTTTCAACACCCAAAGCGACACCTACAACCAATTCTAAACCAAATATGCATCCAGAAGCTAAAGAACAAACACCATCTGGTAACTACAATCGTCTCGAAGCAAGTATCGAGACATTAGTGCATTCGTTAAACAGTTTTATGAGCTCTATGAGCAGCATGATGCAAGAAATGGTTCGCATGCAATCTATGATGTTGCAGGCGGTACTTAACAAACCATGAACTGTTTAAAAATATGTTTCTGGAACGCAAACGGCTTACGCCAACACAAAAATGAACTCGAGTACTTCTTGAAGAACCAACAAATTGATGTCATGATGGTTTCAGAGACTCATTTAACAACAAATAGCTTTTTTAAAATCAATGGCTATATATTATATGATACGAAAGACCCCCGTGGCAGAGCATGTGGTGGTTCAGCTATTCTAATAAAGGCTCGAATTAAACATCATTTACTGTGTGATTTTTGTGAGGACTATCTTCAAGCCACAAACATCTGTATTGAAGAATATCACTAGGTCCCTGTTTCATAGCATCAGGCGACTACAACGCTAAACATACGTTTTGGGGATCAAGACTTATTACTCCAAAAGGTCGTGTTTTATTTGACACTATTTCAAAAATACGTCTGAATGTGATATCAAGCGGACAACCCACCTATTGGCCTACTGATCGACAAAAAATACCTGGTGTTATTGATTTTGGCGTGACTAAAGGTATTTCGAAAGAAATGATTAAGGTTGAAGCGTCACTCGAATTATCCTCAGATCATTCACCCACAATAGTCTATATATGGAACCAGCAAAATATTGTGTCACCAACAACTAGCACAAGCATTAATTGGTTGAAATATAGAAAGTATCTCAGTACTCACTGTTCGGAAAATATACCGCTGAGAAAACCAGAAGACGTGGAACAAAGTCTTATTAATTTTGATCAAATCCTCAAATCAGCTGCCCAACATGCAACAGTAACCCGACAATCAGCTAGATACAATCAAATTTACTTTGTAGATGTCGAGCGGCTCTTGGCTGAAAAAAGGAAAATTAGAAGAGAGTGGCAGGCACACAGATCTCCTCAACTCAAATCTAGACTTAAAGATTGCACGAAACGGCTAAGACAGCTGCTAGAATCTCGAAGAGTAGCATCTCTAAAAAATTACTTGGAAGACCTCGACGCAACTGCACAAACAGATTATTCATTATGGCGTGCATGTAGAAACATTAAAAGGCCAGTCGTACGTAAACCCCCCTTGAGAACTTCTTGTGGAGTCTGGGCAAGAAATGATACCGAAAAAGCTAATTTATTTGTTGATCATTTGAAAAAGGTTTTCACTCCAAATATGTGTACTGATATAGTTGAGTTGCCACCAGTAGAGACTAGTGCCGAAGTACACCTAAGATTTGAATTTAGCGATATTGAAAGGGCAATGGCGGATTTAAACACCAAAAAAGCCCCTGGGGTTGATAAAACAAGTAACAAGATGTTAGTTGAGTTGCCCCGCGTAGATCGCAGAATTATTCTGTTTGTTTTTAATGCCATCTTACGTCTTGAGTACTTTCCCACAGAGTGGAAAGTTTCTTTGATTACTATGATTCCTAAACCAGGAAAAGACCACACAAAAGTAGAATCATACAGACCTATAAGCCTTTTATCAAACGTGTCAAAGTTATTTGAGAGAATATTAATAACTAAGCTGAATCCAATTCTTAGCACGAAAGGATGTATTCCGAACCATCAATTCGGCTTCAGAAAACAACATAGTACGATCCAACAAACACACAGATTAGTAAATGTAATTAAAACGACCTTTGTTCTGCGCTCTTTATCGACGTTTCTCAAGCATTCGATAAGGTTTGGCACGAAGGCCTAATATTTAAGCTAAAGCTGAACTTGCCCGAAAACTTGTATAAGCTGTTAAAAGATTATTTAACGAATCGCAAGTTTTTACTAAAAGAAGGTGACTTTTTAAGCTCGCCACAGCTCATTGAAGCCGGAGTTCCCCAAGGTAGTATTTTGGGACCAATTTTATATTTACTGTACACATCAGATATGCCAATTAGCACCCTAGTGCATACATCAACTTTTGCAGATGACACAGCTTTTTTTTTAGTATTCATGAAAGTGCCCAAGAAGCATCAAAACTTTTACAAGACCACATACTCAATTTGGAAAAATGGCTAGAAAAATGGAGAATAAAAGTGAATGAGCAAAAATGTACTCACATAACTTTCACGCTGCGTAGGGACTCATGCCCTCCTGTTCGCATAAATAACCAAATGATACCACAGCTTTCAGACGTTAAATATCTGGGTATACATCTTGACCGTCGCCTTACGTGGAAAAGCCACATTGATTTCAAGTTAACACAAATGAAACTAAAAGCAGTACAACTAAATTGGCTTATTGGCAGAAACTCTACCCTGAGCTTAGATTGTAAACTTCTACTGTACAAGTCGATCCTCAAACCAATTTGGTGTTATGGGATTCAGTTATGGGGCACTGCCTCAGCTAGCAATGTAGAAAAAATTCAAAGGCGCCAAAATAAGATACTACGTATGATTACATCTGCTCCCTGGTATATAAAAAATTCGAACATCCACATAGACCTAAACATGCCATCAGTTAAAGCAGAAATAGCGAAACATGCAGTCACATATCTAAAGAGGCTTGAATCTCATCCAAACCCTTTAGCGCGTAACATGCTGAATGAACCTGGTTACATTCGACTAAAAAGAAGAGATACTGCTTTTCTTGGCCGTACATTAGAGGGATGATCCGCAAATGATTGCAAAATCCGTGAAACAAACATTATTTTTGTCTAGCACTGGCTGGACTTAAAAAGTATATTTTAATTTTAGACTTAAGATATGAGTAATTATTGTTAGTTCAAAAATATTGAAGATACAATAAACAATTAATGAAAAAAAAATCTAGCTTGCGGTATAAGAAAGCCCAACCTTCTGCAAATATGGCAGCTTCATCCTTTTCATTGGTTTTAGATAATACTTCCATTTGCATTGTGGCTTTTTTCAACAGCTCGTTTCTCTCATGATTTCCAGAAATGATTTTTCTTTTTACGACTTTTGCAGGTGTCTAAACAAAAACAAAAAATATTTATTTAATTATGTCTAAAATTGCATATCCGAGAATTTAATTAAAAAGCTTACTGGTGAAGTTCGTTCTTCGTCTGAGATACACATTGTACTTATGACGTCCTCTGGCAGTTCGAATTCGTTTAAAAATTCAATTCGTTAAAATACCATAAATTTGGTTCATAGAGATCATCCAACCCAGCTCCACTTTTTTCACTTTGAAACTTTTTCTTTAATTCTCTTCTATATGATATTCCCATGTTTCTTATCCTGTCAATATTTTTATATTCAATTACTAATTTTTCAAATGTTGCTGCTCTTATAATTTTATTTTTATATATATCACATCCCATAATTCAGGTAAACTTTTGTATAAATTAATAAAATTTACCCAGTGTTCATTTCATTCGATCGCCATTTTGTTCTTTCTTAATTACATAGATGTTTACAGCTTACTTGTTGTCAATGTACTAAACACATAAAATAATGAAACAGCGATACAAAGAATGAAATCTGTTTCAATGCAACCAAAAAATATCAAAACATTTTGATGTTAATGAAACGTGGATTGCAACCCGAAGTGAAACACGAAACACGAATTCAGACGACGCAATCTGTAATGAAATGAAACAGATTTCAGAAACACATTGCGTTGTCTGTAGCCAGCTTAAAGTTTTACTAGCAAAAACTTGCTCAAGGTATATTTATTTTACTAGGTAGTGGCATCCCTACAACAAATACAAGAACAACATGGCATTTTGTTGTTGCTTTGTAGTTCGAAATATCAAAAAACATATAAGAAAATTGAGAAGGGGTGTATGTGTTTTATTTCTTTCTCACTTCTACACTATAAAATTTCTGAACACATACAACTTTTGACATGTCGAACTACTAAATCAGCTGGGCGGACGACACTACCTAGTAAGATAAATATACCTTGAACTTGCTAGTAATTTTTTTCTCTCACACGTTTATTCTCTTGTTTTACGAGAGACGTTGCTAGTTTTTCAAATTAATGAACAGTTTTCCAGTAACAATTAGTACTAACTTTCAGTTACTGAACAGAGCTAAAAATAAAAATAGTAAATTTTACAAAAAAAAAAAAAAAATAATGTCGCATTATTTGGCCATTTAGCTTAGAGTTCTCCTATGAATGGAAAGATTTCATGTACTCAGGGCATACGGGTTCTTAACACTTTTCAAACATATAGTGAGTTCGGTTCGTATAATTTTTATCATGACATCGTGGGGGTTTTTTATGCTCAACTTTTAAAGGATAGTGTCCTATAGAATCTAGTCTAATTTCTGAAACAACTTTAATCTTGTTTTCGACTTTTTAGATTAGAAATTGTAAAGGGTATACTACTTATTTTGTTACGTTTCCTACATATGCACATATGTACATATACATATGTATTAGTTAACTGGCCAATGAGGCGCCTCAATTTAAAGCGCTTTAAACTCAAGAATATACATCTTTTTTCTTTTATCATAGTTAAAAATAATGCAAAAATTCAAAATTGATATATTGCAAAATGTGCAATGCCAATGTCCCTGAAGAGGTTAATATTTTGTTTATGACACAATGGGTTTTTTACACAAACAGAATGCCTGTGGTTGTAGTTTTTGCACTAATGAGTCTACCTTGTTAATATGAGTTATTAATAAATGAAACGTTTTACTCGAAGTTGCCGTTCTCGAATGATTCTTTAAAATGTAAGTTGCGCTGTATTTGATTAAAGCAATTATTTTTAATACTGTTCTTTTCTTATATGAAGTTTGACTTTTGTTAAGAGAAATTGATGGCTAATGTAACCGGAATTTTAAATATACGATTATGCATGATACAATATAGGAAGGTGATTATATTTCAAAACTTTTTGAAGTTTGCCGGAATTATTTGAAAAATCTATACCACAAACAGAAACGAGAAAGAATTATTTTGAAAATTGTTTAAAAAAAAAGTGTGTAGTTTTTATAAATGACATACAGTTCTCTTGTATATTTATTCTGAACAGTCGTATAGAAACATACAAGTGCTGCACATTTCTAAACATCATTGATCTATGTTTTATCATTATATGCAAAACTCTAATCGTTAATTACTGGAAAACTTTGCAAGCTTGGGATGATGGCAACAATGCTACAATTGTCCAATGCAGAGTGGAGCAGAATCAAAATATTTTGGAAATAAATGAAAATATGAGCGAGTTATCAGCATTTTAAAATTTTTTATTTTTCGATACCCTGGTTGAGTTTTTTCAAAATATTTTAAACAATTTTCAAAATTCCAAAATTAGTCAACGATAATCAAATAGTAAAATCAAAATCTGCAACATTAAGCTAAATGAAATTCCACAATTCGTTACATAAATACCAAAACTGGAATTTTTTAGTATTTTGTCCATAAAGTCCACATATGGACTAGGGGTCATGAAATACTCTCAGCAATAGTTGGGAGTATATATAGCTTTGTTACGGCAGTGTTCCTTTTTCGATCCCAGCCTTGGGATTTTAGAACATATGTATAGGCTAAAGTCAAAATTTCTATGCAAAAGGAAGGACCTTCATCTTGTACAAAGTTGACTAATTTTACGCGACGTACATATACGTACATATGTATTGTTAGCTTACGAAAAGATATAAAATTTTTATATATTACTTAATAAATTATTTGAATTAAAAAAATAAGAATGACGGCCATTTTTAGGCTAAAATACACAAAAATTCAATAATTTTGGAATTTTTTAATTGAATATCGTCTAGTTTTTAACTAAGAACATACAGTTTGTCAAATAAATGATTTCAATAATAGAAAAACTTTAAAATCTTGAAAATTTTTTTAAGCATTCACGTTTTCACATGTGTTTATAACTTAATTATACTGAAATAATTGATTTAACTTTAATATAAAAATTGTAAATTGAAAATATAAAAAAATTGTTCAGATTTTGCACTGTCAAATAAATGTTTTCAAAATTTGAGTGCTTTCATAATTTGCCTACTTAATTACATAAAATTTATTATTTTGCTGCTCACACTTTGAGTGTAACATTTGGGAATTAATTATTGCTTGTAAACTTCTAGAAATAATTCACTCTAGCTTCGATATAGTATACTGCTGGGGTATTTTTTTTCCAGCCGGTTTCTATATGTCGATCTACAAATTTTTAATGATTTAACTCTCGACTTTTTGGTTAAGTATCCACAACATCCCTGCACTTATATAACAATCCTGTCCTACAGGATACGATTTGTTATATGGTTTATTATAATTATAAAGCTTGTCTTCAAACTTTACCCATTTTTTCTCGTCAACGAAATAGAATTTTGGAACAGTGGGACTTGATTCGTTCTTTAAAATATCAATATAAACACCCCTGAATATTATATCATCTAAAATCCTGATATTTCCAACTCTTTTGTTTGGTGCAGCATCCGATACTATAATAAACACCTTTCTAATCGTCGCTGTGGGTATTGTATTTTTATTTTCTAGTGCTGTCAGAAGCTTGTTCCAACATTTTTTGGGTCCATTATGGTAGTAAAGCATAAGCTTCATCTCGCGCTCCGGAGGACTAATATCACAGGTTTTATTTATATCATTTTTAAAGGAAATACTAAGCTCGTTTCGATGACTTCCATGTAAGATATTTAATCCACAGTCATAACTAATTGGAAGTACTTCTTCTCCAGTATTGGAGTGTTGTTTATCATGAATAGTTTTCAATATTTTACTTTCAATTCACCATGAATCCTTTTTTGGTATGCTTGGTATACGTCTTAATTACAGTCTTTCTTCAGTTTTAGAGCAGGTAATAATGTTGGAAACTGTCCTGAGAAAGGGGTAGAATATTTTATCAAGTTCTTTAGAGGATTTCCCTTTATAATCATTGAAACACATGAAATGAATAATATTTTTCCTAATTCATCTACCTGTAATTTTTTAACATGAATTTTGTATATAATCTTGAAATTTTTCCATAATATTGAAAATTTTGCTTTTTAAAGCTTGTTACTCTGTTCAGTTTTTCATGCGGAATGCTGTCTAACTACATATGTACATAAAAAATTTGTATAAAAGTCATGAAAAAATTTTGCGGAAAAATACTATGTTTTTATTAACCGACTTCGAAAAAAAAAGGAGGTTATCAATTCGTCTGAATATTGCGTTTTTTATGCTTGTGCCCGCAGAAGTCAGCCATTTCTGCGCCGATTTTAAAAAATTTTCTTTAGATACAGATTGGTCCCGTTTTAAAAACAGCTCATAACTTAAAAAATTAAAGGGTGTCCCCATACAACAAACATGTTTTTTGTGTATTAAGAACCCTAAAGGGCACCAATTTAAATTTTTAAAAAACTGCGTATCAGTATAGCTCCCACCAACAAAAATTAATAAAAAAATAAACTTAGAATTTAAAGGGTGTCCCCATAGGTGACGTAATTTGACCTTTATGGGTCTATCTTTTGAACCGTTAAAGACAAAACCTTGAAAGTTTGACAGAATGTCGATTACTATGACCGTTATTATAAAAATTCTAAATATTCAAAATTAAAGGGTTTTCCAATAGTTCATTAAATTTGATGTGTATGCCCATACTTTTGAACAGTTGTACACCGAACGTTAAATTTACAAAGAACCTGTATTACTAAGTCCTATAGCTATAACAAAAGGTATAAAATTTGAATTTGGAAATAAAAGGGTGTCCCAATAGTTAATGTAATTTTATGTATGTGGCCAAACTTTTGAACCGACAGCTGAAATTTACTAGGAACCTGTATTGCTAAGTCCGCTATAACAAGTATATAATTTGAATTTAGAAATTAAATGGTGTCCCCATAATTGATGTAATTTGACCTATATGGCCCAATCTTTTGAACCGTTATAGACAAACACTTGAAAATTAGGCAGAATTTCCACTACTTTGTCTGGTATACTAGCATGAAAAAATATTTAGAATTATGAATTAAAGGGTGTCCCAATAGATCTGTAATTTGCTGTATATGACTAAACCTCTGAACCGTTATAGACATACAGTTGAAATTTACAAAAAAAATGTTTGTGGCCAAGTCCTCTATAACAATAGGTCTTTAATTTAAAATTAAAGGGTGTCCCAATAGGTGATATTATTTGATTTATGTTGCCCTATCTTTGAAACCGTTATAGACAGACATTTGATATTTACGAAGAACGTATATTACTATGTCCGCTATAGTAAAAAGTTGGAAATTAAAGGGTGTACCTAAAGTTAATGATATTTGATCTATATTACCTTATCTTTTGAATGCTTATAGATAAACATTTGAAATTTTAACAAAGCGAATATCACTATGTCTACAATAAAAAGTACAAAAAACTTAAAGGGTGTCCTCATAGCTGACGTAATTTGACTTATATTGACTAGTCTTTTAAACCGGTATAGATAGAGACTTAATATTAGATAGATAGAATTATAAAATTGGAAATGAAAGGATGTCGCTATAGTTAATGAAATTTAATGTATGCCTTATCTTTTAACACTAATAAGGAGATGCCTGAATTTCACATAGTCTTTACTTCTTTTCCTGCTAATTTTGGCGCATTTTATTTATCTTTTTTATTTGGTTTATATATAGTTCTTACAGATTACTTCTTACATTTTTAGTTTAGAACTGGTACCCAACTATCTGTTTTGAAGTCGGTTTTTTTTTGCAAGAATTATATTGTGGAAAAACATTGAAATGTTTCTGGCAACATTTTATCAAAGCTGTGAAATAAAGCAAATGGGCATTATTTCATGTGGAATTTTTTGTAAATTTTTTTGTGGACAATTTTGAAAAACAATGTGGTTTATTAGAAGCAATAAAATCATAAAATTATTTCCAATAGCGACATTTTAAATGTCAAATTTTCCTTGTGAAATAATAAATGTTGCTCAACATTTTTCACAAATTCGAACAGAGTATTAAGCTTAACTATGGGAAAAAATTTTTAAAATTGCTTAAATTATTTTGAAAAAAAACTGAACGAGGGTATCGAAAAATCAAAAATTTTAATTTTAAAATGCTCATAACTCGCTCATTTTAGAGATTACAGCATAATTTTATAGTTATTAAGTAGACCTTTAATACCATGTATAATTTTTAAAAATCAAACAAAAATTAAAGAAATGCCAAGATCAAAGACCTGGCAAGTGGATGGTGCCCACAGTCAAAACTTAAGCTGATATACACCCCTGCTAAGCTCGTGGATCAACCGGCCTAGCCCTTTACAAATGGCTTAGTTATTTCCAAAAAATTTTGATTCTCCCCCACTGGGTAATGCTGGACCTTGGTGAAGAGGCTGTAATGTAAGAAGAAATTGGCTTATAGTGCTAGAAAGTACAAAACAAGCAAATGTAAAACACAAAATAATTTTAATGTACCAACTGTGGTGAAAACCATAGATTACATAGATAGCCAACTCTCCAAATGTCAAAAAATTGGCTATAAATGTCTTCACACATACGGGTACGGTGTGAATTCAACACACATATGGGAGTAAAATTTTTACTTACATTAAGACACTATTAGGCGATATATCGTTGCACTTTCCAAATATGTAAATAATTTAAAATTTTTGCGCTTTAAATTCATTTACAATTTAATGTATTTCCAAGTTTTTAACAAAAAATAAATTATATGAATTTTATTTGAACTATTTTTGAATTAATAAATTAAATTAATTATTTAGGCTTAAGTTCTTAATTATAAAGAGATAAAGAAAAATTAGATACCAGCAAAGCAGAATGCATTTTCTATACAGCTACATCCGTCATCTGTACTCTTTGTATCAATCTACCCGGTAGTTTCAATTGTTATTAATTTTCTATTTAAACAAACTTATCAAAGAAATAGAATCTGAGAAATTTTAATTTTACATTATATTTCATAGAAGATAGAGCTTTTTGAAATTGTTTTACACTTTTAAACTCTATTTATTTTTCATATTATACTACCAAGCAAACATTTTTCTTTATTTTAATTCTCTTTATATATTTTTTTTTCTTTTATTTGAAAATGGTATATATCTGTCTTGATATTAGCTATCCTTTGGTTAGCAATTAACAATAATTAGATATTTTTTATTTTACAAATGTATATTTTGATTATTAACACAATAGTGTTGAAGTTAACAATGTCAAAGCCGTGCCCGCTCTGTGAAATTATATGAATTTTATTTAAACTATAACAATAAAGAAAAATGTTTGCTAGGTAGTATAATATGAAAAATAAATAGAGTTTACAAGTGTAAAACAATTTCAAAAAGCTCTATCTTCTATGAAATATAATGTAAAATTAAAATTTCTCAAATTCTATTTCTTTGATAAGTTTGTTTAAATAGAAAATAAATAACAATTGAAACTACCGGGTAGATTGATACAAAGAGTACTGATGACGGACGTAGCTGTCTAGAAAATGCATTCTGCTTTGCTGGTATCTAATTTTTCTTTATCTCTTTATAATTAAGAACTTAGGCCTAAATAATTAATTTATTAATACAAAAAATAAATTTTATATGACATTAGTTAGGTGAAATTTATTTCTTCACAGTATTGTATTTTTGACAAGAGACCAATGCGAATTCATGCCAGGTGGGAGTAATAGCCCAGTAGATTATTTTTTGCTGTCGTTTTGTTACTAATGTCTTGTAAAAAATACATTGTTTTATACCAGAGGGTACAGGAAATGATTAAAAATATAAGTTGAATTTTAGTATAAAAGTAGAGTGTTTAAACATGTAAATAATGTTTATTTTATATAGCATCTTAATTTTTAAGTTACTTTTGCAATTAGTACTTATTTTTAATTTAAATCTTGTCAGAAAATGTCAAACTTTGGCCCCGTGAACTTTGTAACTCGAATATTCACAAGGGCCAAAGGTTGGTCGAGTTAAAGTAAGTATCGAATAAAACTGTCACCTGGAATTGATTGAAATTTACCTCAGATAGAGAAATTTTAATGTAAAAGTCGTATGTTTAAATTTTAGTTATTTTTAACCGACTTCAAAAAAGAAGGAGGTTATCTATTCGTCTGAATGTTGCTTTTTTTTTATGTATGTAACCGCAGAACTCAGCCATTTCTGAACCGATTTTAAAATTTTTTGCTTTATTTGAAAGGTTATGCTTCAAGGTTGGTCCCATTTTAAAAACAGTTCATTATATTAAAAATTAAAGGGTGTCCCCATACAACATACATGTTTTTTACTTGTATTAAGAACCGTAAAGGGCAGCAAATTAAAATATTAAAAAATTGCTTACTGCTATAGCTCCCAACAGCAGAAATTAATAAAAAAATAAATTTAAAATTTAAAGGGTGTCCCCATAGGTGACATAATTTGACCTATTTGGGTCTATCTTTTGAACCGTTATAGACAAAACCTTGAAAATTTGGCAGAATGTCGATTACTATGACCGTTATAATAAAATGTATAAATACTCAAATTTTAAATTAAAGGGTGCTCCAATAGTTCATTTAATTTGATGTATATGGCCATACTTTTGAATAGTTGTACACAGACCGCTGAAATTTACAAAAAACCTGTAGTGCTAAGTCAGCTATAACAAAAAGTATAAAATTTTGAATTTGGAACTAAAAGGGTGTCCCAATAGTTAATGTAATTATATGTATGTGGCCAAACTTTTGAACTGTTAGAGACAGACAGCTGAAATTTACAAGGAACCTGTATTGCAAAGGCCACTATAGCAGGTATACAATTTGAAGTTAGAAATTAAAGGTTGTCCCCATAAATTACGTAATTTGATCTATATGACCCTATCTTTTGAACCGTTAAACACAAACACTTGAAAATTAGGCAGAATATCCACTACTTTCTCTGGTATGATAACAAATATAAATATTTGGAATTATAATATAAAGGGTGTCCCAATAGTTCATGTAATTTGATATATATGGTTAAACTTTTTAACCGTTATAGACAGATAGTTGAAATATACAAAGAATCTTTGTGACCAAGTCCTCTATAACAACAGGTCTTTAATTTAACATTGTAAATTAAAGGGTGTCCGAATAGGTGATGTTATTTGATCTGTGTGCCCCTATCTTAGAAACCGTTATAGACAGAGGCTTGAATGGTGTCCCCATACAAGACGGATGCTGGTGAAAATAACTTAACTTTTAAACAGTAATAGGGAGAGGCTTGACATTCAATAGTCTTTATTTTTTTCCCTCTAATTTTGGCGCATCTTTTATTTGGTTTAAATCTAATTCTTACAGATTACTTCTTACATTTTTAGTTTAGAATTGGTGCCCTTCTATCTGTTTTGAAGTCGGTTTTTTTTGCAAGAATTATTTATTTAAATACTTTCATATAAAATTATTGTAAAATTATAAAATAAACATTGATCAGGTT
This sequence comes from Phasia obesa, assembly GCA_949628195.1. Taxonomy (NCBI): domain Eukaryota; kingdom Metazoa; phylum Arthropoda; class Insecta; order Diptera; family Tachinidae; genus Phasia; species Phasia obesa. Next base: position 69,919,341 of record OX451219.1, read on the forward strand.
AGGTTAGGTTAAGAAGGGTTGTGCCAGAAATGGCCCATCCACTCGCAGAACCGGAGGGTCCGTTGTGATTCCCTTGAGCTAACTAAAACTAAGAAAAACAAAAACATAAAGGAAACCTATTATGTGTCCTGATACCTATTCCTCAGCCACCCGATGTCCTTGATGAAGCCGATGACATCCTCGATTGTACACCGCGCGATGTCGAAAAGCCCATCGAGAATCTCCCACCTAGTTATCTAAGCCTGCGGCTTTGTAATACCGGGCAGTGACACACGATGTGCTCCACAGTTTCCAACTCCTCCTCGTCTTCGCACATCCTACAAAAGTCCGATGTGCCGGCGACCCATTTACTAATTCTTGCCCTAGTGGCGTAATGACACCTATCACGTCTCTCAGAACTTTTCTGTTAAACCTAGAAGTAACTTGGTTTTTGCAGCGTCCATTCTGGGTGGAATTACCCGTGACACTCTGCAATCCCTCCTTACTTATAGTACCTATAGTACCGTTTAATCGGTGGCTTAACCGATTCTACCCTAACTAAGTTACTACCCTCCGATCCCAATCTTGCAAGTTCGTCAGTGATTTCGTTGCCCTCAACATTACAAAGACCCGGGACCCAACACAATCTAACCCTATATTTGTCCACCAACACGTCGAGAGCCCTTTGGCACTCACCTACCAGCTTTGACTTGACACTATGTCCTTTCAATGCGTTAAGAGCCGCTTGGTTGTCGACGTACAGAGTGACCTCTTTCCCTTCTAAGACTTGTCCAGGCACCAGCTCTGTGGCTTCCAAAACCACCAACACCTTTGCCTGGAACACACTACACTCATCTGGTAGTCTATACGACATGCGTGTTCTAGTTCCCAGAATGTGGACACCAGCACCAGTGCCCGCTTTTGTAATATGTAAAATGTACATACATGAATAGTGATAAATTACCCTTTTCTCATTTATAAACGTACAACATACAACATTTTTCTGCCTACGATCGCACATGCAGAAGAAAGAAAAAAAAAAAAAACAAAAAAAAAAAAATAAAGAAATCCTTTTTGTTACTGCATACGCTGGAAGTTGCACATTACAAAATATGCATACATTTATGTACTTAAAAAAATTGTAAATTCTCAAATATGTGCACTTGTGAACAGTGTTGCCACGACCAAAAAAATTTTACAACAAAATTTCTTAAAAATGTAACCAAATGAGACAAAAAATAAACCAAACTAAAAATTATTTTGATTTATTTAATTTAAATTTTGTTTTTACTTTACCATACGTAGTATAAGGTAAAGTATAGCAAGGAGTAGATTACTTAACACCCCAAACCGAAAATAATTAATTTTTCGATTCGAATATACTTCGAACTTATATTCTTTATGTAATATATTCATAAAAACATTTGTTTCCATTGGGTATGGTAAACTTGAGTGTAGGCCACTCCAGATTTTTTATTTTATTTTACATTTTAATACAACAAAACTTGTACTCCGAGCTGATAACTTAATATACTTAGTGTTGTCAAGATGAAATAAAAACGGGTACATTGCAATGTTAAACATAGATATATTAAAGCGCGAATTGAAAAATTACCATATAAAATACATAATGCATATACATACATTTTGGACAGATAGTAACCAAAATCCAAAAAAAGTACATGTATTAACCCCGAATTGAAATAATACAAACGATTGCAATTGTATTTTTTTATTAATTTATTTTTCAATTCAAAAACTAATAAGACAATATTTACATAGCCATGTTAGGTTTTCCTTCTATCTCTAGATCAGTGTTGCCACATCCCTCCTATTTTTTTAAGCTTCTGGAAGTCCTGTTCTTAATTTGTATCAGCTGCTGACGAAGTATTAGTTGACGTCGAGGGTGTTCCCAGTGAAGAACTTGTTGCGATTTGATCTCTGTTAGAAATATCTTCGGGGGACTCGGTTTGAGAAATTGAGATGACTAATATTCCTCTTCAAAGTTTTTCCATTTGCAGATATCTCTACTTCGTTTCCTTTCCTACCTACCACCTCATATTCTGTTACATCAAAGTTTGTTGTCAGCTTATGTGGGAACACAATATTTCTGAGGAGTACTTTATCTCCAACAGCTATTTCTGATTGCCTTGCTTTTCGTCTATTGTCTCCTCTTTCCTTTCCCTTTTGTTTATTTATGCAATCTAAATCTCTTGCTGACGAGTCAATCATATCATCTGTTATATCTTGGATACTTGGTATTTTGTCCCGTATAAGACGGTTAAACATTAGTTCAGAAGGAGGCGAACCGGTTGTGCCGTGTGGTGTTACATTGTACATTAAAATGAATTTTTGTATTTATTGTTTATAATTACTTTTGTTGACACTCGCAATTTTCAACCGCTTGACCAAAGATTTATTCATATTTTCGACCTCTCCGTTTGCTTGTGGCCAGTACGGTAGTGTCGTGATATGTGTAATACCGTTTCCTTTACAAAAATGTTCAAATTCTGTACTCACGTACTGACGGCCATTATCTGTCCTCAGTGATCTAGGTAATCCCAGTCTACAAAATATCTCCTGCATTGCCTTTATAATACTATCAGAAGATATATTCTTCAAAAATACTATTTCCTGATACCGTGAATAGTAATCTATTAAAACCAAAACGTACTCATTGTTAGGCAGAGGCCCTAATAAGTCAGTCGCCACACACTGCCACGGACCGTTCGGAAACGAATGTCTCTCCATTGGCGCAGGCCTAGCTACTTGAGAAACAAGTAAACAGTCTCGACAGTTTTTAACGAACTTTTCTGCATCTCTATCGATCAACGGCCACCAAACTTTTGATCTTAGTCTACGTTTCATAGCTGATTCACCCGGGTGTCCCTCATGAGCTAATGCAAGCACCTTTTCGCGTAATGAAGTGGGTATAGCAATTCGAGTGCCTCGCAGAAGAATACTGCCTATAGCCGAGAGCTCGAAACGAAATGGATAATAAATATTTGATGTATTAGAGTCCCATGATTCCTGATGAATATGCAAAATATTGTTGGAGATTTCTTCATCAACCGCACTTTTGTTGGCTATAAGTGAGATCATAAGAGATGATGGTGTTGAGTGTGAAACAATATGAAATATATTTTCTTCGCAGTTTTCGTCAAACGGGCTTGAATTATAAATTTTGCAAAGCCTAGACACAGAATCTGCTATGTTTTCCTTTCCGGTCCTGTAAATTACTTTAAATCTGAATGCCTGTAACCGTAATAACCACCGTTCAATTCTGGCCGGGGGCTTTGAAGTTGGTTTGAAAATCGTTTCTAACGGTTTGTGGTCCGTCACCAGTTCAAACTCCAGGCCTGCTAAGTAGTAATAAAATTTTTCCACTGACCACACTAGAGCTAAACTCTCCTTTTCAGTTTGAGAGTATCTCTTCTCAACGTTAGACAAGCTCTTGCTAGCAAAAGATATAATCTTTGGATCACCACTTGAGTCAAATTGAATCAATACGGAGCCTAAGGCTACTGGGCTAGCATCTGCTACAACTCGAGTTCTTTTGTTTGGGTCAAAGTATGATAAGTTAGGAATTTGAGAAAGCTGTATCTTAAGACGTTGAAAAGCATTCGCTTGATCAGCATCCCATACAAATTTTGTATCTGCTTTCAATAAAATCCTAAAAGGTTCGGTGACGTTTGCTAAATCAGGTATAAATTTACCAACGTAAGTAATTAAGCCCAAGAAACTTCTAACCTCTTCCTTAGTAGCTGGAGCTCGAAAGTCTGTAATTACCTTAATTTTTTCTGGGTCTGCAGTAAATCCTTTTTGAGAGATAATGTGTCCTAAAAATTATAGCTCTTGCGTTTTCCAAACGCATTTGTCTTCATTAAGTAGAAGGTCATTTTCATTATATATTAAGTACCTCTTTAACTGCTTTGTCATGTTCCTCTATTGTTCTGCCAAATATAATCTCATTTCACCATTTCCTTTAAAAACGATAACAATCGGAGAAATCCATGGACTTGGTCCTTTAACAGGTTCGATTATGTCCAGACTAACGGCTTCTTCTAGCTTGGCTGCCACTTTTTCCTCGAGAGCTATCGGTATACGTCGAAGAGGTTGCTGTACAGGCTTTACTAAAGTGTCAATAGCTAATTTAATTATTATGTTTTTCATTTTGGGAAAGGACTTCACATTTTGAATGCGGTTATCGTTAACCCCTAGTGGAAGTACTTTAAATTTTATAGAAGTGTCACGACCTAGTAACGATTGACTTCCGTTTTCAATTACATAAAATGTAGAAATCGATTCAGAACCCTCATCCACTGCAATCGGAGCGTCGAACACACATATTACCTTTAGAATTTGATCCGACGCATAAGCCCTAAACTGGTTTACTGAGTTTTCTCGAATATTCCAGACAACCGCTTTTTTTTCTCTTAATACCGCCCATTCGTTTCCACTCACAAGGTTAAATCTTGAACCGGAGTCAATTACCATGTAGAGTGATTGCCCTCCAATGCGGCAGTCTATTACTTCATCGTTTTTGCAGTTATGGTCGATTTTAAAACAATCAAATTCGCGTAATGCGTCTTCATCTGAACCCACTTTTTCTTGATTTTCTATACAACGCACTTTTGTTGGTATGGTGTACCGCCTCCTTACTTCTCCGTCGCCGTGATCAGAAAATCTTCTTTTAAAACCCTTAGTCTTACATTTGACAAAGTGTCCAATGAGGGAGCATTTGTGACATCTCGCATTTCTCGCCGGACAAACCATTGACTTACCCATGTGACCACTGCGACCACATCTAAAACACTCGTACTCTGAATTTTGCGAAACACGTTTTCTTGATGAAATCATATTTACTACTTCATCGACCCTTCCTAACATACTTTGAGACTGTTTATTTATTTGTTCGTATACTTGACAAGTTTCTATGACATCACCTAGGCTCTGCTCTTTTTCTAATAGTCTTCTCTTAAGATAATTGGGAGCCATGTATCAATTATTTTATCCTTAATGCAAATTTCTTCAATTTGTGTTTGTGTCGCTCCGAAGGAACATTTCGCAGCTTGCTGTCTCAAGCGTAACAAAAATTTGTTTAATGGTTCTCCCTCAGAGGGCTTTAAGCTTCTATATAGATGCCTTTCAAACGTTGAATTTCTCTTAGGTGAAAAATAATCGTCCAATTTTGCTACCAACACCATAAATACATCCTTATCTACGCCTCGCACGGATTCAACCAAAGCTCCGGGAATATTAAAAATAACTTCCTGGAGTTTTTGTCCTCCAAAATGAAGTAATTTATTCTTCTTTTTAACCGGATAGACTATCTCTTCTGATGCAAGATATAATTTAAACGCTCGAAACCATTTCTCCCACTCATTACGCAACAATGTTTTGTCTATGGCACACAGAGAAATGGCCTTATGTCGGACATTATGATCACTATTCACAATTTAATGTGCCGCCAATCACACAATTTAATGTGCAATTAATCCACAATTTAATGTGCAATCAATCCACAATTTAATGTGCTGTCCGAATTTTATGTGCTTCTAGGTTGTAACCCTTCAATACCACAATTTAATGTGCCGACCCTTTGGTGCTAAGTGACACCCCAACGTTCGTGCAATTTCACAATTCCTTCGGCACAGCTCTATGATTTCCCTTTAAAAATCAATGCTGTTATCAATATACATGAATATTCAAGATAAAATTGCAAATGCAATTGGCTTTAACCGTATGTTGATATATATGTAAATATTTACTCCTCGTCGCCAATGTATTAACCCCGTATTGAAATAATACAAACGATTGCAATTGTATTTTTTTATTAATTTATTTTTCAATTCAAAAACTAATAAGACAATATTTTCATAGCCATGTTAGGTTTTCCTTCTATCTCTAGATCAGTGTTGCCACAGTACACATCTGTACATCAGAAAAAAAAAATAACCAATTTTGGTTAAAAGTAACCAAAACGGCAACGCTGCTTGTGAACAACAAAATATTTTATCATTTATTCACTTTTGAACAGGAAAAGAAAAAATAAATCATCGCATTCATAAAATATTTTGTAATCTCTCACACATGTATGAGAGACTACATGAATGAACAGTGAGTGAACATTTCGGTTCTCTGCGTACAAAGTTTTGCCACCTATTGAACCAATAAAATCATAAGCGATCAATATTCCTTTAGAAAATGTTTGGCATATTAACTCATGATAGGAAGGTACATTGAAATACTACTTTTTTCCTTTTGACTGTGTATTGATTTCTGCTGAAGAAGTATTTCGTTTAGAACATTTTTGTAAATCTATAATATCACCGTTGTTTATCATATTCGCAGCGAACTTCTCTGTTTTGTAGATGAAATTATTATTTCGATTAGGAACTAAATTTCCTATCCCAGAATGATCTGTCATTTTTTCAACATTTTACTATTTATTAGGCTTAATAAAAATCTGATCATTGTGTTATTTTTATTTGGTACAAGTAAAGGTCATCAACAATAAATCTCTTCAACATGTCTGAGATTGCAAACCAAGCTAATATTATTATAATTATGCAAGGTATATTTATCTTACTAGGTAGTGTCGTCCGCCCAGCTGATTTAGTAGTTCGACATGTTAAAAGTTGTATGTGTTTAGAAATTTTATAGTGCAGAAGTGAGAAAGCAATAATACACATACACATACACGCCTTCTCAATTTTTTCTATGCTTTTTGACAAAACGCAAGGCATCAGAACCGTGCCTTGCCAATTTCTGGTTATGGAAGACCCCATCCAGGTGTGTGCAGAGCCCTGCTCGATATTCGCCTCCGGACTCTAGCAGACGAGCTAGGATAGTTAAGGTAAGCACCATCACTAATGCATTTCGCAAGCTGGAAATCTCATCCGACCAAGAGACAATGTATCGTTTTTTGGAAAAGGAGCAAATTAAGGGTGTATCAAACATTGGGCAACACCGAATTGTGATGTAGGAACACCTGCCGATTAAACTGAGATAGGCCCCACACAACCCTGCTATACAAGCCATTATCGATGATAAGATAAATACCCTGATCAACCCTGTATATAACCTTCTCGAAGTCCGTATAGTTTCCCTATTACGCTGGTAAAAAAGAAAAACGGGACGTAGGGGACTTGTATGGGCTGAATGCTAGATCAGTGCCTGACGCATACCCACTACCATGGATCGATTCCAAATAGGCTTCGGAACGCCAGGTATATTAGCAGCTTGGACCTAAAGGATGACTACTGGCCGATTCCCCTTGAAGAAAGCAGCACGAAATATACGGCTTTTGGAGTCAGCGGACGAGGGTTGTATCAGTGACTCGTGATGCCGTTCGGTCTCCACTCAGCCGGCGCAACGTTGCAGTGGGTCTTAGATAGGTTTATCGGGCTAGATATGGAACCTCATTCTTTCGCCTATTTAATTTTCAAAGCGGAAAAATGCCGGGTTTTAAATAAAGGCACTAAGTAATTGGGGCACGTTTTTAATCATTAATTAAATTGCGGCTACCACCTGCCCTCGCAACAAAACGTAAATAAGGTACGATGGTTTCTTGGAGTTACGTCGTGGTACCGACGATTCGTGCTTGATTTTGTCTCCATCTCTAAACTGAAAATCGCTTTTAATAACTGTTTTTTCATTTAAAAAACGTTCCACTAACATTTCATTTAAATTAAATTTAATTATCAATTGTTTTTGAATGTTTGTTTTATAACTGGCGAAATATGTAAAAATAAATAATTTTTCTTTTATTTTAACCCACAAAAAATAACTTACCAGACAGTAAAAAGTACTGTTTTTTTTATTTATTTTTACCTACACAAAACAACCTACCAAAACATTAGTAAGTACTGTGTTTTCATTTATTATAACTCCTTAAAAACAACCTACCAAATGAGAAAAAATAAGTTTTTTTTTTAATAATCTAAACTAAAAAAGTAGCCTTCCAAAACAGTAAAAACACAGATGTATTTTTTTATTTCCTTTATTTCATATTTTTATTAAAATTATTTTAAAACTAAAATACAATGAATATAGTAATAATAGAGATTTTTAATATCATAAGAATTATAATGAAATGAAGTAATAACAAATAACTTTTAATAACCTAATTATGAGTTTTAAAAAATGCTAAAATGCCTTTTAAATTACTACATATTAGAAATCAGTTTTAAATAATTTTTTTTAAATAAATAACCAAAAATTTATACATTTAGAATTGTAACTCAAATTAAAAATTTGATACACATGGAAGCAAAGTGCTAAGGCAGATACCACAGTATTAGCTTGATAAATAATTTGATCCGTTACAACAAGGACTGAATTTACGGAAAATATATTTGTTTTTATAATTTTAAATGGTGCTTCGCCACCATACAAATCCACTTCAATCACTTTTATAACAGAAGTTTGCGAATCTGCGATTGTTGGCCTGCATACACCTTTCTGTTTTTTATTTAGTTTCAACACTCCATGTATAATATATATAGCAGAGCATCTTTTGAAACTAAATTTAAATAAAAAGATGAATACATTTTATTTCAATAACAATAGCATACAGGAATAATTACTTTTGTCTAAATTGGCGCACTTTTCTTTAGTCTCTTTCCAGAGTGATTTAAGTCTTGGAGTTTAGACCAATTTTAAAAGAAGTTATTAATTTTTAAGGGATAAAGTTTTTCAAAGTCTATGGCAATCTAAAAAATATGAAATTGTGAAATATGTATCTTAAAAGTATTTTAATGTGTGCAAAATATTCTTACAAGTTCTGGGGCAAAATTCTGTCTGTATGCCGGCCAACTATCAACAATGTTTTTTATATTAATATCCTTGCAGTTAAGCAATTCCCTTAAACGATATTCGGCAGTCTGTTTCGATTTTTACGCATGTCTGCTCCTTATCTTGAAAGTTGTATTTCAAATATAATTTTATTTTACAGGACCCTTGCTCTAGAAAATACACATATAATTATGATAAATAACACAGGTCTACAAAAAAAAAAATATTGTTTCATGTAACATGAATAACTTTTACCTGCTGAATTCGAAAATGAAACTGAAAAACATCTACCACGTCTGGTTTTTGTTTTGTTATAGAGACACTAGCAATAGAGTAGAAAATATAGGAAAAATAACGCCACAAACTTATTATAAAAACAAAAATTTGTAATGCAATTGTACACATTAATATTTTTCTCTTTCAAACAACTTAAAGAATTTATTTACCTATGAGCATCTTTGAAATATATACATATTTACAGTTTGGTCTTACTAGTACAATAAATACATTTGTTACTAGATTAAATTAAGTAAAGTATGTCGAACCTCAAGTAGAGAAATAATGTGATATTATGGTAAAATATGATGCTAACATAAAAATGGGACGTGATAGCTACATTTTAATAACTATTTCGTTATCAGGAAGGTAAACACATAATAAAAATGCTATTCGGATTTGTGTTACATAAACCTTGTTGACCAGTGTAATTTAAAAACAGAAGATTTAATTTTCGAAAGTTATGTGGTTTTCTAAAATATAGTTTAATAGTACATTAAATGTTGTTTTCATATATTACATATGTATATTATGTTTACAATGAGTAGTATATACCATTTCCAACAAAAGTAACACATTTTACCTTAACTTGTTGTGGTTTGCTGTAGGGCTTCGAACTCGCTTTTGTTGCGTTTTGGTACCGATAAAAAAGTTTGCCTTTTGCTCGATGGTGTTTCTGTTTTCCTGTAAATTTCCTGTGCTTCATTTGGGAAAAGTTGATGGATTTGAGATGCCAGATTTTAAAGAAAAGTTGTTTCTAAACGTATATTTTTCGAAACATAAAATTCAATAACAGCTCTTGTTAATTTGCTTTCTTCTGAACTCGCCAAATGACCATGTTTATTGTAAAACGTTTTCAGTTCAAGGTATATTGAAAGACATCGGTTAAGTTCTAAAAATACTTACTTACACAATTAAAAGCACTTAAATCATTATTTTTGCAAGTTCGGTGTAGGCTAGTTGGCATTTGCGAGAAGTTATTGTTATTATGCCATATAATAAAGTGTTCAATAAATTGAACTTCCCTTCCAAGTTCCCGAATGTGATTAAAACTTCCAATTTCAAACAATTTTTCTAAATAATATTGATCAAAGCATTTGAACTGGTTGTATGATATTTTATGTTCTGTAACAATAATAAACATAGATGATATTAAGGAGCTTGAAAATTAATAAGTAAAATAAGGAACACCCAATTATTACTAAAATATATTAATATATACATACATACATATATAATACCTTCTATAATCGGCATTACATATGAATAATTTTCGCTGTCAATACTCTTTAATAAGTTCGATAAATTGTCTTCTTGTGGATTATTGGTAGCATCTTCAGCCATTTTACTGCGGAATGCTTTGACCCTATAAACTTTATTCTTTAATGGTAATTTTTTTAATTCTGACAGCCCTCTTTCCGTTACTCAAATATGAAATATTGAACGGGACCCAATAGTAACAGTTTAGCCCTGCAACATAAAATTGTGTTTTGTAAGTAGTTCCATTAAAGAATACAGATTTCAAGCAAATAAAATCAAAATTCTTTAAATTCTCATTTTTTGAAATAATTTCATTATAATTTGATTTAATGTTTTTATTATTTGTATATAAAATTTTATTGTTATAATTCTTTTGAAAAAAGATTTTGTATGCAAATTTTAATTGAAACTTCATTGCAGCTGATAAAATAAAACATATTCTGCTGTTCGTTACATTGGCATAAGATTTCATTTCTTTATGTTTAGTTTCAAACATAAAAATAGAAAAATGTCTTACTGGACCAGAAGATTTAATAATATTTGGGTAATGCGTTAAAAAATGATGTTTAGGTTTTAAACTTTGTCCAAAAATCATAAGAAACATAGAATTGATTTCAGTTATAGTATCTTTCAATAAGTTAATTGTAGTGGTGTCATATGAAATACAAACAACCAGATCTAATAATCGGACAACAACACGTATAAACTTCCATACATCATAGCTCGGATTAACAAAATCGTAGAATATTAAAGGAAAAAATGAACGAAAATCCAACACTCTCTTGCCGACATGTATAAATTATTGGCCTGTAATTTCTGCAGAGAAATATCTGGGGAAGAATTGGGCCATAATTAAATTATTTTTCCTTAAATTTTATGTAATTAATGAAAATTTATTATAGTCATCGAGATTAGAACTTTTAGATTGCTAAAGTAGCCGAAGAATAGCCTGGCACATGTCATAGACAAATACTCCTTCAAATATGTATGTCGTGCATACTATCAACAACTTTATTATCAACAAAATGAAACGATGAAATTTTATTAAAAATTGTTTCTCCCTTTAGCCCTGTTATTTGGGATTCATTTTTAGCTTTGTCAATCTCATAATTTTCTTTAGTTCTCAAACTCTCAACGTCCTCTTCACAGAGATGAGCTGCCTGGTCTTTCTTTACTTTACATAAACGGCAATATGAGTGTGCATCAAAACTTCTATTGCATTCCAATACTGCATTTAGAGCTAAGTTATCTCCTAATATTAATCCAAGAACAAATTTAACATTAACAGTTCTTTCGTTTATTACAAAATTTATTCCATTTGCTTCCAAACTTTTTAGTTTATGAACTAGTTCATATAGACATACATACCTCGTTTCAAACGATTTAAAGTCACAACTTTCTATTAGAGATGCAAGTAAAATATTTTCAATTTTATTGCAATTTTCAATGGTTGGAAAGGAAATTTAAAATGCACATACGGAAGATAAATGAGAAGCTAAAGGATTATTAATTTGCAAATCATCGGTATAGAGAAAATATTGTATTACTTTGATTTTTAGAAAATTGTAGCAGTTTATTACGCCAAACTTTACCTTGAAAAAAATTATTTAAAGAATCTTCAGCAAGTAAATTTTCAATTCTTTTTAATGTAAGTTCTATTAAATTATTATTTCTAAAAAAGTTTTCTATATAAAAATCAATCGGAAATACTACACCCTTCTTTTTAATATTGTAGAGGCATATTTCGCCTTTACTGTGATGTGATTAATGCCCCTATTACGGTTTACAAATCAACTCTACTTCAGTTGAAATTTTACAATTTGGTATTATTAATTACAACTCAACTTGTCAAAAATTTTTAAGTTTAATTTATATTGTGTTACAACTCTGTTGTAGTTTCACCATTTACAACAATGTGTTAGTTCGGTTAACAAAAGTTACAACTCATCAGTAGCAGTTGTTTCAAAAGTCAACTCATCAATAGCAATTGTCTTTACAATTTTACACCTGTCTGTTGTCCAATTGTTTGGACAATTATTTGAGGCAGTGTACATAAAACTCGTAAAACGCGTAAATATGTATACATACAAATATAAATACATACACGTGTATATCTGTATAAATATATATATTTTTTTTAACTTTTATCTTGCACACTAATGTAACCGTTGGGTGTTTTTTTTTTGTCGTGCACTTAAGGGCTAAAAATGTAATACTTACTTTGAATGCAAGAAATATATATATATATATATATATATATATATATATTTCTTGCATTCAAATATATATATATATTCATTCATATATATATATATATATATATATATATATATATATATATATATATATATATATATATATATATATATATATATATATATATATATATATATATATATATGAATGCAAGGAAAGTATTACATTTTTAGCCCTTAAGTGCACGACAAAAAAAACATCCCATTAAAGAAGTTGCAAAGCTACACGGTTACATTAGTGTGCAAGATAAAAGTTAAAAAAAAATAGAAAATATCGGCAAAAAAATTTTAATATCTACTTTATTCTCTCTTAAAATACATGATTAATGTCAAACTCCATATAAAAACAATTGAAAAAATTTCTCTTTAATATTAGCTCCGCCTTGTGCTGTTATCCACTAAATTTATTTTAATTAATTGAATCAAAACTGAAAGTACTTACCTATCTCAATTACAAAATTGAAAAGCTAACGGAATTGGGATTATTTGCTGAAAAAAAAAAAATATCATTTTTTAAAAAATTGTGTATTTGTCTATACAAAATTTAATAACCCACCTTGTTTAAAATTTTTAAAACCGTAATGCTTTTTGTTTTGCTGTACCTAAAATAAGTTACATTATTTTTCTTTAAATTTGGGATAAATTAAAATACTTGCAATTTGTTGGTGTTTTCCCCAAACAAATTTTTTTACTAATAATATTTTTTGAATTTTTTTTTCAAACATTTTTATTATTTTATTTTTGAAACTATTTTACTGACTAATATTTTTATTACTTAGTTTTTCAGTTTTACTCATGGTATAATAATACAGGTATAAGCAAGGCGAATTCAAAAAAACTAAGCAACCGGTTTTTGCCCGACTGTGTCAATCATGGTATAATAATACAGGTATAAGCAAGGCGAATTCAAAAAAAAAACTAAGCAACCCGTTTTTACCCGACTGTGTCAAAATATTTTACAAAAATATAAAGAAAAATGTAAATAACATGAGCTGTGTTTGCAAACACTTGCATGAAAAATTATTCTTTATAATAAAAACAATTAAACATTATAATAAAAAATAAAACTAAATTACATAGAAATATAAAAAAAAAAAATAAAAAGAAATTTAAAGTTATAAAGATCAATCTCTAATAATTAATTTTGTGCAAGATTAAATTTGCGTAAGTTCAAGTTTATTCAAAGTTATTCTGGTTGGTCAGCTGGTAATAGCCATAATATATAGATAACCAAGGCACTCTGTCATTATTCTGAAGACCCTTTACATTGTGGGGTTCAATATACGACTGCTAATTACGTTTCGCCTTTATTAAGGGACTCTGTAGGACGCTGCAGATATAGGAAAGACACCTCAATAAATGTGCAGTGCTTGTAAACTAAATCTAATGACCCCTAAGCCGATATGGCTGCTTTAAGCAAGTCAGGAATTGATATGGTATACTAATACAGGTATATGCAAGGCGAATCCAAAAAAAACTAAGCAACCTGTTTTTGCCCGACTGTGTCAAAATATTTTACTAAAATATAAAGAAAAATATAAATAACATGAGCTGTGTTCGCAAACACTTCCATGACAAATTATTCATTATAACAAAAATAATTAAACATTATAATAAATATAAAACTGGTTTACTTTCAATAATGAAAATAAATTTTATGTAGGTTTTAAATATGTAATACTCCGTACATAGAAGTATAACAAGATTTTAGATATTTGTTTAACATAGGTAATTATATTTAATTTAAAAGTTGAAACTTATAAAGATATAATGTATATCAAGAATTTATTCGACCTTTTTGAGTTATATTATAAGAAAGAAAAAATATTCTTTGAACTCGAGGTCAAATTGTAGTGCAAAACTAATTCGTTATTCCCTATATTTTGCTACAACATCGAGTAGCATTATCATTGCTTATAGTATTTATGAAGATTAATATCCAATAATTCATTTTGATCAAGATTAAAATTGCTTAAATTATGCTTTCAAAGTTATTTTAGTTGGTCACCTGTGCAAACCATAATTAAAGGTTACCAAGGCACTCTGACATTATTCTAAAGAACCCTTAAATTGTGGGTTTCAATACACTACGACTGCTGAGTACGTTTCGCCTTCATCATTAAGGGACTCTATAGATAGATGTACAGGGACCGTACAGATATAGGAAGGGCACCTAAATAAATATGCAGTACTTGTGAACTAAATCTAACGAGCCTAAAGCCAGGCTGCTTTAAGAAATTCAAAAATTGAGTGGTCTGCATATGACCATAGCAGCAGTATTCAATCCGGTCAGCTGGGTTGCATGCTGCTGCTTTTTTGTCATCTGGTTATCCCGAATACCAAATTTCCGCCTACGAGAACTTATTTAAATTTAGTTGTAATGTTTTACTTAAAAACATACATATGTATGTACATATTGTTTCTTCAAGTAAACATTGCAAGTTAAACAAAGGATTGAATAAAATACAGCAATTAGTTCACAATGAACTGAGTAATATAAAAATAACAGTATCTTTTTTCGAAACTATTACTAATGTTTAAGCGCGTGAACAGAGTTTTATAAAAAGTTTGACATTTTCAGATAAGCAAATTTAAACAGCTGTTCGAACAGTTTTACCTGTATTATTGTGCCATGGTGTCAATATATTTTACCAAAATAAAAAGAAAAATGTAAATAACATGAGCTGTGTTTGCAAATACCTCCATGAAAAATGATTCATTATAATAAAAATAATTAAACATTATAATAAAAATAATTAAACATTATAATAAAAATTAAACTAGTTTACATAGAAATATAAAAAAAGCTAAAAAGAAATTTAAAATTTATAAAGATCAATCTCCAATAATTAATAATTCATTTTGTTCAAGATTAAAACTTTCAATTTTCAAAGTTATTCTGGTTGGGCACCTGTAAGAGCCATAATATAAAGATAACCAAGGCACACTGTCATTATTCTAAAGACCCTTTAGATTGTGGGTTTCAATATACGACTCCTGAGTACGTTTCGTCTTCACTAAGGGAATTTGTAAGACCCTGCAGATATAGGAAAGACACCAAAATAAATGTGCAGTACTTGTGTACTAAATCTAACGAGCCTAAAGCCGATATGGCTGCCTTAAGCAAGTCAGGAATTTATTAGGCTGCATATGGCCCTAGCGGCAGCATCAAATCCAGTTGATCATGTTATTTTATTATCATTAGGTTATGCCACATATCAAATTTTCGCCTACGAGAATTTATTTCAATTTATTTGAAAAGTTTTACTTAAAAACATATACCTATGTACATATGTATGTATATTTTTTCTATTTTTTAAGTACCATTGCAAGTTAAATAAACGTTTGAATAAAATACAGCTGTAATAAATGTTAATTGACTTATTTTAACTTCCCTATAGCCCTTGTGTTTATATTAAACAGCTGAAAGGGTTCCAGCTCAACAATAGGCGTTCAAAGGAACTGCCGAAATCTTGAAACTTTAAATTAAAACAAAGGCTTGGTATGGCCGGAATGAGTTGTTAATTCAAAGTCTGTTTTATTATTTTAATTTTGTGTCTTATATACTACTTATGAAAATAATTTTTAACCTTTCTAACTTATTATAACTTATCATAGTATTACATTCTATTCATTCAATTACACTAATATTTGTCCATGACCAATCGCAATCTTCCATACTTGAAATGCACTCAATTTTATGTAAGTCACTCCAATATTTGCATTACAACATGTATAGAACAATAAGAGCTAGAATTGATATTTGATCACTCATTGGTTCTATAATTTGTGAATGCATGGTACACTACACAGCAAATGCAGTGAGTAATATAAAAAATTGTATTTTTTAATTATTATTAATTTTTAAGTGCGCGAACAGAGTTTTATACAAGATTTGACATTTTCAGATAAGCAAATTTAAACAGCTGTTCTAACAGTTTCACCTGTATTATTATGTCATGGTTTTACTGAAACAATAAACAATAAACTGTTAATTTTGACTGCACCGAAATTCCGTAACAAACATAAAAAGTTAAATAACCATATTTTCATTTATTTTTAACTTAAATGAAACCTTCGCAAATAAACTACAACCAGTTAATGTTAAAATTTTTTGAGTGTAAGTTTTCTCTCTGACTACTAATATATCCCTATACTTGCAAATTAGATAGAATGTACAATTATATTTCTATGTCCGTAACAACCATAAGTATAAATATTTCAAATTAGAAATTTAGAGTGTGCCATAGGAGATCGTATTTAATGTAGATATAAGGCATTCTACATAGGGCCTTGAACCGTCAGTCACACACTTGATATTAACACAGACTTCATATTACTATATCCGTAAAAATAAATAAAACTGATGAATTTCTGTCCATTTTGATGTCGATTTTTTTTCAAAAGTTATTTTACCTCCTAATCATTTAATACATTATTTGTCAGTCAGCAGTGCAAAATAATTTTAAACTTTCACAAACATAAAATTGTGTTTATCAATATTTTATTTATTTTATAGTATACTTATAATCATCGGTGTATCTCGAAATTTAAAATCACTTAAACACAGTGCAGATTTTAATTCAACGCTATTTTAGTTTATCAATTACAAAAATTACAGATATGTACCTCAAATAAGTTTCCATTTCTTTGCACGATTGAAACACTCGTAAGTTAAGTTGTATCAGTTTTACCGAATATGAAAATAACTATTGTATCCTACAATGGGAATCAAAATAATGTCAATTTGAGCCGGTCTAATGGTTCAATGTGTCCTTGTAAGGACACACACATTAGCGTATGTGTGATTTCATGTACACATTGTACAATTTGTAAAATATGGTTTAAGAAACATCAAATTGCGGTACGCCATTACATGATATATCCTCATAAAGTTAAATATTTTCAGTGGCTGCAAAACCTGAAACACAAAATGTTTTCTAGCACAGTTTCATGTACTTAAACATTTTACATAATATACATACATACGTACATGCAAAGATATATGTGGTGTGTGATTGAAGAAAAGTAGGTTATTATACAGCTAACAAACTTTTTAGTCAAATCTATAGACGATTTTAGTAAAAGCAAGTAAGAGTGCTATATTCGGCCGCACCGAATCTTCTATGCCCTTCACCACGATGATTGTATTTACACAGATATGTACTGGATTATCCATATTGTTGACTCTTTACATAAATTAAAATAAGTTGTATGAGAAAAAACTCATTAATCATTTAGCTGCATAGCCGCTGCATAATGAAAACGAATTCCGTTGGCTACAATTGTCACCGTTTAGTCAGCTACTTAAAAATTGAAGACGATAGCTACATCGTAAACTCTGACATTGTTGTATAAATACCTGTTTTGCTTTTATAAAATGAAATAACTTTTTCAAAAAATAATAAATATTTCCTCCAAAACTTTTTGTTTCTACATAAGTACATACCCTACAAGCAATATGGTAGTCCACTACGAAAATGACACACTTTAAGTTAACTTTTATAGCCTAACTATAAGCTAACTACAATGTAAATGAAGAACCTCCCCAAAATCAAAAATAAAATTATTTTTGACAATTTTGTTTTAAATATTTTTCATTTCTTTTTTAGAATTATAAAATGAAAATTTGTGTCACATCCCCTTGCGTTCTTTTGTGTTCCTAAATTATGATCTTAGCGTTATTTGGTAGGAAATATCTTACTGACTATATAAATAAACAGGGAAAAATTGTATTGCATATTGTTACGTTTTTGCTTTACGGGTTCTTTTAATTGCAAAATAAATACACTCTGTTATTACTTTTACTGTAAGTCACTTTATTTATTTAACACCACTGTTCAAAAATACAACAAACTGTTAAACACTCTTAATATTCGACAACTTAACTCTTTGACTTTTAAATTAATATTGCCATACTACTCGCCAGCACGATTCACTTATATAGGTGCTTTAAAAGCACCAGAATGTTCCATTCCAGACATATCTGGCAGGTTCGATTGTTATTGCTCTTGTTTTCTGTTTGTGTGATTGGTTATTTCTTTATACCTGTATTTGTGGCTATTTATTTCTTTATACCTGAGTGTGTGGCTGTTTATTTGTTTATGCTTGTATTTATGTATGTGGCTGTGTATTTAACAGAAGAGTGTTTATTTAATCTGTGTGTGTGTATGCGTAAATACGAATTTTTGTATGAGGCGTTTCTTTCTTCCATCATTGTAAGAAAATAAGCCATTAATATTGTTGTTATTGTTGTTCGAGAGTATTGTTGTTCAGAGCTTATAATGAATAAATTCTTCTTTCGTAACACTACCCCCTTCTCAAACCTGTTCCTCCCGAACACAGATGTACCTTTTCCATAGTTGGCTAGTCGCTCCAAGTGCACAACTTTCATTTTTGATTTTGGGCTCTGAAATTTCTGTATTCTGTAAACTACGTCTTCTAGCCGTTTTATTACTTTATAAGGTCCATCCAAATGAGTTTGTAGTTTGGGTGATAATCCTTTCTTCCGTTGTGGGTTAAAAAGTAGAACCAGTTGTCCCTCGTTAAATCCCTCAGAGTTGGCAGCTCGATCATATCTGGCTTTCATTTTATCACTGGTTAATTTTATCCGACTCCGCACGAATTCGTGAATCTCCTGAAGGTCCTTTTGTGCCTGACTAGAGTTTTCGCCGTCTCCTTCTGCCGATGTTGGCTTAACACCAAACTCTAAATCTGCGAGCAAATTTAGCTCAGATCCAAAGACTATTTTCGCTGGTGTTCGTGAGGTGGAATCGTGAACAGCTGATCTATATGCCAACAAAAATTTGGGTATATGCTCATCCCAGTCCCTCTGATGTGCGCTGACCACTTTTCTCAGGTATTCCTCCAGGGTTCGATTGAATCTTTCGACCATACCATTAGATTGCGGATGTAACGGTGTCGTTCTGGTCTTTTTTATTCCGTATACCTCGCACATCTCTTTGAATATAGCGGATTCAAAATTTCGGAGTGTAGTTCTAAGGGAACACCATAGCGACACACCCAGCGTCGCTATCGTCTAAAAGCGTCTACAATCGTTCTGGCTTCTTGATTGGGAATCGCATATACTTCAGAGGTTGGATTATTTTTGCTTGATCCGATATTTTTATATTATAGCTTTAACAGCATATGATCATTTCATTAATCTAGGGACACTCAGTAAATTTTCAGAGTCAATATAAACTAAAAAAAGTAATGTCCGGCTAGATTGGCAAAATATTCCTATGTGCGTCGTGGCTTATGTGGCCTTGTATGAATTTGTGGGCATTTGTTAGACAAAAACAGTACTATTTTAAACGCGGCTAGAAAATGATGTCTTTACATAGAAAGCGCTTCCCAAACGTACCAAAACAACAGCCAGTGACGTCGGTCTTCACCGAAAGGTATAAAAACAGTATTTTATTTACTGGCGGAACAAATCCAATCAAAATACCATACGTGTTTATTTCATTTTCTGTTTGATACTTAATTTTCTGATTTCCAACAATCATGTTTGAATGCAAATTGCACATCAGGTAATAGTAAAACGTTTAAAAGAGACATGAAAAAAAAACATTAACATGCGCCGTCTACACTTAATGTTAATGTTTATCATTTTATGTATAATGTGGTGGGTAATTTTAGAGTTTTATCCAGGGATGGGTACCTCTGTATAAACAAAATACATAAATCATAACTGAAGTACTGTAAAAAGGAGTGTTAAGGCCGGGGCACATAGAATCTGTCATAAGTTATACGTCGTCTTTTTCAACTGACAAGTAAGTTGAAATATAGGTTTTCTTATGAAGGTTGTCACAATCAGTACGTCTACGTCAACGCAAAGTACCAAAGTTTTGCAACTTTTGACTTACCTTGAGCAGTTTGATAGCTATAAATTGTTTTGGTGCAGCAAAAATAAAACAAAACACAACAAAATATGTTTGATCAAATTTTTACAAAAAATTCTCGATAAAATTTTTACAAAAATTGTCGTTAAAATTTTTATAAAAAATTTTCGTTGAAATTTTTACAAAAAATTTTCGATAAAATTTAAAAAACAACATTTTCGATGAAATTTAAAAAAATCCCAAACTTTTACAAAAAATGTTCCAACTAACGATGATAATTGATGACAGTTTTTCTCGTATTCCTTAATCTGTGTTTGGTTGGTTAAATAGATGATGCTTACAACTAAACACTAACCAAAAGTAGATACATACGAACAAATGCGAAGAATGCTGATGACGGACATAAGCGTCTAGAAAATGCATTCCATTTTTGTAGCGTATAAAAATAAAATTTTCTCATTTTTTTCTTTAAAATTAATCACCTAATTTGTAATTAATATTCTTAACATGTTATTAAAGGTTTTTAAATGCAAATTTTTCTTCCCCATGCTCATAAGTATTTCATGCTCCTTAGTTTTATTAAATTATTAATATTTTAGATGTAAGGTAATATAACCACTTCTCTATAAGTCTTAAAAAATTGAATTCAATAAAATCTAACAATAATAATAATAATAATTAATATTTTTTCTTTAGAGAGAATATAACGAACTTAAGCCTAACTTCAAAAAATTTTGATAAAATTTTTTCAAAAAACTTTCGGTAAAAAAATTTTAGTAAAACATTTTCGATAAAATTTTAGCAAAAAATTTTAATAAAATATTTACATAAAGATTTTGATAAAAAAAGGTTTACAAAAAAAAAAAATTAGATAAAATTGTTAAAAAAAAGTTCGATAAAATTTTTACATAAAACTTTCGATAAAATTTTAACAAAAAACTTTAGAAAAAATTCTATAAAATTGTTTCTATAAAATCTGCACAAAAAATTCTATAAAATTTGTACAAATAATTTTCTATAAAATTTGTCCAAAAAATTTTCTATGAAATTTGTACAAAAAATTTTCTATAAAATTTGTACTAAAAATTTTCTATAAAATTGGTACAAAAAATTTTCTATAAAATTTGTACAAAAAAAATTTGGTTAAATAGATGATGCTTACAACTAAACACTACCCAAAGTAGATAGATCGAAGAGTGCTGATGACCGACGTAACTGCCTAAAAAATGTGCATTCCGCTCTGCTGGTGTCTAAAAATTAAATTTTCACAATTTTTCTATAATATTATCACCTAATTTGTAATTTGATTAATTCTTTCTTAGAGATAATAAAAACGAACTTAAGCTTGACTATAAATTTCATTGTATGTAAACAAAAGATTTCAATATAATTTTTACAAAGAAATTTTCGAAAAAATTTTTACAATAACAGTTATACATAATTTTTACAAAAAGATTTCAATCGAAATTTTTACAAAAAAAAATTAATAAAAATATCAAAAAAATGTCGAAAAAATTTTCAGTAACATTTTTACAAACAAATTTGTATAAAATTTTTACAAAAAAAATTTCTATAAAATTTTTACAAAAAAAATTCTATAAAATTTTTCGTTATACCGAGATATTCGTTATACCGAACAATAATTTTTTTATGTTTAAATTTTGTTAAAAACGTTACACGATTATAAAACATAAATATTTAATTGCATAATGCATAATGGCCTGGTAAATTGCAGTAAGCTCTCTGTCGTATGCGCTGTATTTCTTGGAGTAAAAACCCAATGGCTGAACTTCGTCTCCTACTATTTGGTGCAGGACTGCTCCAACAGCTTCGTCCGATGCATCCGTCGTTAGTGTAAGATGTGCGTTTGGTGCCATATAATTTAACAGAGTCGCTTCGGCAATATCATTTTTGCACGCTTCAAACGATGCTATGGCTTCGTCAGTCCAATTTATTATGCTATTGTCATTCTTCTTATTGCCAGGAATCAGATTTAGCAAAACATTTTGGTTTTTAATCGCGTGTCGGATGAAAGGACGATAAAAATTTAGCATGCCCAGAAACTTCTTCAAACTTTTAACAACTTTAGGTTTTGGAAAATTTCGAATTGCCTCCACCTTATTGTCGGGTGGCGTCAGTCCATGTTGAAAATTTTGTGGCCTAAAAAAACTAGCTCACTTTTCCCAAACTGGGATTTGTCAAAGTTTACGGACAGGTGTGACTGACGTAAGCGGTCAAAAACGATTCGTAGATGTTTAGAATGTTCCTCTTCGGAAGACGATGCGGTTAACATGTCGTCTATATAAACAAAAATGAAATCAAGTCCCTTAAAGATTTCATTCATATGACGCTGGAAGGTTTGGGCTGCGTTTCGTAACTCAAACATCATGAAACAAAATTCAAATAAGCCAAATGGCGTAATTATAGCTGTCTTGGGGATATTGCACGGCTCCACCGGTATTTGGTGGTAGGCCCGTTGTAAATCTATAGTTGAAAAATTTTCTTCCCATACAATATACACGTGACGTCACGTAAGTACGGTATGGGGTAGCTGTCAGGTACGGTACGGTTGTTGAGCGCGCGGTAGTCACCGCACGGTCGCCAGTCCCCGTTCGGTTTTCTCACAAGGTGGAGTGGACTTGCCCAATTACTTTTTGAGGGTCGACATATACCCATTTCCATTAAGTATTCAAACTCGTTTTTTGCTGCTTGTAGTTTGTCGACGGAAAGACGGCGAGCGCTAGCGTACGTGGGAGGACCTTTAGTCGTGATGTGATGGGTTATGGTTGAATCAGTTGGGCGTTTGTTGGAGTTAATCGTAGCCAGGTCTTTATATTCATTTAACAGTTTGGCGTATTTGTCTTGTGTGTTGTATGCCACAATTTGAACACAAGACGAGCGTTGTGTACAACCCATTGATTCAAGTAAAGTAGTGCGATCAATAAGCTTTCAATAAGCTTACCTTTTTTGATGTCGACTAACAAGTCATAATATTTCCAAAAATCTGATCCTATTATGGCTGAGCTAACGTTTGCCACCAAAAACGTCCAAGGAAAATTACGTTGCAGACCCAAGGAAACATTGAGTCGCTTTTCGCCGCATGTTTTTATAGGCGTCCCGTTGGCTGCAAACAGTTTTCTTGATACACCTACACGGACATTTTTAACGCTGGACGATGGCAACACTGAAACATCTGCACCAGTATCAATTAAAAAATTCTGCTTCGACACGTCGTCGTTGATGATGAGACGGGCAATGGTGTAGTCGTCTTGAGATCCGCCCGCAGGATCAGAAGGCGAAATTAGTTTTTTGATGATTTTTGTTGGGAAAACGTACAAGGCTCACGACATTTCGTAGCCTTTTCCCCAAAGGTCCTGTGATACCAACAATAGTCAGCTTTGGCATTGTTAGCATTGGAACGTTCTGCTGACCTTCCTCGTCTTGAAGAAACTGAGCTAGACCGACACGTATATGGTCTATTGTTGTTGTTACAAAGGCTGTTTATTTGTTGTTCGATGCGGTCTAAACGTCTATCAATATCATCTTTTGGGTTACGAGTTGGTGGTGTAGAAGAAACAGCGGCCAGATGTTGGAAATCGCCAACTTCCATTATTTTATTGGCTAATTTAGCCAATTCGTTTAACGTAGCGTCAGATGCTTGCAAAATTGCACGTACCTGTGCCGGCAATCGCTGCAACCAAAGTGATTTTAGAAAATCTGTTGTTACTTTATCTTTTGACAACGTACTCAGTTCATTGAGAAGTTGAGTTGGTCGTTTGTCACCTAGGTCAATTTCTGACAACAGCTTTTGTGTCTTTTTTTGTCTCGCTTTCATAGTAACGCTCTAGTATACACTTTTTCAGATTGCCGTACTTGTTATTTTCTGGAGGATTTAAAATAGCGTCTGAAATTTGTACTAGAACGTTCGACTCTTCTGTCAATAACTACACACAAGAAGGCCTGTTGAAGAAAATATCGAAATGCAATCGGAGGAACAACCGTTCAATGACTTGAAACCTACACCGAGACCACGTCAGCAACCACTTAGGTTCGTCCTAGATGTTTAGGCTTTATGATAACTCGTAAGTCAACTCACCCAAAACAACACGATTTTGTGGAACAGCTGTTCAACGTGGGGGAGAATGTTAGAACAGACCTATTATTATTAAAATGTGAACACACCTATTATTAATATGAATTAAATTGAATTTGTTTAACCAAAAGCAAAATATTAAACTTATTAAATTACATTAATTACAATTTGTTTTGATTGCTCAATTTCTTATAAATTTTAAGTTTATGTAGACATTAGGTCAGCAATTTTTTTATTATTAAGTTAGTATAAGTATCTCAATAAAATTTTAATTTTGTTCAGTCAGTCACAAAATAAACTTGAGTTTTATTCTTCTGATCCATTGTATTCAAGTTACAAGTGCTTGAAGATCAAACAATAAAAAATTAGTACGGTTCCAAATAAAGTGTTGGAATTGAGTAATACTAATTAATAACAAATTATAAGGACATTTTTACGCCTGATAATTGGGATCTTGTAATCATCACGGCAAAAAGGCAACCATTTCACTTGGTATAGATGACGGCAGATGATATTAAAAGCATATCCTTAATCGAGGAACTAGTGACAAACAGAAAAATCTCGGCAGACAAGACTTCGATTCCAAAATGTGAAGTAATTTATAATTCAATACAAATATTCAAATAACATAGATATTTTATTTGAAGAAGTTGATATTTCAAAGAGGAACTCCAGCAAGTTTGTAAATTTCGAATTGGAACTTTATCCTGGAGGACGATTCATTGAAGCTGCAAAGTTTAAGGATTTACAGGAACTCAAAGAGTTCATACCTCCTATAAAGCATGCATTTTATAATAACAAATTCGAGAGCCGAAGAAGAAGATATTCAGGAAGAAGACGAATAATTATTATTAATTTGTATTATTTAAAACGCTAAAAATTATTTTTATTATTTATCTGAAGAAATTTTTCATGTTTTAATAAATGGAACCAAAATGGCCTAACCCTCAATTCCTATCAATATATTTCTTTTAAATGGATTCCAAAATGGCCTAAGCCACTTTATTTTTTTAACAGTTTAAAACAGTCTTTATCTAAGTTAATTAAGACCTAATGATTACCCTAAAACAAATATTACAGCTAATATTTATTTACGATTAATAAAAAAATAATAATAAATTAATTATTTAGGCTTAAGTTCTTAATTATAAAGAGATAAAGAAAAATTAGATACCAGCAAAGCAGAATGCATTTTCTAGACAGCTACGTCCGTCATCAGTACTCTTTGTATCAATCTACTCGGTAGCTTCATTTTTACATTTATTTCATAGGAGATAGAGCGTTTTGAAATTGTTTTACACTTGTAAACTCTATTTTCTTTTTATATTATACTACCAAGTAAACATTTTTCTTTATTTTTATTCTCTTTATATATTTTCTTTTATTTGAAAATGGTATATATCTGTCTTGCTATTAGCTAACCTTTGGTTAGCAATTAACAACAATTATATTTTTTTTATTTTACAAATGTATATTTTTGACACAATAGTGTTGAAGTTTACAAAGTCAAAGCCGTGCCCGCTCTGTGAAATTATATGAATTTTATTTGAACTATTTTTGAATTAATAAATTAATTATTTAGGCTTCATTTCTTAATTATAAAGAGATAAAGAAAAATTAGATACCAGCAAAGCAGAATGCATTTTCTAGACAGCTACGTCCATCATCAGTACTCTTCGTATCGATCTAAACGGTAGTTTTGAATTGTTATTAATTTTCTATTTAAACAAACTTATCAAACTTATCGTTAAATCCCTCAGAGTTGGCAGCTCGATCATATCTGGCTTTCATTTTATCACTGGTTAATTTTATCCGACTCCTCACGAGTTCGTGAAGGTCCCTTTGTGCCTGACTAAAGTTTTCGCCGTCTCCTTCCTCCGATGTTGGCTTAACACCAAACTCTAAATTGCAGGCAAATTTAGCTCAGATCCAAAGACTATTTTCGCTGGTGTTCGTGAGGTGGAATCGTGAACAGCTGATCTATATGCCAACAAAAATTTGGGTATATGCTCATCCCAGTCCCTCTGATGTGCGCTGACCACTTTTCTCAGGTATTCTTCCAGGGTTCGATTGAATCGTTCGACCATATCATCAGATTGCGGATGTAACGGTGTCGTTCTGGTCTTTCTTATTCCGTATACCTCGCACATCTCTTTGAATATAACGGATTCAAAATTTCGGCCTTGGTCGGAGTGTAGTTCTAAGGGAACACCATAGCGACACACCCAGTTGCTTATAAAAGCGTCTACAATCGTTCTGGCTTCTTGATTGGGAATGGCATATACTTCCGGCCATTTGCTAAAATAGTCCATGACCACTAAAACGTATCGGTTTCCAGCATTGCTAGCAGGGAAGGGACCTGCTACGTCCATCGCTATACGTTCAAAGGGAGCGCCTGAATTGTACTGCTGAAGCTGCCCCCGACTCCTTCGTACTGGACCCTTTGCTGCAATGCACTCCTGGCAATTGGCTATCCACTCTGCTACGGCTTGTTGACAGCCGACCCAATAGAACCGTTGTTTTATCTTTTCCAGCGTCTTCGTTACACCGAGGTGACCTCCGCTAGGACCATTGTGGAATTGTTTCATGACCTCTTTGACCTTGGAGGATGGCACGACGATTAAGTCTATCACAGTTTTACCGTCTGTGCTTTCCCAGGTGCGACATAAGCAGCCATCCTTCAACCTGAGACTGTTCCACTGGGCCCAATATGCCTTCGCCAGTGGACTTTCTGGTGAGATCTCACTTCGCGTCGGTCTTCTGTCTTCCTCTTTAGCCGCTATAACTTTTGCCAATATGGGATCGTTTCTTTGTGCAGTCGGCCAGTCTTCACTAGATTCTATATGTGTAAGCCGAACATCAATAACAAATTCTTTTCTCTCCGCCTTTGTGCAATGCTTACACCCCAGATCACATGGCCGCCTAGAAAGAGCTTCTGCGTTGTTATGCTTGCCTCCTTTTCTGTGCTCAATACTAAAGTCATAGCTCTGAAGACGCTCTATCCAGCGTGCAAGCTGTCCTTCAGGGCTCTTGAATTGCAGCAACCACC
This sequence comes from Phasia obesa, assembly GCA_949628195.1. Lineage (NCBI taxonomy): Eukaryota > Metazoa > Arthropoda > Insecta > Diptera > Tachinidae > Phasia > Phasia obesa. The sequence continues at coordinate 69,946,899 of OX451219.1, forward strand.
TGAGTGCAGCATGATCTGTCCTCAACGTAAAATGTTGGCCATACAAATATTTGTGGTAGTGTTTTATGCACTCCAATGCTGCTAGAAGCTCTCGTCGCGTTACGCAATAGTTTCTTTCAGGCTTCGAAAGTACTCTGCTGTAGTAGCCTATAACCTTTTCTGTCCCCTCTACCACTTGCGACAGCACGCCTCCTATTCCATATCCGCTTGCATCAGTGTCTAGCATGAATTTTTGCCCAGCTACTGGATATGCCAGGATAGGTGCCATACACAATAATTCCTTGAGCTTCTGAAATGCTTCCTCGGCTGCTTCACTCCACTGGTAGGGTCGCGACTTTTTGGTTAGCTCATGTAGGCTCGCAGCAACACTAGCAAAATTTGGCACAAATCCTCTGTAGTATGTGCAGAGTCCCAAGAAACTACGTAACTCGTGAAGATTTTGAGGACGAGGCCAGTCCTTTACTGCCCGTATTTTATCTTCATCGGTTGATATGCCCTCTGCTGTTACACGATGCCCCAAGTATTTGACTTCCTTCTGAAACAATGCACATTTCTTAACACTGAGCTTTAGTCCAGCCGCTGATATACGCCTGAAGACTTCTTCCATATTCCTTAGGTGTTCATCGAAGGTCTTTCCCATGACAATTATGTCATCCAGATATACCAGGCATGTCTTCCAATTGAGTCCCTTTAACACTCGTTCCATTAAACGCTCGAAGGTGGCTGGAGCGTTGCAGAGACCAAATGGCATAACATTAAACTGCCATAAACCATCGAGAGCACTAAAAGCAGTTTTTTCTTTATCTTTGTCAACTATCTCGACTTGCCAGTAACCGCTCTGTAGATCTAGCGTAGAAAACCACTTAGTATGCTAGCGTGTCCAAGGTGTCATCGATTCTTGGTAGCGGATAACTGTCCTTTGTGGTAACATCGTTGAGCTTTCTGTAGTCAACGCAGAATCTAGTGCTGCCATCTTTCTTCTTTACTAAAACTACCGGCGAGCTCCAAGGACTCGAAGATGGTTCGATAATTCCGTCTCGCTCCATTTCGTTGACTAGCTGCTTTACTTCGCTCCGCTTGGCTAGGGGAATGCTCCTGGGGGCTTGTTTTATGGGCCTCGCTTCGCCAGTATTTATTTCATGCTTCACTATTGCCGTTCTACCTTGGCTTTTATCTTTTAGGGCGAAGACAGAGGCGTACTTAGGTAGCAGCTGCTTGGCATTGTTTCTGTCAGGTGGCTTCAGCTCTGCTACCCATTTCCCCACGTGTTCTGCTAATATTTCGCGCTCTTTAGTTGACAGTTTTTCAGGCTCCAAGTCTCTCTCGCAATTAATTATGGCCTCTGCTGGTGTACATTGAGCTATGTGAGAGTTTTTCCAATTACTTTTTCACTGCTGGATAGATTTAACACTCTCACAGGAATTTTTCCATTCTTACAGGTTTTCACGAGGGCTTTTGCTGTTATTGTTTCACTCTTAATTCCTGATGGTTCTACCACCCACAACCGGTTGTCCTCACAATCTTCCTCCATACGTGCCCATATCACAGTTTCTGCCTGAGGTGGTAACTTCTGGGATGCTACAGCAACCAGTTTCCTTACTGCAGATTTACTCACATATCCAATATCAAGGGGTATTTCGACGTTTCGCCAGATCATTATTTGTTGCCCCATGCGCAGATCGACTCCATGCATGATCATAAAATCTGCGCCAATAATAACTTCGTCCACGATATCGGCAACAATGAACACATGGTCCACACCCATGTTGGCTATAGTTAATCTGACTTTGGCCTTACCATAGACAGTAGCAAATTCTCCGGTCGCGGTGCGCAGGCTTACATTATTCAATTGTTCCACTTTTCCCTTTACTAAATCGGGCCTTATTATAGACTGCGACGCTCCTGTGTCTATTGTCAGAATACGCTTTCCTCCGTTGATATACCCGCTTGCAGTAAGATTGCTGTTTTGCTGCTGCATCACAGATATGGAGATTGTGGGGCCCTCGGTTGTGGGAGCTAGCTCATGCCCCGTAGTGCTAGCTCTCTTTAGTTTAATGACTCTCGAGATGTTCCATGAGTCGCACGTTTATTGTTTCTTGGCGGCGAAACAGATCTGGCTCGTTTTCTTGCTGCGTTACAGATTCGTTGAAAATGGCCGACTTTGCCGCAATTAAAGCACTTAGCGTTTGTTTTACCTTGTCTTTCATCTAAGACTTTCTTTACCGACTCAAGTACTTGCTTTATGTCGTCCATTGTTGTTTTCTCATCTTCAGCAGCAACTTCAACTTTTCGCACTTTGTATTACTGCGGCCTCGAAATGACTTTTGCTGTTTCTTGAGCCAGAGCGTAAGCAATGGTTTCAGCAAAGGATGTGTTTTGCTTAGCGCAAACTGCGTGCTTAATATCTGGGTCACGAATACCATTAACAAATGCCTCCACCTTGAACTGTTCTAGAAGTGGATGGTTTTCCCCAGGGTATATTAGCTGCACCAAGCGCTCTATCTCCATATCGAAATCCTGAAGCGTCTCATTTGCTCTCTGCAGCCTGCCACGTAGCTCCATTCTATACAGCTCCTTTTTATGATCGCCGCCATATTTCCGCTGTAACGCCACTATTATGTCCTCATAATTATTTCTGCAGCTAGTTGGTAGGCTTTCGAGGACTTCTGCTGCAGATCCTTTAAGTGCCAGAATCAGTTCAATCGCTTTCTCTTCATTGCTCCATAGATTTTTACTGGCCACTGTCTCAAACTGAAATTTGAAGACGTTAAAGGGTATGTTGCCGTCGAAACTGGGAGATTTTATCCTATTTGTGTTTTCAGTCACTACTCGTACTGGACCTTCTCTTATTTCCAGGCTCATAATTTTGTTTTCAAGCTCCTGCAGCTCTCATCCTTTACCTGTACTTCGACGCCACTAGTTTCTAGAAGATTCACTTTTCTGTTTAAACCGGACAGTTGCACTTCTACGGCAGAGATTTTTTCGTCGAACTTGGCTTCTACGTAGTCTACTCGCTTATTAATGGTTTCAGAAATTTGTAGAAGGTTTTCGTTGACTTGTCCCAAAAGTTTCTCATTATTCGCTCTAGAAACTTCTTGAATCTCAGCTAGAAGTTGTTGATTTTTCTCCAGTTTCTTATTTACTGTTTCCAGTAGTTTCTCGCTGTTTGTTCTAGAAACTTCTTGTACTTCAGCTAACAGTTTTTCGCTGTTTGCTCTAGAAGCTTCTTGTACTTCATCTCTTACTTCAGCTAACAGTTTTTCGCTGTTTGCTCTAGAAGCTTCTTGTACTTCACCTCTTACTTCAGCTAACAGTTTTTCGCTGCTTGCTCTAGAAGCTTCTTGTACTTCGACTAGCATTCTAGAGTTTTCTCCAATTTTCTCCATCATAGCGGCAAACATCGTATTGAAGTCCATGCTACTTGCTGTTGTTGTTTCACGGCTACATACCTCTGTCATCTCTTTTTCATCAAACTCATAGGCGCCAATGTCCATGCCACGACGCTTGAATTCATCTATGAGCCTCTTCTGCAGTTCTGTTTTGTTACCTGCTGTAGGCAAATCCAGCTTACTCAACTCCTTTTTCAGCTGCTCCACTTTAAGATCTTCAAATTTCATTGTTGTTTATTATTTTATTTTTTTTTAAGTTATTTTATTTTACAATTTCACTTCTGTCACCAATTGTTACGTTTTTGCTTTACGGGTTCTTTTAATTGCAAAATAAATACACTCTGTTATTACTTTTACTATAAGTCACTTTATTTATTTAACACCACTGTTCAAAAATACAACAAACTGTTAAACACTCTTAATATTCGACGACTTAACTCTTTGACTTTTAAATTAATATTGCCATACTACTCGCCAGCACGATTCACTTATATAGGTGCTTTAAAAGCACCAGAATGTTCTATTCCAGACATATCTGGCAGGTTCGATTGTTATTGCTCTTGTTTTCTGTTTGTGTGATTGGTTATTTCTTTATACCTGTATTTGTGGCTATTTATTTCTTTATACCTGTGTGTGTGGCTGTTTATTTGTTTATGCTTGTATTTATGTATGTGGCTGTGTATTTAACAGAAGAGTGTTTATTTAATCTGTGTGTGTGTATGCGTAAATGCGAATTTTTGTATGAGGCGTTTCTTTCTTCCATCATTGTAAGAAAATAAGCCATTAATGTTGTTGTTGTTGTTCGAGAGTATTGTTGTTCAGAGCTTATAATGAATAAATTCTTCTTTCGTAACAATATTTTTACAAATTCGCTTTATAGCTAACTGATATATATTCAGTTTATAGCTAACTACTATAACGTAAGTTGCTGGGGTAGTACTCAGGGAATGTCCAGTAGTAAAAGCAAACACTTTAATTTGTGTATTTTAAAATATATTTATTTTATTGAGAAAATTTTTATATTTCACAATTTTAATATTCAGAATCAACCAGAGAGACTTGAAGGATAATGACTCGAACCAGACTGACACAGATTACTCGTATAACGTGCTTTCAACTTCGTGGTAGGATACTGAGTGACCTACTTCACTCTAGTTGCTTTCTTAAAATGGTTTGATTGAATGATCCGACTAGGACCTATGGCTGTAATAACCAGTAGTGTCCCTCTTCACTACTACATCTTGGTGTGGGGACTATGGCTATAAAAACCAGTAGAAACTCTCTACCACTACTTTGAGTTGGCTTGCATACCTTGGTGAACTTCTACTAACGAGGCTGTAATAACCTGCGTTAGTGTCCGTCCACCAAGACGGCACAAGCACAACTGAAGTTGTAGTGATAATCACACCAACTATTAAACAATCACTACAAATGAAGTATTTAGACTAAACAATCTCACAAATACATACATAACTTATAATCTCTCTCATTCTGGTTGCTTCTCTTATAATATTCTTATACTTATGTATTTTCTCTTAACTTCTAATAATTAATATGTTCATATGAACCAAAATTCATTCAGAAAGATAAAGGAATATTATTAATAAATCTTTTTTAATAATTTAGTAAAGTAATAATAATTCAATAAAATTAAAAAATAACAATAATTCGGTGAAACAATAATAATAATATTGATAGAACCAAGATAATACTTATAAATTCTGATGCAAAACATATTTTATTTCAGTACTAAACAATATTCATGTTCAAAAATAAGAAAAAACTTTTGTAGAAACATATAACGAAAGTTTACTTCGTTACATCACCCTCGTTGTTTATATTTTTTTTTTCATGAAAATGAAGCATCAGTCATACTGTCGTTTCTAGGCTTTGGTAAAATACATCTTTTGCCCTTAAAAATTATCCAAACATCTAAGGAACGGCGAAATAATACTTCGATCGAGGAATTTTGGACCATATATTGGAAACGGGTACAATTACCCGTTTGAATTGATTCAGTCAACGATAGGGCGTCGCATATAATAATATTGTGTCGGTCTTCTTCGTCATCTCTATCAATTCCCAATGCGGTAATAAGGCTAGCCAGTGGATCAATTCGGAAAGTTTGTAGGCGTAAATCTTGGATGTTCAATTTTGGTAGATTGGTATTAACGGATGTTATAAGGACCTTCTCTAAAGGCTGCGGTATATCAATTACAATGGCCCTTTTACGCTTTCTATTTTCGTGCTCCAATGCTTGTCTGAATTTCAGACAACTTTGCGTAAACTTAGGATCGGTCATTTTGAAGTCTGACTAAAACTAAATTGTTCGATAAGTTTTAACTTAATCGTGGTATGCTTATAAGTCTTTGAGGTGAGCCCTGCTGCTTCTTGTGATTATTAATATCAACCAAGCATACAATAACGGGAGAGATGAATTCTGCTACCAAAAATGGACCAACAAACCGAGGTGCTAACTTTGAAGCGAAATAATCAACAGGTTTTGACAAAACTCGTTTCCTAACTAACACCAGGTCACCTTTTCGGGGAGTCCACTCACGACGTCTCAAGTTATAATGGGCAGCTTGTGTACTCGATGCAGTTTGCAGATTTGAATGAACTATTTCAAATATTTCTTGTAAAAGTCTTGTTTTCTCCGCAGGCTCAGCTGATGTGTTTGTAACTTCTGACTGGGAGTCGTAGTTCTCGTCCTTGCACTAAATAGGATGGGCTGTAGTTTGTAGAACTTTGTTTACTTGAATTCGCAGCCAACATTAGTTCAGGTAACTTCTCGTTCCATGTTCTTTGCTTCTTCTGACTATATTGCGCGATCATGGTTTTAATGGTTCTGTTTTCTCGTTCAGTAGGATTTTCATGAGGCGTGTAAGGGGCAGTATACAACTCTCTGACACCAATTGTTTTGAAGTATTTCTTGCAGTCGCGACTCGTAGATTAGACTCCATTATCTGTCAAAAATATATGTGGTATGCCAAAACGAGCCAGAATTCTTTCACTAAATGCTTTTATAAAGGTTTTAGTAGTAGCCTGTCTTACAGCTACAAACTCCATCTAGTTTGAAAATTTATCAAAAAACACGATTAACATGGTATTGCCGTGTGTAGAACGAGGAAGGGGTCCCACAAAATCCGCACAAACTGTATGCCATAGTTGGGAAACGATAGCCGTATGCATCTTCCAAGCCGAAGACTTTTAAAGGGGCTTAAACCGTTAGCACAACTCACTTTTCCGTACATATTTAGCAATATCTCGAAATATACCGGGCCAGTAGTAGAGTTTTGTTACTCTGGCTACTGTTTTGTTAATTCCTAGATGTCCAGCCGTTACCTCGTCATGGCACTCCTTAAGTACTCGACTTCTTTCCCACCTGGGTATAACCAACTTCCAGGGGACAGGGTCAATTTCGTTATAAGCGGATGCATCGTATATATGTCTCTTTAAGTTTCCAGCTTCATCAATGTGGTAATCAGGAAATTTCTCCGGATTTGACTGCACCGCTTTTACTTTCTGCGTATACCAAGGGTCTTCTCCACCCGTACATTTATTGAGAATTTGAAGTACAGGTCGATATTCTTTATCTGGGCATACGGGAGATCTGGAAAGAGAATCGGATATGACATTTCTCATAATCGACTTGCATCATCTCTAGGGCCCATCGTGCAATTCTTCCAGATGGCGACTGAATGGGGTTTAATCATTTTAAGGATTGGTGGTCGGTAACAGTAATGAAGTTGTATCCCTCTATGTAGTGTCTCATCTTCCTAATGCCCCAGATTATTGCCAGGCATTTTTTTTCGGTGACTGTGTAGTTCCGCTCTAGGGTAGAAAGTGTTCGGATAGCATAGGAAATAACTTTTTCCCCGTCTGGAAATTCCTGTGTCAAAACTACTCCTAGTCCAATGTCACTCGATCAGATTGCAGTATAAAAGGAAGACTAAAATTCGGACATACGAGAACAGGTGCCTCTATTAATTTTTTTTATCGCTTCGAATGCCGTCCTTTGTTCGGTTTTCCACTCCCACTTTTGTCCTTTCCTAAGCAATTTATTTAACGGGTTCGTTAGTGTTGAAAAATCGGGAACGAAGCGACGATACCAAGCTGCCGTATTGATAAACGAACGAAGCTCTTTCAGCGTTTTTTGCTCGGGTATAGCTATGACAGCATTGACCTTTTCTGGGTCGGTATGCACTCTCTTTTCACTTACGACATGGCCCAGGTATCGGATTTGTTTTCTTAAAAACATACACTTTTCCTTATTTATGCGAAGTTTTGCCGGTTTTCAGATATTTAAGGTGGTCCTCTAAAGAATTTCCCATAACAATTATATCGTCCAGGTATGCAAACGCAAAAGCATCCAATTCGGGTCCTATAACTTTATCGAGAGCCCTTTGAAAAGTTTCCGGTGCAAAATTAAGGCCGAAAGGCATAACGCGCCACTATAGGCCGCGTCCTGGTGCGGTGAAAGCGGTATATTGTTTACTTTCCAGAGATAATAGTATCTGCCAATATCCATGATGAAGATCAATGGTACTAAAATTATTATTATTTCGTAGTTTTTCAAGAATTGCGTTGATTTGGGGAATGGGATAGGCGTCGCGTATTGAGTTTTCATTAACTTGTCGATAGCCCACACATAGCCGCCACTCATCGTTCTTCTTACGCACAAGTACAATTGGACTACTATATTGACTCCTTGATGGTTCGATCCTGCCCTCTTCCAGTAATTCATCTATTTGATCATTTATTATTTTTTGCATCGCTGGATTTCTATTGTAATATCGCTGTCGTAAAGGACAGCTATGACATGCTCCATTACATTTGAAAATCCGGATATGATTTTAAACCTTGGAAGCTCCTTTCCAAGAAAATCGTTGACCTTTTGTTCCACTAGATCGTCTGAAAATGACTGTTGTAGCGATCCAATGTGTCCTGTGTTAATTTCACTACAGCATTCTGAGGGATATTTATTTTTACTTCGAGGACGTATACGTAGTTCGCAAACTTTTGGTTCTATAAAATCAATTCCAATTATAACAGGGTCGATGCTGGACCTCAGCACCAAGAAATTTTGTTTGTATACCACACCTTTTATAACAAACCAGATACTTACTGAACCCTCAACTGAAATTTTAGACCTGTCAGCTAATTCAATTTTCTTAACCTTGCACGTATCAATAGGAATTTTTAACTCTTACAACTGACTTAAGTATGCATGAATGAGTCGCACCGGTATCAACAGAAACTAAACATGTTTTATTTTTTATCGTAATCCTTGTTCTTAGACGTAATTCGTTATCAATGGTTAGTGAAATGGGCAAGGGTTTTGTACCTAGCGATATGCTTCCCCTTCCCCTGCCGAAGGACCTCTGTGAAAGTTTCCCGATCCAGATCTGCAGCAATTAATGGTTCTCACATTCTTCTTTCCGCAATTCCAACAGAATAATACTGGAGGTTTTGTACATACTAAACGTTGGTGTGTAGCTTCCCCACAACGATAACACACCTTTGGCTTAAACCCAGTGGCTACAACAGATTCCACACGATGGATAGACTTCTTTTGTGCTGCCTCCTGAGACTGAATGCTTTCAAAATCCTGAGCCATAATAACAAGTTCTTTTAAAGTACTAAAGTCCCGTCGCACAGTGGCTGAAAATCGTTTTTCGTTGGCCAAAAGTAAATTTTTTTTTTGTCACCGATTTTTAAAATTTTTACGTCATTTTGTAGTTAATATATCCAAATTAAGGTAGCCAAAAAATTATGTTAAAATATTTATAATTGTGGGCGTGGCATGCTGTCAAACTCAACTTTTTTTTTAATTTCAGAAAAATGTGTTTTTCTTTGGTTTTTTATCAAAATTAAATGGTTACTACTCGCAAGCTATCATCGATAATGGTCTGCGGTTTTTTTTATAATGTTGGTAGAATTATTGTCTTTAGTTGTTGTAAGTAGACACAGCTCTCGCGTTTAATATTAGGGGCGTTATGAAATATTTATGAAACTACTATATTTTCCTCAAATTTAAACTTTAGTGGAATAGAACTTCTAGGGAACAAAAGGGAACAAGAAACGTATACAACCACGAGAAAGGTGAAAGTGTCCTCTTTAAGGCTATATATACTTTTGCACCCGCCACGAGCCGCCTGTAGAACACTTTTTTCATTTTAATGAAATTACTCGAAAAAAATTCATATACAATGGTGTATTAAATTTTCACTTTTTTGCCTAAAAGTTTATTTTTTTTTAGTTTAGGCTACGTATAACTAAAAAAAATAAATATAATACCTTCGAAAGGGTTTAATGGCTTTGTATTGATCAGCAAAAAATAAGTAATAAAATTATCACAATGGGCTCTACAGGAAGCATATGATCTCTTTCTAAATTTACCTGTTATCAAATGTTAGGGTCAACCAAAGTCATAAACAATTTTATAACAATAATTGCGACATTAAACCACTAAAGTTAAAAAACAACCCCATATTGACGCATGAGTGCAGTTTTGTTCAATTTAAGCGCTACCTGCTATGAAATTAAAGATCAGTGTGTGAAGAACATGTATCTAAAAATTTATAAAAGTACGGATTCGTTAAGGGATTACTCAGTAATAATTTAATCCTTTAAGTGTACGGATAAAACATAACAAACGCAAATAAAAATATTCAAAAGAAAATGGAGAGCTTCAGTTATAAAGAACTGGCCGAAGTGTATTTTAGAAACAAAAATCAGGAAGATGTTCTTAGTTACGTTAAAATAAAATTAAACTTAAGTTCGTGTAGCACCGAAATGCAAGAGCAATTATATAATTTCGTCAAAGCACTAAAAAACGCTACAAAGAAGTTATGTACAGTAAACAAAAATTTTATATAAAAAGTGCAAAGTGGTTAGAAGGTCAACTTACTGTCGCTGCAGAAACAGCAAAGCAAGATAAGGCTGGAAGACCACGCAAATCATTAGTGGACAATTGCAGCGATAGATCTAAGAGGCGGAAGCTTAAAGATATTAACGATGCCTTTGGTTCTACAAATATAAAAGAATCTTTCCTACATCAATTACGATCACAGAACCAATTTACAAAAGTGGATATCATTGAAAAAGTTGTTAAAGCTAGTCCACCGAGAACCAAACGGATTCTTAAAAGTATACCAACTCCGATTGATGCAATACAGTACACAAATGAGGAGGCATTAGCATTATTTCTGGATTTGAAATTAACAAAACAGCAATATATTAAACTCAGACAGCGTGGGATTGAAAAAGGCTCAAATATATATCCAGCATATCATCACATAACCGCTGCTAAAATGGACTGTTTGCCATCAAAGGACACTATTACAATCACACCAATTTCGGCAGAGTTACAACTAAAATCTCTACCTGATCACACAGCCGCACGCTTGCTGCAATCAATAACAAGAAATGAGTTGAAGAAATACGGAAACACAAAGTTAATTCTTTTTTGTAAATGGGGATGTGATGGTTCTTCGGGACAAAAACAATATAAACAAGCTGTATGTGAAAATATTTCTGACTCAGATATGTTCATGGTATCATTTGTACCATTGCGATTGAAAAAGATTTTGGAAGATTCAGAGCCTTCGACTAGTACAACGCAAACAATGGATATTTGGAAAAATGAGACACCATCTTCTACGAAATACTGCAGGCCAATCAAATTTCAATTCAAAAAAGAAACAAATGATGTTATTAATAAAGAAATTAGTGATATCAAGGCCCAAATTACAGCACTACAGCCATTACAATTACAGTTAGATGGGCAGCAAATTGAAGTAAGCTACCAGTTAGTCCTGACAATGATAGATGGAAAAGTGGTTCAGGCTTTGACTAACACGAAGGCTGCATCCAGCTGCATTATATGCCAAGCAACATCAACCCAATTAAACCAAGTCCCAGCAAAATCATTAGATAATACCGATGCATATGAATTTGGATTATCACCACTACACGCAAGAATACGACTTATGGAACACATACTAAAAATCAGTTATGATTTGGATTTCGGGTCTTCAGGATCAATAAGAAACAACGTGACCAACAAAGAGTTAAGAAGTTCAAAAAAGAAACATGTTCAAGATGAATATCGCAAACGTGGACTGATTATAGATCAGCCAAAACAAGGGTCAGGCAATACAAATGATGGCAATACCGCAAGAAGATTCTTTTCAGATCTAGAAACAGCATCTGAAATAACAGGAGTGGATTTCAACCTTATTTTCAGATTTAAAATAATACTAGAAGTACTTGCGTGCAATGAAGAAATTGACTGTAGAAAATTTGGAGATTATGCTAAGGAAACTGCAAAAATATATACAACTAACTACCCATGGAGAAATATGTCTGCAACAGTTCACAAAATCCTTTATCATGGTGAAGATGTCATTAAATATCATTTGGTGCCACTTGGAGATCTATCAGAGGAGGCTCAGGAAAAAAGGAACAAGGATTACATATTTTATAGAGAGCACAATACTAGGAAAATTTCACGGAATTCAACAAATGAAGATCTATTTAATATATTATTGGCAACGTCAGATCCGTTCATATACAGTATTCGAAATCAATGGAAAGTGGACCATCGGGATTTAGATGAAGAAGCCAAAAAACTACTAAAGAACAGAATAGCACAGAACAAAATATGGAATATTTGCAATTAATATTTAAGTCAAATGAATAAAAATTATATTTTCTTGTTGCTTAACCAAACAAAAAAAATGTTTTTTTTTTGGGGGGGTGGTGGTGAGGTGAAGGTAGTGCAGAAGATCCGAGTACTTTTTCCATTCGTCATGAAAGCTTAAAAATTAATTTTTTATGCAATCTAGGCTTAGGTAATACAATTTGTTAATTATTGACACTATTTTTCATATAATATGCTATATAAACGCCCACAAAAAGGGGGCGGGGTCCAAAAATAAATTTTTATGATTTTCTGGCTCCAGGGTAAAGACCTTGAACCTTCTTTGACATAAAAATGTTTCATTTGCTTAACAAATTTACAAAAAAACTTGTAAAAATGTGTAGTTTTTCAGGGGTTGGTTTAGTTCTTCTTAGGGGAATTTTTTTCCCCCTTGTCCCATTTGGCCCATTTACGAACATAGCCTGTCCTATCCTTCAAGATATATATGTACCAAATTTCAAGGGTCTAGCTCTTTTCGTTTAGACTGGAGCGTGTTCATACAGACAGGCGAATGGACGGACGGCCGGATGGACAGACGGACGTATGGACAGACGGACATAGCTATATCGTCTTAGATTTCATCACTGATCAAGAATATATATACTTTTTTGGATCTTAGAGGGATATTTTACTATGTTACACACAGAATAAACCCATATTTCACTCTGAAAGTTAAAAAAATTAAAATGTTCAACTTTGACCTCGAATTCCTTAAAAAGTCCTCAATCAATTTTAATGTAATTAAAACTGAATCAAGCTGAGCTAAATATATATCCATTAAAAAAAAAATTATTTCAATATTTTGATCGGTTCAAAAGTTACAGAATTTTGGCCAACGAAAAACGATTTTCAGCCACTGTGCGTCGTTTAATGTAAATCTTATACTCTAGCGACAGTTTCGAAGAATTCTCTCTATTTGTTTTTCCGTGGACAAATTTGCCCACCTTATCAAAGTTTGTATTCCTGCAACATAATCCATAAAGTTTTCATTAGCTCGTTGTAGACGGTTTCTAATTTCATCCTGTAAAGACTCGAAGAAGCGGACAGGTAAAAAAATAATTTAAAATCTTCGACAAAATCACTGTAAGACCTCCAACTTTTGTTGTTATTGCGATACCAGGATAACGATTCCCCTTTTTGCAATTCAGACATAAATCTCAGCAGTGTATTACGTGTAAGCGAATAGCACGTGGCTAACTCTTCTATTCTTTCTAGAAAACATAACGGGTCCTTACCACCATCATATTTGACTCCCCATGTACGGATTTTATCGCGAACGTCAGATTCATTATGTGTATTCGGTGGACGCTCATCATGAGGATTTATTGGGGAGGTTGTACGAGACACCAGAATATTAGTAATTTTTAAATCTTTACCTGAGTATGTAGGGTCGTAAATAAACCTCAACTTTTGAATGCACTCCACGTGGTCTCGCGGAATTTCATCCTTGTCCATATAGTTTTGAAGTCGGCTTCTTAATTCTTCTACGCTGCCTGCATCACTAAGACCAATCTCCCTCAAACATGTGCTTAAGGCGTCTTTCTTCACGAGGTTTATAAAGGCACGGCTCATAATGATGTATTTTTACCTCAGGCTTATTTTATAGTTAACTTAGTTTTATTTTCAAGTTTTGCGCTCGGTAATTTTTTTTTATTTAAAATTCTGGTTACTAATTTTGTCCTTTTTTAACCGACTTCAAAAAAGAAGGAGGTTATCTATTCGTCTGAATGTTGCTTTTTTTAATTAAATTTTTTACTTTATTTGAAAGGTTATGCTTCAAGGTTGGTTCCATTTTAAAAACAGTTCATTATATTAAAAATTAAAGGGTGTCCCCATACAACATACATGTTTTTTACGTGTATTAAGAACCGTAAAGGGCAGCAAATTAAAATATTAAAAAATTGCTTACTGCTATAGCTCCCAACAGCAGAAATTTATAAAAAAATAAATTTAAAATTTAAAGGGTGTCCCCATAGGTGACATAATTTGACCTATTTGAGTCTATCTTTTGAACCGTTATAGACAAAACCTTGAAAATTTGACAGAATGTCGATTACTATGACCGTTATAATAAAATGTATAAATACTCAAATTTTAAATTAAAGGGTGCTCCAATAGTTCATTTAATTTGATGTATATGGCCATACTTTTGAATAGTTGTACACAGACCGCTGAAATTTACAAAAAACCTGTAGTGCTAAGTCAGCTATAACAAAAAGTATAAAATTTTGAATTTGGAACTAAAAGGGTGTCCCAATAGTTAATGTAATTCTATGTATGTGGCCAAACTTTTGAACTGTTAGAGACAGACAGCTGAAATTTACAAGGAACCTGTATTGCAAAGTCCACTATAGCAGGTATACAATTTGAAGTTAGAAATTAAAGGGTGTCCCCATAAATTACGCAATTTGATCTATATGACCCTATCTTTTGAACCGTTAAACACAAACACTTGAAAATTAGGCAGAATATCCACTACTTTCTCTGGTATGATAACAAATATAAATATTTGGAATTATAATATAAAGGGTGTCCCAATAGTTCATGTAATTTGATATATATGGTTAAACTTTTTAACCGTTATAGACAGATAGTTGAAATATACAAAGAATCTTTGTGACCAAGTCCTCTATAACAACAGGTCTTTAATTTAACATTGTAAATTAAAGGGTGTCCGAATAGGTGATGTTATTTGATCTGTGTGCCCCTATCTTAGAAACCGTTATAGACAGAGGCTTGAATGGTGTCCCCATACAAGACGGATGCTGGTGAAAATAACTTAACTTTTAAACAGTAATAGGGAGAGGCTTGACATTCAATAGTCTTTATTTTTTTCCCTCTAATTTTGGCGCATCTTTTATTTGGTTTAAATCTAATTCTTACAGATTACTTCTTGCATTTTTAGTTTAGAATTGGTGCCCTTCTATCTGTTTTGAAGTCGGTTTTTTTTTGCAAGAATTATTTTAATATACATTTTTTAATTTTATTTACTTTAAAGTCCCTGCTCGGGTGCCATTTATAACGTAGGATGCTGGGGTAGTACTCAGGGAATGTCCAGTAGTAAAAGCAAACACTTATTTTAATTTGTCTATTTTAAAATATATTTATTTTATTTAGAAAATTTTTATATTTCACAATTTTAATATTCAGAATCAACCGGAGAGTTCTAGACTTGAAGGATAATGAATTGAACCATACTGACGCAGGTTACCCGAATGACGTGCTTTTAACTTCGTGGTAGGATACTGAGTGACCTACTTGACTCTTGTTGCTTTCTTAAAATGGTTTGATTGGGACTATGCCTATAAAAACCAGCAGAAACCCTCTACCACTACTACATCTTGGTCTGGGGACTATGGCTATAAAAACCAGTAGAAACCCTCTACCACTACTTTGAGTTGGCTTGCATATCTTGGTGAACTTCTACTAACGAGGCTGTAATAACCTGCGTTAGTGTCCGTCCACCAAGACGGAACAAGCACAACTGAAGTTGTAGTGATAATCACACCAACTATTAAACAATCACTACAAATGAAGTATTTAGACTAAACAATCTCACAAATACATACATAATTTATAATCTCTCTCATTCTGGTTGCTTCTCTTATAATATTCTTATACTTATATATTTTCTCTTAACTTCTAATAATTAATATGTTCATATGAACCCAGCAAACAATAATTCATTCAGAAAGATAAAGGAATATTATTAATAAATCATTATTAATAATTTAGTAAAGTAATAATAATTTAATAAAATTAAAAAATAACAATAATTCGGTGAAACAATAATAATAATATTGATAGAACCAAGATAATACTTATAAATTCTGATGCAAAACATATTTTATTTCAGTACTAAACAATATTCATGTTCAAAAATAAGAAAAAACTTTTGTAGAAACATATAACGAAAGTTTACTTCGTTATATCTTCCTCGTTGTTAATATTTTTTTTTTTCATGAAAATGAAGCATCAGTCATACTGTCGTTTCTAGGCTTTGGTAAAATACATCTTTTGCCCTTAAAAATAATCCAAACATCTAAGGAACGGCGAAATAATACTTCGATCGAGGAATTTTGGACCATATATTGGAAACGGGTACAATTACCCGTTTGAATTGATTCAATCAACGATAGGGCGTCGCATATAATAATATTGTGTAGGTCTTCTTCGTCATCTCTATCAATTCCCAATGCGGTAATAAGGCTAGCCAGTGGATCAATTCGGAAAGTTTGTAGGCGTAAATCTTGGATGTTCAATTTTGGTAGATTGGTATTAACGGATGTTATAAGGACCTTCTCTAAAGGCTGCGGTATATCAATTACAATGGCCCTTTTACGCTTTCTATTTTCGTGCTCCAATGCTTGTCTGAATTTCAGACAACTTTGCGTAAACTTAGGATCGGTCATTTTGAAGTCTGACTAAAACTAAATTGTTCGATAAGTTTTAACTTAATCGTGGTATGCTTATAAATCTTTGAGGTGAGCCCTGCTGCTTCTTGTGATTATTAATATCAACCAAGCATACAATAACGGGAGAGATGAATTCTGCTACCAAAAATGGACCAACAAACCGAGGTGCTAACTTTGAAGCGAAATAATCAACAGCTTTTGACAAAACTCGTTTCCTAACTAACACCAGGTCACCTTTTTGGGGAGTCCACTCACGACGTCTCAAGTTATAATGGGCAGCTTGTGTACTCGATGCAGTTTGCAGATTTGAATGAACTATTTCAAATATTTCTTGTAAAAGTCTTGTTTTCTCCGCAGGCTCAGCTGATGCGTTTGTAACTTCTGACTGGGTCTTTTCTTTGAATAAACTATTCGGGAGTCGTAGTTCTCGTCCTTGCACTAAATAGGATGGGCTGTAGTTTGTAGAACTTTGTTTACTTGAATTCGCAGCCAACATTAGTTCAGGTAACTTCTCGTTCCATGTTCTTTGCTTCTTCTGACTATATTGCGCGATCATGGTTTTAATGGTTCTGTTTTCTCGTTCAGTAGGATTTTCATGAGGCGTGTAAGGGGCAATATACAACTCTCTGACACCAATTGTTTTGAAGTATTTCTTGCAGTCGCGACTCGTAGATTAGACTCCATTATCTGTCAAAAATATATGTGGTATGCCAAAACGAGCCAGAATTCTTTCACTAAATGCTTTTATAAAGGTTTTAGTAGTAGCCTGTCTTACAGCTACAAACTCCATCTAGTTTGAAAATTTATCAAAAAAACACGATTAACATGGTATTGCCGTGTGTAGAACGAGGAAGGGGTCCCACAAAATCCGCACAAACTGTATGCCATAGTTGGGAAACGATAGCCGTATGCATCTTCCAAGCCGAAGACTTTTAAAGGGGCTTAAACCGTTGGCACAACTCACTTTTCCGTACATATTTAGCAATATCTCGAAATATACCGGGCCAGTAGTAGAGTTTTGTTACTCTGGCTAATGTTTTGTTAATTCCTAGATGTCCAGCCGTTACCTCGTCATGGCACTCCTTAAGTACTCGACTTCTTTCCCACCTGGGTATAACCAACTTCCAGGGGACAGGGTCAATTTCGTTATAAGCGGATGCATCGTATATATGTCTCTTTAAGTTTCCAGCTTCATCAATGTGGTAATCAGGAAAGTTCTCCGGATTTGACTGCACCGCTTTTACTTTCTGCGTATACCAAGGGTCTTCTCCACCCGTACATTTATTGAGAATTTGAAGTACAGGTCGATATTCTTTATCTGGGCATACGGGAGATCTGGAAAGAGAATCGGATATGACATTTCTCATAATCGACTTGCATCATCTCTAGGGCCCATCGTGGAATTCTTCCAGATGGCGACTGAATGGGGTTTAACCATTTTAAGGATTGGTGGTCGGTAACAGTAATGAAGTTGTATCCCTCTATGTAGTGTCTCATCTTCCTAATGCCCCAGATTATTGCCAGGCATTTTTTTTCGGTGACTGTGTAGTTCCGCTCTAGGGTAGAAAGTGTTCGGATAGCATAGGAAATAACTTTTTCCCCGTCTGGAAATTCCTGTGTCAAAACTACTCCTAGTCCAATGTCACTCGATCAGATTGCAGTATAAAAGGAAGACTAAAATTCGGACATACGAGAACAGGTGCCTCTATTAATTTTTTTTATCGCTTCGAATGCCGTCCTTTGTTCGGTTTTCCACTCCCACTTTTTTCCTTTCCTAAGCAATTTATTTAACGGGTTCGTTAGTGTTGAAAAATCGGGAACGAACCGACGATACCAAGCTGCCGTATTGATAAACGAACGAAGCTCTTTCAGCGTTTTTTGTTCGGGTATAGCTATGACAGCATTGACCTTTTCTGGGTCGGTATGCACTCTCTTTTCACTTACGACATGGCCCAGGTATCGGATTTGTTTTCTTATAAACATACACTTTTCCTTATTTATGCGAAGTTTTGCCGGTTTTCAGATTTTTAAGGTGGTCCTCTAAAGAATTTCCCATAACAATTATATCGTCCAGGTATGCAAAAGCAAAATCATTCAATTCGGGTCCTATAACTTTATCGAGAGCCCTCTGAAAAGTTGCCGGTGCAAAATGAAGACCGAAAGGCATAACGCGCCACTGGAACGGTGAAAGCGGTATATTGTTTACTTTCCGGAGATAATGGTATTTGCCAATATCTATGACGAAGATCAATGGTACTAATATATTTACTATTTCGTAGTTTTTCAAGAATTGCGTTGATTTGGGGAATGGGATAGGCGTCGCGTATTTTTTTTCATTGACGTATCAAAAATGACGCAGATTACCCGTATGACGTGCTTTTAACTTCGTGGTAGGATACTGAGTGACCTACTTGACTATGTTTTTTTATTTTGCAATAAAAACAACCCAACGTAACAATATTATTATTTTTTGCACAAACATTTTTATTTCTCCCGCCTTTTTCGGTTATGAAATATTTTGACTGTTTAAGCGTAAAATGTAAACCCCCATTTGCCCCCTTCATTTGCTATCAGCAAACTTCATATAAAAATAAACAGTATTAAAAATAATGTTTTGTTTTTGACTTTTGTTAAGAAGACGGAGCGTAAAAAAAATTTTCAGAAAAACTTTTAAGCGGCCTAGACATGGTCAAAATAATCATCCAGCATTGTAGTAGGATTTGTGAAAATATTGTTTGTTACACAGACGATGCTGGATGAAAAATAAAAATTTGTTTAATGTGTTGTTGGTTTTAAGCTAATAAGCCTGAGGTTTAAAAGTTTTGTTTTTTTCATATTTTATTTATTGTATCTTCAATATATTGAACTAACAATAATTACTCATATCTTAATATCTCAATTTTGCTTTATACCAAAGTATTTAAACTGTTCTTCCTGGAACTCGGAACTAGAAGCATTTAAGTTTTGGTTTGCGGACGAACAAACTTTGGATCCAAATTTTTTATCTGACTTGCCTTATAATTGTGATTTTAGATACTCTAAAGCAGTGATGCGCACCCAATGCCCCTGGGGGCCGAACACTTTTCGTGATTTACACATACACAAAACGAATGTTGACGAAGCGCACCACAAAGAGTACAAAAGTTATAATTTTATTCAGTTGTATGCCAACTTTTAAGCTAGCAGGTTGATGTCGCATGTTTTTTTATGATATAACAACAAAATACACAGTTGAAATTACAAGATAGAGAAAAAGAGAAGCTCAACTGAGTATTTTTATGATATTTTTTTCAGCATTTTAACACACTTGGAATAATTTTATGTTTGCATTTTAACCATTTTTTTTATTATTTTAAAATGTGGAAGGTATGTTATGAAAAAAAATTTTTATTTTCACTAAACATATTTAATGAAGCTGAGTGCCTTCTATGCAATCAAAAATTAAAAAGAAAATCTGCATACAATCTTAAACGTCATTACGAAAGTCGTCATTCAGAACTGTGTAGTTTGTCAGGGGAGGATAGAGATAGGCTTATAACAAAATTGAAAAAGGATTTGAAATTGAAAAATAATAAATCTTTGTATGATTGTAAAATCAATACAAGTACCGCAACATGTAGCCAAATGAAGGCTACATACCTAATTGCCTTAGGTTTAGCAAAAAAGGGCCGGCCATTTGAAGATGGTGTATTTTTTAAGGAAATGTGCTTGTCGATTCTGCCTTTATTTGGCGAAGCAGGACAACAGGTTGAAGCTATGGTAAGTGAGTTGTCCCTATCTCGCACTACAATAACTAGAAGAACTGAGGACATAGGGCATTTTCTAAATAAAAAAACAAATGACCGAATTAGAAATGCAAACTATATTTCCGTTTGTTTTGACGAAAGTGTAGACAATAGCGACACTAGTCAAATGATAATTTGCATCAGAACTGTGGACAACGCATTTAATTCATTTGAACAAATTTTAAAACTTGAGTCTTTTTACGGAAACGTAACAGGTGAAATTATTTTCAATTCATTTAATAAAAATGTGCTGTCATTAATTGATAAAAGCAAGCTTTCTGCCGTTTGCACCGATGGTGCCGCAGTTATGCTCGGTCGAACGAATGGCTTTGTTGGAAAATTAATTAAAGCTGGAATAAAGGTGCCTACTTTCCACTGCATAATTCATCAGCAAGCTTTATTTGCAAAATGCGTGTTATGATGACGTATTAATGTTTACTGAGGTACGATGGTTAAGTCGTGGAAAATGTCTTGAGCGCCTATTTTGCCTAAGAGAGGAAATTGCATCATTCCTTAAAGATTTGGCCTTGCCTAAAGACATCGATTTGTTAAATTCAATAACATCTACCGATTTTTTGTTTGACCTGGCATTTCTTTCCGACATTACGCTTCAAATCAATAATTTAAATTTAGTATTGCAAGGCAAAAACAAAAATATATGTGATCTATTCTATGCGGTAAAAGAGTTTTCCAGTAAGTTAGAAATTTTGATAAAACAGCTTGAAAAACGGGATTTGCGAAATTTTCCAAACACAAGTGAAATATTTCAGAAGTTTTCAAACCCAGCAAAATTAAATATATATAGCGAAGAGTTGAAGAAACTGTTAGAAAGCTTTGGTAAAAGATTTCATGATATAGCAGAAATTGAATATGCGATCAATATTTACCAAAATCCTCTTTCGTGTTCAATGGACAACGTTGCTGAAAACATAAAACAAGAGCTACGGCTAATGCGTACTGACTTAACAATTCCAATGGAAACCGGTATTAATTTCTGGAAAAATATTTGCCCAAACAAATATGGTGTTACTAGAGATTTAATATTAAAAGTTTTTTCAATGTTTTCTACTACATACATACATATGCGAGCAAACATTTTCGGCAATGACGTATATAAAAAACAAATATAGAAACAAATTAACAGATTGTCATTTAGAAACTCTGTTAAAAATAAAATGTTATGAAGAAGATATAAGCATAGACGAACTTATTGATTTTGTTAATTCTAATAAATAATTTATTTCAAACTTATTTTATATGCATAAACTTATAATTATGTGTGCAAATTCAAACTAATATATGTTATGTACGCATATGTACATATTTTTTTTTTTTTTAATGTTCAATCATATTTGAATTCATATTTTTATTTAAAATTAAAACTTTTCGACAAAGAAATTTACAATTTCAAACTAATATATGTTATGTACGCATATGTACATATTTTATTTTTTTTAATGTTCAATCATATTTGAATTCATATTTTTATTTAAAATTAAAACTTTTCGACAAAGAAATTTACAATTTCAAACTAATATATGTTATGTACGCATATGTACATATTTTATTTTTTTTAATGTTCAATCATATTTGAATTCATATTTTTATTTAAAATTAAAACTTTTCGACAAAGAAATTTACAATTTCAAACTAATATATGTTATGTACGCATATGTACATATTTTATTTTTTTTAATGTTCAATCATATTTGAATTCATATTTTTTTATTTAAAATTAAAACTTTTCGACAAAGAAATTTACAATTTCAAACTAATATATGTTATGTACGCATATGTACATATTTTATTTTTTTTAATGTTCAATCATATTTGAATTCATATTTTTATTTAAAATTAAAACTTTTCGACAAAGAAATTTACAATTTCAAACTAATATATGTTATGTACGCATATGTACATATTTTATTTTTTTTAATGTTCAATCATATTTGAATTCATATTTTTATTTAAAATTAAAACTTTTCGACAAAGAAATTTACAATACGTAAAAAATCGTTCGTTAGTGAACTTGTTTTTTATTTAAACTTAATCTTTTTTATGGATATATTATTTGATTTTTTTAATTTTTCATTCATACTTCAGTTCATTTCTCCCAGTGCATTCACCACTACACACACATTTTGATGCTGTTTCTCTTTGTGGGCAACGCTGCTCTAAAGATAAAACTATAAATATGCAAAGTAAAAAACTTCTAGAACTTATCGAAAATATTGGGGGAATTATTTTAAATGGAAGAACTGATACGGATAGTCAAGGTGAATTCAGCTTTTGCGGCGCAGTTGGTTGCTCTGTTATCGATTATGCTATATGTTCACACAGTTTCCTCAAATATGTGGATGACTTTCACATTTCAACTAAGCCGAATTCCGACCACATGCCTCTATGTTTAACAATCAAAACTCCTGATCACAATAGAGCTGCTGATCAAACCATAAATTTGGATAAATTGCGTTGGAATGAAAGATATATACATAAATATGTGGAAAATATAATGAAATTTATAATCAATCTTAAGTTCGTTTTTATTCTCTCTAAGAAAGAATTAATTAAATTACAAATTAGGTGATAATATTAAAGAAAAATTGGGAAAATTTAATTTTTAGACA
The DNA here is from genome assembly GCA_949628195.1 of Phasia obesa. Taxonomy (NCBI): domain Eukaryota; kingdom Metazoa; phylum Arthropoda; class Insecta; order Diptera; family Tachinidae; genus Phasia; species Phasia obesa. The sequence continues at coordinate 69,969,822 of OX451219.1, forward strand.
CCACCACGAGCGGAATGCACATTTTCTAGACAGCCACGTCCGTCATCAGCACTCTTGTATCTAATCTACTTAAGGTAGTGTTTAGTTGTAAGCATCATCTATTTAACCAACCAAACCCAGATAAAGGAATACGAGAAAACTTGTATTCAATTATCAATCGTCAGTTGGTGAGAACGAAGTCTACCACTACCTTAAGCTTCCCTCTTGTTGAATATTTTTACTTTTTAATATTTACCACCTATATTTTGTTGTTCCTTCAGCGAACCTTCGGTTAGCAATGGAAGTTACTTTTTGTTTATTTGTTTTACTTCCAGCATTCGTTTTTATGTGGAAAATATTACTTCTCTCTCGTCAAATGTGGAACTACAATTAAATGCAAATATTGATGATCTTGTTAATAATATTGTATTCAAAATAAAACAATCTGCAATACGGACACCTAAAACTCGAGTTTTTGAACCAAAACAACCTTGGTTTGATTGGGCATGTGAGCATCATCGAAGAAACGTGTCAAAAAATTTGTTACTATTCCGAAGAAATCAGACTAATGTTACCAAAGCACGTTACTTAGCCTCTAAAGCAATATATACTCAACTTTGCAGCAAGAAAAAAAAATTGATTTTTATAACAATAGCATACAGCAACTTAACGAGGTAAAATGTAGTAGTGAATGGTGGAAATTAGCAAACACGATGAAAACTCATAAACATAGTATCACAGGTAATTTAACCGCAGATGATTTTCATAACCACATCATTATGCTATTACAAAAAGATAATAATCAGCCATTGATGTAGTCTATGCCCTACAACATTGATCCATTCTTGGATTCTCCAATTGATTTGGTCGAAGTTTTGAATGTCGTCAACACCTTAAAAAATAATAAATCTCCTGGTGAAGATGGAATTCCGTATGAGTTTTTCAAATTCGCTCCTCTCTGCTTTATAAACGAGCTTTTATAAGTATTAAACAAGATTTTTTTACATGAAACCATACCGTCATGTTTTTGCACATATTTATTATTACCTCTGTTGAAAAAAGGTTATCCAAATGATGCTGCTAACGTTCGTGGTTTATCATTGATCTGCACAATTTGTAAAATCTTTAATACCATTATACTGAACAAAATAACCGAATGAATATACCAAAATGATATACTAAACGAATTCCAAGCTGGATTTAGAAAGAATTATTCAACTGTTGACAACATATTCAATTTTGTCAACATTTGTAACCTTAACAATCAGAAGGGCAAAAGAAAACCTATGCTTTTTTCGTCGATTTTTCATGCGCCTTTGACACTATACCAAGACACTATACCAAGAAATAATAGTCTGTTTTACAAACTTTCCTGTATGGGGTCATCATCAAAAATGATTAGAATATTACAAAATTCATATCATGTTTGGGATGGGAATACTATGTCTGACCCATTTTCTTTTGATGTAGGAGTGAAACAAGGATGTATTCTGAGTCCACTTTTATTTTCTTTATATGTGAATGACTTGGCGGATGAGCTTGCTGGTGGCGTTAATGTTGCCAACACAACAATTAAAATCCTACTGTATGCTGAAGATATAGCTTTACTATCGTATTCTCCAACTGAGTAAATGAAGTAATCAGTATTCTAAATGGTAATAATTTTTCTTCACTATATAAATATATTGAATTATGTTTAAAATTCCGTAACCTAATTATTAATGAGTTTGTCTAGTTTTCCACTTTTTCTTGTAATTGCTCAAATTTGCAATCTAAGCTGAGGGTAGCGTTTCCGCCAATAAGCCAGTTTAGTTGGACTGCTTTTAACTTCATTTATGTTAACTTTGATTCTATTTAGCGCCGGTCAAGATGTATACCGAGGTATTTGTCGCCTGAAAGCTGGGGTATCATTTGATTATTTATGCGATGAGTCCCTACACAGTGTGAAAGTTATATGAGTGAAATTTTGTTCATTCACCTTTATTCTCCATTTCTTCAACCATTTTTCCAAGTTTATTATGTGGTCTTGTAAATGTTGTGATTAGAGATGCCACTTTGGTCCGATCAAACCAAAATTGGTAGTTTGTATGGTATGTTCCAGTTTTTATGCGTTTTTGATAGAAAAAAATGTTCTTCAATTCAAATCGTTTTTATTATTATTTTCCAAAAAATTACGATAAACTTCTATACAATTAACTAAAACTATTGAAAAAATACATAAGTATGAATAAAAACGTAGTAAGTGATATTATTAAAGTAATGTAAACGACTTTGTGTAGTTGGCTAAATAAAAGGTACAATTAATTTATGATAAACAAATTTTGGTAGTTTTTTTTTTACTTTTGCTAGATTTTAGGGATGACTTTGGTAGGAAAATATTTTTCTTTGTGGCAACACTGGTTGTGATGCTAAAGTTGATGTGTGCACTTGATTGCTAGTTGGCATATCGGATGTGTCCAGCAAATATAAAATGTGTCCCAAAATACTACTTTGTGGTACTCAGGCTTTAATGAGCTGAGGTGAGCTTAAAAAATCTCCTTCTTTTAGTATGAACTTTCGATCAGTTATATAATTTTTTATGAGCTTATAGAAGTTTTTGGGTAAGTTCAGCTTTAACTTGTATATGAGGCAATTTGTTAGATCGTACTGTGTTGTTTTTTGAAGCCAAATTGAAGGTTCGGAATACATCTTTTCGCGCTCAGAATTGGGTTCAACTTAACTATTAATATTTTTCAAACAGCTTTGATATGTTTGATAAAAGGTTTATAGGTCTGTACGATTCAACCCTGGCTTATAGGTCTATACGATTCAACCAGGCTTAGGTATCATAGTAATCAAAGAAATCTTTCACTTTGTAGGAAAGATTTCAAGACGTAAAATGGCATTAAAAACAAAAAGAATATTTTTTTGGGCTATGCTGGGCAATTCAAAAAGCATCTTGTTACTGGTTTTATTAATTCAAGGAGCTTTCTTGGAGTTTAAATCAGTTATTGCCTTTTAAATATCTCGAAGCTTAAACCTTAGGGTACCTGCCGGACTAAAATCGATAGGTGGCAGCTCAGCTATATAAGTCGAGACAATTGGAGTAAACAAATTTTAAATCATCAACGAACAGATTACCTTTTTCGGTATCTTACGTACGACTGGACTTTTAAGGTTTCTACATAATGAATAATCTGATTGTGGAGTTGGGTCCAGATCTTTCAGAATTTCTTCGAGATTCTAGTAGGTCTCATAGCCGCTTCGTGCAATCTTTATGTCTAGTTTTAAGTTGTGGAGTATTTGTCACTCTCTCCGAAATTTTCTTTTTTCAGTCAAGAGCCGCTCTACATCTGCAGAATAAATGTGATTGCATCTGACTATTTGCCGGGTTACTGTTGCATGTTGGGAAGCTAATTTCATGTTTCGATCAAAATCAACAAGACACTGCTCTACGTCTACTAGTGTTTTTAGTGGGATGTTTTCCGAACAATGCGTACTGAGATATTTTCTATATTTCAACCAATTTATGCTTGTGCTGGTTGTTGCTGATAATATATTTTGTTGGTTCCATATATAGACAATAGTGGGTGAATGATCTGAGGATAATTCTAGTGATGCTTTAGCTTTAATAATTTTTCTTGCAATACCCTTAAACACGCCAAAATCAATAACATCCGGTATTTTTTGCCGATCAGTAGACCAATAGGTGGGTTGTCCACTCGATATCACATTCAGATGCATTTTTGAAATTGAAAACACGACCTTTTGGAGTTATTAATCGTGATCCCCAAAATGTATGTTTAGCGTTGTAGTCGCCTGATGCTATGAAATAGGGACCTAGGGATTTGAAGAAGTCGCTATACTGACTCTCTGATACTTGAAATCTAGGAGGTGAATGGAAAAAATAACTAAGATTTGATGAAATTCTTCGATGCAGATATTTGTTGCTTGAAGATGTTCTTATAAAAATCACACAGTAAATAATGTTTAGTATTGCTGAACCACCACATGCAACGGGGGTTTTTTGTGTCATATAATATATATCCGTTGATTTAAAAAAAGCTAATTGTTGTTAAGTGAGTCTCTGAAATCAGCATAACATCAATTTGTTGATTATTAAGAAAGTACTCGAGTTCATTTTTATGTTGACGTATGCCGTTTGCGTTCCAGAAATATATTTTTAAACAGTTCATGGTTTGTTTAGTACCGCCTGCAACACCAGTTCTTGCATCATTCTGCTCATAGAGCTCATAAAACTGTTTAACGAATGTACTAATGTCTCGATGCTGGCTTCGATTATAGTTACCAGATGGTGTTTGTTCTTAGGTTCCGGGTGCAAATTTGGAGTAGAATTAGTTGTCGGTGTCGCTTTTGTACTGAAGTATTATTAGTTTTGAATATATCTACGTATGAAACATGTTGTGTTTTTGGTTGAGCTAACTGAGGATAATGAGCATTTGCTCGATATTGTGGGTGCTTAGCAGGAGTATTTAATTTTTGAGTGGTTTTCCTTACCGTGGAAAAAACTGGACAGCCTCTGTAGTTAGCAGTTTGGTTTCCACCGCAATTGCTACATTTTTTAACTTTCAAGTCATCCCTTGCTTTGTCGCATTGGGCGGAACAATGTAGCTCGCCACATACAACGCAAACCGGAGGCAACTTACAGTTCGCCCTAGTATAACTATATTCTTGACAATTAAGACACGTCCTGATCGCTTATGCGGCTCCTCTACGGTTATGTAACAGGTATTTCAAATTATAAATGGGATGCGGTTAGTTCTTCTTCAATCTGATATCTCCAGATTTCAGTTCAACACGACACGTTTTCGATTACGGAGATTATCGACACTTTTTATTTTAAACCCCGCTTTTTGAAGTCCAGCTTTTATTTCAGCTGGATCAACGTATGAATCTCTACCTTTAATGACTACCTGTAGACCTTTGCTAATCTTTAGCTGATAGGTATAAATGTTCTTTTTGCAGGTAATTACATAAAATGAGTTCTCGCCAATAACTGAAATTAACTTTTTTATTATTCGAATTTTTCTACTTTAAATAAATTGGAGGTGGTTTCAACGACTTAAGTGCCGTTTTAGATTCACTTGTTTCGCTATCTAACATAGCAAAACGATTATGGGAATTTATTCCGTTAGAGTTCTTGTCTTTATGTACTGTAGGCATTGGTGCAAGCTGCGAAGATTTAGGGCTTCGACCTCTTTTTAATAAAGTTATGTATCTGTCCATTCCCACTTAGGGTTTTTCGACACTATCCATATTAGTTTTGGTAATACTGTGTTCAGAAAGCGACTTGTTTGTAGTTATTTTATTGTAATCACTGGCGTAACATTTTTACTCAAATTATTTTCAGTTTTTTATTTAATTTCAGTTTTTATTTAATTCAAAATTGTCCACATTTTTTAGACTTAAATTAAAGAGGCTCATTGGCCCCTATTGTTTTTGTTTTATTTTTAAAGTAGAAAATATGCCGCTGTAAAAGAAAGGAAGAGAAAAGAAAAAAAATTTACAGACAACTTTGTTGTTGTATTAAAAACAAGTTTGTTTTTTGTTTTTGTTTGAATTTATTCACACTATTTGTTTTTGTTTTTTGTCAATTGCGAGCTTAAAAAAAATCGGTTTGTAAGTAAATAAAAATTCCTCTTATTTATTTTACCCGACGTTCGTAGATTTATTTTCTAAGGTTTGTAAATTTTGAATTATTAATTTAATTTATATTAAATAAACACATACTCTAATATTTTTGATAAGGCAACTCTGCTTGTGTTGATGTTTGCTTTATCTTCTTTAAAAATAAAATTTTTGATTTCTGGCATGCTGGATGCCACATTTTGATATGTGTAATGTGTTTGTTCTTTAAGCACGTACAAATTTTTCATTTTAAGTTGTGCGGTTGCCAAAAGTGTCGTAAAAAAGTGACCGTAATTTAAATGATAAGCAATGTGTAATTTTATCATAATGCTATAAAAACAACAACAGGATGGAAATTGACAAGATTAATAGGAAAAATAACCTGCGCATGAATTTTAGACGGAAGTTGCGATACTTGCAGCACGAAGTTTACAGCACAAAAACTAAAAATGAATGCTTGACAATTCATCCAGCATGTGTACATTAAAGCATTCAGCACACATGCATCCAGCATTTTGATCGAGTCTATGCCGCTTTACAGTCAAACATAAATCAACACGCCAAGCGCAACGTTAGACAGTGGGGTATTTTAATATATATTTAATGTAAAAATTTAAGAACGCAGCTCGACAGATAACAAATTTTTGAATCATTTAGTTAATTTTCAAGGCTTTTGTTTGAGATTTGCCGTTTTGGGACACTGTTAAAACAAAAATCTTTATTCGTTTAGCCAGATTTTGATTTTGTTTTGATTTTTTTAAGGCTATATTAACAGATATATTATTTTTTAGAAAAAAATTATTTAAAATTTGTATGATAAAAAATTTTGTTTGAAATTAAAAAAAAAAAGTTTTTGAGAGTTAGGGTAATCGCGATCCTAAATATGTTATATGTCACTATAAAATTTGAGATCTCTACTTTTAGAATGTAGCAAAAACGTTGCAGGTCTTTGCGCAATTTTTTTGCGATTATTTTTTGTATTTGCTCATATTGCATAGGTAGATACGAGTAAGACACCTTTTATATATACATATAAAAAATATATGTATATATAGATAATAACTTATTTATATTAGTAACAATAATTTTTTTTAAATAATAATAATTAATTTATTTAAAACAACTTAGAAACAAACAACATTCTATGTAATACAAGAAGGTTTTTAAAACCACACATAAACCTTTTCGAAAAATACAAACAAATTATTTGAATCGCGTGTCACTTATTTTTTGATTTTTATCCATTTAGTTACATTGTGCGACGCCCACTGCTCCCATTCATCTCTTGTTTGCCAGACTATGCGTAATAACACAACAATAATATTGTTACGAAAGAAGAATTTATTCATTACTAGCTGACCCGGTCCGCGTTGCTGGCCCTAAGCAAACATTAGTGTTGTATTCAGCGATGCCAACTTAGCTCTTTTCTCGCTATTTTTAGCTCTATTTGACTACCTCTAACGCGAAAATTTTCCCTTCAGCACTTTTTCAGAAAAAAGAGCAATTTTCTGTGGCGCTACCTGTCGAACATTAACCCCACAAACTTAGGAACCTCCGTCGGCTCATGCGCAACAATTTTGCTAAAGATCATACCATCATCAAATGCACAGCTTACGATTTAATTAATTTTCAGTGGCGCCACCTGTCAGAAATTAATGGCTCCAATTTACAATCCTTCATCGGCTCATTCGCAACAACTTTGCTAAAGATCATAGCCTGATCAAATGCACAGCTTACGATTTAATTCGTTTTGACTAATTTTCTGTGGCGGAAATTAACCCCACCAACATAGGAACCTCCGTCGGCTCATGCGCAACAACTTTGCTAAAGATCATACCATCATCAAATGCACAGCTTACGATTTAATTAATTTTGAGTCATTTTCCGTGGCGCCACCTGTCGGAAGTTAATAGAACCAACTTAGAAACATTCGCCGTCTCATGGGCAACAACTTTGCTTAAGATCATAACATGATCAGATGCATAGTTTACTATTCTATAAAGGACATACAAACATACAGACAAACATTCATTTTTAGGGTTCCGTGCACAAAGTGTAAAAACGTAACCCTATTGCTTTCGGTACAATGTCTGTCCGTCTGTCCGTCTGTCCGTCTTTCAGCGCCTTTTATCTCTGGAACCGTAATAGGTAGACCCTTGAAATTTTCACAGATGATGTATAGCTGTTGCCGCTATAGCAACAAATACTAAAACTTATGGGGTGTTCCAATAGAGAGGTGTTATTCACGAAATTGTGTTTATTTCTTGAACTGTAGGAGGGATACACTTGAAATTTACAAACAGTAATTACAACTTAGTTCACTATATTAACAAGTATAAAAAAATAAAAATAAAAATTAAAGGGTGTTCCGATAGTGGTGTGATTTGCATGTATAAGGCCTAAGATTTGAACCATAATAGGTAGACTCTTGAAATTTTTACAGAAGGTGTATAGCGGTGGCCGCTATAGCAACAAAAATTAAAACTTATATGGTGTTCCGATAGAGAGGTGTTATTCACGAATATGTGTTTATTTCTTGAACTGTAGGAGGCATACACTAAAAATTTACAAACTGTAATTAAAACTTAGTTCGCTTTGTAAACAAGTCTAAAAAATTAAACCTAAAAATTAAAGGGTAAAGGTAAAAATTCAATTTTTTACCTTTTTTCCCCTGTTCAGGTCCATAGGTAGCAAACCGTTCAAAATTCAAGGAAACAATCAACTAAAAAAATGAACCCAAGATCTCAATAAACAACTTTCTAGAACATATGAACTTCCTAGGAATGATTCTTAACACCGTTAAAAAATTTTCGGGAAATTTTTCACTTTTTTGATGTTAACAATTTTTGTTCTTTATGACAAGAGCTACAACTTTGCCTCAGAGAGTATATCAAAATTTCAAACGTTTGCAAAATATGAGCTTGAGTAAATGATCATTTTCTTGCAAAAATGACATCGAGGCCCCACATCTTTGAGGGCCCATCAAAAAAAACCTGGAGGACTTTGGGCAAAACTGGGAGACAGGTCTTTTTTGGTCCGTATATGGTTATTTTTTTCCATGTTGCACTGTGTGATACAAAGGAATTTGCGTTATTTATCTAAGATGTTTCTTTATACGCATCAAAAAGCAAACACATTTCATCTCCTATGTTATAAAATTGTTTAACATTTGAATGCAACTTTGTTAAATATCTTCGAAAGATATTGATTGGTATGGTTCAATTATGTATGGAACAAATTCACGGCCAAATGGCCGTCTCGACCTCGGCGGCACACCTACATCCGATGCTCCAAGTGTTCGAAAACACTGAGACATAATTGAGGTTCTATGCCGTTAATGTGCCAAATTATCTTATCCTTTTGCTCTTGAATTGTTGCTGCCTTATCGACGTACACCTTTTCTTTCAAATAGCCACAAAGAAAGAAGTCCAACGGTGTCAAATCAAATGCTCTGAAGATGATTTTCTTCGAAAATTGATCATCCAACGTTGCCATTTCTTGCCACCATTCTGACCATTCACGATGTTTGGAATGATCAAGAGGCCTTAGTTCTTAGGTTAATTGCACCTTGTAAGCGTGTAAATGCAAATCTTTTTGCATATTGTTTATCAACGATGAGCGTGAGAGGTGCAATTGTTGGGCACGACGACGAATTGAGGTGGGCGGCTCTTCAGCAGTATGACCATTTTGTCATTTTTGCAGCTAAATTTAGCATTATTTTTTCAATTTAGCTGCAATTTTTCATTTAGCAGTTAGCATTCTTCAATTACGTATTTAGCACTTTTAATTTTATAAAAATCATATAATTACTCTGGTCTTATTTAAAAATATACTACAATTTTTTGTCGATTATAAGGAATTGCTACAAGTTATGACATGTATTAGACTTTCCAATTATTCCAATAATGGCATACTGCATTCTAAAATCGAAAGAGTTTACACCTTACAAGTTTATTATTTATACCACAGTTACATTTTGGCCCATTAATTGCAAATCAATAAATTTTTAAAGAGGAATATAAAAGACCAATCGATTAATCGAATACTTTTTTAAAATATATTCAAAAAATCTCGATCAGATCATTTTTTTTATAATACGTACAGTGGTTCGCTCAATAATAGTATGGTATGAGTAGGCATGTGTCAGTAAGCTATTTTGTTCGATTATGACCACTTGTTCATTTTGTGATTCAAATATGGGATACATTTTTCCGAATAAATATTTTATTTCCAAGAGTAACTGGAGAAAAAGCAGTGAGAATACGTAATTTTACCATATGCATACTTTAAGGCGCGTTTTATTTTTGAAAGACGCATATTTTAGTAGGGTACTGAAGAGGGTTGGGAAACGGGTAAAGCTATAAACAATTTCCCGGAAAAATTTTTGCTGATTTAAAATCATGAACACTTTAAAGATAATTCCGAGGTTCTTATTTTTAAATAAGCATTTCTTTTGCTATGACAGAAATATTTGATTGTTATTGTGCTGAATTAAAAACTAGCATTATTAAAATTGTAGTTAATATTTTTAGAAACTTTCAAATATGCTATAGATCGTGCAAGACAAATTGTAAAACTATTTTATAACGTCCTATAAAAACAGCCTGTCTCGAGAAATTAAAGAAACAAGAATATGGCAAAGAGTCACGTTTAATTCATGTTGTAAAAACAAGATAAGTATGGTTGAAATGTTTCAATCGTTTCTTAAATCGAAGAACGAATTTAAAAATAGATTTTAATTGCGCAGAGTTGTGAGTTTTGTGGCCGTTTTAAATTCCATTAAAGTTTCAGTAGAGGCCTTGAGCCACAGGGGCACAAATTTGTTAATAGCAGATGTTATTATTCAGACCCTCTACGAGCAGCTTTTGGCTATTAATTCGACTCTTTCAAAAACGATGGTTAAAAAGATAAGTAAATGAACGAAGGGGTGATAAAACGTTTGCGATACTTAAGTATTTAAAATGTGGTGAAATTGCTAAAGTGCCAAAAAATGTCATAAAACTTTATTTAGCACAATTGTTCAACAGATTATTTAAGCCATTTGAATCTGTAGAACCGTCAACTAGCAGTTGTGTTGTTAAGAGAGTGTTTAAAGAGAGATTTGTTAAACGATCTAACAGTACTAAAATTATATTTTGTAAAAAATAATTATTGAAATACTTTTTCATTATTTATAAATATTTGTTATATCTTGTTATTTTTCTCACCTGAATTCTTTTAAAGTTTTATAAACTGTTAATACTAATATTTAGTCGTTATTTGAATTCTTTTTATGTTTTATTAAAACTATGAAATTTTCCCGGGAATTCCCGGGAATACGAATATTTTTCTTCCCCCTAGGAAAGACTTTCAATTGAACCTTTAAAAAAACTACAAACGCTTTATTGTGGGTTGAAAGTTTGTATGAACAAAATATTTGTCCTTTTGTAACAAAAAATTAATTATTTATTGCTAACTCCTGAAAACCTTTTACTTTAAGTCTTATTCCTAAATAAAGAGACATATCCATGGTTCAGTTTCTTAGGGCTCTTTTTTACCCCTTATTGTGTATCAATCAGTTTTTTGTTTTATTCAAATGATATATTATATAGCAATTTTATGAAAAATAAATGGTGTATAAGGGATAAATTCATTAAAATTATAAATTTTAGCTTTATTTTTTAGCATTTTGTAATCTTTTTTAGCATTATTAGGGTTCCGTTCACAAAGTGTAAAAATATAACCCTATTGTTTTCGCTACAATGTCTGTCCGTCTGTCAGCTCCTTTTATCTCTGGAACCGTAATAGGTAGACTCTTGAAAATTTCACAGATGATGTATAGCTGTTGCCGCTATCGCAACAAATACTAAAACTTATAGGGTGTTCCGATAGAGAGGTGTTCTTTACGAATATGTGCCTATTTCGTGAACTGTAGGTTGAATACATTTGAAATTTACAAACAGTAATTAAAACTTAGTTCACTATATAAACAACTATAAAAAAAAATAAAAATTAAAGGGTGTTCTGATAGTGGTATGATTTGCATGTATAAGGCCTAAGTTTTGAACCATAATAGGTAGATGCTTGAAATTTTGACGGAAGGTGTATAGCTATGGCCGCTATAGTAGCAAATACTAAATCTTATAGGGGTTTCCGATAGAGAGGTGTTATTTACGAATATGTGCTTTTTTCTTCAACTGTAGAAAGAATACACTAAAAATATGCAAGCAGTAATTAAATCTTAGTACGCTATATAAACAAGTGTAAAATATAAACTTCAAAATAAAGGGTGTTCCGATAGTGGTGTGATTTGCATGTATAAGGCCTAAGTTTTGAACCATAATAGGTAGACTCTTGAAATTTTCACAGAAGGTGTGTAACTGTAGCCACTATAGGAACAAATACTAAAACTTATAAGGTGTTCCTAAAGCGACGTGTTATTTGCCTTTATGTCTTTATTTCTTGAGCTATAGGAGGCAACCACTTAAAATTTGCAGACAGTAATTTAATCTATGTTCGCGTTATAAGCAAGTATACATTAAAGGGTGTTCCGATAGTGACGTGATTTGCTTGTATGTATATGGCCTAAGTTTTGAACTATAATAGGTAGACTCTTGAAGTTTTTACTGGAGATGTATTACTATGGCCACTAAAACAAATAGTAAAAATTAAAGGGTGTGCCGACAGTGACGTGATTTGCATAAACATTGACTAATTTTTTAGCCATAACAGATAGACTCTTGAAATTTTCACAAATGGTGTATTACTATGACCCCTATAAAAACAATAAAAATTTAAAGGGTTTTCCGACAGTGACGTCTTATGCATGTATAACGACATATTTTTTGAACCGTACCTCTTCCAATTTGTAAAGACGATGTGTTACCATGACCGTTATGACAATTACAAAAATTAAAGGGTGTTCTGACAGTGACATTTTTTTCACGTATATTAACTTATTATTTTAATAGTAATAGGTAGACTCTTGATATATTCATAGAAAGAGAATTGCCATGGCCGCCATAGCAAATAACAGAACTAAAGGGTGTTTCGACAGAGACATGATTTGTACGTAAATAGCCTTATTTTTTGAACCGTAATAGGTAGACTCTTTAAATGCTTAGAGTAGATGTTGTATTTCGGCCGCTGTAACAATTACTAATATCTAAAGGGTGTTCCATCATCGACATGTTTTTCGCGTATATTACCTTATTTTTTGAACCGCAATAGGAAGGCACATGTATATTTTTATAGATAGTGTATTACCATGGCCGCTATAACAAAAATTACTAAAATTTAAAGGGTGTTCCAACAGTTATGCAATTATGACTTTAATTTTAAAATTAAAGGGTAACTCATAAGACATGAACAAATTAACAACTTAAATTTTTAAAGTTGTACTAAACATAGTACGGAACCCTACGTGTGTGGGTATAACTCGCACTTGACTAATTTATTTCAAACCAAATCTAGCTGCAAAATATTTTTAGATCTGGTCACACTGCTCTTCAGCCACACTATCGCCAACAGCAGCAATATTTTCTGCACGATTTCTCCGATTGTACGCACGTTTGGACGTTTAAATTTACGGAAAAAATCCCGAAGTTCACGATATGCATTTTGATTTGAACGCCTATTTTCATAATAAGCCTTTCCATGGTTCAAATTGAGTTAGTCTGAAATTAAGAAATGTAAAATTAAATAAAGAAAAAAACTTGACGTTAAGGTGTGGTGTGTAGTTTCGCTGGTATTTTCCAGCTTCATCAGGGATAATTTTATTAAATCTGGCAACGATATAGAAAATGTAAACACAAAATTGTAGTAAAGACAACAACAACATGATAACTTAGTTTAACTTATTTTTACTTACATATAGTTTTCTAGTCAATTTTAACATTTAGTTTAAACAAAATTAGTTTTATACACCACGACATAAAACACAAATTATTCAAAAACAAACTTAAAAATATATCACAGTTGAAATATGCTAAAATAGTATCACAGTTGGAGCAAAATTACTAAACTAAATTATTGCAATCATATAATTGGCGCTAATGTTGTCTTTGTCTTCTTTTCTATTTATTGCACTTGTTGTTCTTTGCTGAATTCTTAAACTTTCCAGAGTATATCGCTTGTTCTCTTTTACTTCTTTGTCCAGTATTTTTACATTCAAAAGATCTGCATTATGTCTCATTTCTGTGCAATGTTGCGCTAATGCAGTTGTTACTTTTCCCCTTCGTATGTCGGCTTCATGTTCATTGATTCTCGGCATTAAACTTCTCTTTGTTGTTCCTACGTATACTTTTCCACATTTCTCCTGCGTGTTCCCCTTACATGTTATTTCATAAACAACATTACTTTGTTCTTGCTTTTCTATTTTAGTTTTTGTTTTTGTAAATAATGTATTGATTGTTTTGTTTGCTTTATGCGCCAAAATTATTTGTTTGTCATTTATTATGTCTTGCATTTTTTTGTTTTCTGTTAGTTTGGGTATGTAAGATATGCTGTAATATTTCTTGGTGTTGCCGGATGTGTTGTTTATATCATTCCTATTTTCCATATTTATTGACTTTTTTATTAAATTGTTTATTATTTTTGTTGGATAATTGTCCATGTTCTTGTTAATGAATTTGTTGTCACTTAGTTTACGAACTCTCGTAATGAAACTAAGTGCTGTGTTCATTTTCTGCTGTGTTGGTTGCGTTGAGTTGTAGTTTATCAATCGTCCAGATGCTATTGATTTTGCATACCAATCGGTGATATTCATATGGTGAGATTCATATCCAAATATGGAAGCGACTTGTCAGTTTCCTTCTCCATTGTGAATTGTAGTTTTTTATGGTATTGGTTAAAGGTTTTTATAATTGTGTCCTCGTCATCTTTTTTAATAATTGCGAATAAATCGTCAACATACTTCGTCAAAAATTTAATTTTTATGTTTTGTGTATTTAATTCTTCCAGTGTGTGCTTAAGTAGAGTATCTAATACTATATCAGCGATTGTGGGTGATAAAGGGTTTCCCATTGGCATGCCATAGGTTTGTTTATAATATGTATTATCGTAAATAAAATAATTGTTGTCTTCAAGGCAAAATTGAAGAAGTTTAAGAAATTGGCGTCTTGGTATTTCTGTATGCGCTTGTAATGTGGTCCATTGTCTCATAATGTTTGTGATTGCCAAGTGGATCGGAATATTGGTAAATAGCGATACCACGTCTAGGGAAATTAGAATTTCATCTTCGTCGAGGCATACATTACTTAATTTGTTTTTGAGCTCCAAGGAATTTTTAACATTATATTCTTCCAATATAATGTTTTTAAGTATTCCTCCTATGTATTTAGCTAATTTGTAGCAGGGTACTTCGACCGAAGAAGAGATTGGGCGCAGAACGTATTCGGCTTATGAATTTTAGGAAGGCCGTACAATCTTGGGGCTATGGCTGAATTGGCGCTGAGTGTTGTTTTTTCATACCTAGTAATGTGTTTATCTTTAAATAGTTCCATTATTAATTTGTTGTTTTCGCGTAGTAGTTTTTGAGTTGGGTATGTCCTTATAGTCTTATATGTGCTTTTGTCCTCCAGTAGTTTCTCCATTTCTCTTTTGTATAGTACGACTGTTTTATTTCATTGCTGCTATTTAATTATTCTTAGTTAATTATTTATAAAAACAATTTTAAAATTATATAAAAATTATCACAAATAACAATTTTGCAGTCTTACTCCTGCTGCTAGTAAAAGTTATATAAAAAAATCAGTAAAAATTGTATTATTCGTAAAGCAAATCATCATAAAATTGATGATGGTCCTTAGGCAAAGTAAGTTTCAAGTATTGTAGATCTTCGTATTTCTTACGTTTAATTGGTATTCTGTTTTGGTAGAGTTGTTCTAAATTGCACCACTTTAAGCCAACTATTTGTTGATCAATTCTTTGCGGCAGAATTTTCCATAAATTGGTGAACCGTAATTTAAAAAAAATTTCTCGATTTGGTGTATATTTTAATGCACGAATGTCTGTGACCTTGGCATCACCTTTGGTATATTATACATACATAGATATTATTATAACAAAGGGTGCTGTAGCTCAAGTGGCTAGAACTTTGACTAATAAAACAATGATCACGACAGCCGTACCAACATCAGGTTTTCTGATAAGTAATAAATCTCTACAAATGCAGCACCCTCCTTCGCCGGTATTTCCACGTATCGTTAAATCGTCGTCAAAGTAATAAAATAATTATAAATTGGATATGCTAACTACGAACTAAATCATCTTAATAAAATAACACCACAGGCGCAGCAGTACTGTGCTAAAATAATTATAACGTGCAATTAGATTCACATGGGACTGACTGCAACTGAAGCTTAGCTTAATAAAAGGTAAAATAACGTAGTATTTATCACATAATATTTATTACTTTTTGGATTATGATTATTTAATTTGTATTGGATTCTCTCATTACTAACTGAAGTTTTTGCTGGGAAGTACTTACAATTTGACTACTGGTTAGCAAGTTAACTTCTAAAACAATGATCACGAGTTCAATACACAGCCGTGCAAAAATTAAATTTTTCTTGTCTGATAATGTATTAATTCTCGCCCTCTTTCGGGCGAGAAAGTAAGAATAATTATAAATTGGCTCTTCTAGCTTTAAACTATACTTTCCTTGATAAAACTAGAGGGCGCTGCGCTGTTCAACAATAATCATTGTGTAGTGTTGCCATAATTGTTCTAACCATTCATTCGTTTTATCTGCTCCTATCCCTTTCCAAGGGAAGAAAGTTTAGTTACTTCTTTATCATACACTTTTTTTTCTAATATTTATCTACTTATTTTTGGCATTATGTGGTTATGATTGTTTATTTTTATTGCATTCTCTTAGCGACATCACGAACAAAAATTAAGTAAAATAAGTAGTAAGAACCAATTAAAATTAAATTTTATTGTGTTATTATAACTAAAATTACCCTGTAGGAGATCAAACTAGTGTCTAACTTGTCGTTTATTGGTGTAAATATCACCAGTACTAGCTATCAACTGGAAATTTTGCTATACATTCTTAATGCTTAAATTAACATTAAATCAAGAAATGAAAACTTGCTCATTTGTGAACAATTCTAACAATTCTTACACTCGTCTGTGCAAAGTTGGATATGCACATTTACCATTCATGTGCTGTGAAAGAAAACTCGCAACACGATGTTTCATTAAGAGCAATGATGTGTGTGCAAAACCAAAAAATTTAATTTTATGAAAAAGAAGAAAAGCACACACTGCACTTGTGCGATGAAAAATTAACAAGCAAAGCAGATGTACGCACATGTGCAGTGAAAATGAGTGAGTAAGCAAATACCTATCCTGATTGTGGAACATAAAATTTGTTGATTTAAAAAAAAAGGTATGTGGTAAAATGAAATTAAATAAAACAAGAAATTCAAATTAGAACTAAAAGTTATTCTGCGTGAAAAATTACCGATAATAATTTTTTCTAAATTGACGTGCATTACTAATGGTTTGTAACCTATGAGAAATTCCGTTCCAGAGACTTGTAGCATTCATAAAGATATTATATTCTGAAAACAGTGTTCGATGCCCAAATGCTAAAAGAGTTGAAAAGCTTAAGCGTTCATGAAGATGCTTAGTATACATATATAATATGCATAGATGTGAGTATATATAATTTTATGCATAAAAAGTAAAATTCGAAATCTAAAATATTCATCAAAACCAATTCCATACAGCAATGTTAGATAGGGGGTTATATGATCATACCTTCTAAGACCATACACATAACGGATGTTATTAAAGGAATTAAGTTCTTTTTAGGGTTCCGTACACAAAGTGTAAAAACGAAACCCTATTGTTTTCGCTACAATGTCTGTCCGTCTGTCAGCGCCTTTTATATCTGGAACCGTAATAGGTAGACTCTTGAAATTTTTACAGATGATGTATAGTTGTTGCCGCTATAGCAACAAATACTAAAACTAATAGGGTGTTTCAATAGAGAGGTGTTATTTACGAAAATGTGTTTATTTCTTGAACTGTAGGAGGGATACACTTGAAATTTACAAACAGTAATTACAACTTAGTTCACTATATTAACAAGTATAAAAAAATAAAAATTAAAGGGTGTTCCCATAGTGGTGTGAAATGCATAAGTTTTGAACCATAATAGGTAGGTTCTTGAAATTTTCACAGAAGGTGTATAGCGATGGCCGCTATAACAAAAAAAAATTAAAACTTATAGGGTGTTCCGATAGAGAGGTGTTATTCACGAATATGTGTTTATTTCTTACAAACAGTATTTAAAACTTAGTTCGCTTTATAAACAAGTTTAAAAAATAAACCTAGAAATTAAAGGGTGTTCCGATAGTGGTATGCTTTGTATGTGTAAGGCCTAAGTTTTAAACTATAATAGGTAGACTCTTGAAAATATTACCAAAAGTGTATAACTGCGGCCACAATAGCAAAAAATACTAAAACGTAGGGTGTTCCAAAAGTGACGTGTTATTTACCTTTATGTCTTTTTTTTGAGCTGTAAGTGAAACCACTTACAATTTGCAGACTGTAATTAAAATTATGTTTGTTTTATAAACAAGTATACAAAATAAAACTTAAATATTAAAGGGTGTTCCAATAGTGACGTGATTTGCATGTATATAACCTAAGTTTTGAATGAATAGGTGGAATCTTGAAATTTTTACAGGAGGTGTATAACTATGTCCACTATAGCAAATAATAAAAATTAAAGGGTTTTCCGCCAGTGACGTGATTTGCATGTATAAAGCCTTATTTCTTGGACCGTAACAGGTAGACTCTTGAAATTTTGTACAGAAGATGTGTTGCCACGGCCGATATTACTAAAAATTAAAGGGTGTTCCGACAGTGACATGTTTTTCACTTATAGTGTCTTATTTTTTAATCGCAATAAGTAGACTCTTAATATATTTATAGAAAGAAAGTTGCCATGGCCACTATAATGAATAATAAAATTAAAGGGTGTTCCGACAGTGACATGATTTTATAAACCGTAATAGATACCCTCTTGAAATGTTTACAGTAGATGTGTTACTTCGGCCGCTATAACAAATACCTAAAATTGAAGTGTGTCCATTAGTAACGTGTTTTTCACGAATATTATCTTATTTTTTAACCGCAATAGGTAGGCTCCTGATAATTTAATAGAAAGTGTATTACCATAGGCGCTATTAAATGAATTACATGTTAAAATTTAAAGGGTGTTCTAATTATGATGCAATTTTCGCGAATATTACTTTAATTTTAAAATTAAAGGGTGTCCCATAAGACATAAAGAAATAAACAACTGGAATTTTTAAATTATACTGAACGTAGTACGGAACCCTACGTGTATGAGTCTAACTCGCACTTGACTAATTTATTTACTTTCATTATCACAGCTGGCAAAAAGTTTACATCCATACAATAGAATCGGTTGTAATTACGATTTAGCAAGAAGGATTCCTATTTTAATTGGGGTATAATAGTAAGTTTACCATAGATTTATTAACATTGAAAACGTTCGGCCACACGCAAAATTAACATGGTAAGACCAAGTGAGAATGTCGTTGAAGAATATACCAAGATATTTAGCAGAGTTAACAATATCTATGAACTGGTAGTTTAATGATAAAATAGGTTTATGATCGAGTTTTAATAACCTCTTTAATAATCAAACAATTTAACTTAGTAGGGGTTATTTCTGGAGCATATGTATCTGCTGGTTAATATTCTTCAACCGCAGTATTTTTGCAACAATCTAACCTTGCAGTGTTCAAGTTTGTCTTGAAGATCGTTAACGCATAAATAAAAGAGAAGAGGGTTTAGACCGATATTAGTACCGAAACTTGTGGAATACCTCGACTTAACGGCAAAAATCCTGACGTTGAGGTAGAAGCTACAACGTCAGTTCGTCGCACAGTGGGATTTCTTGGCTCTCATACATTTCTTGGCAAAAAATATAAGGACAGCTCATAGAACATTTAAATTTGGTGCATATGCTTCTAACAACTTAGTTTAAAAAATTTTAATGTTTCATCAAAATTGACCACGCCCATCGCCCTTATAATATCTAGAAATTTTCATGAAAATCTGCCACGCCCATCGTACATGTAATTGGAAAATATATTTTCTCTCAAAATTTTTATTTCTTCACCAAAAGTCATGAAACTTACCATAAATTATCAGTGTTATAAAGCTGAAATATATACAGCTTCAGAAACGCTATTCGAATTTTGAGCGACTTCAGAAGTAGCAATTTGTGATCGACTATATTATTTTTTTTTTGTTTGCTTATTGTAAAACAGTCTTGAATTAAAGATTAACAGACAAGCTCACTCTAAGTATATTGCTAGTTCTTCTAATAACTTACATGCTGCGATTGATACGTACTTTTTAGCCACGAGTCATTTTTTAAAGAAGTAATCACGACTTCCTAAGACTCTTCTTGTCTTTTGTAAAAATTTCCCAGAAACCGCCTTTGCGTCTTTAAATTCTTTGATTTCTTCTCTTGTTAAAAGCGCATTTTTTTAATCGCTTAGCAGATCAATAATATTACGGCAACGAATAAGCTCTTTAGCTAGATCGAAATAAGTAACTTCAAAAATATACATTTTATAAATTTTTTCAATGAAAGTCGCGATTTAACTTCTCTCACACTTTTACACGTCTTAAAAATATTTAAAACTTCTTATTTTAATGTGATGAAATAGTTACTGACATATGATGAAGGGTACTTAGGATTCGGCATAGCCGAATGTTCCACTTCGACTTTTTTTTTTCCTTTTTTCTTCTTTGTCACTTCTTTTAAATACCTGGCAAATAAACGTTAAGAAATTGTTAATAATGTATGCTGAAGGGCATTTAAGATTCGGGTAGCCGAATATTGCAGTCCGATTAGTAAATTTTCTTTTGTTTTTCTTATTCATCACTTCTTTTAAATACCTGTTAAATAATCTTTAACAAATTGTTGCTATTATTCGTAACATGAAAATAATTCAGCCTAAGAGTATGCACTACATTTTATGTATGATGTTTCTTTGAAATATTAAAGTGAAATTGAAATATTAAAATAACCTTTTTAATAAAATTTATAACTTTGTTAAAAAGTATTGAATATTATGGAAATTTTTTTTATTAAATCGAAAGAATACACCCCCACCTTTCATTTGATTGTAAACAGAGCACAACGGTAGATAAAACCTTTTCTTTTTCCAAGAAAAACTTAAAACACTGCTTTTTTAAGTGCCATCATTAAAACCTGAATATCTTGTAAACTATTATCGTTATCCAATATATACATATATTTTTTAATTTATGTGTACTATAAGTAATATATTTTCAAAATTTACTTACAGTAAATAAATATCGCAAAAAGAAATTATATAACCGAACTATTGAAATTCATGAAAATCTAAGGCGGTTTCTGCAGAGTTTCATTTAGATGCTTTGCCGCGTTATTCTGGAAAAAATAAATTAAAAAAGGAAAAAAACTAGTGAAGCATTTCCCTTAACTAAACAGAAAAATCTGACTTTGCGTCGTATGTATAGATATATCAATTAGATGATGAAAGTCAGAACATATGCCTTAGTTTAAGATACAAAATATTATGATTAACCGTGTCAAACGCTCTGAAATGATGTCAGAGAACTAAAAATGTATCGTTACAGCAGTCAACCTGTTGTCTTATATCTTCCACAACATCAACGTGGGCTGTAATACAACTGTGATTTTTACAAAAACCAGATTGCCGATCAGAGAGCATATTATTCGCTTCAATAAACCGTGTAATTTTATTATGAATTAATCTTTCAAAAACTTTTGACAAAAATGGTAAGATTGTTATTTTCCTGTAATCAGAATTATATTTGGAAATGGGCATAATCCTAGAGAGTTTTCAAGTTTTGAGACATTTATTGGTAGGAAAAATATTATTTAAAATGAAAGTTATAAAGGGTAGAAGCGATATAAAAATTGTTGTTCCAAATATCGTTAGAGAAATGGTAGTAGTTAGAATTTGGTTACAAGCTCGAAGTATTTAAAAATTGTTTATTCAGGATGTTTGCATCAACTGCACAAGTTTCTAGGTTACTAGATTTGCCGATACCAATTTCGCGAATCGTTTGCCAAGTTCTTTAGAGTCCATGGCAACAGAGAACTTTGAAGCATAGAACTCAGATTGGCTCTTTTTATTAGTTTATTGGTTATACTCGGTATTCTTACATCCCTGTAGTTTCAAAACATTTCAATCTTGTATATATCAAATCTCTGCGATTAATAGCTTGTCTTATGTCGTGAGGAAACCAGGGCTTATTTTATTGATTTGCAATTTTCTTTCTCAAGGGAACCGTAAATTATTCAAATGTTTGAGGTTGTTTTGCAAAAAAGAGAGTTGATCGTCAATAGGAAGTAAGTTATATCAGTCCTGGAAAATTCTACTTTTAACCTGTTCAGGTATATTTAACTGAAAATTGTACGTCATGAAAATCAGGTCATGACGTGAGAAACAAGGCGCGGACAATTGGTCATAAAGTAACGCCTTTGACAAATCACTGCCAAAAAAGGTCAAGATGGGTACTATTGGTACATGTAAAATGGTTGGGGCTTTTGTGTTAGGGGAATTGAGATCGAGTGTAAGCATATTACTAGTTATATAAGAGGCCACTAAAACATTAGACACCGGCAATAATAATGTATTCGGTGGATGATTCCAAGGTGTTCACAAATCTTTCAATAGAAATGCGATTATTAGGTCTATAAAGTGATCTTCCATCAAATCAATTCAATATCGGCAGCAGTATTCCCTATATCATCCGTAGATTTCCAGAGCCTTT